>CM053586.1:137542505-137627869 GCA_028646515.1 Pseudochirops corinnae
GAATATAATTAAAATTGAGGCAATAATATAATTTGCTTAAATTATTAAATTATTAAATTTATCTTCCTTTATGTATATAAATGCATATGGTATGTTTATATTAATGTATTCATATTATTTCACAGTCTATAGGACATTTAAACATAATATAATTTCTTTATTTCTTTTAACCATGCCTTTTAAAACTTCTTTTTTTGTCTCAAAACTCAAATCATGATTGCTGCCTCTTAGTATTTTAGTTCATCTAAAGCATCATAAATTCTGCTCCAGGCCATTATTTTAATTATGTGTAAATCTGTTTTCAAGTGGGTTTTTTGCAACAGCATATTATTGCATTCCACTTTCTTCTAACCATTCTGCTATCCTTTTCCATTTTATGGGTGAGTTCATCCCATTCATGTTCTTGGTTATAGTTAGCAATCCCTTCATTATACCATTTTATAATTGCTCCTTTCTTTGTTCTCTTCATCCCTCTTCTTTACAAAGAATTGGTGACAGAAGAATTTGCTAAGTGCTAGTGATCTGTAATTATCTATAATAAGTAATCTGCTTTTACTTCACAGTTCCTCTTTTTTTCCTTTACTTGTCTGTTTTGTTTGTAACTCTTCCTTCCACAAGACTGTTTTTCCTCTTAAATCTCTTTTCCAAGGTCCCTTTCCACACTAGTTTTCCTGTTGAATTCAGTATATTTGTGTGTGTGTGTGTGTGTGTGTGTGTGTGTGTGTATGTTTGTATTCAATCCTCCTTTGGTTAAGATAAGAGTTGATTTATATAAGAGTGAGATTCATATAACATCTGTTATTTCATTCCCTTTATTCCTCCTTTATTCCCTAGTGTATTTCTTGCCTCTCCCCCTTTCTTTCTCCCTTTCTTAAGAACACCAAAATAGAACAAAGCCCCTCCCCCACCTCTGTAACCCTTGAAAGGACATTGATTTCATTTCCAGCTTTCTTGATTCTGGTGTTCTTATTTCAGAGTTTCTACTCAGATCCTATCTTTTCCTCAGGAATTCTTAAAAGACATCTATTCCATTAAAATTGAATCCCCACCCCCATGTTGGATTATACTCAGTCATGCAGGTTGAGTTATTCTTTGTTGCATACCGTTAGCTTTGCCTTTTGCAATGCTGTATTCCAAGATTTTCTCTCCTTTATAGCACCAGCCAAGTCTTGTGTAACCCTGAATGTGATTCTTTGGCTGCTTGCAATACTTTTTTTCTTTGACCTGGAAGTTATAGATTTTGGCTTATGTTCCCAGGAATTTCATTTTAGGGCTTCTTTCAGGAAATAATTAATAGATTCCTTCAATTTTCACTTTTCCTCCTGATTTAAAAATAGATCTGTGCAATTGTCATTTGTAATTTTTACAAAAATGGTTTACAAGCTTACTAAGGATTTTGGTAATGGTTTTCAGGATTTTTTTCAGGTTTTTAATTTCATTTAATATTTTTTGTGTCATACAGTCATTGTTTTCTTTTTGATCCACTGTAATTTTCAGGGAGTGTATAAACTTAGGTAAGGTTTTCTACCTTCTGTTCTAAGCTACTCATTTTTCTTCCAATCCTTTCCCCCCAGAGCTTTTATTTTAATTATATTTTTATTATTTATCTCTTGTTTCACATCTTTTATAAATTTCTGTAGTACCTGTAAAGAAGCATTATTTTTTCCTCTCTCCGAGGCTCTACTTGTAGTACTTGTGAAATGACTCATTTCAATTCTGGGTTTGTCTCTTAGTTTTTAATAGTTTTCTGTATCTTCTGTTTGCTTTCATCTCCATTTTCAGTTCCTGCTTTGGGACTTTGTGCCTGGACCAGGCTTTGCCCCATCCTGGACTCTTGGATAGGGTAGTAAGGACCCACAGGTCTCAGTCTTGATATTCTGATTTCTATTCCCCAAGGTATACCATCCCTCCTCACCCACTTCCTCCTGGGAAGGCCTTTCTAGTTTCAGAGCACTGCAGTCTGTAGGGTCCTTTGAAGCCTTTTAGGTCAAATTCTTGTAAATTTCAAACACCCCTGGTGCATCCTGCTCTGAATGCTCCAATCCCATGGTGTGGTCAGAACACTGAGGGTCTCTAGCCTCTCTGGAGCGTCTTCATTGGAGCACACTGGTCTTCCTGCCCATCTCCCTCTTCTCTCACAGAGTTGTTTCAAATGCCTCTGGAACCTATGCATCCCTGGTCCTTCCTGGCAGGCTTCAGGGAGGACCCTCATTCCATTACATGTAGGCTTTTCCTTGTTTTTTTGTTTGTTTTGTGAAGCCTTGGCCTGTAAAAAAGCACTTTCTTTTATGTTTATTTCTTTTTCTTCTGTCCAATGCTCTTTTTAGATCTTTGACTAGATAATCTTTAAGGTCACTTCCAGGTCTAAATCCTATGATCTCACTATGCCTGGCCCTCCATTATCCAAGCTATTGTTGTTAAGTTGTTTTTAAGTTGTGTCTGACTCTTCATGACCCCATTTGAGGTTTTCTTGGCAAAGATATTAGACTGCTTTGCTGTTTTCTTTTCCCAATAATTTTACAGATGAGAAACTGAGGCAAATTTGTCCAGGATCACACATCTAATAAGTGTCTGAGGCCAGATTTGAACTCAGGAAGAAGAGTCTTTCTGACTCCAGACCAGATTCCAGTATCCAAGCTAGAGGTCCTCATTCCATCCACATTAGCACAGAACAATCTCACCTTTTATTTTTTGCCTTTAATATGTTCTTTAAAGAGTTTTTCCCCCATCATACTTTGACACATAGAGGCCCTGTGACTCTGGCATAGTTACATAATCTCTCTTGTGCTGCAGGCAATTCTAGAATCATAAGATCATACATTTAGAGCTGGAAAGGTCTTGGAAGCCATTCAGTTGATCCCCTCCCTTCTCCAACTTAATTCCAATCAAGGCTACACAGGTAGTGTCTAAGATACTATTTGAATCTAGGTTTTCCTGACTGCAGAAAAGTTATGTGGTTAGTCTAGTGCAGGCATGGGAAACCTGCGACCTCGAGGCCACATGTGGCCCTCTAGGTCCTCGGGTGCAACACTGATTGAATCCAAACTTCATGGAACAAATGCCATTAATAAAAGGATTTCTTCTGTAAAACTTGGACTCAGTCAAAAAGCCACACCCGAGGACCTAGAAGGCCACATGTGACTTCGAGTTCCTCATCTCTGGTCTAGTGGTTGAAGCAAAGGTGCTGACCTACTACAGTAGGTGGAATTCCCTGAACACATGAAATTACAGGTCCAGCTCTCATCCTATGCCCTCATAATCTCTGGTTTTATAAGCCCCTCAAGACTGTGCTGAGACCTACAGGAATTGTTACAATCCTTCCATAAATGACAGGAAATTGATGACACAACGATTTATGCTCCTATAAATCAGAATTCTGGGAAATGCTTTAGTTTATTGTTATTTTTCCATTTACCAAACATCACCAAAGATGACGCTGCCTCATTGTTTTGTCTGTCACCTTGTGCTTTGTTGACAATCTAATGTTTTGTGGTTTCAGCTCTCATGTGAATTTGTGTCTGTCTCCCCATGAATATGCTATTCTTAGTCATATTAATCGAAAGGATTGTTGTTCTTGATGGAATATTTATGAAACCCGCACTTCAGTAGACAATGAGTAGTGACTAGCTTTTCATTCTCTCTGAATACCTTTTATTCTGGATATGTGAGGTTTAAGTGAAGATCAGCCCCGGTATTTATTTCCTAATACAGATAAGGGTGTTAGGGAATGTGCATGTAGTCCTATGCTCTGGTGGCGACTGGACTAGAAAGGGTCTGGGGAAACGTGTGTGTTCAGATGGCAACAGCTGAACAATGAAGTGTTGAGTTCTAGACTCTTCTAGGCAGACATTTGTGAATGCCTGTTGTATTTCCTTCATTGTGTAGTCATGGGAGCATGTACAAAAACGTAACTGCTAGCATGGTCTAGGGACTACAGGGCTGGTGGGGTGAGCAACAGAAAGCCCTCTTGTGCTTCTTGCTCCCCAGCCCAGCACCACCCCCTTCATTTATAGAACAATCAGACTTTTCTGATGTAGCAAATCAACAATGTTTGGATTGAAGTTATATTCCTTTTAATATTCAGCTAAAAATACTAGTAATGAAGTGTTCATGTTTGTTTCTATGTAATTCACAATCAGAAAGATTTTTAATTTAAAAAAATGAGAAGACATTTAACTTTAAACTTTAAACCTAAAACATCAGATTCTTTTAAATCAATTCAACAAACATCTATGAAGTGCCTACTGTGTACAAGGTCTTGTGCTAAGTGGTGGGAATAAAAAGACACAGCCATTACCTGCAAGGAGAAGCAAAAGGCTATAATGCATACATTTTGGAATTGGAATTTGGCCTTGAACTGAAATAATTTGGACCCTTGGAGTCACTGCAATGAATATAGCCTGGGTTTAGTTATTAAGCAACAGTCATTTATGAATTACCTATAAGGTGCCCTGCACTTTTCAAAGCACTGAGGATACATGAATGAAAAAAATGACACAGATTCTTCCTGCCAGGAATGTATAGTCTAAAGGGAAGACCTGGATGTATCCACAGTGCCATGTATCATGTGCGTGCGTGTGTGCATGTGTGTGTGTGTGTGTGTGTGTGTGTGTGTGTGTGTGTGATGCACATACACACATATGCATAATACAGGGCAGATTGTGCTTAAGTCAGCTGTCCATTGCCTGCTGGATAATATCTCATACTCTTTTGTCTGGATTTCAGCTCCTCCATAATCTGGTCCTCTTTGTCTGGCCTCATCACTCTTTGCTCATACAAACTTTATCTGCTCCAGTCAGGCCATTTCATTTTCCTTCTTGATGTGCCTTTGCATGTTCACAAGATTATTGATAAAAAAAAAGCCAGAAGGGACCTCAGAGGTCATTGAGTACAACCCTATTGTTTAAAGAATGGGGTGGGATTGGGGGAGGGGGAGAGAATATTTATCAAGTACCTGCTGTGAGCCAGTCACTGTGCTAAGTGCTTTACAAGTGTCATCTCATTTGATCCTCACCATAGTGCTGAGAGAGATATTATTATGATCCCCATTTTGCAGTTGAGAAAACTGAGGCAGGAGCAGTTAAGTGATTTGCCCAAGGGTCACTGAGCTATTAAGTATCTGAGGTCAAATTTTAACTCAGGTCTTAGGGATTCTATGACCTTGTATTCTCTCTATTTATCATGAAGCATAGTAAAGTTAAATGTCTTGCCCTTGGTTACACATGTCTATAGTAGGATTTGAACTCAGGTCTTCCAATATCCTTCCCACTGCACCAGGGGTGGGGAACCTGAGGCCTCAAGGCCACATGTGGCTTTCTAGGTCCTTGGGTGCAGCTTTTTGACAGAGTCCAAGTTTTACCGAACAAATCCTTTTATTAAAGGGGATTTGTTCTGTGAGGTTTGGATTCGGTCAAAGGGCTGCACTTGAGGACCTAGGGGGTCACACGTGGCCTTGAAGCCTCAGGTTCATCACCCCTGCACTTTGCCATATTGCTTCTCATCATTGCCCCTTTTATCACATAGCTTGGTATTTCATTGATGGGCTTTTCCTTCTCTGCCATGTCTGAATCCTACCAAAGCATATCTCAAGGTCCAGCCCAGGCTTCACTGTTTCCATGAAGCTTTCCTTGAGAAACCCAGCTTCTCCCTATTATGGGAGGGGGAACATCTTTCTTCCACCAGTGACTTCTAGCATTCACTGCTTTGTGTTGTTGGTTTTTTTGTGTGTGCTTATAAATATCTTGTCACCCCCAAGAAGGTTTTAAGCTTCTGAAGGGGAGGAATCTTGACTGTGTCCCATACAGCACCTAACACAGTGTACAACTGAACTCTCTAAATACATAATTTTTAAGTGGAGAGGAGAAAACCAGAGAGATCCAGAAATAATTTCATATGTTACATGCAAGATAACCCAAGAATCTTAGTACAATATTGGGCTATGAAAACTGTACTAAGACTTTTTGGAGTCCCTCTATATTAGCAGTTTATTATTCCTCACTTGTATCTCTCTGCTATCAATATAAAATATGCATATACTTTTGTCTATGGTTTTATCAGTGTAGTGAATTCCCAGTGGTGGACGTTATCCCCATTGATGCGGATCACCACTCATCTGTAAATTATAGTCTTGTAGCATTATATAGGGCACTAAGTAATTTGCTCATGTTCTGACAGATAGTATGCATCCGATTAGAGTTGATGATTCCTGTCTCTTCCAAGTAGTGTGAACTCTCACTTTGGTCTTTCTGACTGGCAATCCTAATGGAGTCTGGGCAGTACAGGAGTTGGGAAGGAGCAAAGTAAAAGCAAGGGGGTGGTAGGTATTAAGTTTTCCACTGCCCTTGGAATGGGGAGCAGGGAGGGGAATATGGGAGGAGAAGGGAAGGGGAAAGAACAGCATGAGCAGGTTGTAATAAGGAGAGATAAGATATTTATACCACCTTGTATTCAGTAAATGAAAAGAATAAGAAACAAGGATTTACATTTTTAAAAGGGCAAAAATTTCCACCAATCATAAGATAACACAAAGAAGAGCACATCTTCACCTTCTATGATAAAATGAATACGAGCCAGGTTAGTCAAATAGTAGCTGATAGGCAACCTTAGGAAGAATTGACAGTGAAAATAATTTAATTCATTTGCCTAAAGTTTTGCCTTTACAAAAATACAGTTATTTGATACTGACTTCAGTTACTTAAAATAGCAAGATATCTAAACACACATCTATTCACTGAAGTCATGCTTTAATTCTAATTTCAGGTCCATAACATACTTTATAGGTGAGGCCACCTCATGGTCAAGTCCTTTGGGTACCTTAGTAACTACACAGAATTGGATAGGAGCTAAGGCGAACATTTTTTATATTGATTTTGTTGTATAGTGAGATTCCAGTGCATTTAAATTAAAATTTTTGGGAAAAAATGGGACTGTTCGTATTAGGAGCTTCTTCTGAATTTGTTGAGCCAAATCTCTATAATCAATCAACTTTAATGTGGTTTGTCTAGGATAATGTTTGTATCTATGCTTAATTCAGCATGCATATCTAGATGTGTCTTAATTTCTGGCTTTTCCTACAAATATACAGTATCCAGGGACATTTTAAGCCACTCAGCCTCTACTATTTAAGTTTTCACCTTAAAGAGTGAACATAATAGCTGGGGAAATATATATATTTTTTAATAAGAGATCCAAAGCAGATCTAAAAGCTTCCACAGATTATCAGGTTGCTAGGAGAGTGGATGGTGCTGGTGGGAATGGGAATAGTATTTATTTATTTATTGTTCTTGGATATCATCATTCAGGTAGATGTTGCAGGGGATAGAATGTCAAATCTAGAATCAGGGGAACCTGAATTTGAGGTTTTTGACCTCAAAGTTGACCTCAGACACCTACTAGCTTTGTGACCTTGGGCAAGTCCCTCAGCCTTTGCCTCAATTTCTTCATCTGTAAAATGGGGATAATAGCACCTACCTCCTGGGTTTATTGTGACAGTTAAATGATATAACACTTGTGAAAGACATTGCCAATTTTGAAATGCTTTATAAGGTTTTTTTGGCCATGGGAATCTATGTAACAAAGAAAATTTTAAAATTGCCCTCTCTCTCTTGTGTTGACCCCAAAAGCTTCTACATTGTGGTAGCAAATTGACAGGATAAAGGCAGGAGAGTATCTTAAGAATCTCTTTAATTTCATTGCTGATACATAATGTGAAATCTTTGTCTAGTGACCTAGTGGACGTACTTCAGGAGAAGTTGAATCATACTAATTTATACATTCTTGCTATTAAAAAAATCAGAAGAAAAAAGAGAATTGCAATTCAATAGGATGGGTCATGGTTACCCATTAGAGAAGTGAAGAATAGAGTTGGCTTTTTTGTGTATCCAAAGGCAACGAGAAGCATTATCTCAAAGAAAATGAATTATCTCCTATTATAGTACTGATCATAAATATTTGCAAAATGGCCACCAGGAAAATAATTGCAACTTATACACCAACATAGGATGAAGAGATAGAGAAATTCAATTAAGAGCTTGGTGAGATCCTCTAACTTGAATCAACACATGCTGCACAATGCAAAGGTAGTGAAAGCTGAAGATAGTAGGAAAGGAAAAAGATATGACAAACCAAAGATGTGTGGACTGAAAAAAAGTCTCATGTTTTTATATCATAAACATATTTTTAGAGAAAAGAATTATTAGATTTGGGATTTGGTGAAGACTAATAAAACTGCAAAAGAAAAATAGCTTGTATTTTGACGAGAAGAGATTTGTTAATGACAAGGGAGTCATCTCTGAATCAGTTGTCTGTACATCATGCAAAGATCAGAATTAGTAAACAGCAAGAAGAAAGAATAATGAGAAAAAATATGGTGTGCAGTTGGAACAACTCAGTCTAAACTACTTAAACAGGTAATCAACTATGGGAAATGTACATCAGAAATTATATTGACACGATCACGATTAACTGGGCTAAATCTATTGCTATAATAAAGAAATCAAAATAATCGCAAAAGGGCGTTGGTCAACAAACATCTGACTTATTTGCCAAATAAACAAAGATGTTTGCCAAGGAGAACACTAGGTTAGAATATAAAGTTATTGGTAAAATCTTATGAACAATGATAGACAAGTGGGAGCTGTATTTTCTCACAAAGCAGAGAAGCAATTGCAAGCTTGTCAAGACATTCAACTAAGCAGTCATCTCAAGATCATTGAAAGGTAAAAATGGAAGGAGGGCAACAAAAAGAATAAAAATAAAAAAGTTGGGTGTTTTTTGTTTTGCTTTGTTTTACCATCAAGGACAGTGGAACCTCACCACACTCAGACTCAATATAACAGTCAAAGATGTGCACATAAGGGATATACAAAAATGGGACAGAAAAGACAGGAATTATAGGCATGTTTGAACGTATGTGTATGTATGTGTTGGAGGAGAGTGCTAAAGCATCGACATGCAAGTTATCTGAAGGAAGTTAAGATACAAAGCATGGAAAAAGTTTGGATCCTTATTAATACCCCTGAAAAGGAAGCCTAAAAAACAACAAAAACTCCTGCCTATTCCAGGGGTGGGGAACCTGCAGCCTTGAGTAATTAATTGACTGAACAATTACAGAACAATGTGCTATTTGGATTTAGTCAAAAAGCCACACTTAAGGATCTAGAAGGTCACATGTGGTCTCAAGGCCACAGGTTCCCCACCCTGAATCCTATTCTCTCACCTGTACAAAATCTTTCTTTATGTCTTCTCTGTATGCATCAAAGACATGTTGATGAGGGTGTCCATAAGAAACAAGGAAGTTTTCTCAGGATAAAAGGAGACATTTATAAAAAGCTTTGTAAACCTTATAGCACTGTTTAAATACTAGCTATGATCAAGCAGTACTTAATAGTGAACCACAGCTTTACTATTTTGAAGGCTTGATTATGTATAATCCTTTGCTGAGAGCGAGGTGAGGCTAGAATGAATTTGGAGAGTTCAGGAAAGAGTGGAGGTTTGCAAACAATCATTTATTTTGTGCTAGGCATTGTGCTAAGCACTTTACATATATTATCTCATTCAGTCCTGTAGCAACCCTGGAAGTTGGTGCTATGATGATCCCCATTTTATAGATGAAGAACTGAGGCAAAGATTAAATGATGCGACTGGATTTTAACTCGGGTCCTCCTGACTCCAGGCCCGCGCATTGTACCACCTAGCTGCCTCAGCAGCAGGGCATGTGAGTGTGAGTTCATCAGATGACTGGAAAGGATTACTCTGCTGTGCTGAAGACCCAGGAAAGATTAGATTACAAATTTAACCCAGTCATCAGGATGTTACAATTTCTAGCAGAGCTGGAGAAAGAAAAAAGAGAAAAAAGGTAGGCTCAACAAAGTGGGAACAGTGGAAAGCTCTACAAAGTTCCAGAATAACTTTTACCTAAATGTTTTTGTAATGTCTATTACAGCTTTACCAACTCCATATAAAGAAAGTTCTGGGGATTTGGCTTCATTCTTAGGAAAGTATATTAAATTTGTCATATATTTAAATTAAGTAATTATATATATATGTATATATATAATTCTCAGTTTCTGTTCTACTTTATACATAGAAATTCTCATTCGGTTTGCTATTTGTTAAGTTCAGAATTTAAAATAAAACTTAAATTTAATTAATTAAATTAAAAAATTTTTAGGTACAGAATTTAATTTTTTTTAAATTAAAAAACAAATTAAAACATTAAAAAAGGAGGGAAGGAGATAAGGTGAGAGAAGGAAAATATAGTAGTTACCAGAATTAGAAATTAAGTTTAGTAAAATTTTCATCAGAAATCATTTTCCATTGTTAGACATAAAATATGTTTATAATTATAAAATGTTAGAGCTGACATGGACCTTAGAGGTCTAATCCCTACATTTTATAGATAAGAAAACTGAGAGCTAGAGATGTTCAGTGACTTCCTGGGTCACTCTGCTGAAGAAAAATTGCAGATAGACCTTGGATAAGAAGAAGTATTTTCAAGCTTAAATGTTATTTAAGATTATTTATTAAGACTATTAATTTATTTTAATTAACATGGCAATTTAAAACTTAAATTTTCTTTATTAATACATTATTTAAGAATTATTGATAATTAATATATTAATTAAAATGATTAAGAAGCAATATGTTCTGGGGAAGAACACTGGAGTGGGAGGGAGACTTAGATTCTAGGCATAGCTCTTCCACTTAGTGGAAGATTACTTTAATTAGATTACTTTATCTCTGTAGGCCTCAGTTTCCTCATCTGTCAGTGGGGACAGTAAAGCCCTGCCTATTATATAAGGTTGTTGTGAGAATACAGTGAGATAATGTCAGTGAAATTGCTTTCGAACAGCTGAGTGTTAGGTAGATATAAGCAGTATCTATTGTGTTAAGAATTTCATGTAACTGATGTTTATCTTTTAATGACTACAAGCAGCAACTCATTATGGAAGTTCTAAGGCTGGCTTGGTTTTTGTGTCTTCATAGTGTTAATGGGAGGTGGGGCCAGAAGGGATCAGCTCATTTCACTTTCATTTATACTTCAGACACTTTGGTGACAAGGGCAGTTTGGGATGCCAGAAAACTCAAAACTTAAATGGATCTGTGCTCTCACAGATTTAGTTATCCCCTCCAAGTCACCAGCTTTCAGAGCATCCATGTCTGACATTCTGTGTGATATTTGTGGATGTGGATTCTTCCACAGTGCCACTCAGATTCCCTCCAATGTTCTGGAGACCTTCCTTAATTTCTCAAACTGTTCTTTTCATCTCTAGTTCTTAGCATAGTGCCCAACATGTAATAAACACTCCATAAATACTTGTTTGATTGATTGATCTCAAGAAAATCAGTGGTCATATGGCTAGCCACATTATCTTTTTTTTTTAAACTAGAACATTTATTTGAAGATATCAACACCACTCATGAAATGCTTAGTTGCATTTTTCATATACCTTTTGGCTCAGGGGCCTTCTCACAGAGACTCTGGGTTCACATGGACCAGATTCAGTCCTAGTGGTTAACCACAGAGAGTTGGTCAGTTTCTCTCTTAGGGACTTTTTGCTGCTGCCCAGTGGTTTTACTCCAAAGAAATCTCCTAAATAAAGCTTAGGAATAGTTTGTGTTTACTTCTTCAAAAAAGGAGTTAACAGCATCCACTATTCTTATACTGACAATCAATGCACAGTATGAATATTAGATTTTATATCCTCTATCATAGAAAATGTACCAGGCAGATACAGAAACATAAAGCACTTAAAATACCCCCATTACATTTTCCTAAGTAAAGAAACTTTGGGGCTGCTGATCAAATGTTCCCTATTTACCCTGGACCTGGGCCATCCAAGGAATTCAAGTAGGTTTTGCTCTCTAAGTAGAACATTACACAGGAACCATGGGGCTTGTCTTCTTTCTCCAAGGAATATACTGTATCAGGACATAGTGTCTCTCTCTCTCTCTCTCTCTCTCTCTCTCTCTCTGTCTTTCTCTCTCTCTCTCTCAGATTAGGTATCTGAACTCACCCAGAGACTACTCCCACAGCTCTTTTTTTCCCAGGAAATCCCTCCACCAGCTTGAAGGCTAGATTTCAGATTCATTTTGCCTCAGAAATTCAAAATATTCTCCCTCTCCAGCATCCCCCCAGAGATACAGTAATTCGAGGTTCTATAAGGGTCCTTGAATTCTCCTCTGAAGCATTGTGTGTTTTCTGCAAGTCATCATTTGTTCTCTTGGGGGAAGGGATGAGAAATACCTCTCCTCACTGTCCCACCCCATTCATCACCCCCTCACCTCTCCAAACTACACTTGCTATACTAGAGAAGAAGAATGAGAGCAATTTGGACATGTTCAAAGACAGTAGGGAAAGAATCAGTAGATTAGGAAGTATTTGAAGATCCAAGAGGGTGGGAGAATGTTTGAGGCTGCACTCTACTAGAGAAGCAGGATCAAGTCTGAAGCGGCATTGGCCTTGGGAAGGAGAAAGGCTGTCTCATTATCAGAGCCCTGGGCAAAGGAGTAATAGAGGCGGATGATGGCACACTGGCTGTCTCTCATCCTCAGTCCTTATATTAGAAGATCTCAACATTAATATGGATATACCCTCGAGTTCCATAACTCCCCAATTCCTCAGCCTCCTTAAATGCCATGACCTACTTCTATCATCTGACTGGATCCACACCCTCAGTTCAGCAAGGCAGTCCTTTGATTCCTCCCTAATTGGTTCCTTGTCTTACTCCCCACTGAAACTATTTCAGAATTTCTCTTCCATCTCCAAGCCTCCCAGAATTCCTCCTCTCCTCTTTTTTTTTTTTTTAAAGCTGAGGACTCAGCCTTTTACATGATTAAGAAAATTGAGGTCATTCACCATGAGTGCTCTCTTTCTCCCATTCTGTACATCTCAAAACCCCTTGATATCATCCCCTATTCTTTCCTTTTTTCCTACAGTCTCTGACATTAAGGTGATCCTTCTCCTTTCTATCCCCCTACATGTATACTTGATCTCACCACCTCCTGTCTTTCTGGACAGATTGTGACCTATCTCTGTCTCTGTTTCTCTCTCTGTCTCTCTATCTCTGTCTCTCTCTGTCTCTCCCCCTCTCCCTCTCTCTTTCTTTCCCTTTTTCTTTCCCTCTCTGGCATTTTCAACATCCTCTTATCTACTGGTTCTCTTCTCTGCTGCCTTGAGACATGCCCAGTTCTCCACTATTCTTTAAAAAATCCTCAGCACTTTTGACTAGACCCTGCCATCCCTTCATGCTATCATCCTATATTTCTCCTTCCTTTTCTCAACCAAATTCCCTGACCTTAGAACTTGACCAAAACTACTCTCTCCTAACTTACCAATAATATTTTTAAAATTTTATTTTTCATTTATGAAATAAAATAAACATAGCAATAGAATAATAAAAACATAGTTGCATATGAGATTACAAATCTGCAATGCACAACTTGCTATTCTTTTTAAATATATAATACATTTATCATATAAATTTATTTTTTTACTTTTTTTCTTCCTTTACCCCCATCTCTGGGCCTAAAGATGACTACCATTAGACACAAATATGCATATATATGTAAAACATGTATATGTATGTAAAATCACTCTATACATACTACTATTGATCAGTTCTTTTCTGGACACAAATAGTGTCTTCCTTCTTATAATATTTCTAGTTAACTTGGGTGTTTATGATAGTCAAAATGACTTAGTCACCCAGAGTTGTTCTTACAACAATGATCTTTTACATGCCAAATCTGATGGTCTTTTCTTTTCTAAGACTTTATTCTTCTCCACCTATCTGCTACATGTGATAATTTTGACCACCCTCACCTTTTGGATGTTCTGCTCTCTGGGTTTTCTCTTGGTTCTCTTCCTTCACCTCTGCTATTCTCTTCCTCAGTGTCCTTTGTTGGATTATCAGCCACATCACACCCCCATAGGAGTATTTCCCAAGGTTCTGTCCTAGGCTCTCTTCTCTCTCTACAGCAGTGGTTCGCAACCTGTGGGTCGCAATCCCTTTGGGGGTCAAACAACCCTTTTACAGGGGTCACCTAAGACCATCAGAAAACATATTTCCGATGGTCTTAGGAACCGAGACACTGCTCCTCTATCCATCTCCAGGCAGGTCTGCCCACATACAAGTATTAAAGGATGGGGGCATTAGGAAGGTTGAGAACCACTGCTCTACAGACTCTCTCATCAACCTCGTTAGTTCCCAAGCTCCTCATCATTTCTGTACATGTGATTCACACATCTGCATATCTAGTCCCAGTCTCTCTTCTGAGCTCCAGGCCTACATTCACCATTTTCCTTTAGGACATTTCTAACTAGATGTCTGGGAGACATTTCAAACTTAACATGTCCAAAACTGCGCTCACTCCTCCTCAGTTCCTCCTTTTCTAAACTTCCTGGTTTCTGTTCATAACCTTGACATCATCCTTTTCTCCTCACTCTTTGTCACCTGCTGTGTACAATCTGTTACCAAATCTTACTATTTCTGCCTTCTTAACTTCTTTCATATCCAATCCTTTCTCTCTACTCATACAGCTACGTTTTCATTCAGTCTCTAATTACCTCACCTAGATTATTGCCGCAACCTGCTAATTGGTCTCCCTGACTCAAATTTCTCCCCACTTCCATCCATCCTCTACCTAGCTGCCAAAGCAATTATCTTTAAGCACAAATCTCATCATATCACTCCCCTGATCAGTCAATCTCAGTGGTTCCTTATTGCCTCTAGGATCAAATATTAACCTCTGGTTAGGTTTTTAAATCCTTCATATCCTGGCCCCAGCCTATCTTTGCAGCCTTATGAGACATTATTTGCACTCTGAGATTTGGCCAAACTGGACTTCTCTCTCTGTTCCTCTCACATGGACACTCAGCCATCTCCCATCTCTGTTTTTGTACTGGTCTTTTCATGCCTGGGATGGCCCCGCCCCATTAACTTCACCTCATAAAATCCGGCTCCTCTGTAGATGCAGCCCAAGCTTCTGCCCAGTCTTTCCCGACCAACCTCCTGCCCTACTGCTAATGTCTTTCTTCCCAAACTACTGTTTATTTAACTGTCTTACGTTTATTTGTATTTATTCTCTTTATATTTATTCTGTAAATATTTCCACATACATCTCCCCCATTACACTGGAAACTTTTTACAATTGCAAGCAGGGATTATTTCATTCTTTGTCTTTGCATTGCCGGTGCCTAACATAGTGCGTGGCCTGTAGTAGGCAATTAAGACATTCTTATTTGTTGATCGATTGAAGGCATAAGGAGAAAAGGAAATCCTGAAGATCCTGAACAGACCAGTGAAAATTTCTGCATCCATGAGAAGTACCCTTCAGGTGATTCTTGACAAGGATCCATGTTATGTAATCTCATCAAACTGATTTGGGCAACTAACAGAATGGTTCTGGGTACTCCTCTAATCATGCCTTACCTCACTTATTCTTAAATCAATGAGACCTGGCAGTCAGATCCTGCTTCTGCCCCTTAAAACTTGTGTAGCTTTGGATAAATCACTTTTTGCCTTTTGGCTTCTGATCTGCTTTAGTTCTAAAATCCTGTGAAAGAAGTCATAGAGACCAGTTTCCCTGAACTACCAATACGTAGTTAGCATCAATGGCAAGTATGGGCCAGACCTAGGTTTGGCAACTTTTCCAAAGAGGAAATTAAGTTATACCTTAGGCATTCCAGGTGCCTGTTAAAATTTTTTCAGAATGATTGCTAATTTAGGTGTCTCAGCACTTTGAGTTGATGCCCTGAACTTACCTGCCAAATCTTCTTTTATTCCCTACCTGATAAAAGAGAGAGAGTTAGGGAAGAAGTTAAAGGCTTTTCTTCTTAGTCCATTATTAAAATGCAAATCTTCTAAATTTTTCTCCTGCATCAACCCCTTATCTTCTTTGCTGCTTCACCTAGAATCAGAACTCAGGGGAGACAAGGTAGGCACTTTAAAAAAATATTATTTAATATTTGCATGTATTATTAATGACAGAAAAGCTCACTGTCCCTACATAGCATGTTGTTCACACAATTTTCAGAGCCTGTCTAAAGTATGCAAGTGCCTGGTCTCAACTCTGATCATCTTTTTGCTTCTCCTTTTTATTAAAAAGAAAAAAATCTTTCAGCTCTCATCTTCTTATTGCAACTGTAAATGAATAACATTTAATTGAGCAATTCATTAAATAAGCATTTATTAGGTACTGAAAATGGCTAGTGCTCTGAATTACATGCTGGAGAAAATACTAGTAGCTGTAGCTTATACTTATATGGGCTTGAAGATTTACAAAACATTCTACCTCTCTCTTGTTTTATCCTCTCAACAACCTGGCGAGTTTCCATGCCATTGTTGTTGAGTCAGTCATACCTGACTCTTCATGGCCCTGTGGATCGTACTGTACGTGGGGTGTTCTTGGCAGAGATACTGGAATGGTTTGCCATTTCCTTCTCCACTGTATTAAGGTAAACAGAAGTTAAGTGTGTTGTCCCCATGGTCACACAAGCTAGTAAGTGTCTGAGGCTGGATTTAAACTCAGGTCTTTCAGACTCCAGGCCCAGCACTCTTTCACTGAACAACCTAGCTGCCTTCTCCATTACTATCTTCATTTTACAGATGAGAAAACTGAAATTTGAGGGGGTTTAGGCCCTAGTTTAGGGTCACACAGCTAGGACATATCTGAGGCCTAATTTGAATCCAGATCTTTATGACAGTAACTCTAGCACTGTAGCCATTATAATCAAATATTCATTAGTTAAGTGTCTACTTTCTTAGACACCATAGATACAAATACAAAAGTGAAATAATTCCTGCCCTCTAGGTGCCTGCATTCTGTTGGGGTTTACAACTTGTTCAAAGATAAGATTTATGGACAATAAATACAGAGTCTTTGGGTGGTGGGGGGGAGGGGAGGGAAACAGATTTGCAGGTCGCTAACACCTGCCTCTTGTAGGCTGTGACACTTGAGCTGAAACCTGAAGGGATGTGGGCATCCCATTAGGTAGAAATGAGGAAAGATCATGTTAAGAATGGAGGATAGTTTATACATCTAGGTAAGTGGCAGATAGAGTACTGGGTCTGGAATCGGGAAGACCCGAGTTAAAATCGTACCTCAGGCACTTACTAGCTGTGTGATCTTGGGCAGTTTTTCTCACTTGCTTGTCTGTAAAATGGAGATAATAATAGCACCTACCTCCCAGAGTTGTTAGGATCAGATGACAGTGCCTGCCACATAGCGTTATAGAAATATTATTATTATTATTATTATTATTACTATTACACAAAGGCATAGAGAAAGGAGGCAGGATGTAACATAAGGGAAGCAAAAAGTAGGCTATTTTGATTGAAACAGCTCCATTTTTGTTCTATTTAGTTTAACTTTATTTTCAGTTTCAAATTGTCTCCCTCCCCCACTCATTGAGAAGGCAAGATCTATTATAGATTTGAAGTCATGCAAAACAAATTTCTGCATGCTGTCATATCATCTTCATAGAGTGATAGTTTTATCCTAGTGAATTTTAAAAACTACTTGAAATTATTAACAACTTTAATAAAGTTGCAGGTTACAAAATAAACCACATAAATCATCAACATTTCTAATATATTACCAACAAAGCAAGAAATAGAAAGAGAAATTCCGTTTAAAATAACTGTAGACAGTGTAAAATACTTGGCAGTCTACCTGCCAAGACAAACTCAGGAACTATATGAACACAAGAATAAGAATACTTTTCACACAAATTGTCAGATCTAAACAATTGGAAAAATATTAATTATTCATGAGTAGGCCAAGCCATAATAAATTAATCTATTTATTCAGTGCCATACCAATTAAACTCAAGAAATTATTTTATAGAACTAGAAAAATAACAAAATTCATATGGAAAAATAAAAACTCAAGGGTATTGAGGGAATCAATGAAAAAAATGCAAAAGAAGTTGGTCTAGCCATAGCAGATCTCAAACTGTATTATAAAGTGGTAATTATCAAAATAATCTGGTACTGGCTAAGAAATAGCCAGGTGGATCAGTGGAATAGATTAGGTGCAAATTGCATTATAGTAAATTACCATAATCTAGTATATGTTAAACCCCAAGATCTTTTAGATCTTTTAGAACAAATACTTATTGTTTGACAAAAACTGCTGGGAAAACTGGAAAACAGTATGGCAGAGCCTAGTCCTAGACCACTGTCTCACATGGTACACCAAGATAAGGTAAAAATGGGTACATGATTTACACATAAAGGGTGATACCATAAGGAAATTAAGAGAGCATAGAATAGTTCATCTATCAGAATTATGGATGAGGGAAGAATTTAGGACAAAAGAAAATATAGAGCTCATTACGAAATATAAAATAGATCATTTTGATTATGTAAAATTTAAAAGTTTTTGTACAAACAAAACCAATGCAACTAAAATTAAGGAAAGAAGAAAAGTGGGGGAAATTTTTTTTGCAACAAGTATCTCTAATAAAGCTCTCATTTCTCAGATACATAGAGAACTGAGTCAAATTTATGAAAATATAACTCATTCCCTGATTGATAAATGGGCAAAGGATATGAACATAGAGTTTTCAAAGAAAACAAAGCTAACTGTAGTCATAGGAAAAAATGCTCTAAATCACTATTCAACAGAGAAATGCAAATTCAGACAACTCTGAGGTATCACCTCACACCTATCAGAGTGGCTAATGTGACAAAAAAAGGAAAATATTGGATGTTGGAGAGGATGTGGGAAAACTGGGACACTAATACACTACTAGTGGAGTTGTAAACTGATCCAATCATTCTGGAGAGCAATTTGGAACTATGCCCAAAGGGCACTGCTAGGTCTATATCCCAAAAGACATTCAAAAAAAGGGGAAAGAACCTATTTGTACAAAAATATTTATAGCAGCTCTTTTTTTTTTTTCTGTGGTGGCTAAGAATTGGAAATCAAAGGCATGCCCATAAGCTGGGGAATGGCTAAACAAGCTATATGGCTAAACAAGGTATATGATTGTAATGGAATATTATTGTGCTATAAGAAATGACGAGCAGGATGATTTCAGAAAAACTTGGAAAGATTTACATGAACTGAAGCATAGTGAAGTGAACACAACAAGGAGAACTTTGTACCCAGTACCAATAATATTGTTCAGTGAAGAAGTGTGAATGACTTAGCTATTCTCATTAGTACAATGATCTAAGATAGTCTCAAAGGACTAATGATAAAACATGCTATCTGCCTCCAGAGAAAGAACTGATATTGACTGCATATAGACTAAAGAATGCTATTTTTCACTTTCTTTTTTTTCTTTTATTTGAGTCTTCTTGTCAAAATGACTAATATGGAAGTGTTTTATATCATTGCACATATATAATCTATATCTGATTGCTTTTTGGCTAAGGAAGGAAAAGGGGTGGAAGAGATAGAATTTGCAACTCAAAACTTTAAATAAAAATGTTAAAAAAAATTTTTTAAAGAAACATTCAGATCTACAGAAAGTACAAACAAGATCTTTATCAATCACTGCCTCAAAGCCAAGGACTCTGGAGAAAGGAGCTCCCAATAATATCAGCTAAAAGATGAATATATAAGTACATGAATGTAATTCCTAACTGAAAGCTAAAATCTTTGCAAAATTCCAGCTGGGGGAGATGACATTTGCAAGCTGACAAAGAGCTACCTTCGTATTACCAGACAGCAGCCCTTTGATTTGAAGGTTGATATCTGATGCCGAAGGGGAAAAAAAAGGAAAAAAAGAAAAGAAAAAGCACTCAAGGAAATCTTAACTTCTGGTTTTTTCAGGGGTTGTTACATTTGATTTGAGTAGGGGAGCTACAGTGAGACAGAAATGTTTCAAGGCCATGTACATTTAATTCTCCATTTCCATGCTGACCTTGGATACTTCTCTGCTTCTTTGTTTTAATCAGGAAGTTTCTTCAGTACAACTAAAAGGCAGAAGGAGACTTTTTTCATGACTCGATTTCCAATGTTATTTATCCCTTGCAAATAATGTTTATTGGGGTGGCTAGGTGGTGCAGTGAATGGAGCACCCACCCTGGAGTCAGGAGGACCTGAATTCAAATTCGGCCTTAAACACTTAACACTTACTAGCTGTGTGACCTTGGGCAAGTCACTTAACCCCAACTGCCCTGCCTTCCTCCTCCAAAAAAGCAAAAGAAAAAAAATAAAAAATGTGTATCTACATCATCAGTGTGCTGGTAAATGTTTAACAACCAGCTCTCTGGGAACAGGACCAAAAAAAGGTGATAGTTTTATTTCCTCATTGCCTGTATTTATTCCCTCAATTTCTTCTTCTTGTCTTATTGCTATAGCTAGTATGTCTAGTATAATTATTAAATAATTATGGTGATCAGATATTCTTGCTTTGCCTCAATCTTATTGGAAAGGCTTCTAGTTCATCCCCATTATAGATAATGCTTTGCTCTTGACTTTATATAGGTACAACTTAACATTTGTAGCTACTTTCTAAGGTAACAAGCGAGCTTTCTAATTGCCAAATCTAAAGGCTTTTTTTTCAGACCTGATGACATTTTTTACTGCATTGACTACTGACCACCTCCTTCCTCTTGCCTTCCTGGTTCATTCAGCCAGTAACTGTTTAAGTAACTCATGGTTTTCCTCCTAATGTGATGATACCTCCTTCTTAGTCTCCTTTGTTGGTCCTCCCTCCTCCTCTTACTTTACTAAGAGTGGGGGTTCTTCAAGGCTCTTTTCTCAGCTTGGAGGAGGGAGAAGTGGGCTCAGTGTTTTAAGAATCCAAAGCATTTTGAGTGCCAAGTGGTTGTTGAAACAGAAAGTTACAAACAGCTTTCTTAATTGGCAGACCCATGTCCTGAAAATCCTTCTACTATTCTGGATTCAAAATGATAAGAGCTGTTGGATTCTTAAAACTTGGATTTCATTTCTGAGGAATATATAGCTTAAAGGATGATCCTTAATATTTCTCATTCCCCCAGTGCTCCATGGAATCTTGAATTTCTCTGCCTTAGAAAATAGACTGTCTTTCAGGCCAGATTATGACCGGAACACCACCCAAGCAATTCTATAAGAACGGTTGTATGTAAGATCTTTCCTTGGATGTTATTTGCAAGGCCCTGGGACTGAAGAGAAAAGAAGGAAGGGAAGAATAAGAGAATAAGCATTTCTATAGAACCTGCTATACACTAGACACTGCGCTAAACATTTTTTTGCAAATATTTCCTTTGATTCTCACAGTATGGAAGGTACATATTGTTATTTTCTTTATATTAGAGGTGAGGAGCCAGAAGTAAACAAGTTCAGTGACTTGTCCTAAGTGTGTGACTGAGATTGGATTTGGACTAATGGGCCTGACTCCAGGCCCAGCACTCTATCCCCTGTGCCACTAACTGCTTCAAGAAAGGACAAGAAGGGGTAAAACTACTCTAGTGTGTGGTTGATTGTTTTTCTGGTCAGCCCCATACTGATGAAAGCCAGAAGAATAAGAAAATTTAGTTTTTCTTTCTTGTAGTCCTGCTCAGGACTGTTGCCCACACTCCAAGGAAAAAGAGATCACCATGACAATGTTTTCAGAACACTAGAAGCATCTCATTATTGTCCCTTAATCTCCTCTAGGTCCACCATGAGCATTAACTCTAGGGAAAGAAAGTTTTTGTTTTTGTTTAAAATAAGGACATATGCCAACATTTAATCTGTTACTCAAGGTATCAATCTGCTCCATCCTCCTACCTCCTGTAAAGAGAGATAACTTACCATCTAGTATGATATAACAACTCTTCATTTATAGATTATGTTAAGGTTTGCAAAGCACTTTTCTTGTAACAATCCTGTTAGGTATAGATATAAGTCAAGGAGCATTTATTAAGTAATTATTGTATGACAGGCACTATGCTAAGCTCTGAGCCCCTCTCCCCACAAATCCCACCCACAAAAATCATATAAAATACAAATATTTAAGAGAGCTGAACTAGGTGACTTTTCAGTTCCCTTCTAGCTCTAAATCCCTAATCCTGTGACTTAATATCCCATTTTGCCCATGAGTTTGCTGAGGCTCAGAAAACATAGCAAAGTTACCCAACTGATAAATATTAGAATTAGGACTTTAACTTTTCTGTTGCCTCAGGATAAAATCATCCTCCTCTGTTTGGCATTTAAATGTTCTTTAGAATCTGCCTCTGCCTAGGGCTGACTTACTATGTATTACTGCAGTTCGTACATTCTCCATTCTCCAGGCCAGGGATGAGGCCACAAGTGGCCATCTAGGTCCTCAAGTGTAGCCCTTTGATTGAATCCAAACTTCACAGAACCTCTTCTGTGAAGCTAAAGGGCCACATGAGGCCTCAAGGGCCCAGGCCTTGGCAAATTGGCCTGATTACTGTTCCCTGAACTTGACACTCTCTATGTCTTTTCTTTGCTTTTGCGTAAGCTGTTTTCTATACGTAGAATTCACTCCCTTTTAATATTGGCCTTTTAGAATCTCTGGCTCCTTTCAGTGCTTAGCTCTTGTGCCATTTTGTATGGGAAACAGTTTCTTAGTTGTTAGTCCTGGCTCCCTTTTCTTAAAATCATAAAGTTTACATGTCTTTGTTGCTTTGTTGTGCATCACCCTGGCCCCCCAGTAGCATGTGCTCCTTGAGGCCAGATATGGTTGTTTATTCAGTCTTTATAACACTGGCATCTCGCATTAGTAGGTTCTTAATCATTGTTTTCTTGTCTCTAAATCTAGTACTTTATAAACTGTATCACACAGATTCTTACCATTTTGTTAAGGACCCCAGCCATGCTTCACTTGAATTTGGCTTCAGTTTTCTCTAGACCCCACATCCTTCACCTTGCCTGCCATATTGGAACCCTAGGAAACCTACTGCCCCAAGACCACTATTTTAGGAAGGATTCCACCCATACTTCATCTTACTGCCAAAATATTGAACTAAGAGTCGAGCACTTCTTTTTCTTCTCTTCTGTATCATCATCACCACCATCCTATCCATTCTAAACAGCTGTTCTAGTCTTTACTTGTTCCACTTCTTTCCTGTTTAACCTTTTAAAAAAAATCCTTTTTTTGTTCTTAGATTTCCTGAAAAGCCACATCTCATTCTGAGACTTTGTGGTCCTGACGCTTTTCTTGGAGGACCATGCCACACTTTCCTATTCGTCTGTTACTTCTTGTTTCCATCTTCCCGGCATGGCTTTTAATAGTGGAACATTAGGCAATGAATCAGCTGTGTTTATACCCCAGTCGCTTCATAAAACTCTTCTTCTTCTGCCTCATGAAAAATTAAAAGTCTGAAGACACAAAAATGAACATTCCTGAAGATTTCTCGTTCTCCTTGAACTGACTGACTATGTAGAATATTAACCCATGGGATCCTACCTCTCCCATTATGCCAGCTCTTTGAAATTTGCTCTTCAGAAAGCTATGATTGTGTCTGGCTTTCTTTTCGCACAATAGCTTTTAATAATAATAAGCATTTATATGATGCCTTATTGCCATATGAGTGCCTTAAAGTTTACAAAGCACTTTATATCTGTTATCTCATGTAGTCTGTGCCTCTCTACAATTTAGTAGATGTCTTCATGAGTCACTGTGATTAAAAATTAATCCCCCAGTGTTGGCTCCTCCAGGTCTTAGCTATGGGGACAACCTAGTGATGGCCCGTACTTAGAGCCTTTCCAGCTTTGACCTGCTAGGACTTTCACTGGCTAGCATGGCCTGCAAGAATGTAGGGTTCTATCTGTCTAATAATGAGGCACCTCCAAGGAGGAGTTCAGTGGAGGGAGGAGTAAGAGCCCCTCCTCTGTTCCATCAAATAAAATTATAGTTTTGGTTATAAGGAGACTTTGACAGGTTGGCAGAGGAAAAGGGTCTGCAGACTTTACTTGGTATTAGCTGGATCAAGAATTGTAGCTTGAAGGGATGGTAATGTTAATCACTGAGTTGTTTTGGAAAAACCCAGGGATTCAAGACATCAACTTTATTCTATTTTACTTTGTTTTACTTTTCACAGCACAATGTGTTTTTCTACCTGCAAAGGATCAGACTCTTCTTTGAAAAGTAAATAAAATGTTAGGTCCCCCAGGGACTGATGTTAAACTGAGGCCCTTACCATAGCTTTTGTTGTTGCAATGGATGCCTGTTTGTTTGCTGCTAAGTTAATATGTTGTAACTGAGGTAGCTACTTCTTTAACCTTCATTTTAGACATGATTATAGTAATATGGTAAACTCTGTTACCTCCCTCACTATCCATTGTGCAAAGGGATGCGAGAAGGCAGCATGGTTTAGTGGAAAGACCACTGGGCAGGTTATTGTGAGGGAAGTATTTCATAAATCCTTAAAGGACTATGTAAATCTGTTTTTTTTATTTTTTGCAACATGAGTGACACAGGAATTCATTTTGCTTGACAATGCTTTTTGTTATAAGAATTTCATTTTTCTTTTTTTCTTTTTTTCATTGGGGCTGGTGGTTTGAGAAAAAATAAGTGATTGGTATACAAAAAAAAAATAAAATTTAATTCTTTTTGCATAGAATTAGAGCCTTTCTTAAGGCCCATTTTAGTCCAAACTCCTCATATTATGAATGAGGAAACTGAGACCTGACTACATGAGGTGCCTTGTCCAAGGTCACAAGTGATCATGACCTTTGATAGAACTGGGATGTAAACACAGGTCCTCTGACTCTAAGTTCAGTGTACTTTTCCATTATACATGCTCTCCTGGGGTAAAGTAAAATAAAATACATTCAATGCTCAAATTATTCTGACCATGATTTATAAGGTATTTAAAGATGATACAGTGCCTGAGGGCCATCATTCTGAAAATCAGTTATCATTGCACTTTGGCTGTGTAGAAGTACTCATTAATAGAGAAGTGTAGTTGATAGCTCCTTAGTTTTGTAGTTGCAGCTCTCTGTAGCAGGAGTTTGGAATTTACTAATTAACATTCATTCTAAATGCTTCTTTCTTAAGGAATATTGCTGTCACCCATTTTTTTTCTGCCAGCAATTTGTGTTCAGTTCATAGTAAACATTGTCATGCTAACCTATCACTAATCCATCATCCAGAAGGAGATTGAGAATTATGTCACCAGCATCAGTCTTATGAAAAATTTTTTTAAAAAACCAAGTCATCTGGTGCTTCTTTAAATACACGTCAATTACTGGATACCATGGTTTGAAATCTGGGTGGATTGATGGATAGGGATAGATGCTCAGTCACTCTGGAGTAACACAGAGGTACAGTGATGGCTGCAAAGTGTCAAATCAATCAACAATCAATCAATATATATTTATTAGGTGCTTATTATATATGACTGGTACTGTGCTAGGTACCGGAGATACAAAGACAGAAATGAACAGTTCATGCCCTCAGGGAGCTTACATGAAACAATGTATACACATAGAAATATCTTCAGTAAATATTAAATAAGTACAAAGTAGTTTAGGGAAGGAGGGCATGTAAGAGTCAGGGAAAGTGGGTTTCAGGAAAGCCTTCTTATAGAAGGTTATGGTGAAAGGCCTACACTAAGGATAGAACCAATGAACTTGGCTGGAAGAATGCCTTTGTTGACATAGCAGGGAAGGGAGTGCCAGGGCTGGAAAGGAAACAGCAGCCCTGAGGTCTACATCAGCCTCTCTTCTTCACCTAATAGCTAGAAGAAGCTGGGCTTTTAGTATTGCTGAAATGAATTGGATCGTCTGCCATTGCTAGTTTGCAGAGAGGTTTGGAGGAAAAATGAGAAGTAGGAGCCATGTAGGACTTAGGGGAGTGATGTAAAACATGAATAAAATAATTTGGGACTCCTGAACCTTTTCTTTTTGTCTCTGTCTTTTTAAGTATGTAACTGGGCACCAGCTTTTTAGGAGGGACAGCCCAGAACATGAGTGATATCCATATCCCTTGGAGTGTCTGGAGGAATCTGCAAACATGCTGCTTCTGAATCTGGATACTGATCTCACTATTGGGCAACCAGTCAGTCAACAAGCATTTATTCAGCGTTGTTGGGTGCCAGAAAGCATGCTAGCTGCTGGACAACAGAAACAAAAATGAAATAGCCCCTTTTCTTAAGGGGCTAATGCTTTGTTGGGGGAAACAGTAGTTATATAACTATGCCACAAGGACTGGACCTATAATTTCATTAGTAAAGGGGACTTCTGAATGAGGAGACCTACAAATGCTGGTCAGCAATTTTCTTTCTTTTTTTAATAGCTTAAAGTGTTAGTGGGTTGGCTAACTGTTCTTAAACTTTTTCCACTCTCAACCCCTTCAGCACTTCTTACACTATAGTTTGGGACCCTCTATGGGACAGCATTGAGAGGGTGACTTCTCCAGGGTCACAGTCATTACATTCATTACATTTCAGAGACATGATTTGAACCTAGATTTTGTTGGCACCCAGGCAATCTCCCTATTTGCTCTGCCACAGCTGCGTCTCCTACAGAAATATGTACAAAATAAATATAAGGTTGTATTAGGGGTGGGGGAAGAGGCACCAGCAGATGGGGAAATCAGAGAAGGCCTCATGTAGAATGTGGCTCAAGCTGAACTTGGAAGGAAATGAGGGATTCTGAGAGGCAGGAGTGAGGGGAGTGGGAGGAGGGGGTTGGGAAGAGATGGAGTAGGAAAAGCATTCCAGACATGGGAAATAATCTGTGCAGAGTCACAGAAATAATGAAGTATCATGTGTGAGGGACATTAATAAGGCCAGTTTGATTGGACTCTGGAGTGTAGAAAGGGTTGTAATATATTATAAGGCTGGAAAGGTAGTTTGGAGACAGGTTGTAAAACATTAAATTAGCCAACAGTTTGTATTTCCTCCTCTATTTTCTCTCCGGGCGACCTAATCAGTTCCCATGGGTTTAGCTCTCATCTTTATGTAGGTAACTCAGATCTCTATATCAAACTCTAGACTATACCCCTTTACCAATTTCCTGTTAGACATTTCAGACTGAAGACATCTCAAACTGGATATGTCCCAAACTGAAATCACTATCTTCCCCTCTGCCCCAGATTGTCCCTTCTCCCAAACTGTCAAAATCATCACCATGTGAGAGGATTTTGGAAGAGTAAGGATCTGTTCGGCATATGCAGGAATACTGAGCACCCCAGGGGCTTGAGCTGTATTTTGAATCAAGGGAGGAATTCTGAGGATAAGGTGAAGGGGGAACACATCCTAGGCATGTGGGATGCCCAGTGCAGAGGCACATAGATAATGAGAACGAAGACTAATGCATGATAAATGCCAGTCAGGCAGCCCAAGAGGACACTTCTTACTGTATGACTTCAGTTGGACAGACCTTGGAATAATGGCATTGGTCTGCAGGTGCCCCTTTACTCAGGACAGTTGTCTCTACAGGTGTTTCCCAAGGTAGATCCCTATATCCAGGCAATCTGCCACCTTGTTACTTTTTACTTCCCAACGCCACCCTCCCTGTGTGAGAACATTTGGGGTCACTCCTATGAGGCAATCCCTGATGGTAGGGGCAGTGCAGATGTATCATGATGCAGTTGGCCCTAAGCCAAGAAAACTCCCTGAAGCTGTGTCTAAATGCTATGCTTGAGGGTCTGCCCAGGAGTATTTCAGTTAGTCCCTCCTCCTTGACATTTCATGCTGTTGTTGCTTCTGCAACTTTGAAGTTGCTCTTCTTCTGTAACCAAATCCAACCTTCACACAAAACCATGGCCTGGGCTCATTCTTAGGCCCTGAGACCACCCGGATACCAGCTTCCTGCCTGAAACAGTTTGACTGTTCTAAGTCCCTGGCTTTCTGATGTGGATCCTCCCGCTTGAATGACCCACATCAGCCTGTATTGGCTTCTTGGGAACCCACAAACCTATACATTTGTTGACTTCGCAGATGCTGTTCTAACTTCCTTACTTCTTACTTACTTACTTCTTACTCTTAAGTAACCCCAGCTTTCTTCTACCTTCTGCTGTCTTACACAGAGCAAATTTCCTTCTCTCTCCTCCAACTCTTAGCGATAGGGCAGGGATGGGGAACCTGCAGCTTCAAGACCACATGTGGCCCTCAGGGTTCTTGGGTGAACCTTTTGACTGAGCTGAAGTTTTACAGAATAGATCCTTTCCTTAAGGGGATTTTGTTCTGTGAAGTTTGGATTCAGTCAAAGGGCCATACTTGAGGACCTAGAGGGCCACATGTGGCCTCGTGGCCACAGCTTCCCCATCCCTGTTATAGGGGAAGACAGATGTTATTTTTTTCTTCCCTAAAGTAAAATCCTTTTACTCCTTTCAAGAAGGGAATGTTTTTTTCATTTATTCATTCTTTCATTGTATTTGTGTCCCAAGTGCCTGGCTCATAGCAGGTGCTTAATAAATATTTTTTGATTTGTTGATCCAATAAATATACTTTCCCTCAACCAATCTAGATAGATCTTTCCTCCCCCCCAAAAGAAATATTCCTCTTGCATCCCATCCCTGCATATTCTAAGTGAAATTCTTCCATCGAGGGTTCTCTTATTTAAGTGAGACCTTGATGATCTCCTGGTAACTTGCAATTACCCTGGGAGGTGAAGTACATTAATCCACTATTAGCTGTGAGGATTGGCTGGCAGCCACATGGAGCAAGCCTCTTCTGTAACTATTAGCAAGGAATAACAGGATAAAGAAGTAATGATGGTGATAAAAGAAAGAGGCCTCTAACTTTCGAAGCCCAGTTCCTCTTGCCTGGTGAACAATGGCCTGGGCACCAGGAACCAGGCCAGAGTTAGGGCCCAGCTTCTGTTTCCCAAATCCTTCCTCTTTGGGTCCCTGGCATATCCCCATTTATACTAACTTTTAAAGACACAATAGATTATACTCACTGAGAATGAAAAAAAAAAAATCCAGTTCCTCAGAGGAACAGCCCTCCCTCCAGGCTCTCAGGTTCATAGCCTTGGTATAATTTTTGACTCCATCCTCTGCCTCATCCCTTTTATTTAATCAGTCTCCAGTTCTTGTTATTTCTGCCTCCATAAAATCTCTTCCATCTAACCCCTGCTCTCTATTCACAAAGCTGCCACCTTAGTTCAGGTTCTGATCTCTTCTTACCTATTTTATTTTTTAATAATATTTTACTTCTTTCTAATTACATGTTAAAAAGAATTTTAACATTCATTTTTAAAATTTTTGGATTCCTAATTCTCTCTCTCCTTTCTCCCTTTCCACTTCCCTGAAAGAACAGCAATTTAATATAGTTTATATGTGTGCAGTCATGCAAAACATTTCCGTATTAGTCATGTTGTCTCCTCTACTTTATCATAAGAGTTTCCTAACTAGCCTCTTTGCCTCAGGTCTCTGCCAGTTCCCATATAGCTCCCCATTCGGAGCCATAGGAGGTCACTAGAGTGACCATGTTACTTCCCTACTCAGTCAACTTCAGTGGCTTCCTAGAATTCCCAGTCTCTTCTAGGATCAACTATTAACTCCCTGTTTAAATTAAAAAAAAAAAAAAAACTCTCACAAACCAGCCACAGCCTATCCTTTCATTTGGATAGCATCCTCTCCACACTGCATTCTGGCCAAAGTGGCCTTCCCTCGGTTCTCCACACACAACAATCCATCTCCTTTACTTTGGCCATCCCACATACCTGGAGTGTGATCCCTTCTCACCTTCACCTCAGAATTTCTCTTTTCTTTCAAGATGCAACTCAAGCCTCATGCTTCTTCTATATGAAACCTTTCCTGATCACTTCAATTGTTAATGGCCTTCCTCTCAAACTACCTTGTATTTATTTTATATTTATTTGCATTTGTTCTCTTTATATCACATTTAGTGTCCTTTTCAATATGCCCCTGAAATAGTACACTTTCGGGGAGTGGGAATTGTTTCTCTCTTTGCATTTGTATCCCTAACACCTAACACCTAGCACATAGCAGGCCCTTAAAAATGCTGGTTGATGAGCTGATGCTGAGTAAAGTGAGCAGAACCAGGAGAACATTGTACACAGAAATAGTAACATTGTGTGATGGCCAACTTTGATAGACTTTGCTCTTCTCAGTCATGCAAAGATCTAGAGTCATGATGGAAAATGCTATCTACAATCCAGAGAAAGAACTATGGCATCTGAATGCAGGTCAAAGCATATAATTCGCTCTCTCTTTTTTTTCTTTTTCTTGGTCCTCCCATTCCTTCTAATTCTTCTTTACAACATGACTAATGTGAAAATACATTTAATAAGAATGTATATGTAGAGCCTATATCAGATTACATGCCGTCTTGGGGAGCAGATAGGGGAGGGAGGTAGAGAAAATTTAAAACTCAAAAGCTTTTGGAAGTGAATGTTGAAAACCAAAAATTAATGAATTAATTTCTAAAAGATTCAAAAAATGCCAATTGACTTGGTTTCTTTCTAGCCATTAAAGTTTATTGAGTAAGGGATGATGACTTTTTGTGCTCCAGATTCAGCTCAGAATTGCATATCTGACTTTTCTAACTGAGTTCATTCCCTGCTCTTTTAGAGCCCTCATCTGTGAAAGTAGACTGGGGCACCATGCACAGTGCCCCATTCAGCTGAGCTAACCAATTATAGCATGTGACCTTTGAAACAGAAATTCTTGTACTGTGGGAGCTTGTGATTTGCAAGAGACTGCACAGATATACATGAAACTATGAGAAATAAACATATGGGTAGCTATATAAACAGGAAGTGAATGACCACAAATACTTGTTCATATTATATACAGCCATTGGCAAAAGTACAAAGTTGGATTTTTAGATTCATAAAGACTTTGGGAAATATTGGGCAGGGAACAGATGTGGGATATTACCACTAACTGAAAAGGTTTTATGGAAGAAGTTTTTGAAGGAGAAAGAGGAGGCTGGTTGAGTTGGGAAAAGGGAAGGCATTCCTGGAGTGTGGTAGAATGAAAGAATCCATTCTGATTTGTCAGTGAAAACCAACAGACATTGAGGACAGGCTTGAAGGGGTTGAGTGGACAGGTATCAGACTGATAGAGGAAAAAGGGAGATTAGTGCATAGTCACTTTAAAACAAAGGATTAGGATCATGGATCTAATAAAAAGACAAATTGAAGCTCTTCATTGTCACCATCAATTCATCTCCATTAAGCATCTGTAATATTCAGGCTGTTGTACTTGGCACTAGTCTATATGCTGTGTTTATTCTTGTGTAACAAGGATTTTGAGAATTGATTGGCAGTCTTGAATTTGTAGTTCAACTCTACAGAATGCTAGCCCCTTTGAAATACTAGTGCCAAACAAGCCCTGATACTGGGTACTGTGTGCTGTAGCTCTGGGCTCATTCACACTCAAAGGCTAAAGCCCCAGAATATTACTGTTCTTTCAGAGTTCTGGGGAAACCGTAGGACTGGGTCGCTAGTGTTGCTGTTGTTTAGTCATTTTCAGTCATGTCCAGCTCTTCATAACCTCCTTTGGGGTTTTCTTGGCAAAGATACTGAAGTGGTTTGCCATTTCCTTTTCTGGCTCATTTTACAAATGAGGGAACTGAGGCAAAATTAAGTGACTTGCCCAGGGTCACATAGCTAGTAAGCGTCTGAGGCCAGATTCAAACTCATGGAGATGAGTCTTCCTGACTCCTGTCTATTGTATCACCTAGCTGCCCTGCTTCTAGTACTGTCACTTAGAAGCTCCAATCAATGAACTTCTTATTAAAAATCAGGCAATAAACTTAAATACCTTTTAAAAGATATAGCTCCTGAGAGAGTGTAGTAAGAACAGTTAGAACAAACATTCCCCCCAAAAGCCTGGACACATTCTTCATGGGAAAATGGGCATAAACTTAAAATGCAATATTAGTGATGTCATTATGTGGCAAGGGGACAACTTACAGATCCTGGATATTTATGGACTGAAAGACTTTCTTGAGTCCATAACTGGCATTCTTCTCTGGTGCAAGGGGCCGTACGTACTCTTAAAACTGCTTCCCTCTCCAATGTGTTATCTGTCCTGAGATGCATATGTTGTTGCCCACTGATCCAATCTTTTTGTTCCAAGCTGAATATATTCTGTACTAATGGTATAATCTCTCTAATACCATGGCGAATGGTAGGGATAGTGGGGAGAGTGACAATCTCTCCTCCTCTCAAGAGTGATTCCCTCTAGGGGCTTGGCTTATTTCAGCTCCTGAACTCATAGCTTTCCATAGGCTAAAAGGAACAACTATTGGAATTCCTCCAGCTGTTGATGGCCCTTAAAGCCATTGTTAGCTTGTTTGGTTAGCCAATTAGCTGTTCCCTTCTTGACCCAGTCAAAGGGATCACAGGACATAAATTATTTTGATTGCACATCTAAAATTTCATTCTGTTTGATTGAATTGATTGATTCAATCTATTGATTGATTCAGTTGAGACAGTTACGTTAATTGATGAAAGGAATGTAGGAGAATCACAAACCTCTCCCTCAATCTTCTCTTTTCCCCTTCATGTATTTTTAACCTTTCCTGTCTCCTTTCTGATTTAAAACCATAAATACTTATACTAGCAGAGGTTTTCCTAAGTCCTTTTACCTAGTCCTTGCCATGGATGGAGTAGCTAAAGTCACAAATGATTGTGGTCTTTGAAAGTAAAAATAAGGGGAATATAATCGGCACTCCATTGTCCCTTCCTCTCAGTTTTTCTCTTCTTTTTCTCTTCTCTCTCTGAATCTTTTTTCATATACGTGTGTGTCTATATACATATACATACATACATACATATTATACACATGCACACGTGTTTCAGTGGGGTGTAGAGCAGTGAACTTCTAGCTCTACAGACAGATAAGATGCGTAAGCTATGGAATCATAACTGCCTAGTCCTTCTTTCTTTGAAACATAGTTTAATGTTTCAGCTTGAAAAAAGGGAAATCCTAAGTGTAAGCACTTTCAGTCACTTGCTAAATATATCCCTCTGTCACTCTTTCCATCTCTCCCTCAAAACATTGATGAATTGATGAAGGAAAGAAGAAGCAGTGGAATATCTAGATTCTTTATTATCTTTATTGTATAAATGGAAGTATGAGGATTTTAGAAAGGAACAAAGCTACTTAGGCTTGATACGGGCCATCTGTTCCATTCGGTCATTTTTCAGTCATGTCCTACTCGTTGTAACTCCATTTAGGTTTTTCTCAGCAGAGATACTGAAGTGGTTTGCCATTTCCTTCTCCAGTTCTTATTATATATGAGGAAACTGAGGCAAATAAGGTTAAGTGACTTGCCCAGCATCATATAACTAATGTATCTGGTGCCAGATTTGAACTCAGGAAAATGGGTCTTCCTGATTCCAAGCCCAGTACTCTTTCCACTCTGCCACCTAAATGTCCTTGATAAGGGCTAGAATTCAATTACTCACATAATTCCTTCTTCCTCCCACCCTTTCCTCCAACCCCCCGTTAGGTTATAGATATGTGTGTCTGTATGTCTGTGTCTAGATCTGTCATTTTATTGGTATGGGGAACTCCTGAGGAGGAAAATTCCTCTACCAGCAAGGTTTGGTGATTGTTGTCTAATTTATAGTCTTGGAAAATTGCCAAGGACACTGAGAGCGTAAGTGGCTTGTTCAGCCAATATGGGTAAAAGGTAGGACTTGAACACAGATCTTGCCGGCCCTGAGACCCGTGCCCTATATAGACAGCTCTACACTCAGAATGTGTCAGATGCAGGACTTGAACAAAACTCTTTCCACTTTTGAGGCCCTCTCTCTAAAAAGGAAAAGTGAGTTAGATGACATAAGTAAATTGAGAATATATATATATGCTTACTAACTTCCTTTTTTCTAGAATGATTGTTGATTTAATGTTACCCAGAATATTCTAGTAGCTTGTGTTGTATCTACTGAAATCTTATGTTTCTCTATTTAAGGAAAATTAACTTATATTAAATAATTTTCTTTTCAGTCTCCAGAAGGTGCTGAGGGCAAAGATGCAGCTAAAGTAACTAAACAAGAGGTGAGTATATCTTTCATATACCATGTTTAATTCTTTGAATCGGGGATCCAAAGATTTGAAAGATAGCCCTCACTAGGTTAAGTAGGTTAATGTATGGTACACAAAGTAGAGATAAAAAGGCACAAGTGTGTTGGTAAATGTTTAACACCCAGCTCTTCAAAAAAAAAAAACAACTGTATGCACAACACACTTTTAAGTATAATTGCATTATTAATATTTTTCTGTCACTTTCTTAAGTCTACATAATCAATAAATCAAGCCCTGATTTTTGTAATGTTCGCCAATTTCCAAGTTGTAAATGATCACACTGAGAATGTAAAAATCAGCTCTCAGGAGCCGGTATGAGCTGGCTCCAGCATGCTTGCTGTAGGAGGGGGCCTGTAGTGGAGATTTTCTTTTGTGACTTAATCTTTAGACGCTAATAGTTCAATGGGACCATCAATAATACAGATACCTCATTTGATCCCCACAACATTTCCTGGGAGGTGGGTACTGTTATTATCCCCATTTTACAGTTGAGGGAAATGAAGGAAACAGAAGTTAAGTGACTTCCCCAAGGTCACGTAGCTAGTAAGAATCAGAGGTCAGATTTAAACTCAGGTCAACTTTAGGCCCAACAATCTATACCCACTGTGCCACCTCGCTGCCTGCATCTCAAGTATATGTGATGGGTTTTCTACTTGTATTTGGTACATCTGCCTATCCCTTCCTATGACTGCTGAGTAAAAGAGGATATTAGGATTTCCTAAGAAGAAAAAAATAATAGGAAAATTCTTCAAGGAGGGGGAAAAAAAGACCTCTCTATTTTCTGCAAAAAAGTGGGAAAGATGTGCAATTACTTTTTCAGGCCTTTTATTTTTGCCCAAGGGCATGAACATCTGAACCGAAAAGCCACAAAAGGATATAAAATAATGGAAATACTCAATTTATAAATGGGAGAGATTCAGTGTTTAGGCCAGCTGAACAGGAAACATTCCCAAAAAGCTCACCATCAAGATAAAAGTCTCTGGGTTGGGGATGGTTGTGGGGAAACATAGGCAATTCAAATCGGTCTAGACTCTAGAGACAGATAATCCTTGAATTTGAACTTCTGGGGGGGCTGGGCATATTTAAATTCCCTATAAAATCAGTAGATTAGAGAAGAAGCAGTGAATCAGATTATAATCATGAAAAATATTATCACCTGTTGCTAGAACTATAGAGTTTTACCAAATGTGGAAAGAACAAAATTCCTGCCCTTTGAATGTAAAAACCTAAATAAGGTCAAGCCAGACAGCACCAGATAGCTAAAGCCATGCATATGTCTTACATAGTCTTAATAGACTCACATAAAAACCTGTACTCATAAATACATATCTTCAATTATTCATGTTAGAGTTAAAGAAAAAGAAAGGAGTTAATGATGGCTAGCTCTTTATGAGAGAAAACATGCATCTGAGTTTATTCCCACTATAGATATAACTGCCGGAGCAGGTAAAATCCTGTAAGTTGTTCAAAGAAATCGTAGTTCCACTAATAATTAGAGAAATGAAAATTAAATAACTCCAAGTTTCCATTTCATACCCCTCATATTGGCTAAGATGACAAATGCTGGAGAACTGTGGGAAAACAGGTACATTGATATCAAATGTGTTGGAGTTGTGAACTGGTCTAGCCAATTCTAGAAAGCAGTTTGGAACTGAGCCTAAAAAGCTATTAAATTGTGCCCTACCCTTTGACTCAGCGATACCGCTAGTAGGTCTATACCCCAAAGAGGTCAAAGAAAGAGGAAAAGGACCCATATATGCAAAAATATTGATAGCAGCAAATTGGAAACTCATGGGGGAAACTTGTGGGGTGAGGGTGGGGGTGGTAGCCATTACTTGGTGAATGGCTGAGCAGGTGAGTATGACGGTTTCCTGTTCTGCTGTAAGAAATAATGGGTATTTCCCACTTCTTGATAAAGAAATGAACTCAGAGTGCAGATTACATGTATAATTTTTTTTTTTGGACATGGCCAAAGTAGGAAATTTGTTTTAATTATACATGTTTGTAACAGAACTTTTAGGTTTTCGTTTGGTTGGGTTTTGCTTTCCAAATGGGAGAGCAAGGAAGAGAGGATGGAAAGAACATGAATCTTCATTTGAAAATATTTTTTAAATAGAAATGATGAAGAGGATGGTTTCAGAAAAGCCTGGAAAGACTAGTATAAACTGTAACTAGATGAACAGAACCACAAGAACTAGATAATAACAATATTGTAAAAAAAAAAAATCAATTTTGAAAGACTTAGGAACTCTGATCACCACAATTCCAGAGGACTCAAGGAAATATGCTCCCACCTCCTGATAGAGAAGTGATTGGAGTCAGAATGGAGTTTGAGATGTAATTTTTTTTCATATAGTCAGTGCAGGAATTTGTTTGGCTTGTCTATGCATTCTCATAACAGGGGGTTTGTTTTTCTTGCTTTCTTAATATGTGGAGAGAAAGAAGGTGTTTCTTTGTTTGAAAAGTAAATTTTTGAAAATTTAATGAAATTAGAATATCAAAGATTCAGAAAAGGAAAGGAATTCAAAACTCATCTACTCCAAGCTCATTCTTATAAATGAGAAAACTGAGTTTCGGAGAGGCTGTTATTTGGATCACATTTGATTGTTGGAAGGGACCTCAGTGACCATCTAATCTACTCTATAACCCTCAAACGAATCTCTAATAATAATAATAATAAAGTTGTGCAGCCATTTTATTCATCTATTTAGTGATTCATAGAACATTTCTTTGTTTTTGTTGTTTGTTTGTTTTTTGCTTTTTGGAGAGGGGAAGGCAGGGCAGTTGAGGTTAAGTGACTTGCCCAAGGTCACACAGCTAGTAAGTGTTAAGTGTCTGAGGCCGGATTTGAACTCAGGTCTTCCTGACTCCAGGGCCGGTGCTCTATTCACTGCACCACCTAGCCACCCCATTCACAAAACATTTGATACTAAAAAGTACCAGAATAGCCATTTGTCCTTGGACTGTTTCTGAGTTCCATCAAAAACTCTAAGAATAATGAGGTAGCTATAGTGATAATAGTAATAGTAATCATAATAATTAAAGCCATAGAATATTAACAAAACATACAGCCCATCAGCCTAAGGCTGTTATGGAAAAAAAAGTAACACTCTCTTATCAAAAAGAATGAAAAGAATCAATACATATCCATAGAATATGACAAAAGCTTCTAAGTGGCACCTTGGATAGAGTGCTGGGCCTGAAGTCTGGAAGACTCATCTTCATGAGTTCAAATCTGACCTCAGGCATTTACCAGCTGTGTGACTCTGGGCAAGTCATTTAACCCTGTTTGCCTCAATTCTTCATCTGTAAAATGAACTGGAGAAGGAAATGGCAAACCACTCCAGTATCTCTGCCAAGAAAACCCCAAATGGGTTTCTGACGAATTGGACATGACTGAAGTACTGAACAATGAAAACATGTGACAAAAAAAGGTCAGAAACATATATATTTACAGAAATAGAGAACAAGCAGATAACACTTCCCTGAACAGTCGTAGTGAAGTCTGACAGTATGTACTACCTTATTAGATTTGTCAATTTGAGCTGAAAATCATTTGCCTCCAGATGGAACTCATGAAATTGCTAAGATCCAAGAGTATAATCAAAAAGCTTTCCATGGGTGATATCTACTATGAACTCTACCAAAAATATGACAAAGAAGGATTGAATAGATAGTGGAGTCTTGCAGATTTGTGCTGTTTCAACACAAGAGTTTATGGTGGCAACTTGGGATCAGTTCATTACTACAAGAAATTACAGAAGCAGAAACAGCTAGATGACACAGTGAATAGAGCACTGGCCCTGGAGTCAGGAGGATCTGAGTTCAAATTTAACTCAGACACTTGACATACTTACTAGTTGTATGACCTTGGGCAAGTCACTTAACCCCAATTGCCTTGCCTTCCACACTCCAAAAAAACACAAAGAAATTATAGAAGCATTATCCTATTATCCCCTGAGGATCCTGGACTTAACGAATCAATGTATATTATTCAAGGAAAAAGTAGAAATTATGCAATGCATCATTGCAGACGAATGGCTAGAATAATACAAAAGAAGTGGACCTTTTATGGACTGACAGATGATAAATTCCATATTCCAATAGAGAGTTCAGAATATCCTTGAGAACTCAATTAATAAACCACTGGAGCCAGAACATTATTTTTAAAATCCTCAGAAATTTCTTCTATCAATGCATGTCTTCCGCAACTTATATTCTTAGAGACTTGTAAAGAGCACTGAGATACTAATTGATTTCAGACAATTTATGTGAGAGCTGGAACTTTATTATTATTATTAAATATTATCTATTTTTAATTTTAAAATAAAATTTTGTTGCTATATTATGTTTTTATATTACCTTCATTTCTCAGTGTATTCCTTCCCCCACCCACCTCTTAGAGAGGCTTTATAATAAAAATTTTGTTCAGGAGTAGCTAGGTGGTGCAGTGAAACCTGGCCCTGGAGTCAGGAGGACCTGAGTTCAAAGTCAGCCTCAGACACTTGACACTTAACTATGTGACTTTGGGTAAGTCACTTAACCCCAATTGCCTTGCCTTCCCCCCTCAAAAAATAAATGTTCAGCAGAACTAACCAATACATGCAAGAAGTCTGACATTATATGACGTGTTCTACGTCCATAAGCCCCCTTCTCTGCAGAGAAGTCTGGAAGGTGCCTATGGGAGAAAGCTTGGTCATAATTATTTCATATTCATCATCCAATTTTGATTGTTTTATTGTTCTTTCCATTGACATAGATGTAGATAAATAGATAGCACATTTATTAAGAACTTAGCAGGTACTCTGCTAAACTCTGGGGATGCAGATAGAAGCAAGAAATGACAGCCCCTACAATCAAGGAACTTATATTCAATTGAGGGAAGATGACATGTAAAAGGGAGCTGAAAAATAAGGGAACCTTTTGGAAATAGTGGTGAGGGCAGGCGTCAATCAGAAGATCACAGCTGCAGGGTAGAGGTGTTACTAGGATAGCAAGGCAGCTAGTGAGAAAAAGTAACATTGTCATCATTTATGTATGTTATTAACCTGATTTTGTTCGCTTTGCTGATATCAATTCATGTCTTTACCTGCTTCTTTAATGTATCATGTTCATCATTTCTTATAGCACAGTAACGTACTGCATGACATTCCCGAACTATAGCTTGTTTAGCCGTTGCCTGGTCATTGGGCTTCTTCCTTCTGTCCTTTACTACTACAAAAAATAGCTGCTATTACTATTGTGGTGTGTATAATTTTTTTTCTTTATCTTTGACTTCTTTATGGTACATGCCTTATAATGGGAACTTTGAGTTAAAGAGTATAGGCATTTCAGTCACTTTCTTAGAAAAATTCCCAATTGCTTTCCAGAGTAAACTAGATCATTATCATATAGACCTAGCTGTTGCCCACAAGCATCCAGATAAAATATTGACCCATAAATTTTTAAGAATGTTTTAAATAATTTTGCCATACCAGAAACTCACAGATCTCTAAACTATTGTTAGAAGAAGGGGATAGAGACTAAGACTATGATTTCTTTGGTATAGGAAACTCCCAAAAGAGAAATTTCTTCTATCGATGCATGTCTTCCACAACTTATATTCTTAGAGACTTGTAAAGAGCACTGAGATACTAATTGATTTCCCCAGAGGTACACAGACAATATATGTGAGAGCTGGTACTTGAATTCAGGTCTTTTTGGCCTTTAAACTAGTTTTCTCCCAATCAAGCCACTCTGCCTGTCATGAGAAAGAAAACGTTTCAAAGGGTAGAGACCTAGCAGAAGAAATGAGAATGATATAAGCTGAAATAATGCACTTATCATCTTCAACATTCTACATACTCTGAGAGTTGTACCCAAGATGCTTTAGTGAGCTCCAAGAGTTTGCTTTCTAATACTTTCATTCAATTACAAAAAGTAATTATTTTTCCCAATCATACAATAGTCTGTAGAACATTAGCTATAAAAGAAAAATAGCAGCATAGTGACTTGTCCCTGGGCTACTTCGATACTTCGGGGTGGGGAGGGGAAGGAGCAGAAGAAATGATGAATGAAATAATAGTAACAAAAATAACAAGAACAGCTAGCGTTTGTGCAGCTTTAAGCTGTGGAAAGTACTTTATACACATGATCACATTTGAGTCTTACAACAACCTTATGAGGTAGGCACTATTATTCCTATTTTACAGATAAGGAAACTGAGGCCCAGAGAGGTTAAGTGACTTTCACAGGGCCATAAAACAAGTTAGTGAGACTGGATTCAAAGTCAGTTCTTCTGACTCCAGGCCTAGCTTCTATTCATAGCTCTGTAACATTCCCAATAAGTGATCATACAACTTTTGCTTGAAGACCCATAGTTAGAGAGAACATACTTCCTTCAGAGGAGGCCCATTCTACTTTTGGACAGCTCTCGTTGTTAGGAAGTTTTTCCTGATATCAAGCCTAAATTTACATTTCAGCATCCTCTCATTGCTCCTCGTTCTGCCCTATGAAGTCAAACAGAACGAGGGTGATTTTTCTTTTATATGACAGCCTTTCAAGTCCATTTTGCCAATATTTTTTTTAAAAAAGGTCAAATTCATTGACAAGACATAAGGACTTCTAGACTAGTTCGAACCAGTATATTGTCTCTGATCATGGCCATAAGAGGCATTTTTGGGAAAAGCAGGACAGTTCCCCTTCCATGCTGTTGCCTTCAAAGCTTATTATGGGTTTTAAATAATCACATCCCCAATTTTAGGAAAAGAATGATTAGTCCTTTAATTTTCTTGAAAAAAAAAACTCAAAAAATTAAGTCACCAGGCAGATCTCCAAAAGCAACATAAGATGACAGCATGAGCATTCCAAAAGGGGCAGCTGAGACTGAGGCTGGGTCTGCCTGTTATGAACAAGACTGTTTTGAAAAATAGAAAATTCACTCAGAAAGCCATTTTTTTGTCTACACAATGCCAAACAACTGGTTTCACTCTTTCGTTTTTTGTTGTTGTTGTTCTGTTCATGTGTGGTGTGTTCTAATTCCTTGAATTGGCCAATTGTTATAGCATTGAATACAGTCTTTCGCTGTAAATGGGGAGATCTTCCACCATGAATTCCTTGAGATTTGAATAGTAGCATTGCTAGGATAAGTATATTCCCAATGACCTTCATAATAAATATTCTTAAATAGAGATGATCTCAATTTGGCTCCAAATGCAACTCCAAGAATTAAAAGCTATTGGGGTCCCATACTGTCATGACTTCTCTTCATCTATTTCAATTAGTCAGCTAGCTAACACGTCTTAAATGTTTACTATATGCCAGGCACTGTGCCAAGCACTAGGGATACCAAGAAAGGCCAAAAAACAAAAAAAAAAAACCAACCCAAAAAACAGAAAAACAAGTCCCTGCTCTGAAGGAGCTCACAGACTAATGGAGACAGAAGGTATTGTCAGTTCTATCTAACTTTTGCTGACCTTGTGAAAGATTCATCACAGTCAGAACTTCTTAGTGTTCTTTCTACACAAAGATGACTGGCACCTCAGCAGTGCAGCCTGGCACACAGACCCCTCCTGAGAGTGTTCACAGGACAAGGAAAATACATAGATATGTAAGGAGAGCCACATAGGAATATCTCAGTCTCAGAGCTACACTACTTTATTGTGTTGAGGTCCCTTGTTTCCCTTCTCTCTAATTACCATCAGGTTTTGCACACACAGTATAATGAAGACTAGTTTTGTTTGTTTGGGTTGGGTTTTTTTTTTTTACATTTTTCTTTTTTCCATTGAACAAAAATGTATTCTTTCTCCTTCCTTCCTTTCTCTCTCCCACTCTATTAAAAAGAAAAAAAAAAAGAAGAAAAATGAAAGTCTTGTAACACATATAGTATAGTCAGGCAAAACAGATTCAACCATTGCCCATATAGAAAAAAAAAAAAAACAACTGCCTCATTCTACACTGAGTTCATTCTCTGTCTTACAGGAGGTGGGTAGCATGCTTCATCATCAGCACTCAGAACTTGTGGTTGGTCATTGTATTGCTCAAAATTCTTAAAGTCCTTCAAAGTTGAAGGCTAGTTTTGAAACTCTAGCAATAGAAATCCTGCTTCTTGTCCCTGCATTTTTGTACTAGTTGAAAGAAACTTCAACTTGGGAAGAGAAGACGGTGCTCCCACTCCTTAGGCCTTGGCTGCTGTCTCAGCTCCCACCTCCAAAAGCTCAGCTATTAAGGTTTATCTACTCTTCTGACAAGAACAACATACATTTCAATTTTTTTCTTAGAAGCAAATAGAAAATCATCTCATACCCAGAACCTGAAATTAGAGGTGATCTAGTTCACCTCCCAATCTATGGATAAGTTCTCTACAATTCATATAAACCAAACCCAGTTACAACAGATGCTGTAAAAATGGAAATATATATGGAATTTTAAAATGTCCACATCGCATTGAACATTTGGTGTATTTTAACTGACACCTGTAACAGCCAAATTATAATACTGTGAAAGATTATGAATACCCTAGAATGTTTATCACAATGAGATTTGACTTATATCATCCTTTTGTGACTAACGGTGAAAATATGAGTCCATACATATATTAAGTACCTTCTCAGGGTTGCTTTGAGGGTAACCTTCAATAGACTTCATCCTAACATAATCAAGTCATCAACTAGTTATGGAGAATGATCTCTTGTATCTAGCACTTTACTGTGTGGTTATAAAAGTTGTAAGTAATAGTGGCTTCATACTAACTGTCTAGAAGAACCAAAATTTAAGAATATCTCAAAGGATCAACTGAATTTTTTCATCAGTTGGTGCACTTGGTCCTTCTAGTGTTTTAACCTGTCCTCAGGGCTTTCTTGATCTAAGAAATTGTTGGTGACAGACCAAAACCATAATTGATGATACCTCCCCCTAACCCCACCTTTTCAGAATATTAGAAATATTTGATTAACAGTAGGAAGAAATTCTGCCTAAGTTAATTTACCTATTCAGTTCCATAGCAAACTACCAAGAAAATTAATGTATAGAGTTAGAAAAAATAGTAACAAAATTTATCTGGAAGAAAAAGTCAAGAATAACAAAAGAATCAGTGAAAAAAATGTTTATGAAGGTAGCCTAGCATTTCCAGATTTTAAACTCTTTTACAAAGTGGTAATCATTAAGCAATCTTGTATTGGCTAAGAACTAGAGTGGCAGATGAGTGGAATAGATTAGGTACATAATATACAGTAGTAAATAACCATAGTAATCTAGTGTTTGATAAGCCCAAAGATCTGAGCTTTGGGGGTAAGAATTCAACATTTGACAAAAATTTGCTGGGAATATTGAAAAAGTAGTTTATCAGAAACTAGGTAAACCAACATCTCCCACCGTATATCAAAATAAGGTCAAAATGGTTGACTGATTTAGACATAAGTGTTGATATTGATATCGTAAGTAAATAAGTGAAACATGGAAAAATGTACCTGTCAGATCAATGGATAAAAGAAGAGTTTATAACCAAACTAGAGATAGTAAGGATTACAGGAAATAAAATAGATCATTTTGATTACATTAAGTTAAATAGGTTTTGCACAAACAGAACTAATGCAGCCAGAATTAGAAGGAAAATAGGGAACAAGTTTCTCGGATAAAGGTCTCATTTCTCAGATATATAGGGAACTGAGCCAAATAAGAGCCATTCTCCAGTTTGATGAATGGTCAAAGGATATATATAAACAGACAGTTTTCAGAAGAGGAAATCAAAACTAGTGATATAAAAATAAAAAACATAAAAAAATCTCTAAATCACTACTGCTTAAAGAAACTCAAATTAAACAACTCTAAGATACTACCTTACACCTGTCAGATTGGCTAATGTAACAAAAATGAAAAAATGATAAATGATGGAGGGGATGTGGAAAAATTGGGACACTAATGCACACTATTGATAGAGTTTGTAAGAATAATCAACTGTGAAAGACTTGGCTACTTTGATCCAATCAATAATCTAAGACAATTCCCAAAGGATTCATGATGAAAAATTCTATCCATCTTTCGAGAGAACTGATAAACTCTGAGTGCAGATTGAAGTATAATTTTTTAAGTTTTTCTTGCTTTTTTTTTACAACATAGATAGCATGGAAATGTGTTCTATATGATTTTACACATGTAATTGATATCATATTGCTTTCTGAATAAGTTGGGGAGGGACTGGAAGAGCCAAGAGAATTTTGAACTCAAAATTTTGAAAAATGAATATTCAGAATAAATATAAATTTTAAAAAATCTGATGTTAAGAAAAGGAAAAATCATACCTGGTTAATGTATTTCATATATGTTAGATATTCCAGTTATTTATAGGGTCATCGACTTAGACATGAAAGGGATTTTACAAATGATCAAATAAATCCAACCCCTACATTTTACAGGTGAGGTAACTGAGTCTCAAAGAAGTGAGATGACTTGCCCAAGGTTGCATACACAGGAAGTGGAAAGTCAGGATTTGAACCTAGGTTCTCTGATTCCAATGAACTGTGCCACTTCCTAAGTTGACTTAGCTTTCAAAGACTAGAACTTTTCAGGGGATAGATTTTCAAGAAGGGATCCATCCTTCTTTCTGTACACATGTACATAGACACATATTCTCCTGCTCACTATAAACCAAAGGCTTATCACAGTCTCCAGTGTTTGCATGTTAAAGAAAGTTCCCACATGATGATTATGAGAAGAAATGATAAGACATTCTTTTCTGAAGAGGAAAGGTACATCTCAAAAAGGTGATAAATTTTGAGTAGGAGCAAATAAAGATTTTTTTTTGTAGTTGAAAGGTTAGCTTTTTAGGTAACAGATTGACATAGATACAATCAAGCTAAAATGCTTCTTATTTTCATTTACCAGGCTTTTTTTTATATTTTGAAATTCTTCTGATATCCTTAAATTGTTGGAAGCTAGCAAGCTCATTGGAGCAATAGGAAGAGTCAGACTCTGTAGAAAAATGCTTCAGTGTGAACATTTCTCCTCTAGAGCCCATGCAGGAGTCTCTTACATTATCTTTCAATACAGCTTGTTCATTGTATTACTTAGAGAGGTGACAAGGACAGCAGGTTTCACAGTTTATTAATGTGTTTTCACTTAATGGATCTTCAATCCAGGTAAAATCAGATAAGTAACATAAGAAACAATGAATACGAGGAATTAAATTAAATTTAACAGGTATTTATTATTAAATACCTTCTATGTCAAACACTATCCTACAAAGACAAAATGAAACCATCTTTTACCCTTGTGGAATTCTTCTGAGAGGAACAACATGTGTACAGATTAATAAATCCAAAGTAATTGGTGTGTGGGGAGAAGCACTAACTTTTAAGAGTATCAGGAAGAACTGAAAGAAACATGGGAATACTTGTATGCATTGGTACAGAGTGAAGAAAGCAGAACCAAGAGAATAATATGCACAGTGCATCCAGTAAGGTAAATGATAATGCCAGTTGATAAAAGATGGAGGAATGATAAGGAAACACACCTTCCTCCCCAGCAGAAATGTGGGGACTATGGATGTGAAATGTGGTATACATATCAAATTCATTAGCTGTTTAAAAATGAAATAAAATAATAATAAATAAAATATAAAAATAAAATTTAAACTGTTTTTGGTTGAAATTTGTTGGAATTATTGGTACAAGGAAGAGTTTATTGGGGAAGTGATAGCTTATTAGGGGGAAATGGATGTGGTTTAAAAATGAAAGACATTGATGAAACTATTTTTAAAGGACTAGATGACTGACAGGAAAGGGTTAAGAATAATGGTGGAAATTTTGAGCTCTTTTGCTAGCTTCAAGGCCTTCCAGTGCTTCAGAATACACATTGTACCTAAAATTATAAAAGCTTGCTGTTATTAGGCTTGTTTAGTTGTATTTCTGTTTTGCATAAGATAGAAACTTATCATTTCATATGGGACCTATAGTCATATCTCTATAACTTAGATATTGAACTTATCCAATATAGTTTACATGAAGCAAATATTGATGATCAAACAATAATTTCAGCTTATTGTTATATTACTATTATTAACTCAGTCTATCACTGTCAAAGAGCTTCATAAATTCATCATCTAGAATCTTTTCTCGTTCTCCACTAGCTGATGAAGTTAATTCATGTTATTCAATTTAACTTGAACATTCATTTCAATTCTGTGAATATTCAGTGATTCCTGCTTCTCAATAACTACAACTCCTTACTAGATTGTAAGCTCCTTGAGGGATAGAGAACATGCTTTTGAAAAAAAAAAGTTTGTATCACCAGCATCTACCACATTATCATGTACAAGTAGATATTCAGTGCACCTTTCTCAATTTTAAAAGATAATAAATGACCTATTATATATGCGCACATTACTCCTGAATCAACTGTCTGATTATAGTTAGATTCTCAATTTGTTAAAACAAAGATAAAAATGAATTTTAAAAACTAGAAGAACAGATATGAGAAAAAGCATATGATTGGTAATTAAAATGGTTTTAAACAAGCTATCAGTGCTAGAATATGGGAAAGAATGTAAGAAAAGACTATCAACCCAGTTATAATTAATTACATATCTGAGTTTAACTGATATTATTCAGTTGCTATAAAAGGAGATCAAAAGAGCTTAAAAACTGCCTTAGCAAACACTTGACTAATTTAGCAAGCAGAAAACTATGAAAAGAAGGAAACAAAGCATTTATTAAGCACCTACTAGGTGCCAGGCACTGAGCTAAGTTCTTTACAAGTATAATCTCATTTTATCCTCACAACACAGACAGGACCAATGGAGAATATAAACTCCTTCATTAAATCTTACAGAGAAGAGTGGTGGAAGAGTATGCTTAGTTTTGCTTCATAAAAATAAAAAACCATGGAGGGGAAAACCAATTTAAAGAAAGCTTACTTAGCATGAGACCCAACTAAGCAAAGTCACCCCGAGGTCATTTAAGAATAAAATAGAAAGGAGAACAACAAGTAAACAAAAGGTGGAAAAGATCTGCAAAGATTTTTATAATTAGCTTTTCATGCTGTCAAGGACAATGGAACTGCCAAACATGAATTCTAACATCATTATCCCTGATGTGCTTATAGAGGTAGCAATGGAACGATAGGGAACAAAGTTGGGAAAAGCGAGTAGACTAAATTAAGGGTACACAGAAAAGAGTTAGGCTGGAGTTAACAAGGTATTTATTATACTCCCTATGTCCCTTCCTCCCAAAGGTGATCGATCAGGAGAGTATCTTAAAATGATATATTTAGGACTAGAAGGGACCTTAGAAACCAGCCATCTAGCCCAACTCCCTCATTTTATAGGTGAGGAAACTAATATCCAAAGAGGTCATATGACTTTTTCAAGGTCATACAGATTTGAACCAAGAGGGTCTTGGCTCCAAATTTACTTTGCACTGTTCTACTACCTGCCTATATGCCTATTTTATCATCTGCATAAACATTTTAGAGAATAGTCTATATCTGCGTGAAGGGCATCTTTGATGAGAGTATTAGAAGGGAATAACTAATATTCTGCTGTAGACCCCATAGGAATGTAGTTCTAGACCTGAAAGATCTCAGAAGCCATCTAGGCCAACTCCCTTATTTTAGAGATGAGGAAACTGAAGCCCAGGGAGATTAAATTACTTGACCATGGTCATTCATGTAGTAAAGATGACTTTACTATGGCATAATTTTCAAAAAAGTATAGCGAGACAAGATCCTACTGGGCTTATTATTTTTTGACTATAAAAAACAGAAATGTGATTTAATAGAGTAAAATGTTGGCCACCTCCACCACAGCCACAGACACCTCTTTCTCCCGCTCCAGCCCGAGCTTCCCTGGACCATGGCCAACATCGAGCGCACCTTCATTGCCATCAAGCCCGACGGTGTCCAGCGGGGCCTGGTTGGGGACATCATCAAACGCTTTGAGCAGAAGGGATTCCACCTCGTGGGCATGAAGTTCCTTAGGGCCTCAGAGGAACATCTGAAACAGCACTATGTTGACCTGAAGGACAGGCCATTTTTCCCTGGGCTTGTGAAATATATGAACTCAGGGCCTATTGTAGCCATGGTTTGGGAGGGCTTGAATGTGGTGAAAACAGGCAGAGTGATTCTAGGAGAGACCAATCCAGCTGATTCCAAGCCAGGCACCATTCGTGGGGACTTATGCATTCAAGTCGGCAGGAATATCATTCATGGCAGTGATTCTGTAAAAAGTGCTGAGAAGGAAATCAGCCTGTGGTTTAAGCCTGAAGAGCTGGTCAATTATAAGTCTTATGCTCATGACTGGGTCTATGAATAAGGATTTTAAAAGTGGATATATACTGGACCTACTTCTTTTAGTAACTGTGGTATGTGTGTGTGTGTGTGTACGTCTCCATCACTGAGTGTGTGTGTATGCATGTGTATGTATGTATGTATGTATGTATATATATATATATATATATATATATATATATATATATATATATATATCCATCCCTGAATACAACATTTCATGCCAGGGGAATTGAAAGGAATTGGAACCATCATTTTCTAAAATAACCCTGTAATTCTGTTCTATAAAGACTTGGAAATTTTTTTTAATTAAAAAATTTTTTAAAAATTTAAAAAGGGCTCTCCCCCTACAAGGTATCTCCTATAAATACGTTAAAATTACGTGAGATTTCTTGAAAGATCTAAGAGAGATTACCTTTTCTGACAACTCTCTGATAACTGATATTAGACATATGATAAAATCGAGGCATCACTATTATGTAAAAGATCCAGCCAAGTCAGAGAGGGAATCTCTGTAGAAGATGATTTCCTACAGAATTTTTTTCGTGAATAAAATTTCAAAGTCTCCTGGATGAGATTCATAACATCTTAAAAAGAGTTTTGGCCTGCTGTCCACCTAGGAAGAAAAACCAAATGGATTGAGGATGTATATTGTTCAGATTACACCATGAACTTTGCCAGTCTATAGAGAGAGCTTGCCCATCAGTGGGTTTGCATGCTTGTAACTATATACAAATGAGTATATGTGTATACACAAATGATCGCTGCAGATAAACAGGACAGTGAGTTGGAATTGAATACAAGAATTGCTTTTGAGAAATTCCAGAGTTCTTTTAATGACCCCAAACTTCTCCTTGAAACAAAGGCCTATTTTATTCAAATCTTTAATCTTCCATTGTGATTTTTGGCTGACACACAAGGTACTACAGTCTGGAGAACTGAAATACATGACATAAATAGCTTCTCACCCGAGTTCCAAACCCATATTACCAACTGCTTTTTGGATGTTTCAAACTAAGTGCTCTGTAGACATAGCAAATTCAGTATCTCCAAAGCAGAATTCATCATTTCTCTCCCCAAACCTACTCTTCTTTGTAAATATTCTATTAATATTGGGGACATTACTATCCTTCCAGTTACCCAGTTTTGAAAACTTAGTGTCATTGTTGACTCTTACTTCTCCTACACATCCATTGCCAAAACTCGTTTCCATCTCTATAACATCCCTTGTATAGATACGCTTTCCTTCATTCACACAGACACCAGTATCATTCAGGTCTTCCTCACCTATCACTTGTGTTACACCTTCTGTCTAGTCTCCAGACATCAAGTTTCTCTCCATTCAAACTGGATGTCCCATAGGCATCTCAAACACAGCAGGTCCAAACCAGAACTCATCTTTTCCCCAAATTCTTCACATTACTCTCTGGGATAGTCACCAGATTTGCTACCTTAGTGTCAAAAACATCACTTTCCCTCACTCCACATGTCTAATCGTATACCCAATCTGTCATTTCTGTCTTCCCAGCATCTCTATTTTGTCTCATTCTCTTCACTCAACAGTTGCCTCCCTAGTTCAGACCCTAATCATCTTTTTGGAATTGCAGTAACCTTCTCATTAGTCTTCTCTCTTGAAATATCTGCCTTGTCCAATCCATCCTCCTCACAGCTGCCAAAATTTCCTAAAGCAGAGTTCTGTCCCTGCTACTCTCTCCATGTATTCAATAAAATACACTAACTCCATTTTATTTATCAAATAAAAATTCTTTTTCACATTTGAAGCTCTTTACAACCTAGCTCTCTCCTACCTTTCCAATCTTAGACATCTCTGCTCCCTGTGCATTCTCTGATCCAGCCATCCTGGCTTATTTGCTGTTTCTAACGTACAACACTTCATCTTTCCTCTTTAACCTTTCCACTGACTGTCTCCCATGCATAGAAGACATTTCTCTCTTCACTTACATCTCTTGGAGTCCCTAGTTTCCTCTGAGATTTATCTCAAACACCACCTTTTACATAAATCCTTAAATGATCCCTCCAAATGATGCCCACCCTTCCCAAACTAGCTTCCTTCAGGATTCTGCTCAAATTGTGCCACCTTCAGCAAGAGGACATTCCCAGTCCTCTCCATACTCTTTCCTCAGCTACTAGTGCCTTGCCCTCCAAGGTTGCTTTATATAATCTATTCTATATGTATCCTTAATATTCCTATACATGTACATGTCATCATTGTCTTCTCTTCCTCCCCCTTCTCCAAAAGCTGAAACAATTTTCTTTTCATCCTCCTCCTCCACCTTCTTTTCCTCTAAAAGCTAAAACAATTTACTTTTGTCCTGTGCAATTTTCATTTTTGACTTCTTGAAATATAGCTCTGAAAAGCATGCTTTTAAAAAAATCCTGTTGTGTTTAAATGGACTAGGCCTTTAAACACAAATCATTCTGACTTTCATTGAATGGCTAGTAATAATTCCAGCCCAAACCTCTATGGCATGTTGTTTAGGTATTGGTGGCTTAAAATGAGTGTAAATAGCAATAGTTTTCTATTATGGCCAGAAACTCTGAGGGTGCTCCCCACCCAGGTTGGTACTTTTGGGATGGTAAATTGGCCCACTTTTTGTCTCCATTCTTACCTAGCCCTTAGTCATCGAATGGGCATGGCCTCAGACAAACTGAGACCTGATAAAAACTTTAATTTAAAAAGGCCAAGGTGACCTCTTGCATCCTAGGCTATAGCAAGTCGTCTTGACCTGTGTCTTGCCACTGGATTCCATTGACTCTGGAGAGGCTGAGGACTTTGAGCAGTTCTGCTTCTGCTTCTCTAATATCCAACTCGCTCACAAGTCAAGACATTACACTCGTTATGTCATTGGTCCTCTGAGAATGAAGGACGAACAAGAATAAGGACAGAGGCTTTTCATTTTTACTTTATATCCTCAGGGGTTGGCACAGTGGATACAGTGCACATAGTAGGCACTTAATAAATGCTTGTGGATTGATTGCATAGTCTGTCTCATTATGGGAATTTCACTAGTGCTGAAGCATTCCTTCCTCCTTTTAGCAAGTATAGAACCTCTGGCATTTAAAATTCTTTATAACCTGGACCTTCCCTACATTTCCCATCTTTTTACACCTTACTCCCCTTCTGCAGATCATCTATATTAACCTGCTTGCAGTTTCTTGAGCACTCTACTCAGTCTTCCATCTCTCTGCCTTTGCCCTTGGCTGTCCCCCAGAGTTGGAATGCTCTGCCCCCTCACCTGCGTCTCTCAGGTTCCCTGCTTCATTCAGGATGCTGCTTAAATTCCACTTTCTGCAGGGAGCTTTTCCTGGTCTTCCAACACCTCTACAGTGGCTGATGCCTTCCCTTTTCAGGTTACTTCCATATCCTCTTTATATGTTTTGTAAATATCCTAGACATTTGTGTTTTCTCCCCCACCAGAAGGTGTGTTTAATTTTGCTCTTGTTATGTTTTTTTTTAGAATGGATACATACAGCCCCCCTCCTAGTTTCCTACCTAAAACTGAATTCTTCCTCTATAGTAAGACTTTTGTCCTTGGGTGGCATCCTCCTTTGCAGTGTTTTAATGGTGGCCAGGAGTCTTATTTACCTTTCTTTGTATCCCCAGCATTTAGCCCAGTACCTGGCACATAGTAAGCCCTTTATTTATTGACTGGCTGTTGACTGACTATAGGTATGGAATATTGCATGAGTGTGTTTTGTTTTTTGGTGGTTTTTTTTTTTTTATTTTTGGAGGGGGGAGGTAAGGCAGTCAGGGTTAAGTGACTTGCCCAAGGTCACACAGCTAGTAAGTGTCAAGTGCCTGAGGCTGGATTTGAACTCAGGTCCTCCTGACTACATGGCCACTGCCCTGCTCACTGCAATACCTAGCTGCCCCCGTGGGTGTTAAGACATGGTTAATGTCTTCCTTTTCTTAGTTGTGTTAAGCACCTACTGTGTGTCAGGATCTGTGCTAGGTACTGGGGGTATGAAGAAAGGTAAAAGACAGTCTGCTCTGTCATCCAAGGTGCTCCTCTAAGCTTTATCTTTCCCATCAGCTTTATATTTCCCCAGTAGTTTTTGACCATTAGGGAGCTCTTGGACAGTGTTAGACCTGGAGTCAAGAAGATCTGAGTTCAAATATGTGGATACTTAGTAGCTGTGTGACCTTGGGCAAGATATATCCCTGCTATCTTTGTCAGTTTCCTCACTTGTAAAATGGGGAGAATAATAGCCCATTACCTCCCAGGGTATTGCTGAAGATAAAATGAGATACTATTTGTAAAGTGCTGACACACACTAGGGCCATAATAAATTAAGTGCCTTAATAAATTAACATTAATAAATACTTGTTTCCTTTCCCCTTGTGGTTCTGTTCTTCAGTTTATCAAATATTAGACTATTATGTTCTGTAGTTTCTGGTTCTTTTATGTAGCCCTAATCTTTTTAAAAATCTTGTTTAAAACCCTTCTCATCATTTTGATAATTGCAGCTTTATAATATTGGAAATTTTGTAATGCTAGGCCTCCTTCCCATTTTTTTTCTCGGGAATCTTGACCTTCAGTTCCTCCAAATAAATTTTAGCATTATTTTATCTAACTCTATACAGTACCCTCTTGACAATTTGATTGATATAGCACTAAATCCGTAGGTTAATTTACATATATCACCATTTTTATTATATCCTTATGGCCCAACCATGAATAATGACTCTCTCTCCAATGATTTATCTTTTTTTTTTATTGTACAAAGGGTGTTTTGTAATTCTGTTTGTAGAATTACATGACTGATTTGTAAATAGTATGTCTGTTGTTTACATGTGCTTTTGAAGATGTTTTGTGGCATATGAGAACCATTTTCGTAAGTGACTTCAATATTCTCCCTGCCAGCCTGTTTATTATATTAATTTGTACTATCCATAAAGAAAGGCCTTGCTATATGAAGATAAACTTCCCTGTCTAAATGAGCACAAAATCAAAATTAATGGAGTGTGAATTTTAGGCTGGCCTTGTGATTTTATGGATATTGGATAGTTCTGGTAAGCACAGTCCCTCTACCAAATCAGATAAACCACTCTCCTGTAATTTATAGTCTTAAAGGATTGCTTAAGGCATTGAAACCTTAAGTTCTTTGCTCAGGGTCACACAGCCAGTGTCATGGATGAAACTTTAACCCAGGTCTTCTTGACTATGAGGCCTACTCTCTGTCTACTCTGCTGTGTTGATTCTCATTCTAGCCTCCCTGTCCAAATGAAGATAAATTCCATAGTAGAAGAGTATAATTAAATGATATTAATTTATGCACTTTTACTACATTTAAAACTTTGAAGTTCAGGACTATTTCAATCACTTCAACAGACATGTATTAAGCATCTTATGTTATAAGTCACTAGAGGTACAGAAGCAAAAAATGAAACAGTCCTAAGAACCTCGTAATTTACAGGAATGACACAATCTGTACACAGAAAATAAATACATTGCAAAGTAATTTCAAGATGGAGAGAGTTCTAACAGTTGGAAGAATCAATCAATCAATCTCAGGTATTGGTGAAGCACCTAGTATGTGCCATGCACTGTGCTAGGTACTAGGGTTGTAAAAGGAGTGAAACCTCAGTACCTTCATGTTTATCTGTAGGTGTATATGAAATAGATACTTGATGATTTTAGGTGATCAGCAAAGGTGTATTTATGTAGAAGGTAGTGCTTGAGCTAAGCCATGAAGGCAACTAGAGCTTCTAAGAGACAGAAATGAAGAGGTTATACATTCCAGGCCTGAGGGACACAGCAGTGCAAAGCTGCAGAGGTATAATAGTTTTTCAAGTATAAGGAATAAATAAGAAGACCAGTTTGGCTAGAATAAAGAATGTGTTTTGAGGGGAGTGATGATAAAGCCTGAAAGGTAGTTTGGGGACAGATTGTTAAGGGCTTTAGATGCCAAACAGGAATTTACAATTGATATTAGAGGTAAGTAAGTAGCCATTGGAATTTATTGAGTAGAGAAGTGATGTGGTTAGATCAGTAGGCATTAGGAAAATCACTGGCAGCTGTGTCTAGAATAAATTGGAATGGAGAGTGCCAATGAGATCACCTAGTGTAATGGTAAGGGAATTTGAAGATCTTCCCTGCCCCTTAATAAGCCTAAGGGAATTTGAGGACCTTCCCTGATTTGAAAATATACTCTGCCTCCTAATAGGCTGAATGTGGTCACATGGAGCCTGTGGTAGGAGGAGTTCACTGAGGGATGGAGCAGAGCCCAACAGGGGAAGTTTGCTTAGGGGAGGTTTGGTTTCCAGGAAGTTCCACACCTGCTTACTTTGTAACTAGGCAGTGGGTCACAAAGGTTGTGATGTTCCCTGACTCTGGAGAGGGCTATATATACCTCTGAGGTGAGGTTTTGCTTTGGGGCTCACTTGTGGGAAGAGTTGTATGATTTGGCCAGATGAGACTCTGGGCAGCTGTTGAGCCCCGTAACTTTGAAAACCTAGATGTTCGTGCTTCTCTCTCTGGTAACTAACTGGGTATGGATGTGATAGTCAGACAGCTGGAAGCCCTGTCTGTTGGTTTGCGTTATTTTCTCTGTATTTTTTATCTGCTTGTAACTTGTATTTTGTTTGTATTTTCTCTGAAGTTCAGGGTGCTGACTTTTCCCCCTGAACTAGGTAAATGACATATGTTTGATTAAAGTAAGATTGTTAACCCTTTTTGAGTTGCTTTCCTTTAGAAAAGCAGATCAAAGAACCTAACAGCTGCCGTAGGTATGCTAGGGTGCTTGCTGATACACCTAGAGAAACAACCAAGAGAACCATGATACAAAAAGCCCTGGGAGGAGAGGTGGTCAGGAGTGTCTGATGTGGCAGAAACATTAAGAAGGATGGAGATTGAAAAAGATCTATCAGACTTGGCCATCAGAAAATCATTGGTGACTTTGAAAGGGTAGTGTCTATTATGGTCAAATGAGAAGCTAGATTGCAAGAGGTCAAGCAGTAAAGAAAAGGAGAAGAGGTGGAGGCAACTAGCTACCAGTATAGATACTTTTTTTCTAGATGTTTAGCTGTGAAGGGAATGATAAATAAAGGACAACAACTTGAGAGAAGAGTAGGATGTAGTGAGAGGTTTTTGAGAATGGGGGAGAGTTGGGTGTGCTTCTGGGCTGTGGGGAAGGATTCTGTAGATAGGGAGAGATTGAGGATTTTAGAGAGGAGGATTGAGGGATAATGTCAAGGGATTCTGAGATGTAGAGAAGAAAGAACTCACATCTACTGGCCTCTTGTTTTTTCAGTGAAGTACAAGATGAGGTCTTGTACTCTGAAAATGGGGTGCTGTGAGTAGTTTAAAGAGAAGAGAGAAGAGCAGACTTCATGAAGGATGTAGCTATAGAGCTGAACCTGAAAAGGAAGCTAGGTAGTTTCGCTATTCTAAGAGACCAAAGAGAGAAAGGAATGAATTCCAGAAATGGGGGCCAACTGATACAAACATGAGGGAGGGTACATTTCACTTTGTGTCATTTCCCTGCACCCCTTCACATTCCTTTGCCAACCATTCCCTTTGGAGTTGCATTACCGTGGTTTCCCCTTTATGGGAGCTCACCTCCCCCATTCTCCACAGTAGTACAGGCTCTTTCAAGGTCTCTGTATCATCTCCTTGCAAAACTATACCAAAACATACTATTGTCTGTACTTCTGCCACCCTCACTCAACTGAATTTGCCTCAGGCAAGAATTCTCACACTCTGTGCAACTCTGCGTGAAAGGAAGTAATATGAAATTTCTGGAAATTTGAGTGGCAGCCAGATTGTGGAAGTCTTTAAACGAGAGGCTAAGGAGTTTGTATTTTATTCTATGGCCAATGGAGAGTCACTGAAGATGTTTAAATTGGCAAGTAATGTCAATTCAACCTGCAACTGGTTAACTTCTTAAAGACGAACTGAAACTTGAAAAAAAAAAATTGCTTAGTGTCCTTATCAGTTCTCTTCTGTAATAGCATGGTAAGAAAAAGAAGAATTGCAGCCTCATCTGGTCCTTTACAAATATTTGCATTAGTTTCTAAATGAAACAAGTTTGTTCATGTATTAACTGAAGTTAGTTCCTTTTAAAGAAATAGAATGACAATGGGGAGCTGGTTTTTTTAATCTTATTTTTTTATTGATATTTTTTGTTTTTATATAATTTTCATTTCTAAATATATTTCCTCCCATGCAGTGAGCTTATCCTTTGCAACAGAAACTTTTGAAAGAAGAGCAAAAAAATCATTTAGGCAAACAAATCAATAGATCAGTCCTATTTGGCAATATATGCAATATTCCACACCCATTATCCTCCCACCTCTGCAAAGAGAGAAGGAAGATGAGAACTAGTTTTTGTAAAAGTACCTCAGTTATCTTACACTGTTCTCCCAGCAGTTTTGACCATAGTTTATGGCAAAACATTAAATTTCTCTTTTTTCTTTTTCTTTCCCTGACTTTACCCTAAATTGACAGAACCAAACCTATTTCTTCCAGCAATACACTGTATGTCATTTTTCATACTTCCTTTTGTATTATCTCTGATATTATGAAGAGCTTGAAACTTTTAAAATTCTAAAAAGAAACTCTTTACATCAGTAGCCCTGCTTGGTTTGGACTCCATGGAAAATAATGCCCCTGAATTGCTCCCCCAGGACCCTCCCTCCATTCTGGCCCTTCCCCCTCTAGCTTCCTTTTGTACATTGTCTTCTTCCCCCATTTATAAATTCCTTGAGTGCTGTACTGTCTTTCTTTTCCTTATATGTAACTCCAGTGCTTAGTACTATGTGCCTAGCACATAATAGGTACTTAATAAATGTTCACTGAATTATTGAAGTATTTATTGACACTATCTATGTGATAGATAGGTGTAATGTTAATGGGATATAAGATCTTCCCCGCCCATTAATAGGCCTCATGTGGAGCCCATTAAGGGAAGCTTGCTTAGGGGAGGCTTGTTTGTAGGAAGGCTTTCGTACCTTTTGTTAATTTCTAATTAGACACTGAGTCATGAGGGTTGTGATGCCTTCTGGCTCTGAGAAGGGTATATATTTTGCTTTGGGGGCTCACCTATGATAAGGTTCTTGTGATGCTCTGATTGAGCTGAGTGGATGTGTGTTTGGAGCTCTCTGCCTGGTCAGATGTAAAGGCTGTCTCAATCCAGGCATGTATGTAAAGTGTATAGTTGATTCAGACAGTCGGAGCCCTGTCTGTTGGTCTTAATTCCTCTGCTTGTATTTTCTCTGAAGTTCAAGGTGCTGATTTTTCCCTTGAACTGGTGAATGTAATTTTTAAAAGATTGTTGACCCTTTAAACAGCTATCTTTCCTAGTAAAGCAGATGTAAGAACCTATGCTAGCAGCCATCCTGGACATGCCAGTCTGGTTGTTGTTACAAAAAGTCCTGGAGTCAGGGGATGTTGTTTTACCAGCTGTGTGACCTTGGCCAACTCTCTTACCTGCTTTGAGCTTTAATTTCCTCATCAACAAAATGGGAATCATAATACTTGCCCTATCTACCTCACAGAGTTGATGGTATAGAAACATAGAGCACTACACAAAGGTAGGGTTTTTATTATTATTATTATTATGACTAATCACAAAAAAGACATCTGAAAGTTAGAATTAGGGGAATTTTTTTTGTATTGGTTTTTTGTTTTGATTTGATATGATACAACTCAAATATTTGTTTTCTTTCTAGCCCACAAGACGGTCTGCAAGATTGTCAGCTGTAAGTATTTTATAAAGCCCCTTGGGGTAGTCCCTGTGGGCACATGATCCCCCATTCCAGAGCAAGTCAGTGACGTTGCTGTTGAAAGGAATGGTAAGGTGATGTTTCCCTTGCTCCCTTTTCTCTGTTTTAAAATAACTGGTGTCACAACTATTTGGTCATGTTTCACCGGTGCCTCCAATCAATCAATCAATCAGTAAATGTTTATTAAGCACCTACTATGTGCTAAGCACTGTGTTAAATGCTGAGGATACAAAAAGAGACAAAAGACGATCCCTGTCCTCAAGGAGCTTATAATTTAATGGAGCGATCTAAAGCAGCTTCACTGTATCAAAGGCACCAATGAAATGTGACAGCATGGAGTTATACAAGATAATTGAATCACCAATCAAAAGAAATATTAGGTGCTCTTTTGGCATCTGAGTCCTACTTAATGATGTGATATCATTGGCAGGAAGTCTGGCTCTCTGCCTCTCCCTGATTAAGATGTGGAAAGATTGGTAATCTTCAGTGTTGGGAGGAATTCTAGGAATGGTCTAGAGTACTTCACCTCGCTTAAAAGTCAGGAGGCTTGGTAACAAGTAGGGCTCCCATTACTTCACCTAGATGCACATCCCAGGGTACACCAAATTGGAAGCCTGCGGTGGGAAAACACTGCTGTTCTCATTGTGGCCAGAAGTCTGATCCTGCTAGCTTATTCCTTTCTACGTTCACTGCAGTTTCAGTATCATTCCTACCACTAGACCCCAGGATTGACGTCAGGCAGAGTCAGAGGGGCCAGATCTAAAATGGAACTTGGGCAGGGTAGATAGAGTCCTGGGAAGAGCCTGGATTCTAGGATTGCTCTGCCTGACTAGCTGCAGGTCATTTGAGCTCTACGGACTTCAAAGCCCCTCTGGGCAGCCCATCAGTTTTCTTTATCTATATGGGAGGTCAGGGGCTCTTAGCCTGGGGGCCTGTGAACTTTTTTAAAAAAGTATTTTGATAACTGTATTTCAATATAATTGGTTTCCTATGTAAATCTTTAAGTGTTTTTAAGCATTTTTAACAGCTTTCTGAGAAGGAGTCTGTATGCTTCACTAGACTGGTAAAGGGGTCTCTAATACAAAAAGGTTACAAACCCCTGGACCAGGTGATTTCTAAGGTTCCTTACAGCTCTTTTATACTATACTGAATATAGTCTGGGACAGGGGTGGGAGGCTGTATCCTTGAGGCCACATGTGACCCTCTAGGACCTCAAGTGTAGCCCTTTGATTGAATCCAAACTTCACAGAATAAATCCCCTTAATAAAAGGATTTGTTCTATAAAACTTGGACTCAATCAAAAGGCCATCCCCAAAGACCTAGAAGGCCACATGTGGCCCCAAGGCTGCAGGTTCCCCACTCTTGGTCTGGGAGGATCCTTGAAATAGTTTAGAGCAGGGGTAGGCAAGAGGGACAGAATGGCAGGGGGTAAACAAGACTCCTCAGTGCTGGGGTTTATGCTCATTTGGACCCTCTAGGGCTTTCACACTGAGGTGCACATATCTATTTCTGTTCTACAATAAGAGGTGGGCACCAAATCAGAAAATGGTATTAGGACCGAATTGAAAATACAGTTAGGGTATGAATAAAAGAACCTCTCTGTGTGTCTCAGATTAACCAGCCACTCTGAAAAGGAGTGAGCTGCAACTGAGCATAGTGCATGGAGGACTAGCCTTAGAGGTTAGAACAGCGGTTCTCAACCTGTGGATTTTGTTCAGTTTGTAACAGTGAAAATACATCCTGCATAGATATTTACATTACGATTCATAACAGTAGCAAAATTATGGTTATGAAGTAGCAACGAAAATAATTTTATGGTTGGGGCTCACCACAACATGAGGAACTGTATTAAAGGGTCACGGAATTAGGAAGGTTGAGAACCACTGGGTTAGAAAGTATCGGGTTTGTGCCCTGCCTCTGACATATAGTAGTTAGGTAATCTTAACCTCTTTTTAACACAGGCAGGTTATAAATTGCTTATCTACAGTGAAAGGAGCAGTTTCCACACCAGAAATTCTCCCAATAGACAAAAAATCACAGACCTGCACCCTCCCCCTTAAAAAAAAAAAGATGGAAGAAAATGAGTTTTTGCAGAACCATTAGAGAGAGCAAAATGAAGGCTAGGGTAAAGGGAGGAGGTCTGAGTGTGGAATAAGGGGGAGAGTGGCAGGAGAAGGGCGGGTTTTCTCTAACAGTTGTTGCCTCATTGCATTATTCCCGATCTCATAGTGGATGAGGGAAGAGGCCCAGTGCATAATTTCCCCCTTTTTCTCACACCTTTAACAAAGGCTCAAAAAGTGAAGTTAATATTATCTTGATTTTAACAACAGATAACACAGCAAGCTATTCTATTCAGTGACTCCATAGCTAGTTTTGTTTGCAGATTTTTATGTCTTATTTTAAAGAAAATAAACAGTAAGGTTTTTGGTGACTAGGAATCAGTAGCACGTGAACACGCTAACACATACATGAGTGCAGAGCCACATGCCCCTTCTTTTCCCTGATTAATAACAATCCGTGTCATACCTGGGAAGAACTTCCTCTCTGGGGTCACTAGGTTCACATATGGAGACAGAGGTCAGTCACTCTTGTGCATTCCTATTGAGCTGACCCTTGAAAGCTGAATCCAGACATGATATCATTTACAGAAAACAGTAGGAAAGAAGATGAGTTAACTGTGTCTGAAGTCTCTAGTTTAAAGCACAGAACTTCTGGACTTGGGGGCCCCTTCCCATTCTGACTTACTGTTCTGCCTTTGGGGACAGGCACACAGGATACAAGATTTAGAACTGAGATGGGACCTGAGAGGCCTTGAGACTAGTTCTTCCTGGCTCCTTGTGCCATACCATCCATTATACCCATTCAGCTTCTTCAGGCTTGAGGCCTTTGATTAAAATGTTCCTGGCTCTTCAAGGCCCATTCTTTGGCTGGTAGACCACTTTAGAAATCTGAGCTCTTCTAAACTTGAATTGTCTGTAGTTTCACTGTATGTTTGGGACACTGAAACCAGATAGATGGGTACCTGAAATCCATGTTGCCTGGAAATGTTGAGAGAGGGGCTTAAATACTTTTTATATATGACATGATATGATGTGACAATATTATATTATATACTTGTGTATATATTATATGTTTTTATTGTACAGATGAAGAAGCTGATGGACCCAGAGGGGCTCTGAGGTCCATAGATAACCTGCTTGAGATAACACAGCTAGGCAGAGCAGTGTTAGAGTCCAGGAACCTTTCAGCTACCCTGCCTAGTCCCTATTTGGGGTTTGGCCTTTCCTGCTGCTGCCTGAGGCCAGTTCTGGTGGTATAGTGTCAGGATCAATTTTCGTACCATATTCTTTCATAGCCAACTTTTTGTGCTTTCATTACTGCAGAGAATTAGGGGTTGAAAATCTCATCATCCTTCCCTAATGACCTCAGTATGCCTGTTTTGTCTCTAAGCTAAAAAGGCATCTGGGGAAGCTGGGCCCCTGTCTGCTGACGGCAGTGCCTCCTTGGAAGAAGGCGGGGCAGCAGAACTAGCAAGTGTTTATTTATGGAGACATGTAAAGTACTAGAAGAGAGAGAAAAGCAGAGCAACTGGTGTTTTTGCTTCCCTTCAGTGAGCTTTTTTTGACTCTCTTAATTTGGGGGTAGGAAGTTAATTAACGAGAGATGATGTTAATACAGTTGGTGTGGTACAGTGGAGGTTGTCTCCTGTTCTGTACCTCATAGCCTTGAGTTGTCTGGGACACTGACAAGGTAAGTAACTTGTTTAGGGTCATATAGCTAGTATGTGTCAGAGGCCAGAGTTGAACTCCTAGGTGTCCTGGACTCCAAGGCTAGCTGCAAATAATTAATAATAATAATAATAATAATAATAATATTTATATAACATTTTAAAGCTTCTGTTATCTCTTTTGATTCTCACAGCAACCCTAGGAGGTAGAGCCTCTTAATATTCTTACTTTACAGATGAGGAAACTGAGGCAGACAGAGGTTAAATGTTTTGCCCTGGGTAACACAGCAGTCATTTCCTAAGCACCTACTAGTATTGGGCATTGTGCTGTGAATGCAAAAGCAAAAACAAATCATTTCCTATCTTCAAAGAATTTACATTTTCTTTGAGGAAGGGGAAGGAATTGAATTTCATCAAATCTATATGATTTACACTCAGGTCTTCCTGATTCCAAGTCCAGTCCTCTTTCATGATGCCACTTAGCTGTCTATTTGCTATACTCTGCTGCCTCTCACATTAGTACAATAATATTCCAGAGCTGTGCCATCATCGGGTGGGGCTTCCTGTCTGCCTGTGGTAGAGGCAGGGGTGGGATAAATGTGAAAGCTTCCACCCAAATTGAACTGATATGTCAGGCAACCTAAATTGGGATGAGTTTAGTTCTACTTCATGTATGACATTATTTAGAAATAATTTTGAAATATTTCATAAGCTACCTTCTTTCTTATTGGTTGGGCTTTGCTTAAGATTTCTTTATGATTTCAGGGGTCATGGATAAGTCTAACCTGACCACTCAGACTGCAGGCCTTGAATTGGGCATTTTACGTCACTTTAAGTATCTGTGACATTACACTCACTGATGTACTGTGATAAAAAGAAATACAGAGAAACCCTAAAATGGCAAGATTGGACAAATACCCAGAAAACTATTCTACATGGTGCTAAGGTTGTTAACTTTTGCATCTCACTTGAAATGCGTTTAATTGGAGTCCAAAATAACAAGGGCTTTCTAGGTCTTTCTAATACGCCTCCTGCTCAGAACAGGACAAAGCACTTACAAGACGAATCAGATTTCTGCTGAGCCTGGTTTGGGCCACTCTGGTTAGAGAAGACCTGTTCCATATGAAACAGGTGTTTGGAGCACCAAGACTGAGAGCTGTCACATTACAGACCTTAGGGGTCAAAGCATGCGTTGTCTACTTTTCTGCGTTCTTTTGTGCGTTACAGCGGCAAAGGAATTCAGTGTTTGATTTTTTTTTTAAGTGTTTGCATGATTAAAAATGTCTTTGCAGAAACCTGCGCCACCAAAACCTGAACCCAAACCAAGAAAAACCACTAAGGTAAGAGGTGCTTTTTTTTTTCCCTCTTGGGTGGTGGTGGTGGGGTATTTTTATATAAATGCATAAATAATAATCCTCTCTCTAACTCCACTTCCCGGGAAAGGTCAGGCTGAGTGGTTGCTAAATGAACCAGCTAGAACACTGTCATTGCCGATTAGATACATCCTCAAAAAAATTAATATGTGTAGTTTGTGGTCTACAAAGAGGGCATTTTTGTCTTAAGTAAAATGGAAACAGGAGGGCTCACTGTGCTCCTGGGCATCCAGCTTTGCCAAGGCAGGTGCTCTGAGAGCCATTCTGGCAGAGGACCTAGTTTAAATATGCTTCATTTGAAACCTGGAGGAGCTGAATGGTCTCTGAGGATGCTGTTGGCAACAAAGCTGGATGACCCAAGGGTTACATTGCCTTGCATGTAACTGATAGGATATAGGCCTATCCAGGTGTGTGAGCCCCAAAAGGCCTTTTTGCTCTATGCCAATCCTAGCCTTCATTGTTGGCTCAAAGTTCGACATTTTACTGTGTAGTTATTTGATTTTTCCCAAGTATGGTATAGTGGGGAAAGTACTGGTGTTTACAGTCAAAACACTTCCCATCTGAATCCTTGCTCTGCTATGTATTGCCTATGTGACCTTGGACCAATTCCTGAACCTGAGTTGTCTGAAAAATGAGGGGGTTGTTACTAGATGATCTCTGAGGTCCCTTCCTGCTCTGAATCCTTGTGATCTTATGGGTTTTCTCTGTCCCAGAGTTCCAGGCGAATTTTTGAAGCAGCAAAAATTCATTCCTGGTGCTTGATCTTAAAAATAGCATCTTTTCACCTGAGTTCTTAAATTCAGTCCCTTGCTGCCTGCCTCACATTTCACCCTGTGCACTATTTAATTGAAATTAATAGCTGTACCAACTGTGGTGACCCTCCTCTATAACTGCTCCCCAAGCCACCTTTCCAAATTTTGTTTTCTATCAAATCTCCAGGCCTACAGTGAGGCAGTTGGCACAGTTCTATGCCTTGACCCCTTTGGCAGACATTGGATGTTCTTCTTGCTAAGTAGCATTCACTTCTAACATCAGTGGTATATGCTCTCCAGCAAGGAGAGCAAGCAAACGAGCAAAATCATTGGCCTTTCAGAAAAAAAGGAAAAGTATTTCTGATAAGCAAGCTCCAGTGGATTTTCTAAGCAGTGATTTATTGGGATAGAGGCATTGTGGGACTGTGAATAGAATGCTGGCCTTGGAGGCAGGAAGACCTATGTTCAAGTCTTATTCTCTGACACTAATTGTGTGACCTTGGTTGACTCACCTGGACCTCAGGCAACTTCCTAGGAGTTATTAACTAAATTATATTTAGCAATCATTTCCTAAGCACTTACTGGTATTGGGCATTGTGCTAGTTACTGTGAATACAAAAGCAAAAACAAACCATTTCTTACCTTCAAAGGATTTATATTTTTCTTGGGGGAAGGAGAAGAAAAAAAAGAATATATTTTTTTTTACTTATGGGTTAAAAAAAGGGGTAGAAAAAATGAGTAATTTCAAGGTAAGGGAGCACTAACAAGTTAGTAAAAACTTCTGGAAAGGGTCTGAGCTTCAAAGGGATCCTACGAGGCTAAGGTGAGGGCAATCCAGAGATGAGGAAGAAACCAAGTCAGATGTGGATTAGTGTGTGTGCCAGCAAAGAGAGTTCCCACACTGGAGGGAAAATCATAGCTCCTTTTAGTGCATTTCCCTGTGGAGCCCAGGGTTACAGGGCTATTTGTTTTAATCTGGTGAAAGACTTTCATTGGATATTAATAAGCAACAGTCATGACAGCCACCTCATGAAAGCCTTCACAGCTATGGCTCCTCAAGGGTTTTTGAGGAGACTAATTGGTACTAGCGAATGTCTTATCACTTCTAATGACTATCTTCCTGTGTTCTGATCCTCTCTGGTAGAAGGAACCTGGAACAAAGGCTAACAAAGGCGCTAAGGGGAAGAAGGATGAGAAGCAGGAATCTGGAAAGGAAGGTACTACACCGTCTGAAAATGGTGAAACTAAAGCCGAAGAGGTACTTTCTGTCAATGCCTCCCACTGATTGACTCAGTGCATTTTCAAATTGATTCGGGAATCCAAGCCATTGATAGCATGTTCATAATGTTTCTCTTTATTGCCCATGATGTTATTGCAGATTCGCATCTATCGCTCAACTGTTAGTGTTTCAACATCCCGAGGTGCCCCACCCAGCACACTGTCAGTAAAGGGGCAGATTGAAACAGTGAAAGTTAAGGGTACGGTAGAGAATGTCTGCCTGTGTGCAGTGGCTAGAATCAGATAGTAGTGTGCTGCTTTTCATTATGAACAGTGGAAGCTTGCAGGTAAGGAAGGCTTCTGTGGCTTTCTGAAAAGCAGAGACCGATAAACAAAGAAAAGTGTGTTTGCGGGTATGTATGCCTGTCTTGTCTGTGGAGCACCTACAATGGACATAGGCTTTGCAGTGGAGCTGCTTAAGGAGGGATGCTTAAAAAAAAAAAGGCAATGTTGTGTCAGTGGGGTGGCTATCTGTCTGGGGTCTGAGACTGGTTAGTAACGGCCTTCTTCTCTTTTTGTTTTTTTTTTTTCCTTTCCTTTCCACAGGCACGGAAAACTGAATCTGTAGGTGACAAGGGAGAATGAATTATCACGAAAATTGGGGGTGGATTTTATGTACCTCTCGGGACAACTTTTAAAAGATATTTTTATCAAGTATTTTGTAAATGCTAATTTTCTAGGACTATGATAGGCAGCATATTAAAAAATGTATATCGATGAATATTTTCCCTTCTCATAACAATGCTTTTTGGAAGCCCCCCATCACTCCCCTGACCCCCAGAGTAATATGAACATCAGTTGAATATTGGAAGCCGTGTGTAAAATTGGATCAGCATTCCACGCGCTTGCTTTGAAAATTAGTCCTGTGCAGACGGTGGTGTTTTTACTGTGCATATTTGAATTTTTCATGCAGTTTTTCTAGAGCAATAATCAGTGGTGCTTTTGTACTTAGGTTTTATGTGATTTTAATGAAACATGGATACTTGTGGCCACCTGCTGACTATTTTTGGTTCTTTTAATGGTTTAAAATAAAAGGTTTTCTTGCCTGCAAAATTTCAGCTTTTTAGTGTGCTGTCTCTAAATTTAGAGAGTGTCTTGTTTCTATTTTAATTGTTGCAGAAGATATTAGATGTTCTAGGAATTTCTGTGATCTCTGCACTGACATTGCCTCCAAAGAGTAAAACAGTTTGATTTATTATTATGTTGTGTTTCTAAAATTACATTTTTGGGCGGAAAATCACTTCCAGGTGTAAATACAAAAGACTAACAATTAAAATTCATGCACTAGAAAAGGCAATGGCCAGCCTAGATACAGTAAAACACTTCAGGAAGAAATTATTTATATTGTGACCTGGAGCAAATTAGGGGATATATACTAGGCCAGATAAGCAAGGGATCATCATCCATGAAATATCCCCTGGAAAATATGCCTCAGTCGGTATTATGGCCATAGAATCTGGAGACTATGAATGTAACCAGCACCATGAAGCTTCATTGCCAGGAGTCTGTATAAATAAAGAAAAGAGATATTTTTGTTGTTGTTTTTAAAGTAGCAAGGACCTAAGCTATATAGATTTATAGTAGAAGACAAAATCATTTTAGTTTTTTGTCAAATTATATCAAACCAAGCTAAGAAAAAAAATTCTGTTCATTCTCATTTTCAGACATCTTTTTTGTGACTAGTCATAATAATTATTCATAATAATAATAATTCACATTAACAATAAATATGAGGTACATGCTACATGTATTATGAACACTATTTTTAGATGAGGAAGCTGAACCTAGTAGCAGTTAAGTGCTTTGCCTAAGGTCACATAATTAGTAACCCAGATCTTCTAACTCCAGGTCAATGAGAAGAGATGGTGTCTCTTAGAGGACTTCTTATTTGACTGAACTCAAAGGAGAAAGGGTCCCTTCAAAAGTTTGTTTTTTTAGGGGGTGGGCTCTTTTTTTGTTTTTGTTTTTTGGTGGTGGTGGCTCAGAATCTCAACATTTTCCTCTGAGCCAAGCCCACCATTGGCTTCTAGCTATCAGATAATGAAATATTTAAAGGAGCCAGTTTCATCCACAGCACAATTCATTACCCCTCCAAGACATTGTAGACATTCTTGGTGAGCTACTGTAGTCAGAAAGATTTATTACCTGGTGTCTGAACATATAAGGATGAATGATCCTGAACTTAACTAGAATGGCCTTTGGACAATGGATGACACATGGTCTCTCACTGGGTCTTAGTTAAAGCCTTGCTGGTGTGGAAGGACCCATCACTCTGCCTTGCTAATAAAGTCTTGAAGAACTTTGTCTTTCTTCCATGTCACAGTGAGGTCTACAGTAAGAATTTGAAGGGCTTTAAACATATATACACACATATACCCCAGCACCCCCTGAACCCCAACTCCCTTCTCTCAGATAATAAATGTATGTCATCAGTTCAACAGCAGTAGATTCCAACTTATCTATAGTTGCCTGTCCTCTGCAGCTCTTGTACAGATCCTTCCATAGGAAGTTCACCCAACATGCTTGAAGGCTCTTCCTTACTTCTTACATCATGAATGTGCCAATAAAGTACTCTGGTTGCCCATTGGTCATCCCAGTAGACATGTATATAAAAGACTCTTCTCGTCCCAGAGAAAAGTTCCTGAGATGGATGGTGTTAATTGTGATCACTGATGGCATTGTTTTACTTAGCTTACTAGGCATACAATATTCAAAAGTGCTGTGTGTAATGTCACAGATTTTTTATCGACACTCGCAAACTCACAGTTTTAAGGCTGGTAAAACACTAATATTGTCCCATTTGATCCTCACAATCTACTTTGTAAAGTAGATTCTGTCATTTGCATTTTACATATGAAAAAATTGAGGATCAGAGAGGTAACACAGAGAAGTATTGCCTGGACTTGAACCCAGGCCTTCCCTACCATTTTTACAATGCTCATTCCTCACAAGGAATTTGCTTAACCCCATGTATTTCTCTTTTAAAAAAACAAGCTAGGTTGTATAGTACATAAAGTACTGGACATGAAGACAGGAAGATCGGAATTCAAATTCAGCCTCACTCTTACTAGGTGTATGATTCTGGGCAAGTCACTTAACCTCTATTTGCCTCAGGTTCCTCAACTGTAAAATAGAGATAATAATAGCACCTACCTCCCAGGTTTTGAGGCTCAGTGAAATAACTTTTGAAAAGCACATTGCAAGCTTTAAAGCTTAAAAACTATGTAGATACCAGCTATTCTGGTATCCTCAGGTGAAGATTGACTAAGAAAGGGATACCACAGTATTTTCTACGCAAAACACCCCTTTATCCCCAAGTGGGGTTCTTAGAAGCTAGAAAGGTACTGGATACAAAGCTACATTCAGGGATGATGATTCCCAGTCACAGGAAAACAGAATTCCCCCTACAGGGAGCCAGCTAAAGAAGAGAAAGAAGGTAAGTGGAAGGTTTTTTGTTGTCTCAGTCCAAATTTCTGTTGGTAACCTAGCCACCATCCTGCAGTTCTATATGAAAAAGTCCCAGAGCTGGGAAACTGTGTCCTTTCTCCCCAACCACTAGGGGGTGCTGTGTTAGTGTTCATTACTACAGAATTAGGCCAGGGTGCTACAATGTTGCATTATCCTTAAGGTCATTGAAGCCTTCACAAACCTGAAATACTTTTTAATGATTTAATAATTGACTCTGTAACACCTTAATGTTTGCAAAGAGCTTTATAGACATCATTTATAGACATTTGATCGTCACAACAACCCTGTGATTTATTTGGGTACATTTATGTCCCCATTTTAAGGAGGAAAAGAAAGATCAAGAGACTTTTCCAAGGTCCTACACACATCCAGTAATTATTGAAAGAAGGATTTAAATAATATAAATAACTACTTATCTCTTTTGAATATCAAGGAACAAATGGCTATTAATGAAAATATATAGGCCCATTCTTGCTTTCCTTTTCTTACTTATTCTGTGATTTTAAAGAGACATGATAGAAGTTGATTATCTTCTCATTTAAGATCTAAACAAATGCTTCTCTAATTATATTCCACAGAATTCAAATCTAAAGGACAATGCAAAGAAAAAAGGTATAACAGTAGTGAACAAGCAGCAGAACCATCTACTTTATTTGTCTTAGACAATTGTATACATTCAGTTGGAATGAAAAACCATCAGAAACTAATTGTCATCAATATTGATCATGTGAGATAAAAGTTGACTTCCTATTGGTCTAGAATCCATCATTAAAGGTGATATCCTTATATATGTTTTCATATATAGAAATGTATATTCTAAATGAGCATCTATGTATATCATAATAAGCATACATATATAACATGACATGTTACATAATATACATTGATGTACATCAATGTCTAGAAACATTTGTGTATATTCTATATGAACATCAATCCTATAATGATGGATTCCAAACCAACAAGAAGTCAATGCACACACACACACACACACACACACACATATAGATATAATATACACTATACTAACACATAGAAGAAAGGAAGAAAGACCAGTTTTAAAAGAAACTTTTCCAGTTGACCCATAACTCCTTATGCCATGGTTTAAAGCAGGCTGGGTGTTCTTTCAAATCAGATCGGGAATCTATTCATAAATCTCCCATCTGCAGCATTCTAGATTGTTGCTTTATAACAGAAGAATGTACTCCAAATAACCTCTCTTTTGTGATTTGAATTTGTTGCTATAAAAATTAACCACTGCCTCAGTTTCCTCATCTATAAAATAAGAATAATAATGACAGCACCTATTTATTTACCAGGATTTTCCCAGAAGCAATTTGGCATAGAGGATAGAATACTGGGCATGGAATTGGGAAGACCTATGCTTAGCACAGTGGTTTGGCACATAGTAGGCACTTAAATTCTTATTGATCAACTTCACATCTTTCTTCAGACACTATATTCAGACTGGGCAAGTAATTTAACTTCCATGTGCCTTAGGCCACTTCCTAGAATCTCAGTCCTAAATAACAGAAAAATTGATACCAGCATTGATAGTGGGAGTTCCACATTCTGATGAAATCACAGATTTTTCTTGTAAATATTTTTATACTAACTTTCACTGTAGTAATTAGGGAAAACTAAGGAATTTGAAAATGCAAGCAAATATATCAATAAACAAAATTTTAATGTTCAAACAAGAAATACATTAGTGTGAAGTAGTAAAAAGAGTATTGAGTTCCTTGAGGGCAGGAACCATCTACTTGTCTTTGTTTCCTTGGCACTTACCACAGTGGATGGCCACAGTAAATACCTAATAAGTTAATGAATTAGTGCTTGGAGGAATTAAGTTTGAATTCTGGTCCTACTACAGTCTTCTTTATTTGTTTGCTAACTTCACTTCTGGATGACAGTTTCCTTACCTTAAAATTTAGGGGTTGCATTTGATCTCCAAAGTCCTTTCCAGTTATAAATCTATCAACCAATTGAGTGTCAAACCCTAAATAAAGAAGAAATATAATTATGGCCCTCATTATCTCCAATTTGGATTTATTTCTAAGTATCCTGAACCCTGATGTGTGCTATTCAGTTACAACATTTATGAAGTGCCTACTATGCGTAGCACACTGTGCTGCAAATGGTACCAATTGTAGATAATAATCTTTGTTCTCAGAGACACCTTACAAGGATAGCTATAATATAGGTTAAGCATATTAGGGAAGTCCAGAACAGTGTAAGGAGGAAGGTCATTCTCAACAGGGTAGGTAACTGCCATGGGGACATAGCATGAGTTGGTTTTTAAAGGACTGATAAGATCCTAAGCATAGGACTTGTTCACTGTTGGAGCATAGAATTCATGAAAGAAGTACTGTGAGATAAGGCAGGCAGTGGAGAATGTTGCCAAGATTGTGGAAGACTTTGAATGGTAAGCAGGATTTTAACTACTCAGACATTGGGGAGCAGAGGAGATTTTCAAACAAAAGAATGACATCAAGTCAGTCAATGAGCATTTATTAAGCACTGTATATTTGACAAAGAGCCACTGTCCTCAAAGAGCTCATATTCTACTGGGTTAGACAACTTGCAAACAACTGCATACATGAAGTGTTGATGAGGAGTGATCTCAGAAGGAAGGCACTAGCAGTAGGGGGAGGAGCAGGGGGAGGGAACTTGCAAAAGACGGGATTTGAATTGTATTGAAGGAAGCAAGGAGGCAGAGGTGAAGAGGGAGAGCATCCCAGGAAGGGAAGGACAACCAGTTCAAATGCATGGAGAGTCGAAATAGAGTTGCATTTGGGGAATAACAAGAACAGCAGCCCCATGGACAGTAAAGTATGTGGAGGGGAGTAAGGTATAAGAAGATTGGAAAGGTAGGAAGAGACCAAATTATGTAAGATGATTTTCTCTTTGATCCTGCAGAGAACAGAGAAGCATTGGAGTTTATTGAGATAGAGATAGTGACCTGGTCAGACCTGCACTTTTAGGAAGTTCATGTTAGCAGCTGAGAGGAGGATAAACTTGTCTTAAGACGGGGAGACCAACCAGAAAGCTATTGCAGTAGCCCAAGTGTGAGGTGATGAGGGCCTGCACTATGGTGACAGCTATGTGGGTGGATGGAATAGGTGTGTACTACAGGTATCATGAAGGCTGAAAATGAAACAGCAAGAGATTGGATGTGGTGGGTGAGGAGTGAGGAGTAATGGATGATACCATGGTCATGAGACTGGGTAACTTAAAGATGATAGTGCTGTTCATAAGAACAAACCCCCAAAATCTGAAATAGTTTTAGAAAGAAATTAAGTCATTTTACAGAGAATGATCCTGGAAAGGAGGTATATCTCCCTCTCCTCCAGGCTCAAGAAAGTTTATATAGGATTTAGACAAGAGTACTCTGAACACAAACCACATTATACAGTTAAAACAATTTTATTTAGAGGGTAACTTGAAAATAATGTACCTCGAGATGGATATCAATAAATGTAAACATTCAGTAAAATTTGGGTGAAAGCAAAAGATAAAGGGAACCCAAAACACAAGCCTGAGCAGATTCAAAACAAGACCTGGGTGAGGGTGGATCCAGGACCGGAGGGGAACCCAAAATTCTTTGTCATCTCTGGAATTCCTGGAGAGTTACTGAGATCAGGGTAGCATTCTGGATTCAAACAATCTATAGTCACATAAAGTTAGGTTCAAACAATATCGAGAAAAGAAATAATAATCCACAGTGCCTTCAATATGATAAGAAGTCTGGGGAGCAGAGAAATGTTGGATTCTGTTTTGGACATGTTGAGTTTAAGATGTCTACAGGATATCCAATTTGAAACATCTAGTAGCTGGTAATGCAAAATTGGAGGTTAGAAGAGAGGTTAGGGCTAGAGAAACAGTTCTGAGAATCATCTGCTTATGATCATTGAACCCCTGGGAGTTAATAGACTAAGAAGGGGAAGAGAATACAGCCCATGACAGAACATCAGGGAACACCCACAGTAGGCATGACCTGGATGAAGATCCAGCCAAGAATACTGAGGAGAGGTCATGCTGGTAAGAGAACGAGAAGAGAACAGTATCTCAAAAACCTAGTGAGGAAGACATATAGAAACGAGGATGATTTATAGTGATAGGTTTCAGTGAACTCAAGAAGATCAAGAGATAGCTGGTAACTTTGGAGAGGGCAGTCTTATTAGAATAATGAGTTCAGAAGCCAGATTGAAGATTATTCAGAGGAGAGGAAATGGAGATAGAGATAGCTTTTTCAAGTTTAGCCATGGGGAAAAAAAAATAATAAAAGGCATCCAGATCTATGGATGAGGAATTAGTATGGTGAGTAAAGAACTGAATATAATTATACCATATTTTTGATTGAACTCCATTGAAAGGCTCAAAGTCTGAGTTTACCAGTGGGTAGGAGCTGAGCCTAGAATCTAAAGAGACTCTGAATAAATCCATACTAACCTTTAGTCTTAGACCAACAAGGTAAGTACTGCTTTCCAGTTACAAACTGGGTGGGGAAATTGAAGAAGTAGAGTTATTTTGTCTTTCTGGATCTCAGTTTTCCCATCTGTAAAATGAGAATGTTGGATTAATTGGTTGCTAAATTCCAATTCAGCCCTAATCTATGATTATATGTTATGAGTTGGGAAGGGTGTGGGGGAGATATTGACAGGACTTGGTAACTGCTAATATGTGACAGCTGAGGGAGAAATAAAAGTCAAAGATAACATAAAAATTTTGAAAATCAGAACACAGATGAATGGAAGTTTTTGTGGTTGAGATAGAAGGCACAGTTTTAGGCAGAAAGATAAGCTTAAGACATGTTAACTTTGAGGTGCTGGTGGGACATCCATGTGGAGATGTCTTCCAGGCAGTGGTAGATGTAGTTTTGCAGCCCAGGCAAGAGGTCAGGGCTAGAAATAAAAAGATGGGATCCATCTGCATAGATATTTGATTGAGCCTGGTGGGAATTATGAGATTGCCAAGGAAAATAGGGAGAGAAGGCCAAGGACTGACCCATGGGGAACACCCACTAAGGGTTTAGGAACAATATAGAGTCAGTGAAGCAAACAAGGAGTAATAGTACTAAGACAGTGTGATATCTCTAAAGCCAAGAGAGGAAAAAGAATTCAAAAGAAGAGGACTGGTCAATGCTGGGAAATGCTACAAGGAGGTCAAGGAAGATGAAAAATAAATCATTGCACGTGCACTTTAGATGAGCTTCCAGAAATCAGTTTTAGACACTGGGGAGGGGAGCTAACTGACAAGGAACTGAGAAGGTATAGATAGTTTTTTCAGAAAGTTTAGCAGTGAAGTGGGAGACAGGTGAGATAACAGCTGGATGGAGCAGAAAGGTCAAGGAAAGATTTTTTTAGTTTGTGGGATGGTACATTGCTGACCAAATGTGTACATTTTTTCTGTGACAAAGACCAAGTGCAATCTCGCTAGGGGGTATGGACTCTATCCAACAACGGTTGCTCCAGAGTAATATCAATCTCGCTATGGCTTTCAGAGCCAGTTATCCATAACCCTATTCCCCTCCTCTTTTATACGCAGCAGTGCTTATCAACAAAATTAACATAATTTAAGGGGTTAGTGTATATTTATCCAATCTGACTCTGGCTCAGCACCCACCCACTGGAACAACTTAGTTTTCCTTCCTTTTCATTCCTTCACACAAGAATGGCAGGGCTTTTACTCATAAGAAAATTTAAAAAGAGAGAGAGGGAGGGACCATTGGATCACAGATTTAGATCTGGACATGACCTCAAAGGCTATCCCTCTCATTTTACACCTGAAGAAACAGAGCCAGGAATGTTAGTAACTTGCCCAAGGATACACAAGTATTAAGTATTAGGGAATAAAACCAAATTCGTTATACAGTCATCATAAGCCTGTCTTTCCACCAATAATAGCTCCTTCTAAGTCCAAGTAGCCACCCCAAATCCTTTGCAGGCAAGCCCAAAAGTTAGGAATAAAAGAGATACATTTTGGACACAGATTCAAACATCCTTTAAGCTTAGTACACACCTAAGGAGGGCACTAGCCTTCCACCTGTATCTGTAGCTTTTGCTAATTCCACTTTTAGACAAGCCCATTTCTCACCCCAGCTCTTGCTATCTGAGTCCCACGGCCTCTGTGCCAATGATAATTTTGTATTCTTCTTTCTCTCTCTTCTTGAAAAGTTCATGCTGTACCAGGGCCTTACTTACTTTCCCAATTTGTATCCAGCTCCCTCCACCAAAACCCTTTCCATTTGTCTCCGCCCTGAAGTTTAGTAAGCCCAGTTTCAAGGCTCATTCCACAGGGCTCTTCCTTCTCTCCAACTACTGCAGCTGTTCCTGCTGGGTGGGGCAGGCAGGAGGAGGCAGAAGATGAAGAGGAGTTTCATCAAAGTTGAGCAGAACTGAGCATGTACGTAGGCAAGTTTATGTAGGCATGTAAGGGAGAAGTCTAAAGATAGGTCAGAGGGAAATAATTGTGGGAGCAAGAGCCTTTCTGAAAGCAGATGATGGAATCAGGGTGCAGATACTTTACTGAGAGTAGGGGTACCTCCCCGGGGGCCAAAAAGATGGAAGAAAGAGTACATGACTATTATTCTGATGATGATGATGAGAAGAGAGGAGAGGAGGGAATTCACATTTGATCCGCTGGATCTTTTTAATAAAGTAGGAGGCTAAGCAATCTGCTGGAAATTCTGGGTGGGGAGCTGGTTTGAGGAAAGAGAAAGTTTGGGATATTTACTGTGGGCTGTAGGATAGGGAGTCATTAGGAGTAGTTACCAACTTAAAAACAATAGGTAAAGATTTCAGTAAAAAAAAATGTTGGCACTTCAAAACAAAATAGTACATTTGCAATTGCATTTTCGAGAAAAATGTTAGGAACTACAGTTTAATGGAAAGCGGAACACAAAAATTATAAAGCAAAGTATACTGTTGTTTCCAGTTACAAAACCCAGCTAATAGGAAAAAAAAAAATTCATCCTAAGTGGCTAGTTTGTATCGTTGTTAAATTTGGAATGAAATTGATCTAAAACACAAGTTTTGCTTTTTTAAAAAATTCAGCTTTGTATTTTTGGTACCATTAGTGGTAGACTTTTTTTTAAAAAATTAAGAAATTTTTCCCTGTAAGAGTTCCATCAGTATTTTGTTTGTTGTTAAGCATTCCACCACTGCAAAAAATATGAGAACCAGTAATATATGTGATTTCTTACATTCTGGGATTAATGATTGAATAACAATTCTCAGGAAAATTGAATAACATTCCTAGGAACCCATGAGCCTGTGGAGAGCAGCTTTCTCTGAGTTTATGTATCTCTCTTACCCACCATTTTCCCATTTTACAGAAAGAGTATAGTAGGATAGCTGGAACCTTGGAACCACCATTCTCTAGGGAGTAGAATTAACCTCTCCCTGATTAATCAGTCAATAAACTTTATTAAACACTTACTATGTCATAGACAGTGTGCTGAGTGCAGTCACAAATCTTTATTGTGAACAGTTCAGTGATTCTGCTAATAGACTATGTAGTTGTCCCCAGACTACAGTTAGGAAATGTGTATGTTAATGCACAGGGAAGAACCAAGGTCAACAGTTATTATTATTGGCACATACAACATGGCTGACCAAAAAAGATCCATGAACCAGAATACTCACTAATACTCATCACTAAAAAAAAAGAATAGAAAATCACTACTCTAAAAGAGATTTTACATGAGACATTTGCATAGCAGTGTCAATGTTTTAAAGAAAATTGCTCTCAAACATAATAATAGTAAGTATATATATATATATATATATATATTTCCATTTTACAGATGGGGCATCCAAGACAGACAAAGGTTAAGTGGGTCAGCCTGGCTTACACAGCTAGCAAGTGTTTGACGCTACATTTGAATTTAGGTCTCCCTGATTCCAAACTTGTTGCTTTTATCTACTGTGGTTCTCTGCTATGGTTTGTCTTCAGGCTGACTACTTTCCCTCTCAATTGGTAGCAGAGCTACCATCCCCACCCTGAGCTACCTGTATTCCCTTCTGTCCACTGTCTTTAATTTTTATGGCTGTCATTAGTATCCTAGTACACTGAAGGGTCTGAGGTAGTTGTTGGGGATGGTGATAGAGGCTCTATCAGGGACCTCGGTTAATAGTTAAACGTCTAGTCTCTACAAGTATTTAGGGGTCTGAGTATGCTGCATAAATAGCAAATAAGTGCTCATATTAAACAGAAATTCTCTCTTCATAAATCTATATGTAAATATAAAGAGAAGCTACATGGTATAGTGAAAAGTCTGCTGGATTTGCAATCTAAGGAATCAAGTTCAAATTCTAGCTTTGATATTTATAAACACACTTCTTATGTGAATTTGTACAAATTCTATAATCTCTTTTTATATCAGTTTCTTCCCCTGTGAAATGAAGAAATTTGATTAGAGAGTCAGTCTCAATGGAGGGGATGGACCATCCGAGGCAGAAGATGAAGTTGAGCAGAACTGCAGGCATGCTCCTCATTCTTAGTAACTGTGTAAACATGAACAAGTCTCTTAACATCTCTTAAACAGTATCATCTGTAAAATGGGGATGATAATCCTTCTAGTACCTGCTTCTCATGGTTGCAATGAAGTTCAAATAAGAAAACATGTGACATACTTTTCAAACATTAAAATCTTACATAAATGTCAAATATGTCCAACTTTATTCCAAAGTAGTTTCTGAAAGAAAAAAACAAAAACAAAAAATAAATTACAAGAAAACAACCCATCAGGGACTTAGCTTAAATAGGAAACAACTTCCATGGTAAACCCTTGAGATGAAGATGGATTCAGCTCAATCTGCTATATTTTCTATATCTATAGTATTGTCTAATCTCAATTAATTTAAGAACAATAAACTCAAAACCCTTTATAGAGCCTGAATTATCAAATGAAGACTCAACAATACTCAATGCTTGGCTATCTATGGCTTGGAAGTGAATTAATAATACTTTACTAAGATTTTTACTAAGGGTTTATATGGAAAAGTTTTCTAGTTAGCCCTAAGGTAAGCAGAAAATTAAACAAATCATGTATTCTCTGGTCATTCTGGCTATTAGAGATTTTAGTATAATTTTCCAGTGGAAGAGAGACAGTATGGTGGTAGAGTGACTAGCATTGGAGGCAGGGAGATGGGTTCAAATGCTTCTTCTGACACAGGCTAGCTGAATGATCATCCCTTAGTGTCCCAGACAACTTTTAAAGACTGCATGGTACAAGGGACTTGAAGTAACTTACTCACGTTTATGTAGGTAGTAAGTGGAAGGGCAAGGATATAAACACAGGCCTGCTGACTCTAGATTCAATGTTCTCCAATCCAAATCCAAATGCAAAATGCTAACTGAAACCCCCAATTAATTAGAAAAGCATTAAAAAAGAAGAAAATCAAGAACTGAATAACTTGCAAAGGTAATAAGATAAAAGACCTTACTTCTACTCAGTGTGAGTTCTTAAGTACTCTTCTGGTAGATTCTAACCTTTCCCTTAAGGAAATATTTTTATTATATACAGATTCAAACTATAACTTTCCAGTCTTAAAAATAAAATCCAACAATATGTTGTCTACAAGAAACTTACTCAAACTATAAAGAAATATAATGAGTTCAATTTGGGGTTTGTTAAATTTGAGATGTCACTCAGATGTCCACTTCAAAATGTCCAGTAGGCAGTTGATGATTCAGGAGTGAACCTTGGAAGAGAAATTGGTGTTGGTGAAAAGGGAGGGGGGACAGAAAAGAGAGAGGGAGGAGGGGGAGAGGAGAGAAAGAGAGAGAGAAAGAGAGAGAGAGAGAAAGGTAATAGTTAAACCCCATGGGTGCTGATGAGATTACCAAGGCCTAGAAAATAACCTTTGTCAGTACCCACAGTTAGGGGATGATAGCATCCTGAAGAGGAGTAGTGAAACAGGTAGGAGGTGAATTGGGGTTATTGTGAAGATCAAACAAGATAATATGTACAGTGCTATGCAAATTTTAAAGTACTATACAAATTTTTGTTGGTGGTATTGTTATTGTCATGAAAACCTAGAGAGGAAAGAGTATCCAGGAGAAGAGCATGGTCTGCATTGTCAAATGCAGCAAATAGGGCAGGATGGATTAAAATTGATTTAAAAACCTATAAAATTCAGTATTTGAGAAATCATTAGTAATTTTAGAGAGAATGGTTTCAGTTGAATGGTTAAGTCAAAAGCTAGATTGTAAAGTGTTGAGAAGTGGCTGAGAGGAAAAAGTGGAGACAACAAGTGTACAAGACTGCCCACGTCATGAGAGAGAGAGATGATGATGATGAACTAATTTAAAGAATAAGAAATATATTTTTGGCCTTGATGAGTGTGGAAATGTGTTTTGCTTGACTATGCTTATATGATACAGGAGTTTTGTATTCTTTTCTCCCTCCTTCACTTATTTCCTTCCTTCCTTCCTTCCTTCCTTCTTTTCTTCCCTCTTCCTTTTTTTTCCCCCAATGGGTGGAAGGAAATGGGAGAGAAAAAATTAATGCTTGGCAAGTGGGGAAAAACGATTTTTAAAGACTGCCTTGCCGCAGTGAATGCCCAATTGAGATTGATAGCATGAACTGTAATGTACCCAGCCATTGTGGTTATGAGACTTTGTCAGCAGCTCCTGATCAGGAGTGGAGGAGGTGGACAGTAAGAGTAATTCAAAGCTGAGGTTTGACAAGAGATGGATGACAATAGGACAAGGAGGTAAGAGATTCAGGAGCAGAGAACAATGTGAAGTTGAAATGACAAGTATTGCATTTATATGCCAATAAAATGGAAAATTTAGATGAAATGGATGAAGATTTATAAAATGATAAAATACCCAGATGAACAGAATAAGAAATATATTAAATAACCCAATATCAGAGAAAAATTAAATAAGACTTAAATGAACATTCAATGAAATGAAATTCTATCTTTCTGTTGTGTATATTCTCCTTATTAAATGGCTATGAAACTTAGTACACTAAAGTATACTAAGTATTGAAATTGAGAATCACCCAGAGGGCAATTGTAATGTTAATGGAATATGAAGATTTTCCCCGTCCATTAAGAGGCCTATGTGACCATACGTGTCCTCTTTTCCCTTGGAATAGGAGCCATGTTTCCAGGTCTAAAGGTACAAAGGTATTTCAATCACAGGTGTGATACATACTGAGTCACATAGAGCCCACTAGGGGAGGAACTTGTCTAAGGAGGAGCTTGATTAGGGGGAGGCTTGCTTGCAGGAAGGCTTTCATACCTTTTGGTACTAAGCTAATTAGGCACTGAGTCAGAGGGTTGTGGTACCTTCTGGCGCTGAGCCTATTAGTTGAAAGCTATCTATAATGGGAGACTTGTATTTTACTTGAGGGGCCCAATCATGAGAAGGACCATTTGATTCCCTGGATGGGACTCTGAGTAGCCTTTTGTTAAGAGCCCCCCAACTACTCAGATGTTGGTGCTCTCTCAGGACGGTGGTATATATAAGTGGTTGTATGTATTACTTTGTTCTGACAGTAGGAGCCCTGTCTGTTGAATCTCTATGCTAATTTCTCTGTTTATATTTCTTCCACATTCAGGGTACTGACCTTTCCTCTGAACTAGTGAATGTAATAAAAGTAAGATTGCTGACCCCTTTAAATGTTGTCTTTCCTTTAGCAAAGCATATCAAAGAACCTATGCTAGCAGGCCATCCTGAGTGTGCTAGGGGGCTTGCTAATACAGCAATGAAGATGCATGTGGTAGAAATGAGCATGCTACAATACATTACAAATAAGAAATTCTAGAGAAGTAGTTAAATATGTTTTATAAAATAATACTATGGAATACTACTTATGGCAAGAAATGATGAATTGGTTGATTTTAGAAAAATATGGAAAGACTTGTATGAGATAATGAAAAGTGAAATGAGCAGAACCAAGAGAATATTATATACAGTAACAGTATTATTGTTTGAAGAATAATTATGAGCAGCCAAGATATTCTGAGTATTTTAAATACTCAAACCAATTATAAAGAACCTATGAAAAAATATTATCCACCCAGACCTGATGAACAGAAATATATGTAGTATGGTTTTACATATATTTGTAAATCTGTATCAAATGGTGGCCTTCTCTAGCACAGGATGGGGACAAAGGGAAGGAGACAGTCTAGAACATAAAATGTAACCAAAAAAATTAAATTAAATTTCAAAAAATATGACAAAAATCCCACATACTGATCATATTATGAGAATGAGGAAAAGATAACAAATGGATAGTCTATTCTCCATTGGTATCCCTGCAATCAGAATATTAGAAAACCTCAAGAAAGGTCTCCAGCATAATGATTAACTCTACGAGATAAACTTACGGGATGGGCAGGCATTAATAGGTAGTCATCTAAGTCTTTGGTGGAAATACCCACATTGAGGAGATCAATAATCCCTTGGGTATGGAATCTATTAAATGACTTCATAATCCTAAAGAAAATGCAATCTGTGTTTGGAGTTAATTTGCTAATATTCCCATTTTGACTACAATCATTTTATAATTACTTTGTATCGTGGAAAGGAACTGATCTTAAATGATATGATTTTATAATGCCCCAAATCATGATGTGTGAATAGAAAAGTCAATATATATGGTAATAGAAAACAAGGTTCCTGAGCAAAATAAACTTTTAGCTGTGGCAGATTATGAAGAATATTAATATTGATCATCATTAAGACCACTTTTGTTATCCTTATAGATGAGTGGTTTCCATGAGGTAACTTTGGAGGGAGGGGGAAGGAGAAGGGGAATAAGTATTTAGATAACGCTTACAAATAACATCTTATTTAATTCTCACAACAACCCTGCAAGGTAGGTACTGCTATTATTCCCACTTTACAGTTGAGAAAACTGAGGCAGAGGGAGGTTAAGTGATTTGCCCTGAGTCACACTACTAGTAAATCTGAGGCCACATTTGAACTTAGGTCTTCTGACACCTAGGACCAAGGCTCTATCCATTGTACCACCTACCAACCTGGATTAAAATATAGGGAGAGAAGTATGTTTTGGTCAGCTCATAAATGAAGCATGTTATCCCTTAGTTTATTTTCATTATATAATTCCTTGATTCCTTCTTACTTTGAAGTTTGCCTCAAGGGAATAAGTTGAATTGAGACTCTTTGTGACTGAAATCTTTGGCCAGGAAGGCTGGCATCTCAGGCTATTTCTCCTGCCAAACCTTTGAGAGTCTGTCCCTAGTCCAAAAGCTGACAGGACCTTCCTTGCATGCTGTTCTGAAAGAAATGAATGAGACTACACTTCAACAGATTTTTGCCTTTGTAGACCCTTAACTGGTCTAATTAGTATCGTGGATTCCAAACGTGAAAGCCAGAATGGGCACCCTTGCAAAAGCACACTGCAGGTGGAGACCAATGTGGCACCATAGATCAAGAAGTGAGAATGTTTATTTAGCTGGTGCAGTAAACTCCAGGAAAAGGCCATTTGGAAAGTGAAAGTAAAATAGATTGCAGAAAAACCGCTGGGCAGTGCACGGATATGTTTAACTCCATAACAAAGCCAATTTTTGACCCTTTGGGCAGTCAAACATTTCATTTGCACTGAGAAAAAAATAATACAAGTCTTAAGAGAGGCATAGTGTTATATTCATTTATGTTTTGGAATTTCAAATAGAATAGAATGTTAGGAGGGGACCAGGTCAGCTTTTTCCCCCTATCTTCAATGCAGACAAAACAAGAGAAAATACTATTTTTTTAGTGGCAGAAAGGAAATGGGCTGTGTAAATAATAGAAGAAAGATTTGAAAGGCTTTCAAAATAGAATAGGCTAGCCCATTGACCCAGGATGTTTCAGTCAAAGTTTGAGGGGGTAGTTTGGGAAATTATTTTAACTGTTTAAATGTTTGATTCCCATAACAGTGGCTACACCATCCTAATAATTAGGGAAAAGAAATGTATTGAATCCCGACTCTCCCACCTCCTTACCTGTGTAACCTGAGGCAAGTTGCCTAATAGCTCTAGGCCTCAATTTCCTCATCTATAAAATGAGGGGATTGGGTTTAAATCCATGATCTTATTATCTTCTAGGTTGCTTAGTTTATGCAATGCCACACAGGAACTGGGTGATGAACTGTAGGAAAAAAGCATGGCCTTGTGGGATGGGCAATAAGAGTGGGAATGTTCATCAGTTTTCAGTCATGTCTGACTCTTTGTGACCTCATTTGAGTCACAGATACTGGAGTGGTTTGTCATTTTCTTCTCTAGCTCATTTTACAGATGATGAAACTGAGGCAAACAGGGTTGAGTGATTTGGCCACAGTCATGCAGCTACTAAGTGTCTGAGGCCAGATTTGATTCAGGAAGACGAGTCTTCCTTGACTCCGGGCCCAGCACTCTATCCACTGTGCCACCTACCTACCCTAAGAGCGAGAGTAGAAATCTACAAAGACACCTGGAAGAATCTTTCATTTGCTTTAGTAAACGGCCTCCTGAGGCCTGATCACCTGCTTCAAAATCTTAAGAAATGTGTGTAATGGCAAAGCAAGGTTGTGTTAAGTACAGTTCAGCTATAAACACATTTCTTGCCAAGTCAGATGGTGATCTAAATCCGACAGGTGTGTCCTGACAGCAGGTTGTGGTCATCTCCAGAAGGAAAGGAGCTTTCAGGAAAGGAAAAAAAAAGAATTATTAGTTGCAGTGAGATACTTTTTTGAGTACACAGATCTCTTAGGAAACAGTGCCGAGACATGCTGCTATCAGATGCATATGCTAGTTAAAAGGCAATTTTTGTGGGTGAACAAGCATCCTAATAGAAAGATATTAGTGTCTGTTTTCCAGGCTTTGGTACTACAATTAATTTAGGCTAGAGCAGAGTCCTTTCAAATAAAAAAAGATTTACATTTCCAATTCATATTCTTGTTATTATTATTTTAGCCTTACTTTTGTATCTGGCATATTGTTTTAAGGTCTTCCCTGAGGTTAGCCAGGTGCAATGTTGCTGATGAATGACCTAGTAACTGCTGAAATAAACAAGTACCTGACCACACCACCCTAGTTTTAGGTTACTGGTAAGGTTTCATCTTTATTTAGAGTGTTCCATATAAACAAATTTGTCCAGATGTTGACATGATTAAATCTCTTAGCCATTAGTCTTTTCCATGGCTGTTCCTTTTCTGGGCTCCCCCCTTCTTCCCCTTTCCCAGATCTCTTCTTTGGAATTCAGACAACCTCAAGGAATGATTTCTAACGTACACTCTTTCACAAATGACGGTGCAGGAATAATGCTAATTATATGTTCCTGGCATTGGCAGAGCAATGGAAAGAAAAATGGAGGGGAATGATTTGGAAGAAGGAAAGATAAGAGAGGGTTGTTACACCAGCAGGTGTAGTTAAAAGGAAAAGAAAAAGGAGATTTGGGATAAAAAAAAGGAGGCAGCTCATTTATCTGAAAGGCTACTATCTGTTATTGGGATTTACTTGGACTGTGTGTGTGTGTGTGTGTGTGTGTATATGTGTGTGTGTGTGTGCGTGTGTAAAATTGAATTTCCAACAAAGCCTGGGGCATTTTGTGTACCATTGCATTTGTGACATGACTTTTTTTAAAAAAGAATTTTTCCCCTCAATTACATGTAAAATAATTTTTAACATTTTTAAAATAATTTTTGAGTTCCAAGTTCCTTCTCTCCTCCCTCCCTGCTCCTTAAGAAGGCAAGCACCTTGATATAGACTATATATGTGCAGTCAAGCAAAACATATTCCCATATTAGCCATGTTGCAAAAGAGACCACAGACCCCCCCCCCCAAAAAAATAAGAAAAATACAAATTTAAAAGTCTGCTTTGATCTTCAGACTCCATCAGTTCTTATTCTGGGAATGGACAGCATTTTTCATCATAAGTCCTTTGGAACTGTCTCATGTCATTGTATTGCTGAGAATAGCTAAGTCATTCACCATTGATCATCATACAATATTGCTGCTATTGTGTACAATGATCTACTAGATCTTTTCAATTATGATATGACTTCTAATTGGAGGAGAGAATATTGATGTGACACTGTATACCTGCATAGGGAGCAGAGCGAGTCCCAGAGCATCCTAGAAGAGAGACACGTGTAATGCCAGAAATTCCAAGAAAAAGAGAGAATGCTTTTGGAAGCTGTAGACATATAGGGGAAGTCAGCTCTTCAACATTTCCTTGAATTTTAGCTTGCTTCCCCAGAGATTTGAAAATTTTCTTCTTGATTGAGATCAGAGCCTCTCCCTGGGTTTAAGCTACATCTTATCTGTCTTCCAGTAGAAGAGTTCATTCGCTCTTGTGTACTTTCTTATATATTCTAATCTATGGCAAATTTCCAATTTCTATTTGCTGTTTTGTTAAGATAAATGAGTTTACTCACTGTTCTCTATTTATTACAGTCTTTTGTGTAACCAGTAGTTGGTGGGAAGGATCTAAGCAGGAATTGTAAGCTAAAGGCTACCTACCACTTAAAAGTGACCAAGAAAGGTAGGAAGGGCCAAGATGTCAAAGTAGTAGGAAGTATAGCCAAACTCTCCCTCACAACTTCCCCACAAAGATGTAGAAAACTTACCAGACCAAGTCCTGAATGGGAAATATAAGGAAAGGTCACAGTCAGTCATTTTTCCTGCGCAAGTTGGCATTAGAAGATTTTAAAGAGGTCTAAAGACACTTGGAATAGGGGCTAGCCAGGAACAGCTGTATGGAACAATCCTCACAGGGGATTTTACCAAGGCAAGAAAAGAACCCAAATCTAGCACAAAGGGGCTGAAATTTGTGTAAAGAGCAGCAGGTGCCAACTGATATCTCTGTTGCTCACTATTCAGTTCCAGGTCAGAAATAGAGA
>CM053586.1:137638337-137684807 GCA_028646515.1 Pseudochirops corinnae
AGCCTGGTGCCACAGGCTCCACATGACCACATTCAGCCTATTAGGGAACAGAGTATACTTTCAAATATCCAAGGGTCCTCAGAGTCACGTAGCCACTTTAGCAAAGGGCCTAGGGGCAGGGAAGATCTTTAGATTCCCATAACACATAGTAAGAACAACAGTAATAAAAAAAATATCCTCCAGTACCAGGGGCACCCTCCCTTTCAAATATACCCAGAGTCTGGAAAAGAAATAAAGTGGATATGAACTTAAAAGTACATTGGTGATTAGACCCTATACTAGTAAATACCATGACTAAGGCAACTTACAACTTCAGAATTACAAGATCCTCACAATATATGGCACCGGGTATGATGGATGGGTCACCTTGCTGTTCATATGAGCTGGCTCTTTACAGAGAACTACTGCTTTCTAACCTCTGGCGACTAGCTTTCTGGACCTTTGGAAGGTCAAAAAGTTGCAGTCTACTCCAATACTTATTCATCTAAGAGCAGGAAAGAACAAAGAGGGAAAGAACAGAAGCCATGAGTTAGGCAGTGTAGAAAGGGCCTGAGGCCCTTCTTCGCTCAGAGACTTAAATAAAATAAAAAGCAAAAAACACATGTATTTCAGGAACAGCAGTCATCTCAGTTCCTCTCCATGCTTCCCAAGTCAAAGTCTCATTCTTGTTCACTTCTATCTCCCAGTGTGGAAGAAAAACTCAGCACACTTTTTGGCACAAACAGAAACCATTTTTTAAATTATCAAAATCCAAGCATTTTTGCTTAAAGAGGAAATCAAATGGTAGTGTTTTATCCTCCTTGCTCAAATTCTCTCTAATTCAAATCATCTTCTACTTAGAATCTGTAGGGTTCAGGAGACAAGGACAAAATTCCACAATCAAAATTAAACAAGGTCACAAAGTTTAGGTTAGAGTTTTTGATTCACTGAGCAGAACAATAGTAATTTAACTTCAGCAAACCCTAGAGAAACATTTTCCTGAATCTATTCAATCTGGTAAAGGGTAGCAAAAGGGGAACTGCACTTAATTAGATTAACCAAAGGGATTCCTGACCTTGCCGGTCACTACCCCACTTCTATCTTCTGGGAGATCAGAGTTCCCTCCTGAACTTTGACTTAGTTTCCCTTTAGGAATTTGCCTTTAACACAATTGTTACAAAAATATTTCAAGCTAGGACAAAGAGTCCTTGGAAATTTGATAATGTACTGAAAAAGTTTATTTCATACAGATTAGTCCAAAAGTAAGTCATACTAAAATAATAATATTTCTTAATGTTTTCCTAAAAAGAGAACAGGGTAAGCTTAGTATGCAGAGATTAGGAGGAAACTTACTACACTCCCACATTCCCCCCATTATTGTACCACACACACACTAATCCCAAGTGTCATCTTTGTTCATTAATTTTAAGATTTCTTTCTCTTTCTGCTCCTCTTGTTCTTCAGGATGCATGTATTTAGTATCAAAATGCACTATTCTAGTTCACTATAAAAATGGAATTCTCTGTCTCACTTTAAGATAGAGAATACAACAACACAATAAGATGAAGAGAACTATTTCAATTTCTATGATAGTATACTAAGTGGCAGGGTAGGGTTGAGTCACTGCCTTTAACACGATACAGGTTATGTCAGCGAGGACACAATTGACTAAGTCATTTTGACTATTATAAATATCCAAATTGTTGTTGTTGTTTGTCCTTCATTCTCAAAGAGGACCATAACATCAGGGAGGTGATGCCTTGACATGCAAGTGAACTGGATGTAAGTGTAGGAGGGCTGTGTGAAGTGGCCTCACTTTCTGCTCTGGAGCTGTCTAGGTCCAGTGGCCAGATATAGATCAGGATGACTGCAGATGGCCCTGGAAGCAATGGGAGACCTTAGCCTTTTTAAGTTAAGGCCTTTAACAAGTCTCAGTTTGACTGAGGCAAGGCCCTAGGTCTAGGTAAAAAATGAGGCAAAGAATGGCCTCTTTTACCAAGTCAAAAAAAAATCAACCTGGGAGGGGAAGACCCTCAGGATTTCTGACCAAAACAGAAACATTTGCGGTTTACATTCACTCTGAACCAATCAGAGCCTAACCAACAATCAAGCAGGACTGGGTCTGGCTCTCGTTGATTCAAATACCCAAATTAACTACAAAGGACATATGAAGGAAGACACCATCTACATCCAGAGACAGAACTGATAAATAGAAGTATGCATAGAGTGGTTTTACATATAAATATACATATTTGTGTCTAATGGTAACCATCTCTAGGATGGGGGGGGGGTAAGAAAGAAAAAAAGGGGAAAAATTGCATGATAACTATTAAATATTTAAAAGGGATAGCAAGTTGTACATAATAGATGAGCAATTTCATGTACATTCATCTTTTTTCCATTCTACTATGTTATGGAAATGCTTGTTTTATTTCTTAAGTTCAGAATAAAATATTTTTTTTTAAAAAAAAGAAACTATTCCATGGTCAGGAATAAAAGCATACCATACCAAATTACACATGTTCTACAAAACAGAAATTTGAGTCTCAGATTTCTTAAGCTGAATATCAGCTAAAAGATTATTAAGGTTAGCAAATGAGTTTCAGATCAGGTCAGTCCAATTAAAGGGCATTTGGAAATTTAAAATGGAATTATTTTGCAGGCCTATAGATGATATGATTTTCTTTGGCTGTATTTATTACAAATAATATATCCTGAGCTTTAATACAAATTTCTTCAATATAGCTATCGTTGGCTTGAAAAAACTTTTGCAAATGATCTCTGCAGCTGGGGTGGGTGCAAAGGTCAGAGAGTACACTGATATTCAATTCAATACTATCTGGGGTTATTTGAGGACCACTTACTATGAACCAGGTGTTACCCCTTAGGTACAGAGTTCCTAAATGTCATGGCAGATTCTCCAACCCCACATAAAACCTCCTTAAGATCCTGTCAAAGCCTTAGAATTTGGAGTCCAGTCTCCTTCAGTGGGACCATAGACTTAGAAGGTACATTATATTATGAGTAGCTGCATTCCCAATTGGAGACTTTAACTGGGAAGACTTTAAACAGGAAGTAGTTTCCTTCCCATTTTTAGATTTTGGGAGGGGGTAACCAAATGGTTCTATCTCATTCATTTCACAAGTACTAGGGACCACAGTCCAATCTGTTCCTCTATAAATGATAGTAATCTCATCATAAAAAAATGGTGTGGTCAACAAACTGTATATCTATTGTAACAGCCTCATTTGCAAATCAGAATATATGTCTTAAATTCTTTTCCAAAGAACGTTTTTAGTATTCAGAGTAGGATGGTAGGGTGGTCTGGGTCTGTCTTCTTCTGAGCTCTGTACAATCTTCTTTCTAGAAGAAGGAACATGTGTGGAAGATCAGTAAAGTAGGGGTTACTATTAACATCCTAGGACCTTTTGGTACTGCTCACTAGCTATCAGTAATGTGTAGCATTTGGAGAATAATACAGTTCCATAAGTACAGGTGGCTACTACTGGTGAAAATCACAACCAATGATGGTCCCCAACTTCCCAGTTAATATGTCCACAAATCCCTCTTTGACACCACACTGTAGATCTATTCCTCCACCAGGACCAGCTCTGCAAGATTTCAGTTGTGACATAAGCAGGTGCTCCTACTTCTCTTCTAACTTGATGAGAATTAAAAGAAAGTTGGAGGTGAGGCATTAAAGGGAGAAAAATTGTTGAGTACCAGGAGAATCCAATCTCAATAGTTATAAGAGGGTATACTATTGGTGATGCAAGAGAAGGTGATGCAGTGGATAGAGTACGTGGCCTGGGGTCAGGAGGATCTAAGTTAAAATCTGGCCTCAGACACTTACTAGCTGTGTGACCCTGGACAAATCACCTAACCCTGGTTGTCTCAGTTTCCTCATCTGTAAAATGAGCTGGAGAAGGAAATGGCAAACCACTCCTGCATCTTTGCCAAGAAAAATCCTAAATGGGGTCACAAAGAGTCAGACACAGCAGAAATGACTAAACAACATACCATTGGTGACTTAAGGACAGGAAAACCAAAATACAGGTAGGAAAATTCAGTCAAAAGTAAAAAGACACTAAAAATAGCTCAATGTGCCATCTTATTGTTCCTTAGGTTGTAGGTCTGAAAACAGAACATACCCTTTTTTCAAGCAGGAGAGAGGTTACTGTCAATGTCACCCTTGTTATAGACTCAGTTTTTAATGTGGTTGAAGGTTATCATTTTTTATTCGTTTTTCTATAAACAATTTTAACAAATTTAAATTTAACAATTTTAAATTTAAACAAAAATTAACAAATTTGTAAAAAAAAAAATCTAGAATTGAATGGATCTAGGATTAAAGACTGTGTGACATTAACATTAGTGTTGGTTCAACAGTAGCTGAAAGGTACTTCCCAGTGGCATTCCAAAGAGTCTTTCCTTGATGGACTAACATGTACTCAGTAACCATGTGGTAGAGACTGGCACAATATGTCTGGGACTTTTGAGAATGCCTCGAAGACCTGTGAATGGAAGGCCTTAATACGTTTCATCAATGTTTGACAATAATTCAATATAACATTGTCAATCAAAATGAAATTTGCATGAAAAAGAATAAGTTGGCATGTTAAGCTTCTCATGGGTCTTCCTATGAGTACTTCATGTGGACTAAAGCAAGTTTTCCTATCTAGAGTAGAGTTCATGCTCATGATGGCAAGAGGCAAAATATCTGGCAATTTTAGATCAATTTTGATACATATATTAATCAGTTTATAATTTAGGTTATTATTACATCTTTCTACTGCTCCCACTGGTTGAGGGTGATTGGGAAAATGGAAGTTCCATTGGATTGGGAGAACTTTATACACATCTTTCATTACCTGATCCATGAAATGAGTTCCTTAATTATTATCAATAGGCAGTGGTATCTCAAATAATGGTATAAAATCTTTTCATAATGGTCATAGTTTCTACTTTAATAGAAAGGTAAGCATTAACCTATTCTAGAGTCTCTTGAATCATAGAGTAAGTTTCTACTTGTCCAGAAAACAGACATACAAGAACATATATGTTTTATACATATATATATGTAAAATGACATTAAATTAAAATCAACTTGAATATAAAAAAGAGGTGGAGGTGGGGCATTTACCACTTCTCTCCTTGTTTTTATTGGCTTCCTGACATTGTATACTTGGCAGATGAGGCAGATATGGCAGTATTGTGGACTACTGATGGAAAATTTCAAGTACTCTAAACAGTTTCAGTAATCATAATCCCTTTGCTCACAGGTGCCACTCAAGCTAGTGTGCATGTGAAGGTGAGAAAAGGTCATCTTGGGAACAACCAGACTGCCATCTGGGAAATGCCATATGTAATCTTAATGCAAAAGGTATCCTGAATGTTCCAGGACTGTTTTTTAGGTCTGGAGTCTGAGCTTGTGGAAGGACAAGAACTTCTAAGTGGACTAGTGGAGGTTAGGAAAGAGTAGAGTCAACTAGATAGCACAGTGGATAGAAGTTTGAGCCTAGAGTCAGGAAGACCCGAGTTCAGATCCAGTCTCAGACGCTTAGTAGCTCTGTGACTCTGGGCAAGTCACTAAACCTTGATGTACCTCATTTTCTTCTGTTGTAAAGTGGAAATAATAATAGCACCTAACTTCGAGGCTTGTTGTAAGGATCAAATGAGATGCTTGTAAAATGCTTAATACATTGGTATCTAATAGGTGCTTATATAAGCACTAACTATTATTATTAGTCGGAAGCTGGGTAGCAAAGAAGGTAGAGCACTGGGCTGCGGGTCAGGAAGACCTGAGTTAAAATCTGACCTCAGACACTTATTAGCTATGTGACCCTGGGCAAGTCACTTACCCTGCCTTTAGCCTTAGTTTTCTCATCCCATAAAGTGAGCTGGAGAAGGAAATGGGAAACTATTCCAGTGGCAAGAAAACCCCAAATGGGGTCATAAAGAGTCCAGACATGACTCAAAAACAACAACAGTTATTATTAGTAGAAGGGAAAATATTAATTGGTAAATCAGAGGTAGGGAAGGGGGCGGGGTAGACGGGAAGACACCATAGTGTTATCTGAGTCATTTTCGTAAGTAACTTTGTCAGGCACAGTCTGGTAAGTCGCGCATTTAACAAGAGCTGGTTTCACTACTAGGGTGGGGATCCTATGGCCCCAAGGCCACATGTGGCCCTCTAGGTTCTAGAGTGTGGCCCTTTGACTGAATCCAAACTTCCCAGAACAAATCCCCTTAATAAAAGAATTTGTTCTATAAAACTTGGACTCACATTAAAAGCCTCCCCCAAGCACCTAGAAGGCCACATGTGGCCTCATGTGACATGAAGACCGCAGGTTCCCCTCCCCTGCTAGATGATTGTAAAACATGTAGCAGCATAGCTGCATAAGGTGTATTTTAAACCCGGGTTCCTGAAGAAAGGTAGCCTTTCTGTTTCCTTAGCTGATCATAATCATGCACCAATCAATCAATCAACAAGCCTCAGACACTTATTAGCTGTGTAACTCTCGGCTTCATTTTTCTCATCTGTAAAATGGACCTAATAAGAGTACTTACCTCACAGGGTTGTTGTGAGCATCAAATAAGATATGCAATATAACATAGTCTGCAAACCTAGAGCCATATGTAATTGCTAGCTGCTGCTGCTTGCTGTTGTTGTTAATCAGTGCCAGGAATAGTGCCAACATCCCCCCACCCCATCCTCCCATGTCACCCCCCCCCAAGCAGCATACATTATAATCCAGAAGATGATATATATAAATCAGAACATACATGATAAATACAAAATAGATGAAAGGTAAATTGAGAGGCAGTTAGGAGCACCAGAAAAGGCCTCCTGGAAAAGGTGGTGCTTGAACTGAGTCTTTAAAGGAAGCCAGGCATTCAAAATGTAAGTATAATGAGAATTAGTATATACAGTAGAAGACTCAGCAAAAGTTAAAATACAGTTTTAAATAAGGACAAACAACTCAGCAATGTGACAAGAAAAAACATTTGGGTTTACTTGCTAGTGGCTCATATAGGGTATAAATCGCATAGTGGGACCCATCAACAGTTCTTTGACCGAACAAGATCTTGGTCTTTTCCTAGGAGCACCCCTAAGATTAATGGTAGCCTTGGTTAAATCACCATCAACAGAAACACAATCATGAGGGTTGAAGACTGGATACCTGGTCAGTGTAATATGTTCTGATAGTAATGGCAACATTTCATATTTAGTGAATTAGGCACTTAAGTCTTCAATTTTAGTCTTTAGAAGGAAAGGTACTATAAGGTAGAGAAGAGCTGCAGTGAGTAGTAGCTGCTGGAGAACCAGGGTCTCTGAGAGTTCAAATAGAGAAGCTTCAACTACCACTGCCGGGAGGCAAGGCAAAAGTGTACAGACCCTAAGTCAAGAGCTATTATATAACAGGCTATCTTGAGAGACTTGTCCCCAGGGATCTGGGTGAGGACAGCTGAATCAAATTCCTCCTTCTCCAATCAATATTAAGTAAAAGGATTAGCTTAATAGGGCTATCCTAGGGCAGGGGAACTAAATCTAGTTTAATAATGGTAAATCCATTTCACTTTCCTGGTACAGATGTGAGGCTCTGGGGTGATTAGTAGTTATTTCCTGCAGGTGCTTAATATAGAAGAATAAACTAGAACCCACTTTTGGCAGGAATGAGTCATTGCCCCAAAAGTACATATCTCAGAAATGTGAATTGGTTGTGGAACCTTAAGAAGGGTTTTTATATTGGAAGAGAGGTGTCATTCTTGAAATTTGTCATGGTCTAAGTAACAGGCCTAATGCAGACACAGCTAGAGTTTTTCCCTAGAGGCTTTGTGGTCAATTCTGGCCAGACAAAGGTGGTAGAAAGTGCAAAGAATCAATCTTGTAAGTTTCCAATGAAGGGGAGGACAAGAGAAATTATTACTGAATAAGAACAGAATCACTTTGACACACAATCACGGAGGATTCCTTTTCCTTTTAACTGTAGGACTTTCCGTCTGATGATTTCTTCCATTTTATGCTGTATATATCTTATTTGTACATAGTTGTTTGCATATGGTCTCCCCTCCTTAGACTTTGAGCTCCTCCAGGCCAGGAGCTGTGTTTTCCCCTTTCTTTATATCCTCAGCATGAAACACAGTGCCTGGCAGATAGTGGGAATTTCTTGTTTTTCTTCCTTCATTTTATAAGACCAATGACACGTCTTGACTTGTGGGTGAATCAGATTTAAGTGGAACTGAGTTGCACGAAGTTGTCAACTTTTCACTCTTTCTTCCAGTCATCTAAGTCCAGTGGCAAGATAAAAGTCAAAACTCCAAGGTCATAGACTGGGATTTAGTGGATGATGTTGTCTTAGATGTCTAACCAAGCTCTAAGTTTGTATGTTGACTGATGTTTACAAGATGTGGGAAGTGTGACTAAACAGTTATTTTTGCTGAAAAGGGTCTGGAGGTTTTGAGGAAATACAATCTCAATATAAACCAACTGGTCACTATGGCAGCCAAAAAAAAGCTAATTTGATTCTAGGTTGCATTATGAAAGCCAGTATCTGGGACTAGGGAGATGATGGCTCTGCTGTACTGTGCCTTGGTCAAGCCATATCTACAGTATTGTGTTCAGTTCATGACATGCATGACATCAGTCATAATCTATTCTTCTATTTTGGAAACTGGCATTTTAAAACAAGTATAGATGTGATCTTTCCCCCTGCTTTTTAAATGAATAGTATATAAACTTTTAATAGTAGTGATTGTGCATCCTGTGAGTTTTTCCTGTCTTTAGGCAGCTGGGTAGCCCAGTGAGTGGATAGCACCACATAACAGGAGAGAGATTCATAAATTTGAGAGCAACTGTTTGATGGGTAGGACCTATAGATGATGCCTTGGAGCAGTAGTTCCTGAACTATGACCAGAGACCCCTGGGTGCCTCCAAGACCTTTTCAGAGGATATATAGGGTAAAAACTATTTCCGTAATAATATTAAGATGTTTTTTTATTTCACAGTAATCATCGATAAATATAACCCACATAAACAAAAACTCTTGGGTGGGGAGGGGTAATAACTTTAAAGGGGTCCCGATAATGAAAAATTTTGAGAACTGCTGCCCTAGAAAAATAATTGTAGGAATTGAGAATGTCTGCCTTAGAAAAGAGAATTCTTAGGCGAAGGGAAAAAGATATTATAGCTGCTTTAAAGCATTTAAAGAGTCTTTGGTAGAATAAGGAATAGATTTGTTCTGCTTGGCCCCACAGAACAGAAATAAGACTAATGCATGAACGTTGCAAAGAGGCAGATTTCAACCAAAAGTAAGGGGAAAAATTATTATCAATTAGGGCTATACAAAAGTGGAATGGCCTATCTTGGGAGATAACTATTTCCTTCTCACTGGGGGTCTTCAAAGCAAAAGCTATGTGACCAACCAAGTGTTGGGTTTTATGCTATAGAGCAGAGGTTCCCAAATTTGTTTGACCTACTACCACCCTTTCAAAAAAAAATTACTCAGCACCTCCCTGGAAATCTATTTTCTTTAACCTTTAACAATTTTTTTGTAATTTGCATCATTTCAAAAATTATATAAAATATTTTTAATGATCCATCTTGTAGGTTTATGGGGTTTTTCCTGTATTGAAATTTTGATGATGTAATATTATGTCACATAACTGTATAGAATCATATTGTAAGTAAGTCATTACACGTACATATTTCTGCTGATACATGCTAGATTTCCTGATGATGCATGACCTGCTTCCCTGCCAATACTTGCTTGTTAAGACCTGTCAGTGGACTTGACCATTGATCGGTTATAATTTGCATTTTCTGTGTTTATTTAGAAAATGACATTATCACTATGACTTTAACCTTATTATATAATAGATGAAACACATATGAACAGTTTTCAAAATTTTCTTGTCTTTTTTCCTTACACTTCCATTGCCCTTCTATTTTTATTTAATGCCCCCCAGTTACACCCTAGGCTGCTACCACCCCCCCCCCGGATTGTTCCAGAACCACCCCCCAGGAGGCTATATTGCACACTTTGGGAACCTCTACTAGAAGATGTATTCTTGATCAAGTTTTCCCTGTATTCATAGCTTTGGGGGTTCTTAACAACTCAGATTCTGTTATAGGAGTGGGACAGAGCAGATAGAAGAAAGGGAAAGGAATAAGGATTAAAAAAAAATAAGGTTTGACAGCACATACTCTAGTGAGAGTAATAAGACAGCTCCATGCGTAACTACAATGTAAATCAGTGCATGTATATCAATTGATAAAGATTTATTAATGTTTGCTCTGTGTCATGCATTGTTTAGGTCTCAGATGCCTAAGAGGAGTAGGTTGTTATGAGGCTCAGGTGAGGTAATGGCCATAAAGTACTATATAAATGCCAGTTATTATTATTGTGGTAGTTGTTATTATTAGTGTCTAGTCACTCGGCCTCCATTCTGATGATGACTTCATTTTCTGAGCTTTTTACAAAGCACTCCTGCTGAGCTCAGGCAATGTATAAAGCAACTCAAGGGTGTGTTAGTAAATGTTTAACAATTGGGTTCTCTTGGGGGAAAAAAATTTATGTACACGCTTTTAATCTGCATTATCAACACTTTCTTAAGCCTATTGTTGGTTAGTCATTTTTCAGTTATGACTTCTTTTAGGGTTTTCCTGGCAAAAAGAGTGGTTTGCCATTTCCTTCTCCAGCTCATTTTACAGATGAGGAAACTGAGGCAAACAGGATGGAGTGACTTGCCCAGGTTCATACAGTAATGTCTAAGATCAGATTTGAGCTCAAATCCTCCTGACTTCAGGCTCAGAACTCTACCTAGTTAAGAGACCTCGCAGCTGTCTTAAGCCTACACAATCAGGAGAATAAATCAAGCCCTGATTTGTAGTAATCTCTACTTTCTGAGGTATAAATGTTTATACCAAACATTTAACAATCACCTCTGCTTCTGTGCAAAGTAATAATAATAGCTTAGATTTTTATATGACTTTAATGTTTACAAAGTACTTTCATGATGCATGGGAAAGAGCACCAAACTTGCCTCAAAAGTCCTGGATTTGAATTCTAACTGTGCATGGGCAGATCACTCAACTAACTTCCCTGAGCTTCTGCTTATTCATTGTTAAAAAATAAAAAGAAGGAGAGAGGGTTGAACTAATAAGTTTCAACTCAATGATCCTTCAAACAATCCCCAAAATTAGACAGTGTTTAAAAGAAATGTAGCCTAAGAGTTTTAACTCCTGAGTTGTAGATATTGAATCAGGGGTTTGGACTAAATGATCTCTAAGGGCCCTTTCAGCTTCTGATCCTATGACTTCAGCATTGTCTTCCAAGCTATTCCAGTTCCTTAAGTTTGTCTTTTTGTGCTTTGGCTCCAAATGGAGCCTTTTGACTTTAATCTCATGCATGACATCACCCATAGTCTATTCTTCCTCTGTTTTGGAAGTTTGTATTTTAAAACATTTAGATATGAACTTTCCCCCTCTTTTAATAGAAAAGTACATAAACTTTTAATGGTAGTGGTTATGCATCCTGTGAGTTTATCCTGTCTTTAGACAGCTAGGTAGCCCAAAAAGTGGATAGAGCCCTGGGCCAGGAATCAGGAAAACCTAAGTTCAAATACAGCCTGAGACATTGATTAGCTGTGTGATGCTGGCAAATCACGTAACCTCTGTCTGCTTCAGTTTCCTCAACTGAAAAATCGGACTCATGATAGCATCAGGATTGTTGCAAGGATCAAATGAAATGATATTTGCAAAGTGCTTGGCACAGTGTCTGGTGCTATTAATTAATGGTTCTTTTTATCTTTTTAAAACTTGGAGTCTTCAGTACATCTGCCCTCATTTACCTTTTTTCGACATAATTTTTTGAAATGTAATTTAAATTTATACACAAGATGTGAAAAGAAAAAGAAATTGCCATGTACACAGCAAAACATAAGAGAAAATTCAATATAAAACAATACATTTCTATTTCAAGAAAACCTATATAATAAATACTACACATTGTTTTCAAAGCTGCCCAACTTTGCTTCTTTGTAGGTTTTCTTTTGTTCTCTGCTGTACACTTTTTACTTTATTTTTTTCTCCTTTCCTCCCCCTCCTCCTCCCCAAAGAAGGTTACAATTAAGTATGGATATATATACATATGTATATATGTCTCTAAACATACACATATACAGTCATACACATATATGTAAGACCATACTATGCTTATTTCCACTTGTCATCTGTTTCTCTGAAGACGGATAATATCTTTCTTATATTATTTCTCCTCAATTTGTTCTCCAGATCAGTTGTTTTTTCTGAAGAGATGTTTCACACTCTCTTCTATTTTTTCATTCTTTTTTTTTTTTTTGCTTTTTGGAGGGCAATTGGGGTTAAGTGACTTGCCCAAGGTCACACGGCTAGGTTTTGTGTTAAGTGTCTGAGGCTTGATTTGAACTTGGGTCTTCCTGATTCCAGGGCCCGTGCTCCACTCACTGTGCCACCTAGCCACCCCTATTTTTTCATTCTTTTGATTTTGTTTTATTATTTCTTGGTGTCTTAGAATGTCATTAGTCTCCTTTTGTTCAATTCTAGTTTTCAAGGAATTATTTTCTTAAGTTTTTGATTTTCTATTTTAAGTCGATTGACCTTCTTTTCATTTTATTTTATTTTCTTGGATTGTTCTTTTTTCGCTCTAATTTTTCCTCAAGCTCTCTTATTTGATTTTTAAAGTCTTTTTAAAGTTGTTCCAAAAATTATTTTTGTGCTTGGGACCACTTGATATTTTTCACTGAAAAAGCAGTGGCTTTTTTCACTCCATTATCTTCCTTTGAATATGAACCCAGATCTATCCCTGCAGTCGCTCTCTGTGATTAGGTTCTTCCTCCTTTACTTGCTCATTTTTTGTTGTTGTTATTTTGTGGGTGTTTTTAAAGCAATTATTAGTGTAATCAAATTCTAGTCCCAAGGTATGGGAAATGATGCCCTTTACCTTTCCTTAGAGATTTTTAAATATAGACAGTTAAGCTCTGAATACCCGCAGCAACCAACAGGAATAGTTTCCTCTTTACTTTGAGTAGGGAAAACAAAATAGAATCATTTATAATCGGAATTAAGGAGGGGCTACAAAACCATAGCTCTGGGGCCCACACTGGGACAGTCAACCAGGTCTTTTGTGAAGTGAAAGGAAGACTACAAATTCTAATTGAATCTTTATTCACTGATGAAACCAAGAAAATAAAAAGCCAGGCCCTAGAATGAGGTACTTTTAATTGTTTTGTGATTTTATTTTTCTGTCTCATATTCCACCTAGCAATGACATGTTTTGGTTCTCTAGTATCATATGTGAAATTAGATTTAAAGGTGGTTGGAGCTTAAGAATAGTGTTATCTTCCAAAGATAAATGGTTAGTGGTCACTCCTACCAGAAAGTTGATCTGGCAACGAGACATAGTATACAACCATGCAACCTTCAGAATCTCAACAAGTGACACATCTTCACACTCAACAGAAGGACTCTATGTTTCTACCCTCCAGAATAGGGACTTTCTTTCTCGAAACCTGAGTTCTAATATTAACTAGTGAGAGATGAGAAATGTCTATGCTACAACTGATTTATTTTTTTCGGGGGGCGGGAGGGGGAAGGGATGGAAAGAGAAGCTATCAGAAAGCAGCATGGAATTCTTTTGGCCAATCTGGCAAAGATAAGCAGGTGAGATGGGTTTTTAGACAGTCAGATGCAAAGAGTGCCTATTGGAGACCCTGAGGTATCATGGGCTTTTTAGAAAAACAAGGTTGAGAGATTTTGCAGCAATTCTATAGGGGTGTAATTAAAAATAATTGGGAAGTTTTAAAAAAAAAACACCTCAGTTTATGTCAAATAACTTCTAAGAAAAGATATAGAAATTAATTTAATACTTTTGGGAAATGGTTCTGGGCACAAGCCTAGAGACCAAAATCTCTAATGATGTAAACTTCCTTCCTTTTACCCGTCCTCTCTTCTTTCACTCCCCTCAGTCTTACAAAGGACTGCCTCTTGGGAGAAGGTAGTTTCCTAGTGACTCAGGTTTTGGCATCCATCAATGAACACGTATGTTAGTTAAAAGTTTCAAAATTGTGGGTGATGTAGTGAAAAGTCAAGAAAATGAACTTTTTGTTGCTATTTTTTAATGCCTTCAATGAACTATAAAGGGTAGAGGGGAGTTATTTTGTTGCAATACTTCAAGGACCTATAATTTTCTTGGTGTGAGTGCTCCTTCCACAGATGCAGGTAGCAACCTTTCTATAGCTGACTGAGCTAATGGTCCTCTACGGCATTGTCTCCAAATTTTTTTGATCATGAATCTCAAAAATTTTTTTTACACTCATGCCAAACATATTTGTAAATGAAGTATATTTATTATTACACTAATAGATATATGCATTATGCAACTTACATAAAAATAGAAAATTTTAAAGCATGAGATAAAAATAGAATAATTTCATTTTCAAGGTAGTAAGGAACCACTGGAGATTATATATTCAATAGGGAGTGGGGGTGGGTGACATGGTAAGATCTGTACTTATGCATTTAAGGAAAATATTTTTTTGACAGCTGAGTGGAGGATGGATTGGAGTGGGGAGAGACTTAACACAGGAGGAACAATTAGGAAGCTATTATATTATAGTACTGGTGAGAAGTGATGAGGGCCTAAAATAGGGTGGTAGCTCTGTGTGTTGGGAGAAAAACAGATGGATGCTGTGGAGAGAGAAATTACAAGATTTGAAAACTTACTGGTTGTGTACAGTGAGGGAGAATAAAGAGTCCACATTGACTCCAAGATTGAAAACCTGGGTGCCTGAAAAGATGTTGCTGTTGTTCAGTCATGTTTGACTCTTTGTGACCCCATTGGAGGTTTTCTTGGCAGAGATACTGGAGTGGTTTGCCATTTCCTTCTCCAGCTCATCTGACAGATGAAGAACTGAGGCAAACAGGGTTAAGTGACTTGCCCAGGATCACATAGCTAGTAAGTGTCTAAGACCAAATTTGAACTCAGGAAGATGTCTTCCTGACTTTAGTCCCAGTACTTTATCTACTGTGCCACCTTGTTGCCAGACTAGAAAGATAGTAACAGGGAAATTGAGAAGAGGTTTGGGACTGGTGGGGAGAGAGAGATAAAGTAAAGTTTGTGATGCAAATACCAACTCATTCATTCTTTCTTGGGTTGCTACCATTTATTCTATCTCACTCAAAATGAAAGGTTGGGTGGGGGAGGAGGGCAGGAATCTTATTAACCATTGCCTGGGAACACAGAGTCCACCTTACCAGAGGTGTCTGTCCCAGCCATGAGGCGGGAGTGGGGTGGGATAAGGGTATGAAATTTTTCCGGTGGCACTACAAGATGTTTCTATGGGTGCTCTTAAGTTATACCTGCACTTAGGGGCTGACTCCCTTAGAATGAGGAGGTCCAGAGCTTGCACAGCTAAGGAAGGGGGTGGGAGTGGTATAGTTTTAGAAACAAGTCCCCATGCCTGGCTATTATGGGACAGTGACATGTGACCCTCTTCCCACCCTCAGATTGGCTGATCACATACCCCTTAGAGTCATTTACACAGTTACTTTGCAGTTATTCCATTTTTCACACTTTAGAGATCTTTGCTCTAGTTTTTGTGGCCGAAATGTTCATTACCCTTTATCCAACCTGTGAATGAATTTTGTGAAGCTTGTTTTCAGATGACAGACACACAGTCCTCATAGGGTTCATATTCAGAGGGCTTCTAACCTGCCAGAGCTTGAATTCAACTGATCCTAAGTAACCTTTGAGGATTCATGGTTACCCAGTCCACAATTAACTATCAGAATGTGACTTACTTGGAGAGAGAAGGGAGTCAAGTACTTGGAAAAGTTGTTTTGTTTTGTTTTTAAGTTTTAAGAAACTATAATGAAAATAAAATCTTAAGCACTTATTATGATTTAATTCTTATTTTCTTTCTATATTTCTGGAATAAGAAGCATCATGGCATAGCAGATTGAGGAGGGGAGTGCTGTGTAATTTGGCCCTTAATTTTCATCCATTTTCATGGACCTGTGGGTATTTCTCCATAGTAGAAATGTCAATTTTGCATATGATTGAAATAGAAAGAGTTCTGCCTTTCACTGGGCTTCCCTGGCTAAGTGACCTTGGGAAAGTCACTTAAACTCTTTTATTTTTTTGCTTTTTGGAGGGCAATTGGTGTTAAGTGACTTGCCCAAAGTCACATGGCTAGTAAGTATGTCAAGTGTCTGAGGCCATATTTGAACTCAGGTTCTCCAGACTCCAGGCTGGTGCTCTATTCACTGCGACACCTAGCTGCCCCAGTCACTTAAACTCTTGGTTTTAGTTTCCTCAGTTATAAAATGAGGTGAGTTGAACTAGATGACTTTCAAGTTCCCTAAATCAATGATCCTATAAGTCGTGCTGTCCATAGATCCTCCACAGGGGGTCAGCCAATGTACTGGAAATCTTGAGTTCTTTAGACACTGCCAACTGGGGCTGTGATGGGGCTGGATGTAAGGAACTCCCAATGAGGAAAGTCCTTCTATCAATGCAGATCCTCAGATACTCTGCAGCTCATAGTCTTAGAGTTGCCTGGGGGCACTGAGAGTTTAAGTGACTTGTCCAAGAGTGACACATAGCCAGTATGAGTCAGAGGAGAACTTGAACCAGGAAGTCTTCCTATCTCTAACACTGGGCCCTCAGTCAGGGATGTACTGGAACCAGCTCTAACTGGCTTGGAAGAGCCAATTGTTAGATTTTTAATGTGAAGCATTTACACCGAAGATATTGGTAATCACTCCAAATCTGGGTTAGGTTCATTGTTTTGTTGATTTCTAGACTTTTAAAAGTGTGAATGATGCAAATTAAATTTGAAAGTATGTGCATACATTCCCCTCCCTCTACCCCTGTTAAACTTTGTGTTGCTCTGTAAACACAGCTTGTGCTCAGCAAGGATGAGGTACAAGACTCAGGTAAGGAAGTCTCCACCAGACAGGAGGGGAGGAGAGGGGTTGATCACTATAAGACGATGATCACTATAGGACGATAGCAGATGATATAATTTCATTTATAGGATGCTTTAAGATTTGCAAAGTACTCTATATTCATTAGCTCATTTGAGCCTCACAAAACCCTTTCCCTCAATCTACTCTGTCAATGATGGTTCTCATCCAAGAAATATACAAAGAAAATAGTATGTTAGTACATGGAGTAAAAATAACTTATAATGCTATTAAGGAATTGGAGACTTCTAGTATAACTATTCTTTCTAGAAGTTTAACCATGAAAGGAAAGGGAGAAGATGTTAGCTTGAAAGAGTAGTAGAGACAGGGAAGGTTTGGAGTTTTTTGTTTTGTTTCTTAGGATGGACAGACCCCACAAATCTGAACTTATTTTTTGTCTTTATCCTATTGTTTTTATCCCTCTTGTTCACTTGTGACTCCATCGCAGTTTCACCTCCCTCCCTTTCATCTTTTTTTTTGAGAGGAGTCAGCAGAGCAAGTACTAGAAAGGAGAGTAAAGTGAAAAGGGGATAATGATTTATTTTACTGAGCATCAGAGCTTAGAGATCATCCACCAACCCACTCACACACAGCAGCTCCCCTCAAGGAGCAAGGTTCCAAAAGAGATAGGCAAGCCTGATGATCTCATCCAAATCCAGATGAATAAATGATGTCCATTCTTACAAATATCATGCTCTCCTATTTTGCGCTTGTAAACTCAGGACACATTTTATAGCAAATGATTTAATTTTACGTTAAAACTTTACTGACGTGCGGAACTATCCTTTGGCAAGGAGGAAAGTGACCTCATCTTCTGAGAAAAGTAAGAAAGAAGAGGACAAAGAAGTTTTGAGGTATGAGGGGAGGGGAAAATGAATGAACTTCAATTGTCTCAGTAAATTAGGAGATGAAATCATCTAGAGATTGGGTAGAGTTGAGGAGCTTGAGGAGAAAGGAGGTTTTTAAAAATTACTACTATAAGGAATATGATAAAAGATAAGGAAAATATTAATTAAAGGATTTCCTAATGATAGTTCAGGTTAGTTACTCCAGTTTGCCGAATGACTTGTTTTCAAGATGTCTCCTGTCCTCCAGCAACTGTCTGCAGCTAGGCAGCATAGGAGCAGAAAAGGCAGGTAGTGGGGGTTATCATCATGGGGGCTGTGTTGAACAAGAACTGAGAAATCCTAAGGGAAGAGGAATTTAAGTAGAAACATGTATCATTGAAATGGCTTGAAAGATTAAAGGGAGGGAGAGGGACAGGTGAACAGGGAGGGACAAAAAAATACTCAGGATGAAGACGAAATAGAAGTTCCAATTTGAAGGTGCAAAAAAGAGATGGAAGGACAAGAAGTTGAGGCCGGAGAGGGGAATTTCATTGTTGAAGATCTTGGGGATGAAATTGTTTTAGGCAATGGTAAGGTAAAAGAAGGGGCAAAAGAAAGGCCCACAGGGCCGCTAAGTGGCGCAGTGAATAGAGCACCAGCCCTGGAGTCAGGAGGACCTGAGTTCAAAGTGGACTTCAGATACTTAATACACTATATTAGATGTGTGACGTTGGGCAGGTCACTTAACCCAAATTGCCTTGCGTTCCCACTCCAAAAAAATTAAAAAAAAAAAAAAAGAAAGGACCATGTGAAAAGCAAACTTTCATATCCCCAGGTAGGAATGGTTTTTTTAAATACTTTTAATATACAATTAAATATCTTAAAGTACTATCACTTAAAAATGTAAAAAAAGCCCAAAACATTTTTAACTAGGAAGTATACAGAAGCAAGCTGCAGGCTAGATTTGGCCCAAGGGCTGGTGGTTTGCTGTTCTCTACTCTAGGCAGGTGGTAATGAGGCAGCTTGGTGGTACACTGCTAGAGCACTGGACCTGAAGTCAAGATGATATGGATTCAAATCCAGCCTCTAACACTTTCTAGCTGTGTGACCCTGGTAAGTCACTAAACCTCTGTCTGCCTCAGTTTCCTCAATTGTTAATAGGAATAAAAACATCATTTTGAGGATCAAATAAAACAACACGTAATGTTTAGGGGCAATTAGGTAGCACAGTGAATACAGTGCCAGACCTGGAGTCAGGAAGATATGAGATCAAATCTGATCTCCGACACTTACTAGCTGTGTGACCCTGGACAAGTCACTTAACACTATTTGCCTCTTCCTCATCAGTAAAATGATCTGGGGAAGGAAATGGCAAATTAATCCAGTATTTTTGCAAAAAAAAAAAAACAACCCAACAACAAAAACCCAAATGGGGTCACAGAGCGTCAGATACTATTGAAATGATTCAACAACCACAACAAATTTGAGGTAAATGTTATGTTTTTAGTGTAGTGCCTGGCACATGGTAAGCACTATATGAATGCTCATTCCCAGTCCCCCACTCCCTACAATGAGGTCCATAAGAAGGTGGTAGCCATGGGAACAGAGAAGAGGCTATGAGAGATCTTGTATTCCTCACAGCAATGCTCTGAAGGAGGTATTTCCAGGATTTTATAAGATGAAAATGAGTCTCAGGTCAAGTGACTTGTTCAGTTACACAGTTAGGACTAGTTCAGGTCTTCTGACTCTGAGTCTGAATGCTCATTCTACTGTTCACATGGCCCCTTTTACTTTTAGTGGGAGAATGTTGTAAATAGTTGATTTTCTGAGTAGGCTAGGGGAATCCTGAGGTCTTGTCTGTCTTTGTTATGTATGTATGTATTCCTTTTATTCATTGGGCAAAGTGCTGTGCAAAACAGGTGTCTCTAATTCCAGAAGGGATCCTCAGGAGGAAAACTAGGAGAAGAGCACTTAATTAAAAACAAAGGCAGAAACAGTTCCTTTGGGAGAAGCTCCATAAAGGTATAACATATCAGCAAGAAAAAAGGAATGGGTTGAATCCAAAACCGTGTTTAAGCTTGAAGTAGAAATGGTCATTGCCTAGTGCTGGGAGATACCCATGTGAACAGAGGAGATAGATTTTCTCCTTCCTCAGAGTTAGTTGGAATAATCCATTATGTAAGCTCAATGTAAGGCTTTAGAATTTGAGGTAAATATTACAAGTATCATCACCCTGGTTTTACAGCTATAGACACAGAAGCTCAAAGAGATGGCCACTCAACTTACACAAGGTTTCATCACTACTACGTACAGTGTTAAGACTTGAACTCAGGTCTTCTGAATCCAGATCTAGTGACCTTTTCACTAAACCAGAGCTACCCTTTAGAAAAAGGAATGAAAGGTACAATAAGTGGGTTAAATCAGTTTGGGACATTAGAGGTAGTTCTGAGGAAAGGTGAGTTACTACTAAATATTTGAGTCAGTTCAAGGAGTCAGTTCAAGGTGAAAGTGACAGGACTGTAGTTATCTTTTTTTTTTTTTTTGCTAGAACCTGAATTTTCATCTGTGTACTCTGGTCAAATCAATAAACATTTATTAAGCACCAAATGTGTGCCAATCATCGTGCAAAGAGTTTTATATATAAAGAAAAGGGAATTGCCAGTGAAGAACTGAGGCCAATACAAATGGATACCTTCTCTGCAATTGATAATCTTAGAGAATTGTCCAGGGTACTGAAAGAATAAATGATTAAGCCAGGTCACACCAACCACACAGACAATGTGTAAAAGGCCAAATTGAACCAAGGTCCAGTACAGCTTTATCTAAGACTTATAGGTTAATATGTGAATGTAGTCAGAGGATACATTTCTCCCCCAGTATTGAAGCATTTAATAATGCTAGAAAAAAGGGCTTAATGTTTTTGAATGGGTTATTTTCTGGAAGCTAGTAGATGCTAACAAAGAAAGTTATGATTCAGTTAGATTTAAGACACATTTAATTAACATCTACCATATGCCAGGAACTGTACTAGGCATTGAGAATTCAAGGAAAAAAATGAAAATAAACTGTCCTCAATGAGCTTACACTTAGATGTGCGTACAGATTAGCACAGATGAAAATAAGATAATTTGAGGAGGGAAAGAACACTAACTCAGGGGATTAGAAAAGACCTTCTATAGCAGGTGACATCCGAATTGAGCCTTGAGGGAAACTAATGGTTTTAAGAGATAGATGGAGGTAAAGGGGGAGTCTGGTCATTAATTTGTCCAGAAATTAAAGCTTTACCATAGACAACCATTTGAACCCCTTGGTTTACTGATCCAATGAGCCCTGAGGAAGAGAAAATTAAATATTTTCACCTAAACTAGCTATAGCTATGCTTTCCACATAACTAAAGTAGAAGCTAGGTCATTCTACCTAGACACTAGGTAAAGCTATGATCTTTTGGGAACTCCTTTCTAAATTCAGGTTATAACCCCTATACCAATAAATATTTATTAAATGCCAACTATGTGCTAAGTACTGTGCCAAGTATTAGGAATGCAAAGAAAAATAAAAGACAGTCTCTACTCTCAAGGAACTGAGGGAGAGTCTAATAGGGAGAGGAGACAATACGCCAGCAACTGTGTACACAGGATAAACTGAAAATAATCAGCAGAGAAGAGGCACTAGAATTAAGGGGGATTGGGAAAGGCTTCCTATGGAAAGTAAGACTTTGTTTGGGAGTCGAAGGAAGTCAGGGAGGCCAGGAGGCAGAGATGAGGAGGGAGAGCATTTCAGGAAAGGAGGACAGGTGAAGAAAATGCCTGGAGTCCAAAGATGAAGTGTATCATTCAAGGAACAGCAAGGAGACCAGTGCCACTGGATCACAAAATGATGGGGAGAGGAAGAAGGGTGAGAGGAGGTAAAGTATAAGAGGACTGGAAAGATTAGGTTGAGCTGGTTATAAAGGGCTTTGAACTTCTCCCATTTAACCAAGACTAAATTATGTATTTCTTTGAAAGACACTTTCAAAAGTCTTCTTTCTACAAATCACCAATTATAACCATTCAGTACTAATGCAAGAACTGCTAAAATGCTGGGCGGGTTTTTGTCACATTTTCCAAGTTATATTTTATTTCTGTTCCCCATGGTGCCTTGGTTCAGTTCCTTTCATCAACCTAGGCTATATTTATATGACCTCAAAAGAACTGGGATATTTGAACAACAAACTTCTCTGGCTTCACTATTTAGCCCAGGGTTGGGCATTGGTGACTTCTACCAAGTAACTTTCCAGTGCCTCAATTATCTTATTTTAAATGGTGAATAGAGTAAGGCTATGTCAATTCCAGGCCACCAAATCAAACAGTGAGGTCTTCCATTCATTTGAAAAACAGTTCAAATAAGAAGACATCTTCTGGTTATATGGTACAGTACTCCGTGAAATACCAGTTGAACTTACTTTTCCTCCCCTGAAATAGGCTTCTATAATCCCATTCACATTTAGAGAACAAATATAGAGTTCAGTTCGTCAGAGAAACATTTATATATTGCTCTGTCCTTGACACCTCTCTTTGACTATTTTTCCAGGGGCCCTTAGTGTTATCAAAATCAAAACTAAACAGATGTCATCTTCTCCCCTTCCCTTCCCCCTCCCCCCAAAACATCAAGTCATGCATACATAGTATGACAGATATTAAGAACAACCCTGGTTACCATGGCCACCCCCTTTAAACACTTCCCTTCTCCCAACCTCCAGTTATTTTGTCATCTTTAAAAAGTAATTTAGATGATGGCCTAAACCTCTGACTAAAACAAAACAAAGCAAAAACTAACACTGGTTCATTGCAGGGAAAATCATAAAATCTTTTGAGCAACCAGATTCTAGGATAAAACACTGGTCAAACTGCTCAAATATAGCCAGTTAACAACCCTAGCTCTGAGGCCTTCCCGCCTTCCCAAGCTCACAACGGACTGGGGGACTAGCATCCCCACTTCTCTTTTTGTCCAGCTGTCTCTGAAATGAGCACACAGAGCTTTTTTAATGTTTACATGAGGGAAAAAATCATAGGGTTAAAATGAACAGAGGAGTAAAGGTAAAGAGAAGTTTTTACAAGCGTATGATACAGTTATCCCTGGTCTTTATTGAAATATACGGAGTTAGGTCTGCTGGTATCTCCCCTGACTCATTTGCCTCATCGTCAGCCACTCCCAAACCCCCAATGCCAACTCCCAGCCCCACAAGAGACAGAATTGCTGGCCCTAGTTGTGGCCTGATTCTGAGAGATTCATTTACATCTCAGACAGAATTCCCATTCAGTTATTTTTTGCCTTCTAGCGTAGAAACACCTGCTTCCTTGGGAGATTAAGGGGCTGGAAGGAATCATGCTGTTGTTCCCTCCCCAGTAGTTACTATTTATTATTTTAGTTTGTGATATAAATTCCAAGAGGCCTGGGGCTATTTCCTATTTATCCTTTTATTTTTCTCTCCAAGGCATGACTCAGTATACCCTGCACACAATTGGCACTTAATAAATAATTATTTAATGTGAATTTTGCTAATTGAATTCAACCCATCCAAAGGAAATTATTTTCACTAAGTTTACTGATATCTACCTGGAATCTAGTTCCATTGGAAGAATGAGAGGACCCGGGTTCAGATTTTTCCTTTGACATTTACCACCTATATGACTTCTGGTAAGCCACAACCTTTCCTCATCTGTAAAATGAGGGGACTGGACTTGATGGCCTTTGAAGTTCCTTCCAGTTCTAAATCTGTTTCTATGAACCAAGGTTATTAACACTAAAGGGTTTTAGATTAGATATAAAATAGAAATAATTATGATAGAGACAGGAAGGAGGCATATGACTCACTGGCCAGGTCAGCCAAACCAATCAAGGAAGTGACAGATCCTTTGCAGACAGTCAGTTGTTCGTTCCACAAGCATCTATTTGGCACTTCCTCTGTGCTAGGAACTGCACCGAACACTGGGGATACAAAGAAAGGCAAAATATAGTTGTAGCTCTCAAGGAATTCACATTCTAATAGGAAAGATAGCGTGCAAAAATCCATGTACATAAAAGATATATGTAGACCAAATTAGAAGTAATCTCAGGCAAGGCAATATCCTCAAGGAAGACCAGGAAAGGCCTCTTACAAAAGTGGCCAGGTCATTTCATCTCTCTGGGCCTCAGTTTTTTCACCTGTAAAACAAAGGAATTGGAATGAATGACCTCTTCCAGCTCTAAATTGGTGTGGGTCAGATTTGCAGGTTGCCTAATTATGAGGCCCATGGCCCTTTGCCTTCGACGGAGGCCAGGACTCTTTCTTTCCTGCTAACTAGAGAATTAGAGAGCTTCCTTAAATTCTAGCCCAACAGCCAACATTTGATGCAAATAGTTCAGTTGGTACTAGACAGATAGCCGCCTTGTGGAAGGGCTCCATTGTCTAGCCCTGTACTTGTACGGAGTTCTGTTTTTATCTCCATGTCTCCAAACTTTCCAGGGAATAGTGACTAAGTAAAGCATTTAAAATCTGTTTACCACATAGAATGAGGACCAAGTTCCTGTCTGCCATTCATATTCATGGCTCAGCCAAATCCCAGAGGGTTGAAAACTCCATGTAAAGTCAAGTATGCTTCTTCCTTTTTGGTGTTCTTTGTAAAAGGTGAGTTAGGGGAGCTATTGGTATGAAAATGTTCTGATGCTCTTTGGAGTTTCTGTTCTAAATCCCGATGCCAGAGATGTCACATTAGCTTGTGCCTCAATCTGAATGATGTTTTCCTTTCTAGTCCAATGAAGCATATTCATATAGCTGCCTAGAAAGCAGGGAGAAGGGTCACCCCAAAGAGGCTGAAAACCTCTCCTAAACGTGGCACATTCAAATTGATAAGTGAATGTGTTAATCAGAAATTTCTTGATTTGGGGGCTAATTTAGTGATAATCTTTAAAAAAAATTTTTTAAATAAAAAAATATCTTTTTTCTCTTATTCTCCCTGCCTCCATTGGAAAAAGAAAAAAGAAAAAATCCTGTAACTTATATACTTGGTCAAAAATACACCCCAAAACAAAATCCTCATATTGGCTACATTCACCATGTCCCCCCAAAAGAAAGAAGATGCCTCATTCTTTACCTCTGTTATGGTAATCTGGGTGCAGGGGGAGTGGAAATGTTTTCTGACTGCAAAATAGAAATAGCAATTGGGAATCGACCTGCAATTTTGGTTGCATAGAGAAGTCCCAGAGAAGGAAACTCATTTTAGCAAGGCCATTTGGAAACTTCTCTACAACTGGTAGTCTTAGAGAATTTCCTAGAGCATAGAAAGGTTAAATTACTTGCCCTGGGTGACACAGTCAATATCAAGGCAGGACTTGAGCTCAGATCTTTCTGGCTCCAAAGCAGGCTCTTTATCTGCTTTATCTGGATGCCTTTTACTATATTCATATTAAATCCATTAGTGAAAGGTGAAATAGAAGTCATCAATTATCAAAGGTCACACCTTGTAGTGGATAGAGTCATTCATTCATTCAGTTAACAAGCATTTATTAAGTGTTTACTATCTTTCGGGCACTATGCTAAATTCTGAGGATACGAAGATGGGCAAAAACACAGTTCCTACCCTTAAGGAGCTTATAGTTTTAATAGAAAGGAAATCATGCAAAAAAGTATACAAACAAGATACATACAGTGTAAATAAAAGGTAATCTCATGGTAAAGGCATTAGTAATGGAGGAGACTAGGAAAAGGAGCTGGTCTTGAGGTGAGGTAGACCTTGGTTTAAGTTCTGCCTATAATAGATACTGCTATGACCCTTGGGCAAGTCACTTACCTAAGAGGCAAACCTCCATGACTGTGACTATGAGTAGCAGAGAAAATATTAACTTGCATTGGTAGAAAGGATTTTCCTTACCTGGGAATTTTTTAAACCAATGAAATCCTGACACCCATTATTTCAACAGCTATAGAGAAATTTAAAAAAGAAAAAAATAGTAGTTGCTAATACTTCTGTAGTATAGACATAGTTATAGTCAGTTGTTTTCTTCAGGATCAATGAGGTACAAATTTTTGTGCTAGTTGTTATGTGAGGAATATAAAGGAAACAGAAGATAAAGTCCCTCCACTTGAAGAAATACTAAGGGGAGGTGGAGATGGGAAGTATAATGGTCTTCTTGTTAGATGCAAGAGCAATGGGAAGATCCATCGTGGGGACAAGTCAGCTGTAGCATAATTCCAATAATGACTTCTGCTCATGAAGTGGAGGAGGGAAGAAATGTATGACTGGAACATGTAGTGGAGTACTCATGTAATGAGAATATGTACAAAAGTGGGATGGGATGAGAAGGTAAAGGATAAGAAGTGATTGTAGTAGCCATATTGAAAAGATCATGGATCCACTGAAGAGGGAAGGAACACAAATTGGGTTCCTTGGTTGTTATTTTAATTGACCTGCCTGATCAATTTAATATCATTGTTAGGATATACAGACCTTTAAACTGGAGTAAAATATTTTGTAATAATCCATTTGACTCAGTCAACATAGACAACCAAATTGAATCATTCATGTCTCCATGTGAAACTTTTTTGGAGCTCGGATTATCCAGTTTCTCTTTGAATAACTATCTAAATAGCTTCTACTTGATACTCATCATCTTAACAACAACCAACATTTATATGGTGCTTTAAAGTTTTCAAAGTGCTTTACATAAATTATATACCTCATTTGATCACTATGTGTATCTTCCACTCAGCTGTCAAGGGGATTTTCTTAAAGGGCCAGACTGACCATGTTGCTATTGTCTACTCAGTAAACTTCAGTGGCTCCTTATCCCTTGCTCGGGATCAAATATAAAATCATCTACCGGCCCTTAAAACCTGCCTCTGATTCCTTTGCAGTCATCCTACATCCAATTCCTCTGTGTCACAGTGACACAGGCCCTTTTGCTGTTTCTTGAACAAGAAAATCCATATCCCTAATCTAGGCATTTTCTCCGGCTGTTCCCTATGCCTGGAATGCTCTTCATGTCTCCTGGCTTCCCTGGCTTCCTTCAAGTTCCAGTTAAAATCCCACCTTTTCCAAGAAGCTTTTCCTGTTCTCCCTTAATGCTAGTGCCTTTCCTCTATTGATTATTTCCAAATGATCCTGTGTTTAGCTTGTTTGTACACAGTTACTTACATGTTGTTTCTCCCTTTAAATTATAAGCTCCCTGAGAATAAGGAACTGTCTTTCACTTTTCTTTGTATTTCCCAGTATCTAACAGATGCTTAATAAATGTTTATTGACTGACAATGTGTAAGGAGTTATGTTGGATGCTGCAAGATAAAGAAATCATAAGACACCATCCCTGTCCTCTAAGAGGTTATGGTTTTATTGGGTAAATATTATATACCCACCCATGAAACATTAGCAATGCAAGGCAGTATGTGGTTAGTGCCAAATGAGCAATGCAGATAATTAGTGTTAGGATAAGAGCAGGATAAGAGTACTTACTGTAGGCTCCCACACTTAGATAAAGCCTCATGGAACTATTGAAGCTGAAGTTGGGCTATGATCTGTTCACAAAAGGCATGGATTTTAAATCTTCTGAGTAATTTAGAATTTTTTACTTATTTAAGAGGAGATAAAATGAAGCAGAGTGGCCATCTCATATCAAATGAGAATATTTATAAAAATGCTTAGCCAGGTGCCTAGAACATACAAAAGCTCATTCCTTTCTGCCTTCCCAAAGTAAAAAGAGCCCTAGACCAGGAATAATCAGGAAAGATCTGTGTTCCAGTTCTACTTCTGACTCTTAGCTTGGTGACCTTGGGTAAGCCCCAGACTCTACATGTCGGACATTGAAACTTTCTGTGCCTCAGTTTCTTATCTAAAAAATGGGGCTAATAATACTTATATACTATTACCTAACAAAGTTTCAAGAAAACCTTTTTCTAACCAAACCCTTAAAGTGCCACAGAAATGGGAGCTATCGTTTAAAACTTAACATTGTTCATAGCCTGTCTAATTGTTACATAAAATATGTGACTCTACATACATATTTGTATAAGATTTGGCATTTAATTTTTACAGTATTTTTTTTTCAGCTCTCCTGACTTCCAAGTTAAAAACTACGAAAAAGAAGGAAAAAAAAATTCCCTAGCCCAACAGCCATGTAACTCCAGACACCACACATAACCCAGCTTCATAGATTTAAAAATAACTGACCTCTTTCAGGCAAACAAAACAATTGGCCCTTGTAGTGTTATGGATGATATATAATGGATTTATATATTTATATATACATATATATAATGTATATACACATATATATATGATTATATATAATTAGATATCATGTATAATATAATATTATATCAGGTAATTATGCAACTTGAGTATGAGAATCAGTGTGGTTAGGTGGGTCTTTATCTCCTTGAATCACAATATTTGGAATTTTCTTTCCCTACTTTTTTCTAAATCAAATTCAAATAGATCCAGTTGAATATATAGGAATTATCTCCATGCCATATCATAATCACTTTTTGACATCTTAGAACAGCCCAAATTGAAAACGATCATACCCTTAATTTTTTAAAATTAGTTTATTTATTTTCTTGTTTACATCACTCATTTCCACGAGATTTTGAGTTACAAATTTTCTCCCCATCTTTCCCCTACCCACCTCCCCAAAACAGGGATCCCACTGTATAGCCCTTCCCCCAATCTGCTCTCTCCTATGTCCTCCCCCATCACCCCTCTGACTTTCTGGTAGGGCAGGATGGGTCTCCCAACCCCAGTGCCTGTATGTCTTAATTCCCTGTTGGGTATAGTTAATAATAATAACAATAATATATACATACATATATATTTTTAACATTTTATTATAGAACTTTAAATTCTAGATTCTTTCCCTTCATCCCTCATCACCCACCCCTGCTGGAAGGACAAGCAATTCAATACAGGCTGCATGCCCTTAATTTTTAAAAAGAATTTTTTTTTCCTTCTTATTCAAGCAACCCAGACCTATCAAATGTTCTGCACCCCAGCCAAAGGTTAGCATTTGCAAAAGATTCTATTGCCTAGATGAAGCTGGGGAAAAAGGAGAAACAGACCAGGAAAATGAGTGTAATAATCTGAATTCAGGCATTCACTGTCCATGCTTGTTGTACCACTCAAATAATTGAATTTTTGCTTAATTAATCTAAAATAATTATGCTAAATTAAGTTCAGATAGGAGTATTTTTAAAAAATATTATGATGTTTGTTCTATATTACATTGGAACTATAGGTTTTTTTATGAGGCTAAAAGGGGAATCAGAAATTGCCTTCAAAAGCTGTTAAATGGAATCTACCTGAGTAACTATTTTCTCAACCATAACTCCATGTGTGAATAAAAAAGTACACATTGCAAGATGTTATCAGCAAGGTGGAATTTTGTTATGATCATATAAAGAAAACTTTGTTCAGAAATTAATATTATGTAATGGAATGAAAAGAGCTTAGGCTGGAAGCAAGAAGAACTGAGTTCCAGTTCAGTCTCTGCTGCTTATTAAGCAGATAATCATGGACTTGGAAGTTAATCTCTATGAATGTCAGTTTCCTCTTTGGTGATTAAAAAGGTTCAAGAGACATTGTTTTGGGGTAATTTAATCATTTTATTAATAAGGCCTGGATGTAATTAATAAAAGGATAATCATCTCTCACGTTCTGTTGTGAACATGATATGCTTTTTTTCTTTTCATATTTTGTATTTAAGTTTCAATATTTAAAGTTATAATATGTTCCTTTTTTTTATTGTGTATTTAAGCTTCAGTAATTAAAAAAAAACTTTAAAAAAGGATGGTCATTTGGCCATCTCTCTTAGCCTAAATACAATCATAGCAGTGGAGACAATGGCAGCCTGAGGGTGGGTCTAATCTCATCATCAGCAGTGTCCTTCAAGAGCCTGAAGTTTTAAAATCAAGACTTTAGAAAAGGGGAGAACTCTGGATCTCCTTGAATCCTTGGTTATTAATATCACTTCTCTCACCCCATTTAGGTTGTTGTGAGCAAAGTGTTTTGTAAATCATAAAATGTCTTATAAATGCAAATTATTGTTATCATTTGGAAAGACAGGCTGTCATTGAAGGGGAGACATGTAGTAGAGCAGAAAGAACCCTGGGCTGCAAGTCAGAAGACCTGGGTTCAAGTCCCTGCCTCTACCATGAGTTTGTATAAATTTTTACAAGGTACAAACCCTTTGGGTTCCACTTTCTGTATTTCTATAGTGACAGAATTCAATTAGACCAGGGGGTGGGAAACCTGCAATCATGAACATTTGGTCTTCTAGATCCTTAAGTACGATCTTTTGACTGAGTGCAAATTTTATAGGACAAATCCTTTTAATAAAAGCTGCATTATATAATCAAGTTATTTGGAAATATTTTAATAGGTTCTTGATATGATTAGAGTCAGTACCCCCTCTCTGGCAACCCAAAGTTATTCTTAATAAAAAAAACCCCTTTATTGATATCTTTTGTTTTTATGTCACCTATATTTCCCAACATATCCCCACTTTCCCTTCCTCCCAGAGAACCTATAAGAAAAAAAGAGAAAGAGGAGGGGAAAACAGACCAGAAAAACCAATTAGTATATCAAAAAAGTCTGACATTAAATGCAACATTCTATACCTATAGTACCACACCCCTGTAACAAGAAATAGAGGTATTTTCTTACATGTCTTCTCTAAGGCCAAGCTTGGTCATTATAATTTCACCTTAATTTTTTAGTTGTTTTGCTATTGTTTTGTTTTTTCCATTTATATTCTTGTAATCATTGTGTATATTGTTTTGCTGGTTCTGCTAACTTCACTTTGCATTAGTTCATGTAAGTTTTCCCATACTTCTACATATTTATCATATCGCTTCTTGCAACATAATATTATTCTATTTCATATATGTACCTCTAACTTAATTTTCTGAAATAAATTTTTAGGGATATATTTTGTTCTTGTATCACCTACATTTCCCACCATAAAATAACTCATGTCTATTATTTTGACATTAATAGTATTTTTTAAAAATATTAAATGGCAATGTGCCCAGAACAAAAGTATGAATACTACACCCAATAAGTTAAGAAAGATTCATATATATACCTATACATGTATATTTGGAGACAGGAATGCAAGAACTATTGTGTAAACCCTGTCATAGAGTTTCCTGGAGCACTGAGAGGTTAAGTGATAACTCAGGATCACACATTTAGCATATGTCAGAAATACTACTTGAATTGGTATCTTCCTGGCCCCAAGGCCAGTTCGCAACCTCACTGTCTTTCATAAATATTTATATATTTATATCCCCTATGATTTCTCTATTGAAATCTAAGAAAAACATGTATATTGTCTAGGAATTTATTCTTTATCTCAATACAGAAGCTTTCATTTATATATATTTTTTTAATATTCTTTTAATTCTTTTATGAAAATGTATTATGCATGAATGATTTACATCTGAGACATAGATATATTAAAGTTAGGTATTTGATGTTTTTGACCTATCACTTTTTCTATATTTTTCTTGAAATGATATTTGAATAATACTGTCCTAATTTAGTTGCTAGTAAAATCATTTTTTAAAATGAAGCTTATAAATTAGAGAAAATTAATATATGTAGTCATAAGTCTAGCTGATTTCATATTCATTATAGTTTTTCTACAAATGCATTGGTATACATCAAACTTTGTAAAATTCATGGGTTCATGATTCCACATAAACTGAGGTTTTTCTTAATTTTAAATTGCATTTGTGAATTGAACTAGAAAGCTCATGGAATGTGTTCATTTTTTCCAATTCTTTCACACTCGTTACTAATAATTAACTCTTAAGAATAACTATTTTATGATTGGGGAACAATTGTCTTTTCCTCCTTCCTCCCAATCTTCTTTGAAGGAAAAAAATTTTAAAATAAGGTATCATGTATTTAACCCTTAGTTAAACACATTCAATTACCTCATTGGTAGTCAAGAAATGTACAGAGTTTAGAAGCAGAGCAAGGACTTGGGGCACAAATATCGATTATTAATTATAAAATGAATAGACCCCATCATTCCTCACCCAGTACAGGAGCTAATTGGATGATATTTGTGCCTATGTTGTAAGAGAAAGGAGGCACTGGTTTCAATAGCCTCTCCTTTGGCTTTCAAGTTTTAATCTTCACAGCAAATACAGTTCCATGAGTGGGTGGCATTCAGGTAGCTGATTAAATGATCTTTCATAAATACTGAAATGGGAATTACATGAAAATTCAGTATTTTATGAAATTCTGCAATTTGCTGCTAATATATCATGGCAACCCCTTATTAAATCAGAAGGAGCTTCAAGTAGGTGGGTCTTGAGACAGAGGCAGCGAGGTGGCCCTTGCAGTGTATAGAACTGTGGGGTGGAGGCAGAAAGACCTAAATTCAAATCTCACCTCAGACACTAACTATGTGACTTTGGGCAAGTCACATAATCTCTGTTTGCCTCGGTTTCCCCATTTATAAGTGGGGATAATAATAGCAACTACCTCCCAGGGTTAGGAGGATAAAATAATATTTGTAAAGCACTTGGTAGGTATTATATGAATATCAGCTACTGTTATTATTAGGAGGGAAGTAACCCCAGGCAGGGAAAGAGCTCTAGACTTGAGGTAGAGGATTTGAATTTAGCTTCTGGTTGTTCCATTTATTCCACTTGACCCTGGGAAAATCACTGAACCTCTCTTGACTCCAGTTTCCTTATGTGTAAAATAACTGGTTGACCTAGATTGGTCACCGAGGCCTCTTTCTACCCTAAATCTACAAAGTTATGGTAAGTCTACAAACCTATGGAATTCCGCTTGGGACCATCTGGGTCTCCAGACTTTAAAAAGAAAAAAATGACTTTGAACAGCAATAATCACAATGTAGTTTCGATTTATAACACATGACAGTGACTCAGTGGGTAGAATACTGGATTTGGAGTCAAGAAGACCTTCATTCAAATCCGGCCTCAGATACTTATTGGCTATATGACTCTGGACAAGCCACCTAACCTATCTCAATCTCAGTTTCCTCATCTGTAAAATGTGGATAATAGTAGCACCTACTTCCCAGGGTTGTTGTGAGGATCAAATGAGATAATAGTGATAAAGCAGTTTGCAAACCTTAAAGTTCTATATAAATGCTACCTTATTTACTTTATAACTTATTCAGTTGTGTTCTGCTTATTCAGGCAGCTATGTGACCCAGTGGATAGAGTGCTGGGCCTGGAGTCAGGAAGACCTAAGATCAAATCTGGTCTCTGACACTTATTAGCTGTGTGACCCTGAGAAAGTAACTTAAACCTATTTGCCTCAGTTTCTTCATCTGTCAAATGAGCTGGAGAAGGAAATGGCAAACCACTCTAATATCTCTGCCAAGAAAACTCCCAATGGAATCATGAAGAGTTAGATACAACTGAACAATAACAACCACCTCCTTATTCTTTTCTTCTCTAGGTCACACTTCCCTACTTTCATCCCCTTACCATCTGAGTTTCTTGTCAACATCCTTAAATTTAATTCAATAAAATATTCCAGATGTATTCTATGCAGGATAATCCAGAGTAGAACTATGCCTGAGGGAGGCCAAATGACTTGCCCAGAGTCATACAGCTACAAAGCGTCTAAGGCAAGATTTGAACTCAATTCTTTCTTTCTCCAAGTTCAGAGCTAAGCCACTATACCACCTATTTTAAATGCATATAATAAAGTACAGGAAATTACAGGAAAAAATATTGAAATATGATTATCAAAATATATGTATTGAAATATGTATTGAAATACAATATGTATTAAAATACAATTATCAAAATATATGTATTTTAAAATCAAGTTCATGGACCCCTTTTTTTTAACAAGTCAGTTAAATTTGTAGATTAGGGGAACGATGGACTTAGATTTCAGCAAAGCATATGACAAAGTTTCTCATGCTATCCTGGAGATAAGATGTGGAGCTCTAGTCTAGAGGAAAATACATTTAGGTGAATTTGGAATTGGTTCAGTGGCAGGAGTCACAAAGAAGTCAATTAATGGACATATTTTGATTTTCAAGAAATAGAGCACCCAGGGCTTTGTTCTTGGCCCTGGGCTGTTAAACATTTTAAAAATCAATGACATGAATAAAGACTTGTGTGACATGCTTGTCAAATTTATAGATGCCATAAAGCTAGGAAGAATAGCTAGTACATTGGATGAGAAAGCCAGAATCCAAGAGATCATATAGGCTAGTTATTATTATTACTTCCTCCACAGCCTGGCATAGAGAATAGAAAACTGTTCTCAGAGTCGGGAAGACCTGGATTCATATCCTGTTTTTGACAGATACTGGTTGTGTGACCTTGGTCAAGTCACTCAGCTTCTCAGTGTTCTAGGACAGAGATGTCGAACCACCCTCAGATGGTTCTTTTACTAGGTGGCATGGTAGATAGAGTGCTGGGCCTAGAATCAGGAAGTTTCCTCTTCCTGAGTTCAAATCTGATCTCAGACCCTTACTAGTTGTGTGACCCTGGGAAAGTCATTTAACCTGTTTTCCTGAGTTTCTTCATCTGTAAAATGGGCTGGAGAAGGAAATGGAAAATTGTTTCAGTATCTTTGCCAAGAAAACTCCAAATGACATCATAAAGAGTTAAACACAACTAAAAACAACTGAACAACAAAAACACAATTTCTATAGTCAATGACTACTTGCTGAAGTTGGAGGCTGCTCTGGATGATTTCAAAGCATCCTACAAGTAGCCAAAATGTTATACAAAGAAGGAATTGTCCACCACAACAATCCAGGAGCTCTAGAGTATAGGGGACCAGGACTAGCTATCCTCTTGTATCCTCTTCATCAGGAGATCTTCCTCAAAACTGTCAGAAAGAATGATAGCTTCCTTACCAACAGACCTTGTGATTCATTGACTGGTTTCATTCTCATATCTTTACATCCATCGTGTATTGTAATGATTTTTGTTACAACAGGCACACCTCCACCCACAAAGTATACCCTCCAAATCCTTGCCTAAGACTAGCAATTATGAATGGATATTTTTTATCCACAGAGGAGATTGGGCTGACTCCAGCATATGGTAAACTGATAACAAGCTCTTATGAGAAGAGCTTGTTTCATTCTTTGTATTTGTATCCCTAGAATCTAGTATACACAGTGCTTGACATATAGCTTGACACATTCATCGATTGGGTGATTGGTTGACAGGAATCTGGGCTACCTCCAATATATGATAAACTAACAGCAAGCTCTTGAGAGTAGAAATTGTTTCATTATTTGTATTTCTATCCCCAGAACACAGTATACACAGTGCTTGGTATACAGTAAGGGCTTAATAAATGCTTATTTGTTGATTTGGTTGATTGCTTGACAGAAGACTGGGTTACCTCCAGTATATGATAAGCTAATAGCAAGCTCTTAAGAGACAGAAATTTTCATTTGTATTTCTATCTTCAAAACTTAGTATACACAGTGCTTGATATATAGTAGGAGCTTAATAAATGCTTATTGATTTATTGATTGATTGGATGACGGGGGTATTAACTTAAGGAGAGGCCATGGTACCTCAGAATTGATCAAAATCTTTCCATCAGTTCTGTTCCAGCAAGCCGTAGCTGTGAGGTCTGGATGTGGTTGAATTAACAAGGCAGAAGAGATTCAGATCATGGTTATGCTAACATATATCAGTCCACAGCGGGGAAAAGAAATTCAGGATGCCATAGTGAAAGATCAGAGCTCTTGGGAAGAAGGTTGAGTCATTCACTAGCATTCACCAAATCCATTCACCAACGTCCCTAACATTGTTCTTACTGATACATTGAAATCTCTGCTTTTGTAACTCATTGCTTACTACATAGGCAGCTAGGCAGCACCATGGACAGAGTTTGGTTCCTAGAGTTAGGAGGACCCAGTTCAAATCTGACCTTGGATACTTAGTGACCCTGGGCAAAATATTTAACACTGTTTGCTTCAGTTCCTCTTCTGTAAAATGAGCTGGAGAAGTAAATGACAAACCATTTTAGTATCTTTGCCAAAAAAAAAACTCCAAATGGGGTTACAGAGAGTCAGACATGACTAAAACAACTCAATAACAACAAAACCATAGGACATACCAACCGTGCAGGGAACATTGAAATAAACACTGTATTTATAGGTATCAGAAAACCTGGGTTTAGATCCCAACTCTGCTATTTACTATTTATTTCATCTTCAGTAGGTCTCTTAACCACTCTGAGCCTCAGTTTTCTCTCTGTAAATTGAGGAAGTGATAAAGAATTAAAAAATATTTTTGGACATGGCCTTTGTGGGATGTTTGCTTGTTTTGTCTGGCTATGAATATACATATATATATATATTTTTTGCTTTTTTGAAGGCAGGGCAATTTGGGGTTAAGTGACTTGTCCAAGGTCACACAGCTAGTAAGTATTATGTTAAGTGTCTGAGGCCAGATCTGAACCCAGGTCTTCTTGACTCCAGGGCCGGTGCTCTACTCACTGTACCACCTAGCCACTCTCTGAAAATTTTTCAAAAAGTTTTTTTTTCCTTTTCTTTTTCCAACATTGTAGACACGGATAAAAGGTAAAATAAGTGCTTGCTGTTTGGAGATAAAATGAAAGACTTTAGAAATGCTTTTTAAAAAAGACTTACAGGGCAGAGCCAAGATGGCAGAGTAAAAGCAGTAACTTGCTCATGCCCCAACCACCTCCAATACCTGTAAAAATGACTCTAAACAAATTTTAGAGCTACAGAACCCACAAAACGACAGAGTGAAATATACCTACAGCTGAAGTCAGCCTGGCAAGTCGAAAGGAAGAGTCTATCATACCAGACTGAGAGCAGAGTGCACTCCCACATGGGCCATGCCAGCACAGACATATATGTATGTATGTGTATATATGTGTATGTATATATGTATGTCTATGTATATATGGGCAAAGGGCACAGGGTGAGTTGAATATGGAAGGATGATATCTAAAAAATAAAATTAAGCGGTGAGAGAGGAATATATTGGGAGAAGGAGATAGGAAGAGATAGAATAGGGTAAATTATCTAATATAAAAGAGGCAAGAGAAAGCAGTTACAAAGGAGGGGAAGAACAGGGAGATGAAAGGGAATGGAACAACCTTACTCTTATTGGATTTGGCTTAAGGAGGGAATAAGATATACACTCAATTGGGTATCTTACCCTCCAGGAAAATAGGGGCAAAGAGGGGATGATAGAAACAAGGGCAGATTGGGGAAGGGGATAGTCAGAAGCAAACGCTTTTGAAAAGGGACAGGGTCAAAGGAGAAAATAGAATAAATGGGGGGTTGGATAGGATGGAGGGAAATATAGTCTTTCACAATATGACTACTACAGAAATATTTTGCTTAGCTACACATGTGTAACCTATATTGAATTGCTTGTCTTCTCAATGGGCGTGGGTAAGGAGGGAAGAAGGGAGAGAATCTGCAACTTAAAATTTTAAAAACAAATCTTAAAAAGTTGCCTCTACATGCAACTGGGAAATAAGATCCACAGGCAATGGAGTATAGAAATCCATTTTGCCCTACAAGAAAGGGGAAAGGAAGTAAGAAGGAGATGAGGGGTGGATAGAAGAGAGGGAAAACTGGGGGAAAGGGTAATCAGGGTAATCACTATAAATGGTAATGCTTGACATCTTCCGGTGGGGCTTAGAGGAGAGATGGGGAGAAAATATGGAACTCAAAATCTTGTGCAAATGAATGTTAAGGAGGTGGAGCCAAGATAGCAGCATAGAAGCAGGAAAACTCTGTAGCTCCCACATAGCCACCTCAAATACCCATAAAATATGACTCTAAAAAATTTTAGGGCTCCATAACTCACAAAAATTACAGAAAAACACATCTCCTGCTGAAGGCAGCTGGGCAGGCAGGACAGGAAGGGCTCATTCTGAGGTGGGAGAGGAATAGAATGAGAGGAGACAGGGAGAGACAGAATGGGATTAATCATCTCATATAGAAGAGGCAAAGGATAATTGTTACAATGGAGGGGAAGAATAGGAAGGCAAAAGGGAAAGGGTCAACCTTACTCTCATTGAATTTGGCTTAGGGAAGGAATGACATAAACTCTAAACTGGATATCTTGCCACACAGGAGAGTAGAGGGGATGGGAATGAAAGGTGGGATGATGGAGAGGAGAGCAGAGTGGGGAGAGGGTTGCTGGAAGCACACACTTCTGTAAAGGGACAGGGAGAGGGTAGATAATAGAACAAGGAGGGGCGGGATAGGAAGGAGGGACATATAATCAGTCTCTCACAATATGTCCATTGTGGAGATGTTCTGCGTAACTACACATGTACAGTCTGTATTGAATTGCTTATCTTTCCAGTGAGGGTAGGTGATGAGGGAGGAAGGTAAAGAATCTAGAATTTGAAGTTCTATTATCAAATGTTAAAAAATATATATATGTATATATGTATATATATAATTATTATTATTAACTACATGCAACTGGGAATTAAGATATACAGGCACTGGGGTGGGGAGATCCATCTTGCCCTACCAGAAGGTCAGAGGGGTGATGGGGGAAGACATAGGAGAGAGTAGATTGGGGGAGGGGGTATATAGTGGGATAGGGCTGTTTTGGGGTGGTGGGTGGGGAGAAAGATGGGGAGAAAATTTGTAACTCAAAATCTCATGGAAATGAATGATGTGAACAAGAAAATTAATTAATTAATAAAAAATAAAGTAAATGAATGTTAAAAACTAAAATAAAGAAAAAAATTAAAGAAAAAAAAGACCTATAAGGTAGTGGTGGCCCCATAATCCAGTGGTTCTCAAGCTTCCTAGTGCTACAACCCTTTAATACTCGTATGTGGGTGTATCTGCATGTGGGCAGACCTGCCTGGAGACAGATAGAGGAGCAGTGTCTCGGTTCCTAAGATCATCGGAAATATGTGTTTTCCGATGGTCTTAGGTGACCCCTGTGACCCCTGTGAAAGGGTCACTCGACCCCCAAAGGTTGAGAACCACATAATCCCTTGGATTTCAGGACTCCAGAGAAATTTAGGTTCTAAATCTGGTCTGTCCTTTGATTTATATTGGAATGGACCAACACTTTGACCCCAGAACTCTTTTCCTTAACCTCAAAACTTGTCTTAATCATAGTAAGCATGGATCAGTTCTGATGCTAGAGATGTGACATTTGGAGGGGATTTAACATTTCTTTGGATCTTCTCCATCATTCCTAGCCACATGGCTCCATCAGGAGAACATCGGTATTAAAGGAATGGGCTGGTGCAGGAATCTCCTATGTAGGATCATTAGAAGTGCAGTATAGTTTCAAAGGTGATACAGATTTACTTCCTCTGTTCAGCTCTAGACTTAGCTGCTGTGTTTGCCCCCAGTATCCTTACTGACAGGGTAATGCACTGCACTGCTTGCTCGTGTCAGAGTCTGGGCAGTGTCTATGTGTGTTTATCCATTTTGTTTTTCCAATGCAGTTTGTTGGAACATCTTCTTTCACATTGCTGTGATTTTTAACTGAGGAGTCCCAAATGTTTACGCAATTAATACAGTTAATTTTTTCATGGTGTTGAAATCGTAGACTCAAAGAAATGACAATGATTTTAGAGGTCAACTTTTACCTATGCAGGAATTCCTTCTACAATATCCCTGCAGATAGGCATCCAGCCTCTATTGGAACACTTTTAGTGAGTTATTTTGTTTGTAAGTTACTTCCAGTCAAGAATCCTATCTTAGTTGTTTTTTGTACCCTCCCCACTGTACTCAGCCGTAGCATCAATGCAATATTCGCAGTGACGATGGTCACTATAAATATACTTGCATAGTGCTTAATCACAAAATATAACAGACTTTCCATATAGAAGAGAGAAGCAAACATTTATTCAGACACCAGAAAATCAAATCCCAAAATCAGTAAGCCAATTCCATCATAGTAGCAAAGAAGTTAATAAGCCCAAATAGCACAGAAAGCCACTGCATCCTTTAGCCTTCCCACAAACCAACATTTACTCACAAGCTTAACTGTCTCCCTCAAATGCATCCTTCCCAACTGTGTTTAGCTGCTCTGACTCCCAGCTGTGGACTCTGCTCCACCCTTCAGCAAATTCCTCCCACTACAGGTTCCATGTGATTACATTCAACCTATTGGGGGCAGGGCACATATTTTCAAAGCAGGGAAGGTCTTCAAATTCCCTTAAGCTTATTAAGGAGCAGGAAACATTACACTAGCATAGTTCTTTTTGAACTAAGTGGCATAGTGGACAAAATAACGGATCTGGAGGCAGGAAGACTTGAGTTCTTGGTCACTTAGTAGCATATGTGACTACGGGTGTCATTTAGTCTGCCTGCCACAATTTCCTTATGTGTAAAATAAGCTATAATAATAGCATCTACTTCCCGGGGTTGTAGTGAGAATAAAATGAGCTAATATTTGTAAAACACTTTTGTAAGCTGTAAAGCACCATATTTCAGTTATTTTGTAGTGTCCAACTCTTTGTGACTCCATTTGGCATTTTGTTGGCAAAAATACCAGAGTGGTTTGCTATTTCCTTCTTCAGCTAATTTTACAGATGAAGACACTGAGGCAAACAAGGATTAAATGATTTGCCCAGGATCACACAGATAGTAAAGTGTCTGAGGCCAGATTTGAACTCAGGAAGATGAATCTTCCTAACTTCAGCACTATCTACTGTGCCACCTAGCTGCCTCAATGCACCATATAAGCATTAGCTACTATTATTAGGTCTCTACTTACCAATACAAGCATTAGCTACTATTATTAGGTCTCTACTTACCAATACGTAAGTATTTCTTTAATGATGGATTTTATTAAGAATATTCAAATATATTATGTTTTCATGTTTTTTGACCAAGAGTGCTAGAGCCCTAAGTTATTTTTTCCTTTTCCTTAGATTTGCTAATGTAGCTACACTTACCTAACTTTTACTTAATTTAACCCTTGCGATCTATTAGATTGAGTTAAAACAGAATGTCTAAAGGGAATAAATTGATTTACTTTGGTCTGCCCTCAAAAATCATACTACACTTAACCCATGTTCATGAAAGTTCATAAGGTTTCCATTCTTTCTTGAATAGCCACAAAACAGAAGTGGACAGTGTCAGCTTAATGTATTACAATAACCCTCTTGAGTATTCCCTTGTAATGGATGGATTATGCTATTAAGAAGGTATCTATTAACGTGCCTGTGTGTGTGTTCAGAAGAACAACTTCATCCAGGCACTAAGATCCCATTACTCTTAGCCTACCATACTCTGGCTCACATTGAGAAACTAGATTGATTTAGGAAGGAGTACATTTTTTATCTAAAAATGTGTTCAAAAAAATAAAACTGAATGTTATATGAGTAACTCTAGTTGAATGGACTTGCACTCCAGTCATTCTTTCTGATTTTCTTTTAGAGATTTCTGTTCTTCATTTCTCCAAAGAGAGCTGGGGATCTCCTATTCACTCCCCCCAATATACTTCATTTCTTTTAACCCCCTCCTTTCTATCCCTGATTAATTTAATCTGTCTCCCTATTGCTATCTCCCTTTCCTGAACCATATCTTACTTCTCAATACTACATCTCTCCTTTAGGCTCTCTTAGACAGGAAAGATAAAGCTTCTCATCTTTCTCTCTTAATCCTCTGCCTTCCACAACTTCCTCTCAGGGTTTAGATGACAGTGTTCCAGCTCCCCTGGAAGGAACAGCACTAAAAATAATACCCCATGTATGATAGAAGAGGAACAGAAGTCCTGGTAAACGGGAGTCAACATGTGAACAGCCTTGGGGAGTGGTACTGATCATATTCTGGTCACAAGTGTGGGTATACTGTCCACCCTCTTCCTTTCTCTTCAAGATTCTCTTACTTTAATGGAATGTCCCCTACAGACCAGATTCTGAGGCATCTAGGTCTCTTTTTCTGGGACAGAGTGTTTTTAAATTTCCTATCTTGGAATTAAAAGTTCTATGAAAATGTAAATGGATAAAACCTCCAGTCTAAAGTTTTTATCCCATTCTTTCATTTAGTTAAGTATCTACTATGTTCATTGTACTAAGATGAAAAATAAATGAGTCCCTGCCTTCAAGGAGTTTGCAGTCTGTTAAGTGAATGGAAATGTGTACATAAAGCAGCATAATAAAAGGTAGAAGGTAAGCTCCTTGAAAGTAGGGATTATCTCTTTCTTTATATTTGTCTTTTTATTGTGCAATGCTTGGTTAGCACTTAGTGAGTAATATTTTAAACACTGTGCTTAATAAATGCTTGTTGATTGAGGAGGCAGTCAACTGCCACTGGGGTGGTCATGTGGGAAAAAACAAACAAACACTGTCTCTGGAGCCAGAGGACCTGGGTTCAAATTCCACCTCTGACAATATCTGTGTGTTCTTGAGCAAGTCATTCCATTTCCTCAGGCCTTGATTTCCTTATCTGTAAAAATGAACTTAATGGCCTCCGAACTTCCTTTCTGTGCTGGACCTATGATGGAGTCAAAGCAGGGATAAAATGTCTCCTGGGTACCTTTGAAATAGGCTCAAATTCTTTCAACTGAAGAGAATTAGGGAATGCTTCATGGAGAAATGACACCACAGCTGAACCTTCAGTGATGAGAAGGACTTCAAAAGGCAGAGACGAGGAAAAAATGCAATCCAGGCATACAACATGATTTGCCCCAATGCATGAAGGCAGGAGCCAAAAGAGCAAGATCAGAAAATAAGTAGGAGCTCAGTTTGGTTTGATTGTAAAGTATGCAAAAGTCAGTAAAGTAATATAAAGCTAAAAACAAAAGATGTCATGGGTTCAATTGGCAAGATAATTGTGTGTGTGTGTGTGTGTGTGTGTGTGTGTGTGTATCATAATCTCTCTGTGTGTGACACTGGCACCAGTAGAGAGCCTTTAGATTACATGGGTCATTATGCCTTCTTTAAGCTACAGAAAGATAGCTTGTCATAGTGTTAATTATCCAGCAAGGGAATTTAATCATGTAGGTGGAGTATCTTAATTTCCCTCCAAATGGAGCTCTAGTTGAGCTACCAACCCAGGCCTTATCTGATGCTGTTTGCCAGTGACTCCAGAAAGATAGTAATGACCAACTAGAAAGATCCCATGATAAATCTGCATTAACCCTCACTGCCAAGCTAATGTAGCAATATTAATAATAATGATGAGGATGATGATAAAGATAGTGCTTTAAATCTTACAGATGTATGTGTGTGTTTGGACAAAGAAAATTTCTTTTGATATTCCCCTGAATTTTTGGAAATAAGTGTTATTATTATCCTCATTTTATTAAAGTAGCTTTGATTAGCCATTTTCTCCCTGACTTATTCCCAATTTAATCTAGGAAATAAAATGGAATATTAGCAAAAATATTAAAATATAGATTCTGTTATCTATAGCTAGTTCTGAGCCCCCACTATGTAGTGAATGTTACTCTTTCAACTCTTCTATGCAGCCATAGATTCAGAGCACGCTGTGATCATATAGACACAGAATAAAGCCAAAAGAAAACTAGACCATATACTTCTGTATGGAGATGGTTGCTACTAATCACAATTCAGCCTTCCCTCTCCCCCCTGAGCATTTTCTTCTCAAATTTGGACAAGAAGGAATCCCTATCACACACGTCAACAGATGGTGGAAAGGAATGGGTAGAAGTGTTGTGTAATACTAGTCTCAAACTCATAGACTAAAAAAGGAGAAAGGAAATAATTGTGAGGAACATCTTCCTCTCTCAAGATCATGAACTAAAAGGAAGAGCAGCTCAACAACTCTATACTGCTTCTGTTGTCTAGATCATGAACTCTGAATTTCATTGACTTTCCTTGATCACCTTGTTTCTAATGGTGCCTATAGACACATGGGAGATGTGGAAATTTTGGACTTAAATTATTTCTGGCTGGCCATGGGCATGGCATCTGCCTTCTTCCATGTAGTCCCTGACTATTCTCATTTATTTCATTTCCCTTAAGTCTGAATTAAAAAAACAGAGGGAGACTAGAGGTGAAAAGAAGATATACTACAGTGTACATGTAACTTGAACATGATACCTATGACACCCCCTCTTTCTTTCTCTGGGATGATTAATTTCAAACTTCCCTCATACTGGTGGATCTGGGAAAGGATTCCCAGACCTGAAAGAGAGGGAATTGGCCATACAACATATTTCTCTGGGTAGTAGGAGTAACTGGTATGGGGAGAATATACCCCTACTACTCACCACTATAGATCCTGAAACCCCACTGATGATCTTCCCATTTAATAACAGCTAAAATAACATGCTAATTTTGGCCCAACAATTACCACCAAGAAAACACAGGTGTTCCATCATTCACCACCATACCATCCATATGTGGAACCATTGCTTGCGGCAAATAGAGAAGCTTTGAATGCTGTAGATAAGTTCACTTACCTTAGTAGTGTAGTTTCCATGGATGTACACATTGATAATAAGGTTGATACATGCATTGCCAGAGCTAGCTCCGTGTTTGGGAGGCTCCAAAGGGAAGTATGGGAGAGAAGAGGTATTAGACTGACTACTAAACTGAAGGTCTTACAGAGATGTTGTGCTGACCTCATTGGTGTATGCCTGTGAAACCTGGACAGTATACCAGTACCATGCCAGGTCACTGAATCTCTTCCATTTGAATTGTCTTAGGAAGATTCTGAAGATCACCTAGCAGGATAAAGTACCAGACACTGATGTCCTTACTTGAACTAAACTGTCAAATATTCAAACCCTGCTTCAGAGAGTGCAATTCTGATGGGCTGGCCATGTTGTTCAAACGCAAAACATACTCTTACCAAAAAGACTATTTTGTGGAGAACTCACACAGGGCAAGCACTCATATGGTGATCAGAAGAAGCCATACAAGGACACTCTCAAGGTCTCTCTTAAGAAGTTTGGAATTGATTATGTGACGTGGGAGACACTGGCACAAGACTGCTTAGCATGGCATGCCCACATCAGAGAAGGTGCTGTGCTCTATGAACAAAGCAGAATTGAAACAACTCAAAGGAAATACAAGATGTGCAATTTTATAGAATCCACCCCAAATATTCACACGGACTATTTGTGCCCTATTTGTGGTAGAGCATTCCAAGCTCGTATTGGTTTGATCAGCCACAGCTGGACACATTGAATCTTGACTCTAGCATAATGGTATCATTTTGGTTCTGTTAGAGAACAAAGGACAACAACCAACCAACCAAAATAACAATAGCTAGCATTTATATTTACTAAACAAGGAGGCAAAAGCAAGTGTAATCATAATACTCATAGAAGGCAAACTTAAGTCATTCTATTTCCATGGAGGAGGATGGGCACATACTTAACAGAAACTTAGCAATGAGACACATAAAGGTGAAATCCATGTGCTGAGGCAGCTCAGGACTCTGGAGTGTAGGTCTTGATTTCCTTGATCTTTTTAAGGAACAGTTTATGCTACATTTCATCTATTCATTTGGTGTTTTATTTGTTTGGTTGGTTTTTTTTTCAAGCTGCTCCCTTCTGGTCCTCAGAGCTCTATACTACTCTCAAGTTACTGAAGCAGTGTTAAACTCTTTAAGCACATAGACATCCTTGGCAGGGTGCTGAAAAATTGTTGCGCTCTTCAGCTATTGTAAATCATGTTCAACTTATGAGTTGCTTTTCTTTTAGTCCATGACCCTGAGACAAATTGGAAGCCTCTCACAATTTTCTGTAGCAAAGAAATTTAAGTGAGACAAGAGGTGCACAAAACTTCTACTCATTCTTTTCCACAAAATATATCAGCATAGCTCTCAGAAAAATAGTTACACAACCTTTATTTCCCTTGCTCTTTTACCCCCTCACTTTATCTATCTAGGACAGTAAAGGGCAGGCATCCCTCAGAGGTTTCTGCTCATTCAGGTTATAGGTGGCACTAAAAGGCAATTAAGACAGTGCTTCAAATTGCAGAGGATTCTGCCTTCTCTCACTAAGTGACTAAAGCAGTGTCTTATAGCATCCCCCATTCAACTGCAAAGCCTACTTGTCAACAGTGATCAGGTATTGTCAGTTTCTGTATTCTGTAAAGAGCTTCTTTTCTCATTTTCTGTCCCTACTTCCATCTCTCGTCATCCTGATGAATGTCTGGCCACTGGACACAGATGGTTCTGGAGGAGAAAGTGAGGCTGGTGACCTTGCACAGCCCTCCCTCACTCAAATCAAAGTCAACTGCAAGTCATGTCATCATCTGCCTGATGTCGGGGAGGAGAGGTAATCATCCTCTCTTGCCAGGGTCATCAGAAAATTGCTATGCTAATTTCTATGAATCATCTTCTAAAACCCAAAGGGAAACACTTTGAACAGAGGCACTGGAATGCAGATAGAAAATATAACCAATTTTTTAGACATTAGGAATGAGAGGAACTGGGTAGACTCCAAAGAGATCACTCCTGACCCCTATTCAGGAATGAGAATGGTTGAAGATGAAAGGGTCTCAGGATTATTTGTTGTTATTTTAATAATTTTTATTTTTTGTTAATCTTAACTTGACAAAAATCAATAAACATTTTTATATACATATGTTATGGGAATCTGAAGATCTTCCCTGCCCCTAGGCCCTTTGCTAAAGTGGCTACGTGACTCTGAGGACCCTTGGATATTTGAAAATATACTCTGTTCCCTAATAGGCTGAATGTGGTCACATGGAGCCTGTG
>CM053586.1:137685307-137723253 GCA_028646515.1 Pseudochirops corinnae
TAATAATAATAATAATCATAATGTTATATATATATATACATACATATTTTTAACATTTGATTATAGAGCTTTAAATTCTAGATTCTTTCTCTTCCTCCCTCATCATCCATGCTCATTGGAAGGACAAGCAATTAAATACAGGCTGTACATGTGTAATTACGCTGAACCTCTCCACAGTGGGCATATTGTGAGAGACTGATTATATGTCCCTCCTTCCTATCCTGCCCCCGCTTTGTTCTATTCTCTACCCTGTCCCTGTCCCTTTACAGATGTATGTACTTCCATCAACCCTCCCCCCACTCTCCCCTCCCCTAGGAGCAACACTTTTGAAAAGGGACAGGGTCAAAGTAGAAAATAGAATGTGGGGGCAGGATAGAATGGAGTGAAATATAGTTAGTCTTTCACAATATAACTACCATAGAAATGTTTTGCATAACCACAAATGTACAACCTATGTTGAATTGCTAGTCTTCCCAGTGGGGGTTGATGAGGAGGGATAAATAAAAAAAAAGTCCAGTGTTAACATGCCTTTACAGATATATACCAACCAGATAGGAAATAGGAAACCTCCGTATTTCATTTCGATTGCGTATCTTACCCTACAGAAAAGCAGGGGGGAAGGGCATAAGAGGGGGTATGATAGAAGGGAGGGCAGATTGGGGGAGAGTAGCAACACTTTTTTTTTTCTTGCTTATCTTTTTTTTAACTTTTATTTATTTTAGTTTACATCATTCATTTCCACAAGATTTTTAGTTACTTTCCGGTAACATGCCTTTACAGATATATACCAACCAGATAGGAAATAGGAAACCTCCGTATTTCAAACCTGGAAGCTTGCAATGATATTGTCTCTTCGGCACAGTTGGTAAATGTATGAATTGGGTGATCCATTCTGGAAAGCAGTTTGGAACCATGCCTCAAAGTATTTGGACATAGTAATGTTACTTAGACATAGCAATACTACTGCCATCCCTATGCCTCCAAAAAGCTCAAAGAAAAAGAAAAGATGTTTATGTATGAGAATATTTAGAGCATATTTAGAACATCTCTTTTTTAGTGCCAAAGGAGCCAGAAACTAACAAGTATCCATTAATTGGCGATGCCTGAATAAATTAAGATATATATGAATATAATGGAATATTCTTGTGTCATAAGAAATCACAAAAGGGATAGCTACAGAGAACCTTGGGAAAACTTGAATGAACTGACACAGAGAAAGAAAACAGAACCAGGAATACAATTTCTTTTTTTTAAATTTATTTTACTTTTTTTTTTTTTTACCTTATTTTATATATATATATATATATATATATTTTACAATTTCTATAATTACAACACTTATTAATGACAAAAAAAACTTTAAAGACTTGAGAATTTTGACCAACACAATAATCAACCACAATGAAACATACTACCAACTTCATGACAGAAAAGTGATGGATTCAAGGTGCAGAATGAGACATAGTTTTAGACACGCCTATTGGGACAATTTGTTTTTCTTTCTATGCATATTTGTAACAAGGGATTAATATTCTTTCCTTTTTCTCAATGGAAGAAAAGGTAAGATGAGCAAATACATTTTTGTTAACTAAAGGAGAAAACATAACAGTATTGCCTTACTAACCACCAGAAAGGAAAAGAAAATGAGATATTGTTCTCTTTCATATATGAACTCAATTCCAATTCAGCAACTCCTGGATCATCACTCTTCCCTGCTCCTAAGCTAATTAAAAGGCTTTTTGTTGTTTTACAATACCAGCCCCTCAGGCTCATTGAGGCAGGGTGTATACTTTAGGTATCATAAGCTCACAACCACATGGAAACCTAGCCACATTTCTCCCACCCCACCTCCTTCTTGTTAAGTAGCTTGATACAATCCTTATATGATTCACATCCAGAAAGGATAAGAGAGGCTGATAGAACAAGTCTTCCCTTTTCATATATTAACTGAGTAAGCTCTTCTGACTTCTCAGTTGATAAGGGTCACTTTATTATCTCAGCATGCAAGCCATTTAATATTGAGTAACACATGAAAGGAAGTAAGTCCCAAAGCTGACATGTGGTAGACTAGAACTAGGATCAGCAATCTTCAACATGCTCCATGGAATGTCCCCTGTAGTTCATTTCAGATTCTGTTACATGGAGGTATGAAAATGGATGCTCAGAAAGGTGAAATTATTTGCCCCTGTGAACAAATGACAAAGCCAGGTTGTAAACCTAAGAAACTGGACTCTGGCCCAAATATCTTTCCACAGCATCATGCTAATCTAGTTGAGATGCCCACATAACCTAACTTATTCTAGATAATTTTCAACTTTACTCTGAAGTTAGTTACTTAAAAAATTACTTACCATAGGTGATATTGAGTTCTTCTTTCAAGTTGTATCCAATAAATGAGACATACATTCACCTGGGGCTTCTTTTTAGTAAACTATACAATTAAATGTTTATAATGGTTTGTAAAAAGTATCTATAATTGGTATGAGATAAAGCAAAACTAGTATTATAATTGCCTGTTTATGAAAATTAATATGCTCAGATATTGGCCTATCAGATTTTTGTATTAAATGATGAAACTAGGTAGATAAATGTGTTGAATAGTGGTGATAGCACTGAACCAGAAGTTAGAAGACCTAGGTTCTGATCCCAGCCCCCTGACTAAATGTGTGGCATTGGATAAGTCATATTATCTCTTTTTGCACAGTTCCTAATTTGCAAAAGGAGTTTTATGATAAGTAGACAAAGGATATGAAGAGTTTTCAAAAGAAAATAGCAAATTATACACAACTACATAAAAACATTCTTCAGATCATTAAGGTAAACTAATTTTCTAAACTAAACTAAAATTAAAAAATTTAATTTTCATTATTTAAAATCCTCTAAATTTTCCCCTCATGATCCACAGATTGGTAAATGTGACAAAAAATGGAAAGTATATTGGAAAGGCTGTAGGAAGACAAGCATATTCATGCATTATTGGTCAACTGCAAACTGGTTCAATCATTCTGATTATCAGTTTGAAATTATGCAAAATAAGTGACTGAAATGTAAAAATACTCTTCAACCAAGAGATCCCACTACTGGGCACATACCTCACAGAGATCAAATCAGAAACAAAGGTTACATACTTGGAAGTACTTGGATCAGCACTTGTACTGGCAAAGTGCTAGAGACAAAGTGGGTGTGCACTGGGGTATCACTGAACAAACTTGGATGTGGATATAAAAAAGTATAACTGTTCAATGAGAAATGACAAACATAAGGAATTCAGAGAAACATGAGAAAATTTGTATGATGTAGAGCGAAATAAGTAGAAATTGAAAAACAATGTGTATAAATAACAGCTACGGTGTAACTGAAAAGATCACTAAAAGAAAGTTAGTTTAAGTAATCAAAAAACCAATCATTGTCCTGGAGAGCAGACAATGAAACCTAGCTCCCTTCTCTCAGCAGAGAGGTAGTGGCAATGAAGAATAGAAGTTGAATACATTATAAGAGGCAGTCACTGTGTAGTTTGTTTTGGAGTTAACTGTTTTGTTTTGTTCCAAGAGAGTCCATTCTTGTGTTAAGGCTTAAATTAATAGCTAGAAAGATCTTTAATATAAAAACAAAATATATCAGTTAAACTTTTTTTAAAAGAGGGATTAACACTAGAAGACCTTTTCCTTGTACTTTCTAAAAAAGGATTAGATGTGAGAACCCATGCAATCCTCTCTAAATTCCAGTACATCTAGTATTATCTTATAATTATGAAAGATTTATTGTGATTTTACTCCATTTATATAGTGGAACTTTAATTAATCCTATATATTTTCCTCCTGCCAGGTCAAGACGCTTGAAACTTCCTATCTTCAAGGGGCATTCCTCCTTATCTTCAAATAGTATGTATTAAGTACCCATTTCCGGATCTGTCTAACATTTCCTTTTTGTTGCATTTTTAATGGTGAAAAGGTTTCAGGAGAGGGAAAAAAAAAGGACTGTGAATAATGATTCCTTTCTTTCAGAAAAATTCCATCACTCATTCATGTTCTTTTATTTTTCATGAAGTGTTTTAGGATTAACTCTTTACCTTGTGCTTTTTCTTTTTATAATATATTCCTGTTATAATTTCTTTAGTAAGAAAATATGTGGTGTCCATCTAGATAATTAATTTTCCTAGGATAACGCAGACAATAATACAAGGTGTCCTTTGCAGGACAAATCCTAGTGCAGTTTTAAGTTTTAATAGCTATTAAACACTTCCACCAAGGATTTAAGCTTCAACAAAGCTTTAATAGCTTTAAATTGCACTAAGACTTTTGGGATGCCCTATATGTCAAGATTAATTGTGTTTAACTTTTCAGAGGCTTTATGGTGTATAGTAGAAGTGGGAAGGAAGTCAGGGAATTTTAGTTCCTTCCCAATTCTGCCACTAATTAGCTATGTGACCTAAAAGTAGTCATTTATTCTCTGAACCTTGGTTTCTGTTTCAATAAAAAGAGGGGCATGGGTCACTGCTCTTGGAGTCCTATTTCCACTCTATGTTTCTATAAAGATTTTGTTGTCATTTGCAAAAATAAGTATTCCGTGAATCAACTTAATTTTGGAGGTTTATCCAATTTATCCGCTGGTGAAAGTAAAATAAATAACATTAGAAATTCTGACTTCCTTTTTACTAAATCTCTTTCCTATGAAAAATCACACCTTGAATAAGCTGTTTCCAGTTATTTCTCATGTAATAACTTTAAATCATCTTTTGTGCTTGTCCATAGCATTACTCAGTGCCGTATGAAGCATTGCTCTCCTTGAAAGGAAATATTCATTTAGCAAGTGCAATACTTGGATGAAGTCATGGTGAGCCAAGACTAAATTTAATGATATCTCCATAAATCTCCAAAATGGGCAGTGATTTTAGGAAGCTCTGTTAACTCATCCTCTAGATTTATTGATCCTATCTGGAAATAATTAGCACCTTAGGAACTACAGAACTTTGGAGCTCAGGGCTTTAGAAATCAGTCCAATTTTGTTTAAACAAAGAAAAAACAGATGAAATAACTGAGTCCCAGACAGGTGAAGTGACTTGCCTGTGGTGTGAAATTGTCATAGACTGTGTATGCTTACATATGATTTCACTTGAAAGATGCAGAGAGTTAGTTAGGGGGGAAATGCTATTTGCAACAAGTTTCCTGTGCCTTAGAGGCTATTTTAAGATCAGTCCCTGTGGAAACCCAAGCAGAGGCAAAGAATTGAATCTGATCCTCCAGGATCAGGCTGCAGCCCTACACAGGCTTTTTACCAGCATCCTGATTGGCAGAGGTGTTGAATTACTTTTTAAAAATAGATTAAATTGCATATAGGTAATGAAACTTTACCTCCCCTTACTAACCAATGCATTAGCCCCAAACATAAGTTATGAGATGAATATAACTTAATATTCCCCTTCTTTCCCTTTCTAGACATGTCTCCTAAAGAGGAATATATCTAACTTTGGCAAAAAAAAAAAAGTCAATTAAATAATTGATACGTGAAAAGAGTAAATGCTAAAAATTCTCAATTATTCTGCAACTACATACCTGAGGTCACCTTAATGACTGATGGGTCAGAGTCTATCTGTAGATTCCATTTCTATTTAAGCTGGAAGTAGGACAAAAAGTAAATGCAGACATGCATTTGCTGTGCAGAGACAATATTAGTCAGTCAACAAGCAATTATTAAATGCCTTCCTATGTGTCAAACCACCTTACTAAGCACTGTCAGATACCTGTCCTTTAAAAGTACTATCGTTTTCTTAAGTGTTATTCTCTTCAGACATTTTAAAGCTGTAAACCTTTTATATGTTGATTTTCACACCACAGAATCCTATATTATTGCATGAGGTTAGAGCAGGGTTCAGAAGTAATTGAATTAACACTAACTACATCTGCCATTATTAGTGATTTTACCATAGAACCCATAGATACCCCTCACAGAAACTTAAAACAGTGTCTCAAAACAGTTATAACCCAGTTATAACCCCTCAGAGAATGCCCTTTTTGTACAGAACCCTATAGAGTCATACATGGAAAAACAGTGTTACCTAAATGTGTCCTGTCGGTTTTTTGAAGATGAACAAGGTATTCATAGATACACTTGATTCAATTTTCTTAAAAATAGCAATATTTAACAATCTGCTTTTATCTGAGTTTAGTTAACTAACTGCTCTCTCCACTCTCAGCTATTTTTCAAAAACATATAATTCAAGTGTGTAAGAGGTTTTAAGCTTCAGAGTCTCTGGTGACATAACATGAGAATGCATTCTATAGTTAAAGAGAAAAATTCATCAATAACACTTAACATATAGTACCAGAAACTGCCTAAATTAGTTGAAAATTCAAACAAATATTTATATGGCAAGTTATATAACTGAATGTGTAACTACATGTTTGTTTATATATCTATCCATCTACATTTCTATTTAGCTAGATATTTAACTTAAAAAAACCTTGTGATTTCATTGGTATAAGGAGCTCCTTGTAAGGAACTTCCTCCAATGCAATTCTACTATATGTATGATTTTTGGTCTTTTGTTTACGGTACTGAGAGGTTAAGTGACTCTCAGGGTCAGTCAATTAGTATATATTAGAAGCAGGACTTCAAATTGGGTCTTCCTGATTCCAAGGTCAGTTATATATCCACTCGACCAGGTGCTTCTTATGCATGTCTAGTATATCTTCCATTTAGATTGTCTATATCAGCGGTTCTCAACCTGTGGGTTATGTTCAATTTGTAACAATGAAAATACATCCTGCATATCAGATAGATTCATAAAAGTTGCAAAATTACAATTATGAAGTAGCAATGAAAATAATTTTATGGTTGGGGGTCACCATGACATGAGGCACTGTATTAAAGAGTTGCGGCATTAGGAAGGTTGAAAACCACTGGTCTATATACTGGGCGACTTATGCTCTTCCTATAGCATGTTATGTACATACTTGAGCAGTATATTTACCAACGTGCTGGTAAATGTTTAGCACTTAATACTCAAAAAATGTATGATGATGTACTTTTAAGTTTAATCTACATTAGTAGCATTTTCTCTATAACTTTCCTAAGAATAAACAATTAACATGCAAAATTGCTGCAGTTCTGAGAGACATGGTAGACATTTTATATAAAAATCTTTAATGACATTAAGTGCTCTTTGAAAGGTGAATGTAAATGTAAAACTTTTTGGTTTTCTTTTTTCCTCTAATAATAAGTGTTCCAAGAAGAAACAAAAAGAATAAACAATCAACAAAACAATAAATCAAGCTCTGATTTGTAATTTTCCCCCATTTTTGAGGTGTAAATACTCATATCACAGGTTCAATAATTCATACCCTAATTCAAAATGACTCCAACACACCTCTAATACCTGAGCCAAATGAATTAATATTATTTTGTGACTCTGTAGTAGTTACCGTCCTAAATATATGTTTTCATGATTTAAGATATTAAGACTTTCTAGTAAAAAAAGAAACATTCTAAATTTGAGTTCCTCTCATGAGAGTCAATGAGACCAGTATATATAATGAAAAACAAAACAAAAGAATTCTAGTAGTTTAAATTGCATATTCCATAGCAGAGACATTCTTATAATGGGAGCAAATAATGCTTTTCCATTGAGCACTGAAATTTTATTGGGCAAAAATATTTATCACTTACACTTCTTTTTTTAAACTATATTATTTATTTTTAACATTCTTTAAAAAAATTGTTTTGAGCTCCAAATTCTCTCTCCATCTGGCCCCTCCCCCACCCATTGAGAAGGCAAGCAATATGATATCAATTATGCATTTGAAATCATGTAAAACATATTTCCATAGTATCTATGTTGCAAAAAAGCAAGAAAAATAAAGTATCACGTATACTTCTAAGCAGCATAGATGTCCCTATAATAACTAATTCTTCCTCCTACTCAATTAAATTTATCTTAATTATCGTGTATTATTTCCACATCATAAATTGCAAATTTGATATTAGTGTCCATTTCATGCTATTTGTCCCAGGTGTGATTAGTGCTGCCTGCCCCAGATGCCAAAATGTTTGGTTATGAACTAGTTCAATAATACATATTCAAAAAAAGTGAATAATCCTCTTTGAGGTCAATATCACTTATATGAATCCTCTTCAAAAGCATGACATTGAATTAGGACTGCAGGATTAGTAAGTAGCATAGATTCAGTGGCAGAGAACAATATAGGTGGAAGAAATAATAAGATCAAAGACTAGGAGTCGGGAAATCATGTTTGAACACAGTGAGAGGTGCGTTTTGACCAAAGCATGAACAACGTGTGGAGGAATAATGGGAGAAAAGGCTGGAAAAGTTGGGAGCCAGGTTGAACTGCAGATTGAGGATTCTTGACTTAGTTTTATAGATAGTGGGAAACTATTGAAGGTTATCTGTTAAAATCTTTCATAAAATTCTCAACAAAATGGTTTATTTAATTGCAAAGCCACTAATTAGCATCTTTGAGAACTTTAGGAAGGTAAAAGTTTGAAAAAAACCTCCCTGGATAGTAAAAGTATTCATAACTAAACGAGGGATAGAGATCTATCACAGAAGATAAAGTAAACAATTTTAGTTATATAAAATTAAAAAGGTTTTGCACAAACAAAACAAATGTGACAACATTATAAGGGAAGTAAATCACTGGGGAAAAAATCTTTGCAACAAGTTTTATTCGTAAAGATATGTAAGATATAGAGGGAACTGATTCAATACCTAAGAACAAAGGTTATAATAGATAAATGGACAAAGAATATGAAGAAGCATCTTTCAAAGGCAGAAACCTAAGCTATCAACAAACTTGAAAAATGCTCAAATCGCTAGTAATTAGAGAAATGCAAATTAAGTAATTTCAAGTACCTTATGCCCATGAGATTGCCAGTGACAAAAACGGAAAGTGATAATTATTGGAGCAGTTTTGGGGGAATAGATACATTAATACCCTCCTGGTTTAGCTGTATATTTGGTACTGCCATTCTGGAAAGCAATTGGGTACTATGTTCTTAATAGTGCTAAATTTTGACTCAGCATTTCCACCTTCAATATCACAAAGATATCAAGGAAAGAAAAGGACCCACATCTCCAAAATTATCTATTGAAGTTCTTTCTACAAGGAACTAAAAACCAAGGAGGTACCTGTCTACTGGAGTATTCGCTAAATAAATTGTGGCATATGAATTTAAATGAGTGTTATTGAGGTGTAAGAAATGAAAAAAGTGTCAGAAAAGTCTGGGAGGACCTATAAAAGCTGATGCAGAATGAAATGAGCAGAACCAGGAGAACAATTTATATAATTATATTATAAAGGAAAGAAAACTGTGAAAGATTTGAGAATAATAATATAATATGATATAATATATAATTAAATATAATATATTTGTTGTATTATTATATTTATAGTATAATATAAAATAATAATAATTATAGAATAATAATAATATAAATCTACAATTTCAGATGACAGAGAGGTGATAGACTCAATATTCAAAATAAGACATATTGTTTTCAAATGTAGCCAAAATCAATCAATAGACATTTATTAAGTGTTTATTATGTGCTAGGCACTATGCTAATCATGGGGATACATAGAAAAGCAAATGGTAGTCTCTATCCTCAAGGAATTTGTAGTCTAATGGGGGAAACAACATTAAAACAACTATGTACATAAAAGCCATACATGGGATAAATAGGAAATAATTATTGGAGGGAGACACTAGAATTAAGAAGGATTGTGAAAGATTTCCTGTAGAAGGTGGAATTTTACCTGGAACTTAAAGGAATTCATGGAAGCCAGGAGGCAGAGAGCATTCCATTTATAAGAAATAGGCAGCTAAAATGCCCACTGTCAGGAGATGGAGCGTCTTATTCAAGACACAGCAAGGACATCAATATCATTAGACTGAAGAATATGTTAATAGGGAGGGAAAGGACCTAGAAGACTGGAAGGAAGGAAGGAAAGCTAGTGAACAGATTATAAAGGGATTTGAATGCTAAACAGAGGGTTTTATATTTGATCCTGGAGGTAATAGGGAGCCATTAGAGTCTATTGAGTGTGTGTTGTGGGGGAGTTGGTGAGTAGGTGGGTGACTGCTCAGATCTGTCATTTAGGAAGATCACTTTGAGAGCTAAGTGAAGAATGGACTGGACTAGGGAGAGTGTCAGGCAGATGAAGCAGTAGACCATTGGAATAGTTTAGGCATGAAGTGCTGAGGGCCTGCAGCAGGGTGTTGGCAGTGTTGTAGGAAAGAAGGGAATATATACTAGAGATGCTGTGAAGGCAAAAACTACAGGACTTACAAATGATTAGATATGGGGTGTAGGGTAAGTGAGAATGAGGAGTGGATGAGGACACCTAGGTTGTGGTGATATCTAGGGGTGATAGGATTAAACTGAGGTCCCCTACTATTATAGCTTTATTCTTCATGTTTTTTTTGTGGTTCATTTAGTTTTTTCTTTAAATATTTATTATCTATGGTATTTGGTAGATAAATGTTAAATACTAAAATCAGTACACTATTACTTTTTTACAAAAATGTAATTTCCTTCTTTATTTTAATTAAGTATATTTTTGCTGTTGCCTTGTCCAAAATTATAATTGCTACCCTTGCTTTTTTGCATTCAGGTGAAGTCTAATAGATTTTACTCCAAGCTCTTATTTCAATTCTGTGTGAACATTTATGCTTCAAGGTGTTTTTTTGTAAATAACATGTTGTTGAATTTTGCTTTCTAGTCCATTCTGCCAACCTCTTTCATTTCGTAGGTGAGTTCATCCCATTCATATTTATAGTTTTGATGGTTGATTGTTTATTTCCCTTGATTCTATTGTCTTATACTTCTTTTTCTCTATACTCAATGACCCCTGTTTATTTCAAGTTGTTTCCCTTTCTTTTTTCTTTTAACTTTTTCTTCACTATTCCATCTCCAAGCTTAGAATTTTTTTTTCTGCTTACAATTTAATCCTCCTTTAATCTACTCTTTTCCTCTCTTCCTGTTCTATCTTTATCCCTGTTGAGTTGAACACATTCCTATATCAGTACTTTATGTGTGTGTGTGTTTAACCCTTTTTTGACCAGTTGATGAAAGTAATGGGTATCAAGTGACACCCATCCCCTCAGGCTTTCCATGTTTGTATATAGTTTTATTTGGGCAACCTGATTATATGTGTTAAATTCCTTCCATATTTCCTCCCACTTCCCCTTTATGTTTCCTTTCCCCTTGTTTTGTTCTTTCTTATGGCTACTTTAAAGCATAATAAAACTGTTTATAGGTCTTTTGTCTCAGTTGAATGCTTCTATGACTCTTGTGTCATTAGCCATTAGCATTCTGAAAAACCCTTTTAACATCTCTTTTTCTATTAGGATATAAAATGTTCATTCTTACAAAGTCCTTTCTGATCATTTACTTTTTACATTTATTTTTCACTTGACTCCTGTGATTATATTTCAAAGTTCCTTTTCAACTTTAGATTTTTAAAATCAGTAATGTTTAAAAATCTTCTGTTTCATTGGTGATTCATTCTTTTTTTTTCTTGTAGGATTAAACTTGATTTTGGTTGTAGGTTATTTCCATTTATAGACCTTTATCTTTTGTCTTTTGGAATATCTTATTTTGTGTTCTTCACTTCTTTACAGCAATTGCTGCTAAATCATATCAATCTGATTGTGATTCCTAAATATTTTAGTTCTTTCTTTCTGGATGCTTGTATTAATTTTCCTTTGTCTAGAAACTCAGGCAATTGGTTCCAGTGGATCACTTCCTCTCTTTTTCTTGCTCTCATCTCTGACTCCTCATTCTGGTTCCTCAGCAAAGCATTTAAGGCTAGAGAACAGAGAAGCTACTATAGATTCATCTTAAAGATGTTCCATCTCAATGGAACTCCAGAACTGTGGAGTATCGTTGAGAGGTTTTTACTAACTGTTAAGAACTGAAGTGAGGGAAGGGATGGAGGAAGCCTCCTACTGACATTCCTAACAGGGATCTTTAACACCAGCATCTTCTGGATCATGAGTTCTTAACCTGGGATCTGTGAAAAAAATGTATTTTACAACTGTATTTCAATAAAATTAATTTCCTTGGTAATACTATGTATCTCATTTTATGTATAAAAAAAAAAAAAGATTTTTTTTTTCCTTTAAAAAAGTGTTCATAGACTTCACCAGACTGCCATGGGGATTCATGACACACCAAAAAGGATAAGAATCTTTGATTAGACATAGCTTCCATTTTCTTTTTACTCTCTGGCTCTGCTGCCTCACCCTCCATCTAATGTCTCATTCCTCTATGAGACTATTCTCATAATTTTTAAACCAGGAAAACCGAAAGGCAAATCTGTGCAGGTCTAACATCTGTATGAGCACAACATAGAGTGACCACCTACACTGTAGCACCTCACACTTCTAGCATGGGTTTGAGGATATTCACTTACTCTCTGAACTATTTCACTCACTCAGACCTATCCTCAGGCTGGCAAGACTATAGACAAAGAGTGCCATTCTGCTGTTATACTCAATTTCTCCTTTGGTCCTGGGATAATGTCATTGTGGGAAAAATATACTCTCTCTACCTCACAATTTTAGTTCTTGAGACTTCCCCAATGTATTTTCATTTACATAAACTGGTTACTCATAATTGATACTTGTAGATCTTAAACATAACCATTTACTTAGCAGTAAGGAAAAGAATTAATAATAACCTTATAGGAATTCATGTATTAAGGAAAGTGAATGAATAATAGAATAGATAATAATCCACACAGAAACTTGGGTCACAATCTCCTACTAATGTGCTCAGTATCTATGAGAGAAAGTGGTTATACAGTTATAATAACCCAATAGGGATTACACAAGGAGAACAACTCACAACAGTTAATAAAACTCTATACTGAAGTCTTCGATACTATTGGTCCATTTAGGAACATCTGCACTGTATGAAATCCCTTTTCTGCTAACTATTTGTCAGTTGATCCTCACTACTCTCAAGATGTACAAAAGCTCTTTTCTTCTATACCAGAACATTTACAAGGTCTTTCAACATATAACCACACTCAAAAGGGCATTTAGAAATTGATATTTCATAATTGAATAGAACTTTCCTTTAAGCCAGAAAATGACAAAGCTCTTCAGGATGAATATCTCTTAGCAATAAAGACCAAACCCTGTCAGCTAGTCACGTTCTACCTGTGCAATCAAATTGTATTAAGTTCACAGTAAAGCAACAAGACAAGTAAGCCTATGCTCTTTTCTCATTAGAATTCTGGATCATCCAATTAAATTTGCAGCACTAAAGTGCTTGTATAACCTGACTTTTCCTTTCCCTTCAAATCAGAGGAGGTATAATAGAGAATAAAGGGTACTTCTGAAAGCTTCATCTCTCTTAAGCTCAATGTGGCACTGGAAAGCAATAGATGTATTCTTGTCCAATGATGTTTAGTCCTCTATCCAACCAATCAGGAATCACATAACTGAAACCTTCTGTTATCTGACTGCTCCAGTTATACTTGTTTGTAAAGTGCATCTTACTTACTCTGATGCTTTTTTTCCACCTCTTGCTATTTTTTCAGTCTTTACTTGCCACATTTTTTACTCTTCAACCTTAGCTTCAATCTCAGCCCAACCCTCACCTGCACCCTCAGCATCCTATTCTATACTATGACTTAAATCAGAGCCTCCTGGACTTAGTTACTTGTCTTTCACTTAACAAGTAACAATTCAACAGTTTCCCCTATGAAATTATCAGCCCTTACGTAATCATACTTCAGTCTCCAAATGGTTATATGACAACTCCCTTTATTAGTTTTGCCATCTTAATTTTTTAAAACAGTTAATATGCAAACGAGCCAACAGATCATAATGCCTTGCACCTGGAAGTTCTCAAAACAATCCACCAACTTATTCAATGTTCTCAAAACTATATTTATTGAAATTCACATTTTTCTCAGCTATTAATAAATACAAGTTCATTTTTTCTGTTTCTTTAAACCATCAAACTGGTCACATACAAATGGGGCATCATTCTACATCATTTAGAGGAAGGATTTACATGTTTATATTTGTGCCTTCATTCATTTTTGTGGCCCAAATTACGTAGATCTGATCTGCTCAAAATTATATCTTTTCACACATCTTTTAGCAGCTCTCATTAGCCCAGAGTGCTTTTCTTATTCCTTCCAGGCATCAAAATATGCATTTAGAACAGAGGAAACATCTTATATCCTTGACTGGTTCATCTAAATATTTTTCCTTATATACAAGTACTTTTTCTGACCTTTTCAACACTAAGTTGCTCTATGTGAAAAGAAAAGCATCTTAAAGGAATAGAACCTTACACAAGAGTAATGTTAACTGTTAAGCTCATGCACAAACTTCTGGTGGGGGTGCTGTAGTTCTCAAAGAGAGCATAGTCTTTGTTTTGTCAGTTATCTTTCTCCTTATACATGGCAAAAAAATAATACCCTTATTGGAATATAAATATCCACTATGGTATATGGCTCTTCATCTTAATGGAAACAGGGAGAAATCCAAAAGATTCAAAGACAACCCACTATGCCATTAAAAGACCTGAAAAAGGATTTTATGTGACATGGGGAGGGGTAAAAGGAATTGGGATTATGGCTAGAGAAAATAATTCTTTCCAAGGAGTCACTGCTATAAGGAAAATATGCATCAGTTTTTAATTTTCACTGGGGTCAGAGCAAAAGGAAACAGGCTAAAATAATAGCAGGAAAAGAAAGAGCTTAGTCGCAAGGAAGAATTTACTGACAAGATCATTTCACCCTTAAACACCAGTAGAGGAGGGCTTAGCATCCTTTTTGGGGGATCTTTGTTGAAGGGACACTTCTATTTGATAGAATGAGAAAAAGTTCATCATGGAGGCAAGGAGCAGGAAAAGGTAAATCCTTGAAATGTCTTTCAGTCATCTGTGAACATGTTCTCTGAGTAATTCTCATGATTAATTGAAAGAGTGGAAGAAGCAAACTTCCCTCACCTTTTTCTACCAAATCATAAATTCCTATGAATCTTTCTCTTCCCAGCAATACTACTTACCCTTTTGCATGTAGGTATGATTGATTAACTGATGCAACGTACTTGTCCGCTCTCGTTCAAGTTTTGTATGCCTAGATTTGACTTAGATTTTAAACAACTCAAAATAGGAAGCATGCCTACCCATTTGACTAGACAGGGGCACTCTAAACAGTTTTTGGGGATCAATTCATTGACTAATAATACCATCTCTTTTCCCTTACAAAATATCTCAGCCAAAATTATGAATTCTTAGGCTCAACTGCTTAGTGCTAAGAGCTTCCTACATCAATAATTATATGTGACTGCAATATTATAATGATCCTAGCTAGAATTTCCCTGCTGTAAGGCACTAAATATTATCACATCTTAGCTATAGCAGCTTTCATTGTGCAGGGTACATAAACACATGAATGTAACCACAGACCCATGTTGGTGTTCTGTATGAAGACTTCTCTACTAGTTATACTTCATTGGCTCCTAGAAGTAGGTAGACTCATAAAATGTTAGACCTGGAAGGATCTTAAAGGTCATCTAGTTTAGTCACCTCATTTTACAAGTTAAATTGAGGCCCAGAGAGGTGAACTGAATTTTGGCATTACAGATTCCAGTTCATACAATATATTTTATTTCATTTAGCTATTACATAGGAATATTTACTTCAAAGGTATAATAAGAACAAATATATAAAGACTCCCTCCAACATCCAGGGAATATAATTCCCCGCAATACCACCTCAGTCTCTAGGGAAGGAAAGAGGATTAGATTCAGAACTTAACTCAGTTCCTATATAGTGTGGTCCTACTAAGTTCCAATTCCAAAGCTATCCCCTCCCCACACTCCTTCCCCTTCAAGTTCAGACACCATGATTCTTAGGACTTCCTTAGTGGACTGAAAGCAACATCCAACCTGGAATTCTGATTCCAGAGTCACCATGGATTGAGCTCCTGGGTCAAGGGACTCCTCTGACTGTGCTTCAACTGAAAAGGACAAACAAAACAGGCCAAATTCCCCAACTGGATTCTTGGGGCCACAAAGCCTAAAAGGGGAGGAGGTAGACCTGCTGCCCACACTGATCCCTTGGTACAGGACCTTCACCCCTTGGGCATTGCCAGAAAGAAGTTGCACAATATATTTTCACCTGAATCATTTAACTTAGGTTTTAGCTGTTAAGAATAATTGACAATGGAATTCTCCTGCACAAACATACCTGAAAAATTGTCATATATTTTGCCCTATTTCTTGGGGGCATTTAAAATATTTATTGATAAATCTTATAAATTTCATGGATAGCTTGAACATGATCCTGGTATGAGTTTTCTGACATTTTAATAGTAATTGCATTGGTTGTATACTGGTCTGAAAACAGGCATAAATATTGATTTCTTCTATACCACCTAAGTGGTGAAACAGCATCCACATTGAACACCACTGTACAGCTGTAATTTTCATTTTGCTTTCTCATGACCTAACAAATATTACCAGACAAATGTTATTCAGACACAGTCAGATGGAATGATGTTCGTGACATCAAGGATGATGACACTTCAATGGAGAAGCAAAGAAATGAAAAAGGTCCAAAGGAGAACCACAGCACATCACAATCTATAAAGCGCTTTCACATATATGATCTCATTAGATTCTAACTTCGTTAAAGTTCCAGTTCAGATGTCACCTTCTATACTAAGATCTTTTCTAGTCCCCTCGGAGGCTGCCTTTCCCTCTATGGACCTTCTTTGTATTCTGTATATAGGGGTAAATGGCGTATTCAGAGAGGACTAGCAACTTTGTAATGATGGCTTGCTGAGCCCTTTTCAGGACGGCTCTACCAGCTTTGGTGTCTGCCTGCCACCCAATTCTCACCTGTGGCTCCAAGGAGCTATGTATAGTATTACAACAACCATGTCCCCAATAAATCATCTCTCAGATAGCTAAACCAGGTTGAGGGTAACAGGCCTCAAACTTGTCAGTGAGTTAATGGGGTGTCTATCCTAGCCATGTGAAGATTTCTTCTTGTGGAATGGGTGGATGAGAACAATTTGTTCCAACCACCATGAAGATGACTGAAGCAGGTCCTATAGAGTGCTTATAACTCTATCAGGCATGAAAGATACCAACTTCATCCCCTGCATCCTGGGCTGTCACAAGTTGTCTTGACTTTTGTCTTGCTATTAGACTTCAATGACTCTGGAAGAGGGAATAAGGCTGATGACTTTGTGTAATTATGCCTCACTTAAATCCAATTCATAAGCAAGTCAAGATATCACCCATGATGCCCTTGGTCCTTTTCAAAAACTAAAGGTGCACAAAAATTCTGTATATATCCTGTATGTACCTGTTTGTGTACATGTGGTTTTTTGAATTAGATTGTAAATTTCTTGAAGGAGGGGATTGTTTTCACTTTTTCTTTGTTTCCCTAGTTCTTGGCTTAATACCTAACACATAATAAACTTTTAAATAGTTGACTGACCAATTATTCCTCAGACAACATTGTTAAAATTTCCTTTACCATTAGATAAAATAAAGGGATTCAACTTAATTCTTCCAACAAACTTTTATTAAATGCCTAACAAAGGCCAGACACTGTGCTAGGAGCTTGTAATACCAAGTGAAGGCAACTTCCAAAGTTCAGAATACCAGCATAGTAACTCTCCATTTATTCAGTGACAAATTAAGGCAAAACATTCACAGAACAGAGAAAATCAAAATACAGTATAACTCAGTCATTTAGCAAGTTCTCAGTTCAATCACAAAGTATCTCAATTCAATCACAAAGTATAGAGTCAAAGTACCCCACCCCTAGCTAGTACATTCATTTAGTCAGTCACAAAATCTCTCTTCTCAAATGGAGATTAGTTTCTAATCATAAACAAAGTACATTCACTTGGTCAGTCACAGAGCACAAAAAGTAAAAAGTTTCCTACCCCTGGATCAAAACTGAATTACAATTATCATCAGTTAATGCCAAGTACCTTCTTAAAAGGGGCAGTGGAGAACACAAAGGCCATCTACCCCTAAGCCACGAAAAGGTTAAGCATTGAACACTCAAGGAGAGTTTTCTTCTTCATTTTGACCTGAGGCAAGTTCTCAGCAATCACTGTTCCTGGGGAAACAAAGCTTAACAAAGCCACAAGATACATTGACAGTGTCCTCATCAATTCACTCTCTGCCTGCAGAACAGTCTCGGGACCCCTGAAAAGATCAGCAAGACCCTCCTCCAGGATTTATGTAAACATACAACAGGAAAATCCTCCTTAAGGACTTCTGAATCAAAAGCAAGTTTCCAGGACCTCTGAAACAACAGAACTGTCCTTCACCAGCAGACAAATCTGGCAAAACAACATCAAAACAGACAGAAAAAATACCAGCACCACAGTCATGCTTCCTCAGTTCTTGGCAGCTCCAACTGGCCCTCAGCAGTCTCTCTCTCTGCAACTCTGGCCCCTGGCAATTCTTCTCTCTCTCTGCCTCCATGATACTGCTCCCCAAAAGTTCTTCTGGTCTCTTCTGCTTGGGCCTGTCTCTAAATTCATGGCACCATCTCCTCCCAGTTTAGTCCTCTCTCTTCATGTCAACAAATCCATCCTGCAAGTGGGATTCACAAGCTCTGGGTTTCAACACTTAATCTGAAAACCAAGCCAATACAAGGTAATCTTTAAATTATAGAGCTAAAGCTACAAAGGCAAAAATGAACATAAATATTTCCCTCAAAGTGTTTGTATTCTACTGAGGTGATATAACATATACATGAGTAATACAAAATCATTTAAGAAGAAAAGACTGCTAATAATTGGAAGAGATGAGAAAAGGTCTTGTGGACCTTTACAATCAGACCAGGAGAAAAGGAAAATAGTCCATTATCTCCACTGTTATTCACTATAGTATTAGAAATGCTAACTCTAGCAATAAGACAAGAAAAAGAAAATGAAGAAATAAGCATAGGCAAAGAGGAAACAAAATTATCCCCTTTTTGCAGATTATATTATGGTTTACTTAGAGAACCCTAGTCAATTAAAAACTAATTGAAACAATTAAAAACTTCTGCAAAGTTTCAGGATATAAAATAAACCTATATAAATCATCGGCCTTTCTGCATATTACCTGCATATTATCAACAAAATCCAGCAGGAAGAGATAGAAAGAGAAATTCCATTAAAAATGACTACTGAAAATGCCATCCAAGAGATACATAGGAACTATATGAACATAATTACAAAACGTGTTATACACAAATAACAATGTATCTAAATAATTAGAGAAATATTAATTGCTCATGAGTAAACCAAGTCAATATAACAAAAAATAGACAATACTACCTAAATTAATCTATTCGGTGCCATATCAATCAAATTACAAAAAGGATAACTTTATAGAACTAGGAAAAAAAAATAATAAAATTCATCTGAAGGAAAAAAAAACAAGAAACTCAAGGGAAGTAAAGAAAAAAAAATGGGAAGGAAGGAGGCCTAACAGAAGTAGATCTTTATGCTACAAAGCATTAATTAGCAATGCAATTTGTTACTGGTTAAGAAATGTAGAAGTTAATCAGCAGATCAGATTAGGTTTACAACATAGAAAAACAAATGAATGTAGTAGTCTATTATGCAATAAACCCCCAAATCTCATTGGTTCAGTAACTCAATACTCAACAAAACCGTTGTGAAAATTGGAAAGTAGTATGGCAGAAACTAAGTAGAGGCCAATATTTCACACTACATATAACGTTAAGCTCCAAATGGGTATATGACTTAGACATAAAGCTTGATATCATAAATAAATTAGATAAACAAGGAAGATATTATCTGTTTGGTCTGTGAATAAGGGAAGAGTCAATGACCAAAGAGGAAAGAGAGGATCAAAGAGGATAAAATGGACAATTCTGTTTACATAAAATTTTAAAAAGTTTTTGCAAAAACGAAATCAGAAGAGAAACAGTTGAGTTGGGATAAAAATGTTTCTAGCAAGTTTCTCATATAAAGATATCATTCTAAGGTATATAGGGAACTAATTCAATTTCATAAGAATAACTGCCATTCCTCAGTTGATAAATTGTGAAAGGATATGAATGGACAGTTTTCAGAGAAAGAAATCTGAACTATCAATAACTATAGGAAAAAATTTTCTAAATTATTAATAATTAGAGAAATACAAATAAAAACAATTCTGCCTTACAGCTATCATATTGGGAAGGTTGACAAAAAAAGGAAAATGACAAATACTGGAGAAACTGTGGGGAAATTGGAACATTAGTGCACTGTTTGTAAAACCATGAACTGGTTCAGTCTTCTGTAAAGCACTTTGGAACTATCCTCCAAAAACCATTAAATTGTACATACCTTTGATCCAATAATACCACTTTTAGGTTTGTAACCCAAAGATAAATGAAAAAGACCCACATGTACAAAAACGTTTATAACAACTCTTTTTGTAGTGGTAAAGAATCGAAAACTGGGGTTGCATGGCATGGAAGAGGAAAGATGTCCATCAATTAGGGAACATTTGAACGAGTTACACTATGTGAATGTGATAGAGTACTATTGTGTTTCAAGAAAAGAAGGGGATGATTTCAGATAAAACTGGGAAGATTTTATGAATTGAGGCAGAGTAAGATGAGCAGAACCAGGAGAACAATTTATACAATAACAATGTTTTAAAGACAAACAACTTGGAAAGACTTAGGAACTCTGATCACCCCAATGACTAACAACAATAGCAGAGGACTCATCATGAAACTTGCTCCCCCACCTCCTAATAGAGAGGTGATGGATTCAGAATGTAGATTGAGACTTTTTTTCAACATGGAATGTTGAAAATGTGGAAATTTGTTTCACTTGACCACACAAGTTTGTAACAGAGGTTTTGTTTTTGTTGCTTTCTCAAGGAGGAAGGAGGTTGTGAGAGAGAGAAGGAAGATCTTCATGAAAACAAAATAAAAGTTAAATTGAAAAATTAAAGAGGTGACACCTGAGCTGTGCTTCTGAAGGAATCTAGCCATTCCCTGAAGAAGAGGGAGAAAAAGGAATACAATCTATTCTTGGGGGACCACTAGTACAAAGGCGAGGGAGGAGACAATTTGACTGGAACAAAGAACCCATAAAGGGAAATATTATGAAATAAGATTTCAAAAATAGGTGGAAGGCAGATTAAAGAGAGCTTTAAATGACAAGCTGAAAAACTTTTACTCTAGAGCACTGGTTCTCAACCTTCCTAATGCCAAGACCCTTTAATACTCATATATGGGCATAAATGCATGTGGGTGAACCCGCCTGGAGACGGATAGAGGAGCAATGTCTTGGTTCCTAAGACCATCAGAAATATGTGTTTTCTGATGATCTTAGGTGACCCTGTTCAACCCCCAAAAGGGTCGTGACCCACAGGTTGAGAATCGCTGCTCTAGAGGCAGTAGAGTGTAATTGAAAATATTTGAATAAGGAGAAGAGGAGGATGTGGTCAGATCTGTGTTTTAGGAATATATATTTGGCAGCTATGTGGAGGACAGTTTGGAGACGGGAGAAGCTGGAATCAAGGAGGCCATTGAAATAGTTCAGGTGAGATTTGATGATGGTATGAACTGCTTCTTTAGAGGAATTTGTTTTTAATTATGGTATTTGTGAGGAGGGGGGCTGAGAATGGAACTCTAACATGAAAACTAATTTAAAAACAGATAACGTGGGTTAGTTTAAGTAGGCTATGGCAATTGGGTGGCAAATACCAAAAGTGAAAATTCTCAATGGGACCTGTTGCCAGATATGTAACCTCCGCCACAAGGAAATTAAGTAGATTATAAAGGACTAGCTTTTATTAAGAAGCTCTACAAAGAGAAACAACAATCCTTGTCTTGATTTGCTATAAAACCCAAAAGTTAGCAGCTGGCCTTAGATGATCAAACCAATATGTAGCCTTAAAAAGGGCATACAAAGGAATTTCCCCAGATTTTTGTGACATCTACCACCTCATGTGAGTTTCAACATTTGATTCCTCAAAAGCCATGAAATCTAGTCCCTTCCAGGAAACTAGATCAGATAGGATATAAGTGACATTTTGATAGAAGGTTGCCTGCCTAGAAACTTCCATTTATTTCAATGGATGGAAGACAAAACAAATTTTAGCCATGCTGACTGATGAACTATTTCGCTCAATCAAGTATAAGCTTTGTGGAATTCTTATAGATTCAAGATAAGTAGACAAGTTATGTCAATAGATGGAATAGATGGTAGATAGATAGATGTAGAATAGCTAGATGATAGATAGATACATTGAAGAGACAGATGATAGATAGATGGATATATAGATATAGACATAATAGAGAATATATAGATGATAGACACAGATACATAGAATAAATAGATGATAGATACATACATACATGCAGAGAGAAAATATATAGATGGTAGATGATAGGTACACACATATATGTGCAAAGAGAATCTATGGATAGTAGATACATATATACATATGTGTGTATATGTATATATACACATATATATGTGAAGAGAGACATAAGGAGGGAGAATAGTTGGTAGAGGACAGATACAGATATATAGAATAGATAAATGATACAGATTATATATATATATATATGTAGAGAGAAAGAATAGATAGGTAATAGATAGATAGATGCTTTATTAAATAAATACTTTATTCCAGATATTGAGTTAATGGCTGAAGATATAAACACAAGTAAAAAAGACAGTCCCTAACCTTGAGGCACTTCCATTATAATGTGGGAAAGACAATGCAAAAAAGGGAAACGGAAAGGACTGGAAGAACAAATATTCTCTGTATGACCTTGAACAAGTCATTTTTCTTCCTTTGTGTCTCAGTTTCCTAACCTGAGAATTGGAAATAATGCATATCGCATGTATCTCACAGTGGAATTGTAAGGAGGAATATGAGTGTACGTAAGGCACTATTTAAAATACAGCAACAATTATAGTATCATGATAGATAATACAGGTAGTCACACATGGCACCATTTTTGCACATATCCATGCGTGAAGTTTGTATGTAAGGGTGAGGATAATAATATGCTTAGCGGATTCCTTGACATTTGCAGCTAGTTCTGCCTATAGTGTCTAATTTTGATGTAACAAGAATCCAGTATAACCAGGCTCTCTGGTTATTTCAGCCAACTGTGCTGATTGTGTCTGGCTTCTTCTGATTGTGATGTGATTTTTGATAGTCAAGATTAGGGACTAGCTGTTTTCACTGAGATGCATAGAGTTCAGTGCTTTGCCTGTTGGTAGGAGTTTACAAACATCCTTAATCCTTGTTAGTCAACTCTGTGACACCCAAGCTCTGCCTATTTACTTGCAAAAGGGCCTCTCAAGTTCTCAAGTCTGTGGATTTTTCTAACTTTTGCTTTGTCCTCTAACTTGCCATTTGGCCATATGACCTACGAATTATAGAACAGAGCCAGGTTTAGTCAGATGGGCTATTGTTGGGGAAGGATAGGAATAGCAAAGGACCTTCTTTTGCTATACTTTGACAGGTCCCTGTAAGGTAAAATTCCCTTGAGGCTCCTAATCCGTAAAGTTAGTTCCACTCAATTCTACATGATTTTTTAATTGGCAGCAAAAGATTATGTGAGTGACCTCAATCCTCCACCACCTTCTCTTGCTTACTCTCATGTTGGGTTTTTTTTTTTCCCTACATGAGGAGAAGAGAAAGCATGGGTGGTGGAAAGGCTCCTGGATTTGGAATCAGAGCACAGTGTTCACATCCCATCTCTAGTCTTTATTACCTGTGTCTCCTTGGGCAAAGTCACTTCACATCTCTGTATCTCATTTTCTTCATTTTTATGTAATAATATTCTATCCTGGGGCTGCTAGGTGGCACAGTGAATAGAGCACTGGTCCTGCAGTCAGGAGGACCTCAGTTCAAATCCGACCTCAGACACTTAACACTTACTAGCTGTGTGACCTTGGGCAAGTCACTTAACCCCAATTGCCCTCTTTTCTCCCATCCAAAAAGGACAAAAAAATAAAAATAAGGCCCTAGCACTGGCAATCTATCTTCAGAGCAGGAGCAGGGTACTTAGCCTGCTGCTGGTCCATCTGGAAGAGGTTTGCTCCCTTATTTAGAGAATGCACAGGTTTGTTCTATTTGGCTAACAACATGGCGGAGAAATTAATTTTTTATTGGCTGTCCAATCAAAAGCAGGGTGTGTTCAAAAGGCACTCACCAGCCTAAGGGAGTCTCTTTCTATTTGACAATATTCAAGTGAGGAGACAAAAATCGCACTAAACCTTTGGTTGGGAGAGAGGCCTCAGGTCTTTATTTTCCAACCAGGGCTTCCACTTTGTGGCTTGTGGGTGCGTGGCCCTGCCATTGCTTCTTTCTTTGGTGTGTCTATTCTTCTTGCTTTTAAGTGAGAAACACTGGGGAAAGCTATGATCTTATGAGCTTTATAAGATTGGAATAGCCAATGCCAGAAGTCTGGGAGCTGGAGTTTATGTCATATTTTGTGGTCACCTCAGAGAGTGATGAATGAAGTCTTGAACAATCTGTTTGAATCAGCATAGATCTAAGGCAGCTGAGAGATAACTGCAGCAACGGATTCACTGGCTGTCCTGAATTTGAAAGTGAACTTGGTAGAACAAATGCTATATAGTAATTGCTTTAAGTTTCAACTCACTTTTCCTAGGAACTGAGGTGGTATAGAGCAGAATACACCCCAAATTGCTGGGGTAAATAGTGGACACTTAATTAATGATCACTGATTTAATGACTATTATTATTAGACTAGAATTAGATTAGAAATTTGACTATTGTATGTGTGACATGAACCTGTCATTAATCACTACCAGATAGCATTGGGGAGAACATATTAGAATGGGGACATTAGCCAATAGCATTTTGGAAAAGACACCCTTAACCTTTCAGTAGCACCCTTAAAACTCTTAAGAAGGAGATGTAGCAGATGTCACTCTGAGAGAGTCCAGAGTCTCACCACATGTAAAATGAGCAAGTTGGACTAGATAACCTCTAAGGGTCCCTTAGATCTAAATCTGGTATCATTTAAAGTTATGGACCTACCATTGGAACATGCTTAGGTGCTACTTTGTAATCAATTCTTAGGAGTTACTTGTATATGTATGTAAAGGTATTTAGGTATGTATATATGTGTGCATGCATATGTATGTATATATATATATATACATGTATACCTAAACAGCACCTACCATATGTATATATACACACGTACACTAGATATACATATGTGTGTATACATTCGTGTGTATATACATATGTACGTGTGTGTGTGTGTGTATGTGTATATGTGGGTAGCTTGTTTTTCCCCAAAAAGATCGTAAAAATTTCCTGGGAATAGACACTTTTATTATCTCAATGTTTCATCTTAATGAATGAATTATGAATAAATGAATGAATGCTTGTCACCTGAATACACAGAGACTCTTCAACAAATATGGAAGAATGATTATGTATGAGTAGCATGAAGGTATTTCTGTGGATTCCAGCAATAGTGGCAAAAAAGCACGTTAAGTATCAGCCTTCTATAAAACCTCTCGTTGATCCTCACAGCAGCCCTGCGAGGTAGGCGCAATTATTCTCATCCACACGGAAACTGAGACAAAAGTTAAGTGATTATGCAAAGTCACACAACTAGCAAGCGCCTTCCTGACTCCACACCTAGCTGCCTCAGTGGTTTTAAGAAATTTTCCGCTCAGTGGTGCCATCTACATGAAATTCACTTTCAACCAGGATAGGAGGAAGAGATTCAAAGGGAAGAGAGAAGATACTTTCTCCCCCTTCTTTCTCTAATCCTGCTCCTTCCCACTCATCTCCAAATGTATATCTTTGATTAATTTAAATAGCCTATTCTTATGTATAGAAACCATATGTTATTTCTAAACGTTAAGTCCTTAACAATATTTTGGCTACATTGCTGATATTAATGTATATAAAATATAGCAACAATAATAAATAATCTCAGCAGGAACTTTGTGGAATGCTTGGTAAATTCCTAAAAACATTTCTTTTTCTTGATTCACAAAAGCCAAGAAATTTGACTATTGTATATGTGACATGGTGTGGACTTCTAGTATTTATCAGTATAGGCCTGAACAAAAAGATATCTCATTCAACTGTTACCTATTGACCAAGAGTAACAACTCTGGGAAAGGCAAGCAAATTTTCATGCTATACTTTAAAGACTCATCTCTCTGAGTTCAAATCTGACCTCAGACACTTACAAACTACATGACCCAGGGCAAATTTAACCCTATTTGTCTCAGTTTCCTCGTCTGAGTTGGACGAGGAAATGACAAACAATTCCAGTATCTTTGCCAAGAGAATCCCAAAAAGGGTCATGAAGAGTCAGACATGACTGAAAACAACTGAGCAATACTAATTTCTGCTTGGCCTCTTTTGCTGACGCCTGTATCAGACTGTTCTAAAATAGTAATAAAGCCTCCTAATGGCACTACTAGCTCATTTGCATCTTTTAGTCAATTGGCTTAAAAAAAAAAAAGCCTTTCCCAGCTTGCTACTGACCTGATTCCTGTCTGTTCAGTTTTCAACTTCTCCCAGGGTCAAAAATTCACAAGCCAACAGTTGGCACATATGCATGTGTGTGCCCTCTGTACATGTGCCCACTTCTACAATGACAGTGACCACCATCAAGAAAAAGTGGTAATGAAGCTGCCAACTAATCCCTCTGAGCTTCAGTTTTTTCAGCTATAAAAATGGGGTTAAGGATTTTTGTGGAGCCTGCCTCATAGGATTGTGTGGAGATCAGATTAGATAATACATGATAAAGTGCTGAAAGATATAAAGAGGGAAAAAGCATCAGTTAAACATTTTAAAGTGAGCAAGGGATGCAGATGGCAATTTTATTACTAACATTAAACCAAATTACATATGCATGCATATTATACATACATATACACACATGTGTACATGCCATACCTACACATGGCATTATATACCTATAGATCATATATTATGCATATGCATGCATGTACTATGCATATTTGTATACATACATCATATATAAATAAACATCTAGGGATTAAACCCTATTGAACATTGTGATAATAGGCCTTTGGGGGCCATCCCACAGAGTGTACACCTGAGTTCCTTAGGCAACTACTGAAAACATTGAAAATACATCTGACTTATTATTTTGGGATGAGTAAAAACACTGGGTAGTCCATCGGGCATCCACCCTATTATGACTGAAAGGGATTGGGAGGAGGTTGCATCTGAGAATATTGGCCAATGAGAAGGGACTAGTATCCCATGCAGTGAACCTTAGAAAAAAGGAATGAGCGGGCCCCCTCCCTCACTCCTTCCTTCAGCTCTCCAGGTGGCAATATGTAACTCTGAACATAACTCATTCATATGGGGTTCAGTTTGGGGTAAGCTTTATCTCCGAAGTGAAGGTTCAGACTCTTTTGTCTTCTTGTCTCTGGCTCTCTACATTCCACTTTAGAGCCCCGGGTAAAATCATTAAAACTTAGTTTTGGTTCATGTCCAGATTCTCCCTAGAAGAAAGTGTAGAAAGGTACTTAATGAGCTATGTATATCAGATTTAGGATGGCTTTTGATTTCTTCTACTCAACAGAAATGCTGAATACACACAACATCTGTAAGTAAACACTGGCAGAAATATTTAATCAAGCCACGACAGTTACTTTAACAGCAGTTAACAACTATTTTCTCTCACAGATTGATACTTAAAACACGTTTATTGCAAAAAAAAATTCAATGTTAAAAAAAATACATGATGCAGTTTGCAGGACTCCTAGCTGTGTGACTTTGGGCAAGTCATTTAACCCCTTCTTTCCCCAGTTTCCTAATTTATAAAATGGGTATAACCTCATAGAGTTGTTGCAAGAATCAAATTAGATAATACATGAATAATGATTTTAAAACCTTAAATTGGGGGGGCAGCTAGGTGGCTCAGTGAATAGAGCACTGGCCTTGGAGTCAGGAGGATCTGAGTTCAAATCTGACCTCAGACAGTACTAGCTGTGTGATCTTGGGCAAGTCACTTAACCCCAATTGCCCTGCCTTCCCCCCCCCTGCCAAAAAGCAAAGAAAACCACCTTAAAGCACTTTATAAATGCTAGCTATTAATATTGACCATTTTTATTTGCTACAAAAAAGGGCTTTCAATTTGTATAAGAGAGTGAGAATTAGAGAAAGGAAAGGTTGATAATGATGTCAAAAAAAGAGGAAAAGGAGGGAAAAGAGTATCAATGAAATACTGAAAAATACACAGAAGAGAGTAGAAGGAAGTTGAAGAGATACAGATAAGCAGGCCTTTGTGGGTATTACTGGGTTAAATTTCTATACTCTTAAAAAAAACCCAAGCTGTACATAATAGACTTGATTTAATATAAAAGAATCAAAATTTAGGAATGAGTATAACATATAAGGAAAGATGTGATAAATACAAAAAAGATAGCCAGGGAAAATGCTATAGGAAATTTTTTTTTCACATTTATTCATTTTATTTTTAATTTATGGGATAAAACAAGCATTTCCATAACATAGTAGAATATAAAAAGATGATTACACATGAAACTGCAAATCTATTATGCAAAACTTGCTATTGCTTTTAAATATATGATAATTTTATCATGCAAATTTCTTTTTTTTCTTTTTTCCTTTTTTTCTTCCCTGCCCTTGCCTGAGAGATGGCTACCATTAGACACAAATGGGTATGTGTGTGTATATATGTATGTATGTATATGTGTGTATAAACATATATATACACACGTGTACATATATATGTGTAAAATTATTCTATACATACTTCTATTTATCAGTTGTTTCTCTGGAAGCTGATAGCACCTTTCTTCACATGTCCTTTATAGCTAATTTGGATATTTATAATAGTCAAATTGACTTATTTGCTCAATGTCATTCTTAAAACAATATTGCTATTACTATATACGATGTTCTCTTGGTTCTGTTCATTTCACTCTTCATTATTTCATGCAAAACTTTCCATGTTTTTCTAACATCTTTGAGCTCATAATTTCTTACAGCACAGTAGTAGTCTACCACAATCATATACTACAACTTGTTCAGCCATTCCCCAGTTAAGGGCAGTTTCCAGTTCTTTGTCACCACAAAGAGAGCTACTACAAACATTTTAGAACATATAGGTTCTTTCCTTTTCTCCTAATCATCTTTGGAAATAGACATATTGGTGGTATTGCTGGGTCAAAGGGTATAGGTAGTTTAATAATTTTTTGGGCATAATTCCAGGTTGCTCTCCAAAATGGTTGGATAAGTTCACAATTCCACCAATTTTTCTATATCCCCTCCAACATTTTTCTCTTTCTCCTTCAGTCATTTTAGCTAATCTACTAGGTGTAAATTGATATCTCAAGATTGTTTTAATTTGCATTTCTCTAATCAATAATAATTTAGAGCATTTTTCACATGACTATAAATTGTTTTGATTTTTTTCATTCGAAAACTGCCTGTTTATATCCTTTGACCACTTATCAATTGCAGAATGACTCATATTCTTTTGATTTGACAAAGTTCTCTATATATTTGAGATATGAGACCTTTATCTGAAAAGCTGTCTATAAAATCCCCCCTGCTCAATTTTCTGCTTTCCTTCTGATCTTGACAATATTTATTTTATTTGTACAAAAACTTTTTAATTTAATTGTAATCAAAATTATCCATTTTACACTTAACTTTGCTCTCCGTCTCTTGTTTATTCATAAATCATTGGGGGACCACTAAGTGGTACAGTGAATAGAGCACTGGTCCTGGAGTCAGGAGGACCTGAGTTCAAATATGGCCTCAGACACTTAGCACAAAAAACTAGCCACGCGACCTTGGGCAAGTCACTTAGCCCCAATTGCCCTCCAAAAAAAAAAAAAAAGGCAAAAAAACCACCAAAAACAAATCATTGGCATATATATAATTATGGTAAGCAATATGTTCCATATTCTTCTAATTTTCTTATAACATCTCTCTTTATATCTAGGTCATGTAACCATTTTGACCTTACCTTGGTAAATGGTGTAATACATTGGTCTCTGCCAATTTTCTGCCTTACTGCTCTCTAGTGTTCTCAACAATTTTTACCAAATAATGAATTCTTATTCCAAAATCTTGTCTTTAAGTTTGTCGGATAAAAGATTATTATATTTATTTGCTGCTGTGAATTGTATTTCTGTTCTGTTATATTGATCTACCTTTCTTTTTCTTAGCCAGTATCAGATAGTTTTGATAATTATTGCCTTATAATATAGTTTAAGATCTGGTACTGCTAAACCTCCTTCCTCTACTTTTTTTTATTAGTTCCTTTGATAGTCTTGCTTTTTTGTTCTTCTAGATGAATTTTGTTACTGTTTTTTCTAATTCAGTAAAATAATTTTTGTAATTTAACTGGGAGGATGGCATTGAATATTTAAATTATGTAAAAATTGTAGTTTTATTATGTTGGCTCTGACTACCCATATTTCATCAATTATTTATATCTGATTTTATTTGTATAAAAAGTTTTTTTTAATAACTTTGTTCATATAATTCCTGGGTTTGTTTTGGCAGGTGTACTCCCAAGGATTTTATACTGTCTCACATTATTTTACATGGGGTATGTATCTTTTACAATCTCTTCTTGCAGGGTTTTGTTTGTGATATATAGGAATGATGATGATTTACATGGATTTACTTTATAACCTGCTACTTTACTAAAATTATTAATTGTTTCAATAACTTTTTAGCTGAGCCTTTGGGATTTTCCAAGAATATCATCATATTGTCTGCAAAAGAGATAAATTTATTACCTCATTCCCTCTTCTGATTCCTTCTATTTCTTTTTCTTCTCTTATTGCTAGGATTTCCAATACAATATTGAATAATATTGATGACAGTGGGCAGTCTTGTTTCACACTTGATCTTACTAAGAAGTGTTCTGGCTTGTCTCCATTATAATAATGTTTGCTGATTGTTTTAGATAAATACTTTTTATCAATTTATGGAAAAATCAATTTATACCTATATTTCCAAGACATGAAAGTTTTACTTTATCAAAAACTTTTTATGTATGTATTGATATAATCATTTTTTTTACTTTTTTATTATTTATATATTCAATTATATTAATAGTTTTCCTTATGTTAAACCATCCCTGCATTCCTGGTATAAATCCCACTCAATCATAATGTATAATTTTTGTAATATATTGTTGCAATCTTCAAGCTATATTTTTTTTTTTAGGATTTTTGCATACATATTCATTAATGAAATTGATCTATAATTTTCTTTCTCTATTTTCATTCTTTCTGGCTTAGGTATCAATATCATATTTGCTTCATAAAAAGAAAGTTAATAGGAAGTCTTAAGATAAAAACATTTTTAAGATGGAAAGGTCAAGGAAGACTTCCTGGTGGAAGATAGCAACTGAGCTGTGTCTTGAAAGAAGAAAAGGACTTTCCCCCCTCCAAGTGAGATGGTAGAAGGGGCTGATTTTGGGAAGTTTTCAGCCACAGGATACCATATCAATGAAGAGGAGAGAATGTAGGACAATAGTAGTGGGTGCTGGAGAATTTGACTGGAACCTAGAGTATGTGAAGGGGAGAAGTATGAGATGACATTGGAAAGGTAGGTTAGAATTAGACCAGGGAGTCTCATGAATGCCAGGAGTAGCAGCTTATATGTTCTTTAGTAGGCAGTGGGAAGCTAAAGAAGACTTTTGACTACAGAAGTGATACCCTGGGATATGCTTAAGATAAAATTATTTAATGAGGCAAAAGTCCCATAAAAATGATCACTTATATTAGCCAGTAAAACATATGGAACAATACCAGGTCCAAGTTTTCTCTGATAACTAGCTTGGAATTTCCTTCTTAGAGACTGACAGGAAACTACAGGCTCTTACCATTAGTACTGGCGTTTTCTGAATGCTTTCTTTTACTGTGTTTAAATTCTTTTTAAGGCATTGGATGAAAGTACGGCAAAGAACAGACAAATCCTTCCCCTTAGTAGGAAGAAAATTAATCAGTGGGCTAGAATAAAGTCCAGAATAAGTGACACATTTTTGGATGCCTACTTTCTGGTAAGTAGTAGTACATGGAATTTTTCACATGGTGGTAATAAGAAGTAACATATGAGAAAAGTGTGGCTTCTAAAAAATTTTAAACTTTATTTAGATAGTTCTATTTCTAGTTTTTGAAGTGTTAAAAGTGTGTTCTTTTTCTTAAGAAAAAAAAGTTATTTTCTAGAAAGAAAAGTAGGAGAGTGGAATAGCTAGATAACAAATTTTGTCCATACTAAGGAATAGCTCTGAAAATGATATATGGAAAAATCTCAGTCTTTCAGAGTTTTTCTAACAAAGGCTTTGTCTATTCTAGCTGAATGCAATATATGTTAACAAGATTCTATACCCCATGAGTATAGAGAATGTAGTCTGGAAAAGGTTTGGAATGTCTCTTGAATACCATATAACACAGATGCTTAGTATCTTCGAGCATTCAACAAATGAATTAATAAAACTCTGTATTATATGACCAGTCTCCATTGTATTTTTGTGGTCAAACAATGGATTCAGAAAGGAGATTGCTTCATTTTTCCCCACATAGCAAACTTTCTTGACCGTTGCAATGCAACCAGAATACATGGCCCATCATTTGAATGGGCAACGTAGATTACCCTAAATTAGTGTTTCAATAGTGTCTTGGTAGTTTAACCTAATTCTCTTCATATACATAGAGAGCTATCATTAGATATGGACAATTGTCAATATCTTTGGGATACTGTAACAGTAGTCAATTTAGCAGATACTTAGCCCTTAGTAAGTAAGGGCTAAGTACCTCTTGAAAGAAAGAGGATGTAAACTCTGTCTTCTGTGAAAGAGACAGAGGGTGTGAACTCGGTCTCCTGTTGCTGACATGGCAAGAGGGGGTTGACTGAGACAGGAGATCAGTGCGTGTATTTAAGAAGAGCTCCAGAGGACAGACAGACAGAATCAGGAATCTTCCTCCTGGTGGCTCCCGGTGGAGGAAGCAGAATTGTTCCAGCATCTGGGAACTGGGCTGCTGCACTGAAGAACTGAGTTGGAGTTTTTGAGAGAGAGAGAGAGAGAGAGAGAGAGAGAGAGAGAGAGAGAGAGAGAGAGATTTTTCTCCCAGCATTTGGAAGCTGACTGAGAAATAAATTGGAATTTTTCTTGAAACCAGAATTTGATGAAGGCTGAAGTGGCTGTTGCTGCTGCTTGGAAGGCTGGTGTTGCTGCTGCTGCCTGGAAGGCCGACATTTCTCCTGGGTCCTAGGGCCAGCTGAACTGCTGGAAGACTGAAGAAGCATGACCAGGATAAGATTATATTTGTTTCTTCTTGGTGGATCCTTGAGTTCCCGGCAACAGAAGAGATGAAAGTTTAAGATGTGCTGGACCTTGTGAACTTTGGTGTGTGCCAGGGACTGCCCGGAGGGCTGGATGAGAACCTGGCAGGTGTCTGCCCCTGAATCCAGGTGACTGTTTGGTGGATTCCGGTAGAAGCTGGGACCATAGAAGGGGATCCAGGGAATCTGAGAGACCATCCTGAGTCAAGATGAAGACAAAGGCCTCTCCTTGGATATAGAATGCCTGATGAAATTGAAATTTGCTGGACACTGAGGAGTGGAGGGTTTGTGTGGTTTTTCTAATGATTGTATTTAGTGACTGATTGTTAGATAAGTGACTGATTAAGTTAATGTATGATTGCCCCATGAGTGGAAGATTGACTATTGTATTGTGGATTGATTGAATGATTAAGTATTGATTATTGTATTGTGAATTGAGCGAATGACTGAGTGAGGAGGCAAACCTACTTAGGGAAACCAGATGATTATTCTTCTGTTCTTTGTTCTAAATACTGAGGCCACTGCAGTAAAAACTAGGTGGCCATTCTAATGTTAAACTGTTATGAACACTATACTGTGATTTTCTGTGATAAGATGTAATGTTGTGAATATTATATTTTGATTTGTTGTGAATGTTTGCCTTGATCTGTAATGGAATAAATGGAGTGTTCACTATACTGTGTAATCAGAACCTTAAAAGCTGTTCACAGTAGCATTCTTTTGGGAATCTGCTAGTGCATGGCATTACAGATACTTTAAGAGATCTTTCCTAAAAATATTTTTAAAATTGTTTTGTAGTTAATGGATAGAGGATTATAGATCTGGAGCTCAAAATGGCCTTAGATTATAGGATGATCATTGAACTGAAGTTGAAATACACCTCAGAGGCCATCTATTTCAACCAATTCAGTTTATACAGGAGGAAACTGAAGACATCTGACCTAAACCCTTCATATTAACATACAATGAAACTGAGGCCCAGAGAGGTTAAGCAGTTTTCCCAAGGTCATACACCTACCTCTCCCTGGAGGCAAGAAGACTAGGGTTCAAGTTTTACCTCAGACAAATACTAGTTGTATGACCTTGGCCATGTCATTTAAACTCTTAGTGACCCAAGGCAACTCTCTAAGACTCTAAGTTACTGACAAGTTGCTGATTTTCATTGCAGGAGGGAATTTCAATAGCAGGAAGTCACAGATAAAATCAGAGGTCCCTGGCCCTTTCTCTGATCCCCCTCTTCCCCAATTACCGTCAATTAAGCAACTCTATTCCAGGATTACTTTAGCTAGATGAACTTAATGATTTCTAGCATTTCAGAGTGAGAATAGTTTACCCTTTGTAACTGCCCATTTCTGTATTAGTGATATTTTAAGCATTATCACCAATCATGCCAGGGTACACAAACACTTTATTGCACACATTGTGCCATAAATACTTGAGGTCTATTTTAAACTCCTGGAGGCAGAGAATCAGCTGGGACTGTGTTTCATGCAGTGCAATGATCATTTACAATGCTATATGAATAATACTGGTCATTCTCTACCTTTTACTACTTTAGTTGCTTATGTTACTTAATAATCACATGTAGTTTACCTTTTTTACATAAAAAAATAAACTGATGAGTATCACATCTCAAAGCATTCTGAATAGTCTCCCTTCTCCCTGCTATTCCCTGGCCCCTGAAGTCCTGCTTATCTTTGGTTCATGATTCTCATCCATCCAATCCTATAGGATTCAATTTTTTTTACTTAGGTAATGTCTGTTATCTTGACATATCCATTTTCTCCATATTTAAAATTTTCAGCATTTTGTTGAACTTCTTTTTAAAGTGTTTCTGAAGGAGTCAGAAAAACGATATACATAATGATGGTGTAAATGGGAAGAACAGTAAAAATATGTTTTAATGACCAGACTTATCCCTAAGAAGAAAAAAGAATTTCCCTACTTTGAACAGAGAAGTAGAAGACTATGAAAGAAAAAATGTGGTACAAAAACAAAAGGCATCAATAATACTAAAAAAAAGGTATAGGTGAATACTGGTTATTTTGTAAATATTCCCATACAAAAAAATCTTTTATAAGAGTGGCTACAGATATTAAAAATTAGCTATGAAGTGTGAGAATGAAAATTGAACTTACATTTTGTTTTCATCTTCTCATGGGTTGCAAATGACCTTTCCTTCTGTCTTCTTTGTCCTAAGGACCAATCCTTACACTATAAAATCTTTCTGAAACAGCACAAAAGAATTCCTTTTCAGGGTGATTTTTAAAAACTCAATAATTTTCACTGAGTTTATTTACATTGTCTGAGCTTTAGTTCATTTTGTTTTTTTTTCACTTCCTATCCAGCTTCTTAGTAGAGCAAGAAAATGGCTGATTCAGGCCTAAATCCTGTTTCTAATTTTACTATCTCATAGGCTTGGATCATTCTAATGTTTCTGGGGGATTTAATACACTTTTTCTCTTGCAACTTCCTCAGAAGTATTCAACTGGAATGATGGTTAGCTTCGCTGCTCCAGTTCTCCCTGATGGACTTAGACTTATATTTATTTTTAGCACATGGCTTTTTGAAAGAATCTTGAAGTTTTTCCATTGGCTTACAGATAAGGTCCACAATTTAAATCTTGTCACACTGAGGAACAATAGCCTAGAACTTGGAAGTGCACACCACTATCAGAACTTGTTAATATCAAGGAGTGTGTGTGAGGTGGTAATGAGATTTGTGGGTCTCCTCAGTTGATCCATTTCCTCCTGGCTGTTGATTTGAATCTGGCATCTCTCCATTATTTAAACTATAAGACCATAGATGTAAACCTTGAAGGGACTTCTAAAGCTATCAAGTCCAACCCTTTCTACAGATGAGGAAATGAGGTTTAATGACTTGTCTAGGATCACATAACTAGTAAGTCTTTCTTTCTTTTCTGCCCTTTTATCTTTATCTTTCTTTTCCTTTTTCTTCCTTCCTTCCTTCCTTCCTACCTTCTTTTCTTCAGCAACCTGGTGGCTCCCTGCTCTCAGGGGCTTACCATATTGCTATTGAACTTGATATAGATACCTACTTCTATTGAACTCTTTTGCAACTGAACTGAGCTTGAATTCCTGAACTCAAGTGATCAATCATCCCCAGCTTTCCCAGTAGCTGGGATTTAAGGCATGTGTCAGTGCTAATAATTTTCCAAGGCTTACTATTTAAAAACCTAAAGGGAACCTCATTTATTGTTCAGGGTCTGGCCTAGATCTTGGGAATGCTGTGGGATCTTCTGTGAGGACTGGCTACCATGGAGACAGGTACTAGGGACCAGAAGCAATGGATATGTCATTCTGTGGGCCTTCTTTCAATCCATGTGAGTTACCTCTTGTGATAAATAGTCCTAAATGAATTCACCTGTTTCGAGATGAACTCACAGGAACCATATGGATGCAACTACAAAACACTCATTACAGAAATAAAGTCAGACCTAAAAAATAGACTGATATTAAGTACTCACCATTGCTATGTGCCAATATAATAAAAAAATATTGCTTAAATCAATTTACTTTGAGGGGCAAGTGGCCCAGTGCATTGAGTGCTGGACTTGAAGTCAAGAAGACCTGAGTTTGAATCCTATCTCACACACTTACTGGCTGTGCAACACTGGGTAAGTAACTTAATATTTCTCAGTCTCAGTTTCCTCACTGTAAAATGTCATTAGAAATTGTAATAGTAATGGAATTTAAAGATCCCCCTGTATTGGCTTGGTTTTCGGTTTGAGTGTTATGTTATGAGAATCTGAAGATTTTTCCTGCCCTAGGCTCTTTGATAGGATTAAGTGGCTCTGAGAACCTTCCCTGATTTGAAAATGTACTCTGCCCTCTAATAGGCTGAATTGGTTACATGGAGCTTGTGTCGAGAAGCTTGTTCTTCAGGAATGCCCATACCTTACTGCTTTGTGATTGGGCAGCTGGTCAAGAGGGTTGTGACATTCTCTAATCCAGGAGAAGGCTATATACCCCGATGTAAGGTTTTGCTTTGGGGCTTACTTTGGAAAGAGTTGTGTGATTTGGCCAGATGAGACTCTGGGAAGCTGTTGAGCCCCCCAGTTTTGAAAACCCAAATGTTGATGCTTCCCTCTCTGGTAACTAACTAGGTATGGATGTAATGGTCAGATGGCTGGAAGCCCTGTCTGCAGAATTGTTTCTTTGTCTGCTTGTAACTTCTGTTTGTATTCTCTGAAGTTCAGGGTGCTGACTTTTTCCTCTGAACTAGGTAAATGATATATGTTTGATTGATTAAAGTAACATTGTTAACCCATTTTGAGTTGTTTTCTTTTAGAAAAGCAGATCTAAGGGGGCGGAGCCAAGATGGTGGCATAGCAGCAGCAACATATCACAGCTCTCACATAGCCACCCCAAAATACCCATAAAATAGGACTCTAAACCAATCCTAGAACTCCAAAACGCACACAAGGATACTTCCCACTAAAGTCAGTTCGGCTATGAGGAACCATATCAGCACTGCGATCTGAAACCAGCCTGGCCTTAAGCCGTGGCTGTGCCCCGAGGGGCGGCTGGGCGGGAGAAGCTTCTCAGGTGAGCGGA
>CM053586.1:137723753-137739397 GCA_028646515.1 Pseudochirops corinnae
GGGACTCAGTCTTCTGGTATTTAAATGAATGCACTATCTATATTTCTTATGTAGAGAGCCTGTTCCATTTTGTGATTAATAACTATATCAGCATATTTGTAGTTACTGTAGGCATTGTGAATACTGCATTGCTGATACATGAAGTAATAGGGCACTATATACTATTGCTCCTATACCTCACTAACACAGTCTGATTAATAAATCAATTTTCACATGTTTTTAACCAATGCAAAATAATTTTAGTAATCACTGCTTTATAATATAGTTTAAATTGTCATTATGCTAGTCTCCCCTCATTCCTACTATTTTTCATTATTGCCCTGAAATTGTTTTACCTTTTGTTATTCCAGATGAATTTTGTTATTATTTTTTCTGCTTCTATATAATAATCACTTGGTAGTTTGGTTTGGCACTAAATTTGTAAATTAATTGGATAGTCTTGTCATTTTTATTGTAGTGGCATGTCCTAGCCATGAACAATGAATATTTCATTACTTATTTAAGTATTTCTTTGTTTCTACAAAGAATGGTTTGCATTTTTTGTAACAAAAAAAAAACAACTCCCAAGTACTTTATTCTTTTTGTGGTTATTTTGAATTAAATTTCTTTTTATATTTTATCCTCATTTTTAATTAGTAATAAGGTAGATATTTTCTATAACTTGTTACTTTTATTGTTTCATTCAATTTTTAAATGATTCTTTGAGATTCTCTACATAAACCATCATATCATCTGCAAATAAAGATAATTTTGCTTCTACTTTGCCAGTGCGTACTTCTTTAATTTTTATTGCCTTGTTGTATCTAGCATTTCTAGAAGTATGTCAAATAATGACAATGACAAAAAACATTCTTTCTTTACCATTTATTTTATTAGAAAGGCGTCTGTTGCCATACCATTACAAATATTGCTAGTTCTCAGTTTTATATAGATAATCCTGAAAAATATATTTATCCCAATATATTGGGTGTTTTCATCATAAATTAGTATTATATTTTTCCCAAAGGCTTTTTCTGCATCTACTGATTTAACTATGTAGTTTTAATTGTTTTGTTATTTAAAATGGTCTATTATGTTTACAATTTTCCTTAGTCACGCATCCCATATTCATCCAACTGGGTAATAGTGGATAATTCTTTAAATATTTTAAAAATTCACTATTCCCTAGTCATATTCTTCTCTTTTTTTTTTTTCCTGACACTTGGTCTCCCTCTCTCACCCATACTAGAAATGCAACAGCAATTCACAGACACAATCCCAATCCCAACTGACTAGGATTTTAGGACCAATTGACTAAACTTTAACTTGCTCTGCTTATCCATCCTGGGCCAGTTTACACCTTCTTAAGGAGTTTGGTGATGCATTGCTCCTGGGTGCTCACCATATTGGTGTCAGATTTAGTGCAGAGACTAGATCAGCTTTTAGCCCTCCTACAATTCAGAATTTCTGAACTCAAGTAATCCACCATGTTCGACTTCCCCAGGAACCTGAACTACAGACATGAGCCACGTTCCCTAGCCATATTCTCATCAGCAACTAAACTGCCAAGACCAAAGCCTTCTCCAGCTTCTGATAAGAACCAGTCAACTCCAGGGCCTTGTCCAATGGCTTAGTACAGCCAGCTTGCTCATGACAAGATCCTGCCAATCTCCTCTCTGGCTACCATACTTTGCTATGCTCCAAGATCTTCTAGAAGTTCAGGCCCATCAGAAAAAGACCCAGTTATCTGTCTCCCACCTTTTGAGGCCTCTGGGACATTCTCTAATGTCATCCTGCCCCAAGATATGATTCCCTCCACCTCTTCTCCCCACTCCACCAAGGCCTTCTATAATACAGTCCTTTTCAAGCTGCCTCAACATTGAGTTCCCATATCTCCTCTGACTCCTGACTGCCATGAGGCAGCCCTTCCAGTATCTTTTAGGATACAACATCCCCACCTAGCACAAGGTATTTGAAGGAGGACCTCTAATAATTTATTAACAGCTCTTGTTCAAAAAACCTCTCTCCAACCACTAATATGGCACATGGACTCACTCTTAAATGGTTAGTATACTTCTATCCACTCCCCATCTCAGTGATTCTGAACCCATAGATACCAACATATATGCACTGATATCCATCTCCAACCATCTTTTCTCTATACTCATCAACTTCAATCCAAACCTCACAAAGTCTCATTCTAGATACTGTTCCATAATTAACATATTTCCTTTCATCTTAAACATCTTCCTTTCTCACTCCTTTCATCTTCTGGAATTCACTGAGACCTGGCTCCTTCCTGATGACACCTTTTTTTTTTTTTAGTCATTATTCAATTCTTATTTATACCCTATTGCTCAGTTGTTGTGGTAAGGGAATTGGAATACTTCTACTTGAAGTTCATGCTGTCTAGATTTGTTACTCAATACAGATCGTGGTAGTTATTCACCACTACCACCCTTCCCTGGACAATTTCCTTCTTTCCTCAAAGAGTTAAGTACCTGGTTTATAGTCTTTCTCTCCATCTCAAATCATATCCTTCTGTTAGGGGTCTTCAACATACATACCTATGCTCCTTCAAATATACTAGCTTCCCATTTGTTCAATTTATTCAATTCCCATGATCTACTCCTCTATTCCTCAGATACAGACTTTCTGCTCCCCAAATCAATGTAGTAGCTCTACATTCAAGAACTCTGAAATGCCTTCATCTGCTCAGAATATTTTATTATTCCATATTTCCCTGTGTCTTACTATTTTTAATCCTATTTTTCTTCCTCATCATGCCCTTCAAGCTCTCCAGTCATTCAAATAATAAGTATTTATTAAGCACTTCCTATATTCCAAGCACTATGCTAGGCACTGGAAATACAAATATAAGCCAAAAAAAAAAAGTCCCCATCCTCAAGGAACCTACATCCTCACTAGGGAAAACAACCTTCAAAAAGAAGCTAAAGTGTGGAGGTAGAGAGCTGATGGGAAGGTACCTGGACAGGGCATGATGGGAGAATCAAATTGCTGCCTGGGAAGAAATGAAGAGAAGACTGACCTGAATGCCTTATCCTTATCCTTGAATGCCCATCCAATCAGAGGAAGGCCCCCTTCTCTCCAAGGCTAAGGGTGCTTCTGAGGTGTCAGTTCCAGAGTGGTTATTTCACTTAATCCTGGAGTGAAGAGATTTTGCAGGCATAATGGAAAAATCTAGATTTCACTCCTCTTTTGGCAGGCTGCTCAACCCTGCACTGGTTACCCTCTCTTCCTTTAACAATATCTACCATAGGTGAACCAACTCAACTCTACACTATCTTTTCCTGCATTCTTTATCTCCTTGTCCTCTTGTAGAAAACTTGTGGAACTCCAGTCTGTAACGAAGCCTACCATCCACTTCTGCTCCTATTCATGTGCTTCTAAATAGACCTAGAGGAAGTCATAAAACTGTGCCTACCATCCACTACAGATTTAGGTTGTCTAATTTCAGTTAGGCTTTCATGGCAGCAAGGGAATTATTTTATTCCTCATTAATCAATTAACTATCCCACCATCCATAACGGCTGTTCCAAAGCTTCCTGTCTCTCCTTAAACTTTGCATAATACCTTCTCTACAACTCTTTCTGCTCAGGTCTTGCTTCCAAGAGTTTCCTCTTCTCCTCCTCTCTTTCCTATCTAATGACACTTAGATATCCTCCTGCATTATCTCCTTCAGTTTGTTCTATTAATGAAAAGGTGGTTGTTTTTCTTACCAAAGCCTACTATCTTCTCTAACAGAATCCCCTTTCTTCCCCCAACAACTTTCATCTCCATCTTTCTCAGTCCTTATTCTTCTTGACTTTTCTGCAGAATTTGACACTATTAATTACTCTCTTATCCCAGATACCTTGTACCCTCTAGTACTTTTCTGACATTGCTCTCTCCTTGGGACATTGATACTGAGTTAACTACAAACCCACTAGGACACTGGGATGCAAGGATGCTGGGACACCTGGATACCTAGACAATTCTCTTTCCTGGCTTTTCAAAACTCACAGTTAGAGTCTCCAATTCCTTCACAGAAAATGGAAAGAGGGAATGCAAAGGTCAAAGACTTAAGTCAATTTCATGGGGCCACATACTGACTTAATAAGGAAGGCCCAACACCTTTTCCCTTCTCTTACATCATTGCTTCTCTCTGAACTCTTTCAGAGCTGTAAAACCAGAGTGAAGCAGCTAAAGAGAAACATAGCTAGAGCTCTGGTTGCCAGTCCTTTTTGAATGCCTCCAAATCCAATAAAAAAAGAAAACACTTCATATTCTCTGCTTAGTCACCCAGAACCTGCTACAGGATATTTGCATGTACACCAACATCTCTCTAAGACACTTCCATTACAGGTCATCATGACTCCTGAAAGCAGGTTCCTTGGCCTCTCTACATGGGGAGAAACTTTCAGAGTTGTTTGGTGTATGTATCCCTACTCATTACAAATCTTTCTAAAAATCGATTTCTTGTTTTTACAGCCCTTAAATTTCTTCCTATATTCCCTCACCCACTCGTCATAATAGCCTTTTGAATTAACATTGGGGAAAAATGCTACATCTTAAGATTCTTATTCAGTACCCTTTCCCCACCAGCCTCCATACTTAAACAGGGCTCACAAATAGACCATGGACTTCTGCTTTGGGATCCTGTTGGTAATTTCCCTGCTCTTTCAGTTTCTGTTGGCACACCCTGCTCCTACATTTTCCTCATATTTGTTTTGCAACAAATGTAAGGCATCAACTCTTACAAGGCACATGAGGTTGAAGAAAATGTATGGGGAAGAACTGAGTTTCCAGCTTCCTAGGGCAGCCCCTAGATTAGGGCACTCCAGAATGGTTAAAAATCTGATAGTTCAGCCATATCATCTTCCCCTGAAGACATGGTGTAGAAAATACTGATACAGGATATGTGAGTAAAGCAGGCCCAAAGGAGAAGGGATTAAAATCCAGCTAAGGCTAATTTTGTTCCCCCAGAAGCTACTTGGGTCAGAAACTGAGGCCAGGTAAAAGTAAATTTCCTGATGTGGGAGGAGGTTGAGATAGCTTTGAATTCCAGCCCCTGAGGTAAACCCACCATCAGAGAAGGAAAAGTAAAAAAGTGAGCTAGAAGGAAATTTAAGGGGAAAAGGCTAAAACAACCAAAAACCGCAAAAGAAAAAAAAGTAAGTTTAAAAACCTAGAGCACAAACAGATAAATCAACAGAGAAGATACAAAAATTAGAAGAGAAGTATCAAAACATCCAAGAGATTACAAATCTCTCAAAATAAATATTGCAAAATAAAGGAAACTGAATCAATACCTAATAAAACTTAGAACTCTGTGGATTCCTAAGGGAACATGGAATAAGAACAGCATGTTCCAGAATTGTGCAAGAGAGAATAAAGAATCTTGAAAGAAGTTAAGTGGGAACAAATTTATTACCTGCATAGCAGAAATAATAAACAGAATAGAAAAATGTGAATCTGTGGTGGTTAGAAAAATGTGAATCTATGGTGGTGTCTGAGAAAACAACAAATTGAGAGTACAAATATACTGAAATGAAGGACATTCTGGAAAAGAAGCAAAAAGCAATAGTATTTTTTTTTAAAACACATGATCTTTCTACAAGTAAAATACGCTGATCTCAAAGGCATGATGTATAGAGACAATGGAAGGTTGCCAGGCCTTCTAGAAGGACATGACAAATCAAGAAAATCTGAACACCATAATGAAAGAAATAATACAAGAAAATTGCCTAGTGCTTCTGAATATAGAAAACAAAACACCAATCAAAAATATACACAGATCACCTCCAGGAAAAAAAAAAACAAAAAACAAACCTCTTTGCTTCAAACTCGAAGTCACAATAGCAGTTAAATTAAGCAATTTCAATTACAAATTCTTTAAGAAACCAGGGGAAAAAACCCAGAAAAAAAGACCTTCAATATAAAGGAAAGGAAATTTGAATAAGAGAAGACTTCTCTGATATTGTTTCATTATGTATAGTACCTTTAAATGTAATATAGAATGGGGAAAAAAAGTCCATTTAACAAAGAGTAAAACAAAACATATCCCCACAATGATGATGTCCCAAAATGTATGTCTCCTTCACCATAAGTTCATTACCTTTCTATCTGTAGGTAGGTAATATTCTTCATAATAGGTCCCCTATCTTATAGAAAAACAGGTTTCTGGGGGAGGGTGGACTGGATTAAACTGGATTAAATTAAAACCTTATTCTGAGGATTTTAAGAGAAGAAAGAAAAGGGATGGTAAAAGGAATACACTAGAAGGAAAAAAGAGGGTAATAGAATTTAGGTTTTCTCATAGTTGGAGTGCATGAGAAGAAAAGCATATAAAATATAGAGAAAGGTATGGGAAAAGCAGGCATCATTCTTACCTCATTCTCAAGAATCTCATTCTTATCTGAAAGGAGAAAAGGGTTGAATGTGCCCCCCGCAAGCAGTTTATACATACATATACATATACATGTACACACACACATAGAAATATATTAGACTCAAAAGAGAACCAAGGAAGGATTGAGAAGTGGGGTTTAACAAGGAGGATAATATTAGGGAGAGAATAGTCATAAGCAAAACAAACTTCCTGAAGAGGGAATTAAAAGACAAAAAAAGGAAAGAACTAGGATCTAAGTGGGTGTTCATCAACTGGGGAATAACTGAACAAATTGTGATATATGAATGTGATGGAATATTATTGCTCTGGACGAAATTATGAAAAAGATGATTTCATAGAATATTGGATTGTTGTTTGTCCTTTGTTCTCAAAGAGGACCGTGACAGTAGGAAGGTGATGCCATGACTTGCAAATGAATTGGATTTAAGTGAGGGAGGGCTGTGCAAAGTCCCCAGTCTCTCTCCTCTGGAGCCATCTGTGTCCAGTGGCAAGGTAGAGATCAGAACAACTGGAGATGGCCCCAATGCAGTGGGAGACCTTGACCTTTTTAAGCTAAGGTCTTTCCCAGGTCTCAGTCTGACTGAGGCAATGCCCATTCAGTGATTATGGCTGGGCAAGAAACAAGGCTTTCACTGCCTGAAGGCCAAGTATGTTCCATTCTCTTACAGCACAGACTAGGGTTCTGTGGTACCCTTAAGGGGCATTGGGGGGAGGGAGGAAATGTCTAGGCTTTCTGTCACTGGCTGTAGCTCCCTGCCATGGTGTTCCCCCAATTGTGGGTTCCTTGCTCTCCAGTTCCATTAACTATTAATATTCACATTAGTTTTTACAGAAATATTTATTTCAAAAGGTACAGCAACATATAAACTTGCTCCCCATCCCATTGTGTTTAATCCTCTTTCCACCTTGTACCACCTCAGTCCCTGAGAAATAGAAGGGGATTAAGCTCATTCTTTAGTAGCTCAGTGCCTATAGTATAGAACATACAGTACCAGTTCCAAATCCAAAACTCACCTTGGGCTCAAGTCCCAGGTACCCTAGCTTTTGGTGCTTCCTTTCCAAACGGACTGCTGGCAACATTCTACCTGTAATCCTGGCAGATTGTCTCCAGTACGTGAAAGTGAGGACAAATTAAACAGAACCGAAACAAGTACCCCCATGCCTATTTCTTGAAGCCAGGGTAAAAGCAAGAAAGGGATGGAGAAGTATCCCTCCTTCTGGACCAGGTCATGATACTGCTCTGGTGGGGGAATTGTGCATGATATTCACTCCCTGAACTAACAAAGGAAAGAGAGCAATTGTCTCAGCCTGGATCATTTAAAAGACACAGGCTGTTCCCACTAAGCAACCAATCAAAGGAGACTACTCCACGTGGTAAGGGAATTCAGAGAAGCAGGGTACTTCCATTTTAGGTAATTTAGGCATGTGCAGGTAAGCCTCTTTACATATGTGTACACAGAATAGATAGATATAGATATATGTGTATATAATATATAATGTTGCATTATATATATTGTGTATATAATATATAATGTGATGTTCAATATATCATGTATAAAAATACTTATAAGGTAGTTAAATACAAGGTAGTTTGGGTGGGAGGACACTAGCGGTTGGAGAGTTCAGGAAAAGCTTCAAGTCTTGAAGGAACAGAGGGACTCTATGAGACAGAGGTGAGGAAAGAGACAGAAGTAAAGGATGGGGGTGGGGGATAAGCCAGTGCAGAGGCATGGAGATGGGAGATTAAGTGTTGTATGGGAGGAGCACAGAAAAAGGCCAGTTTGACTAAATCACAAAGTATGGGAGGAGAACAGAAAAAGGCCAATTTGACTAAATCACAAAGTATGGAAGGGTGATATAATACCCATGAGAATTGAAAAGATAGATTGGGGCCAAATTTTGAAGGTTTTAGAAACTAAGCTGAGGAGTTTATTTGATCCTAGAGCAATCAAAAGAGAAGGGGGGGCGGCGTCACATGGTCAGATCAGCACTTAAGGAAAATCACTTTGGCAGCAGTGTGTAGGGTTGACTGGAGTGAGGAAAGACTTGAGGCAGGAGGACCAATTAGGAGGTTATTGCAGTAACCTAGGGGAGAGTTGATGGGCACCTGAACTAAGGCAGTAGCTGTGTAAACAGGGAAATAGGGTAAGATGCAAGAGGTGTTGTGGAAACAGAAGTATTGTTAGAGACAGAAGTATTTTGGAAATTGACAGGATATGGGGGTTAAGGGAGAATGAGGAGTCCAAGATGATCCTGAGGTTATGAACCTCAGAGACTCTAAGGATGGTGGTACCTTTGATAAAAATAGAGAGGTTTGGAAAAGAAAAGTCAGGGTGGGGGAGGCAACAGTGAATTCATTTTTGGACATGTTGAGTTTATGTTGTCTCTGAGACATCAAGTTTGAAATGTCCTGTAGGCAATTGATAATGTGAGACTGAAGATCAGGAGAGAGAATGGGGCTTAGATATATTAATCTTACCCACAGGAGCTGATGAGGTTACCAAGACAAAGAATGTAGAGAGGAAAGAGAAGAGGGCCTAGAACAGGACATTGGGAAGCACCCACAGTTAGTACACATGACATAGATCATGAACCAGGAAAGTAGACCGAGAGAATTGTCACACAGGTAGAAGAACCAGGTAAGAGTAGCACCATGAAAACTGAAAGGAAAGAGTATCCCAGGAAGGAAGATGGGACGTGGGGGTGGTATTCAACCATGAGCAATGTCAAATGCAGCAGACAGACTGATAAAGATGTGCACTGACTAAAGACCATCAGATATGACAATTAATATGTCACTGGTAACTCTGGAGAGAGGAATTTCAGTCAAATGATAAAATCAGGAACCAGATTGCAAAAAGTTGTGGGAGTAGAAGAAGTGAAGTACTCAGTGCATACAGCTTTTTCTAAGAGTTGTGATATTAGAATCCAAATGTGATGCCTCCATTGTCCTTGATGGTGAAAGAGTTTTGTTACAAAATTCTTTATAGATCTTTCTCTTTCTCTCTCTTTCTAGTTTCATCTTGATATGGCCTCAGGATCATGTTGCTTGGTTGATCTCATTGAGTTTTCTTTAAATTTATTTTTTCCTCTCCTGTTTTTCACTGTTTTATGAGGTAATACTGCCCATTATCTTGTGCCATCTCCATAAGATTTACAAATTAGTTTATACTCTAAACTGCTATTGTCCTTGGCTCCCATTTCTCTCTATTTGGCAAGGAAACCAAATGTTACTGGCTCAGGTAGTTACTAGGCTCTTTTGTTCTCTTTGCTATCACAAATGATATACATTTGTAAAACTTCCATGCAGAATTGTTATAATTGGTGTCCTTTTTTTCTATCCATTTCCCATTTTCAGCATCAATAACTTGTCTAAATAGGTAATATTTGAGTTGTTTTAATTGCATTGTATATCTTTTACTCATTTTTAGTTGTTTTCTTTGTTTTGTATTAATTTGGAGCTCTACTCTAACAAGTTAGTGAAGTGACAGCCAATTGAGGAATTATTCCTATATCAGTAATGAGTTGTTTCCTCTTTGTTAACATATAATTGGTTTGATTTCTTTGTGATGCTGTTTGGTACTCACTACATCCAGAGCTTCCCAATCAAAGTATTTGAGATATTGGCATGAAGTTTCCGTGTATTTTGGTTTCCAAATCTTTCTCTTCTCTTGACTTTCTCTTCTTCTGAATAATATTTCCCAACATTTTCATTGTTCTCCTCTCGACTTTTTCATGGAAGTCAACAAGTACCAAATTATATGGTGATTTGATTTGGAAGATCACACCAAGCTCTTCATAAAATTTCTCTACTTCTCAACTTTTATAACAGCTGCTGAAACAAAGGTTACAATTATTTTCATGGTAGTCTTCCTGCAAATATTTGCACGAGTATTGCAATATGAAATTAACAAAGGTCCCATGAAATGACATTTCTTGTCACTTTTGTACGTGCAATAAAACCAACTCCTTCATTTACTTCTCCAAGAAGAAATTCTGAACTATTTTTGCAATTAACTGTGACTTTCCTTTGTCTTCTGTCTTCACTTATAGCAAGAATGTCAAGACTGAGATGATTTCATTCCTTAAGTATCATTTCCATCCATTAGTCATTGGACAAGGATCCTACAGTACCAATAGCTAAGTCAATAATTATAGACAACCTAAAAACTATGTGATTCTTAATGTTCTGTGTCACTTTTTTCCTGCCAGTCTGACATGACCACTGTAGAAATGGTAGGTGACTAACAGAACTGAGAACTTTTTTTCTATTTCCTTGGTTTCATGTATTTCCACGGACAGAAACTGATTACCAAGTGACTGGCCCATTGGTGATGAGCCTCTCCTCCAATAAGTAGGATGAGTCTTATAAAAAAGATAATATTCCAGCCTTTGGGACCAGACTGAAAGCCTTCCCACCATGGTAATATCTGTCAGACCTTATGTTTTGCTGGAATAAACTTCAGAAGCCCAGGGTCACCTTCACACCAAAATGTAACACTGACTTTCAATACATAGTAGGTACTTAATAAATGCTTGAATTGAATAAAAAGTGATTTCCCTGGACATCATTTACAAACATCTTTATTAATTATTTTAAGTATTATTTCAATGTACCCCTTGTTTCTAATAGGAGTGCTTATTTCTCTTACCTTTCTACCATCTTTACCATGTAACTTTGAATTTAACTCCAACTTGTATGTTATATATTGGCTCTCATTGAGTCAATGCTTTATTTTAAAGCTTTCTCTCTTTTAAATTCTCCTGAATTTTCCTTTTTGTAATATTTTAAAATCATTTGCAGACCAAGATTTCCGTTGTTAAACCAAATCTATATACATAAGGAACAAATCTGGAAACCTAGTTCCTTGTTTCATATTGCCAGTATAGATCTTAGGCCACAGAGAGCTGAAACAACCCTTTTTAAAATTACAAGTAGAACTATGACATAGAAATAACCAAAATCTTTTTTTTAAAATTCTAATGGCTATTGTTACCAAGTACAGGATAAAATAATGTAAGAAATTCGATTGCAAGATTAGCAGCTTTCTGTTCAGTTATTACTGAATGTTGCCTATCAAAGTAGTATTTTAGCAAAAATCAGAACCAGAGCCAGGACCTCTCCAGATCTTGCTTGGTATAAGTGCAAGCAAGGTGGGATTTTTGTTGTTTTCTTTTTGGAGTTCAGTTTCCCAGGCTCAGATTAAATTGTGAACATCTGAAGGATTGATCTCTTTTGAACCCTGATAATTCAGAGCTGTGCTGAGTCATGTAGGTTTCATGCCTACTGGCTCTGAACCAATCAGGGGCCAAGCCTTATATGTTCTGGGAGATTAGTATTTTGCTTTGGGGGTTTGCTTATGAGAAGAATCTTTGGATTTTCTGGTGCAGACTCTAAGTAGCTGTGTGTTGAGAGCCTCCCAACTGCTTGTGTCTGTGCTTCCTCAATCCAGTGATGTATGTAAAGTATATAGCAATATTGTCTTACTCAGGCAGTTGGAGCCCTGTCTGTTGGTCTTTGTGCTAATTTCTCTGCTTGTATTTTCTCCATGTTCAGGGTGGTGACCTTTCCCTTGAACTAGCGAATATAATTAAAAGTAGGACTGTTGACCCCTTTTTGAGTAGTCTTTCCTTTAAAAGCAGATGAAAGAACCTGTGCTAGCAGGCCACCCTGGGTGTGCTAGAGTGTTTACTCATACACTTGGTTATAGATATTTCCTAATTTACAATGCACTTGCATCCACACAAGCTTGGTGTGAGTACATATACACACTCATTGAGTGGTAATTGATATATCTTTCTTGAAATCCACATATGTAAAATTTCTATCCAATTTTGTTTAAAAGAACTTATGGACACTAGTGCTATCCCATGTTTAATATTTCTAAATTATACACCTAACTTTATGCGATGGATAGTTTGAGAAACTAGATTCTGACTGGGTAGATAAAGAATCACTAACAAAGACCCCAAAACTAATTTGCATACCATGATTTTGAGAATTATTTTCTTAATTGCTAATTACCTGGCCTTATTTCTTTTTGGCTAATAGTTACATAAATCAGATGATTTCTTTTTTCAGTCATCCAGCTTCTCATAAGGTCTCCTTTCTCTGTTTCCTTGGGGGGAACACATTCACCTTTTTCATGGAAGCAAAGTAAGGAAAAACAAAATAAAACTGCCACTATGGTGATTAACTCCACTCCTGAATAGTAATTTTTCTGTTCCCCAAGAGCATTTCTATTTGAGATATCAGGAGGAACCAAAGCCAAGCTGTCACTCCCATGGAACTACAGAATGTTAGAAGAACTGGAAGAGCCCTCAAAGATCATCTAGTTCAGTGATCCAAGGCTAAAGGCAAGATGTGCTAATCCCAGGAGATGCAAAAAAGGAGATGCATCCCACATGGAGCTGTTCTTTCATGCTTATTTTTATCTGAAATGAGGACAAAACTAAGTTTTACTATTTACAATTTTAAATTTTTTACATTTACTACTACATGCATATGTTAGACATATATGCATATATGTATATATGTACATGTATGTATGTGTATGGAAAGATTCAGAGAGAGAGAGAAACACTGATACTTCCTCTCTGTCAGTATGTTAGACAGTCACGTCTCATATCCTCTGTTACAAAAACTGGGAATAGCATATTATTGTGGGGCTCTCTCCATCTTGTTTTGGTATTGCAGTTCAGTCATGTCCAACTCTTTGTGACCCCATTTGGGGTTTTCTTGGCAAAGATACTGGAGTGGTTTTCCATTTCCTTTTCCAGTTCATTTTACAGATGAGCAAACTGAGTTAAACAAGGTTGAGTGACTTGCCCAAGGTCACAGAGCTAGTAAGTGTTTGAGGTCATTTTTAAAAAATTAAATTATTTATTTTTAGTTTTCAACAATCACTTCCATAAATTTTAAATTTTCTTCCCCTCTCTTCTTCTCCCTCCCCAAGATGGCTTCAATCTGATATGGGCTCCACACATACATTCCTATTAAACACATTTCACATTAGTTGTGTTCCATACAAGAACTACAATGAATGGGGGAAACCATGAGAAAGAAAAAAAACAAAAGAAAACAAAACAAAAAAGGAAATATTTTTGCTTCATTCTGCATTCTGACTCCATAGTTCTTTCTCTGGACGTGATTGGCATTTTCCATCATGTGTTCTTTGGAATTGTTTTAGGTCCTTGCGTTGCTGAGAAGGGGTAAGTCTATCAAAATCAGTCCTCACACACTGTGGTTGTTACTATGTACAATATTCTCCTGGTTTTGTTCCCCTCACTCAGCATCAGTTCGTATAAGGCTTTCCAGGATTCTCTGAAGTATGCCTGTTCATCATTTCTTATAGCACAATAGTATTCTGTTACATTCATATACCACAACTTGTTTAGCCATTCCCCAATTGAAGGGCATCCCCTCAATTTCCAGTTCTTGGCCACAGCAAAAAGAGCTGCTACAAATATTTTTGTACATGTGAGTCTCTTTCCCATTTTTATGATTTCTTTGGGATATAGCCCTAGAAGTGGTATTGCTGGGTCAAGTCTGAGGCCATATTTTAACTCACAAAGATGAGTCTTCCTGACTCTAGGCCTGGAGTCTATCCACTGCACCACTTAGTTTCCCCAGGCCATTGAAATTCTTACATAACTGACATCAAGACTGAACATGCTCAGAAACCAGAGTAGATTTGAGTGACAAGTAGGAAGACTTTTCTACTATCTGGATGCCCTACCCAGCTGTGCAGGCATGCACTCAAAATACTTCAGTTAAGTTGCTCCCATTATCCCAATTTTTTAATAAGCAAAAGACAAGACTATTCTTCTCACCCTCAGTTTTGTCCTCCTTTGTCCTCTCATTCTGGTTCCCATGCTGACCTTCCTAGCTCAGGACAAGGAGTAAGGAACTAGGTCCTTTGGGGTAGTTTCACAGAAACTAGAACTGGGTTGGGCCAGACCCACATACAAATTCATGCATAATAAAGTTAGAGGGTGGGCGGAGCCAAGATGGTGGCATAGGAGCAGCAAGGTTTGGCACAGCCAAACACACAGCCACCTCAAAATACCCATAAAATATGACTCTAAACAAATTTTAGGGCTCTAAAACACACACAGATATACTTTCCACTAAAGGCAGCTCGGCTAGGAGGGACCATCTCAGTGCTGGGAGCTGAAACCAGCCCAGCCTGAAATGATGGCTTGGCCCTGGGGGCGGCCTGACAAGCCCAGCCGAACCCCAGCTGGAGCTTCAGGAGAGCAGATCTGGGGCAGCTGTGGCAGTATCCAGAATTATCAAGCCATAAGGAAAAAAGGACTAAGTGAAAGGTAAGTGGAACTCGGCTAAAATTGGGAGAGAAAAGCAGGTCCAGCCAAACTTCCTCCAGGGCAAGGAAGCAGCAGAAGTGGAGGCCCTGCAGCCACCTCTACCTTGCTGCTTCAGAGCTCCTGGCCTGCAGTCTGCAGGGGGGCCAAGCAATCATTCAGAGGCCAAGTGCTCTTGTGTTAAGCGGCCTGGATCCAGATTGTGTTCTTGGGTGGTGGTCCTGGGGTGTGTTTTCAGTGAGCCAGAGCCAGTGGGGGCTGCAGCAGCCTCCTAAAAGCTCCGGGAGCTGGGAAAACCCTAGCAATTTGGGACAGAGCTTTCCCCTCTGGAAACAGAGTTCCACAGAGCTAAAAAATCACTGACTGGCCAACCATGAGCAAGCATAGGAAGCAAAGTAAGAATGGCAACCAAACTCCAGATTCCTTCTTTGGGGAAAAGAAGGATCAAAGCAGGGAATGAGAGGAAGACAACACATTCAGAACCCCTGCACCAAAAGCTTCCAAGAAACATGAAGATTGCCTAAAAGCTAGAGATCAGCTTAAGAAGGATTTTGAAAACTGTAATAGTAATCAGTTTAGCAGGATACTTAGCACTTAGGTGCTAAGTGTGGAAGGTAAAAACTCTGTCCCACTGTTAAGAAGGCATGAACTCCCCTGTTGATATGGAAGAAGGGGATTGGCTGAGCCCCTGTTGATGTGGAAGAAGGGGATTGGCTGAGGTGTGTACATAAGCAAGAATTCCAGAGACAGAGAGACAGAATTGGAATTTTGCTCCTCTTGAAGGAAGAATCCTGGAGACTGAAGCCAGCTGAGGCAGAGAGCATCTGAGAGACAGAATTTGAATGCTGCTCCTACTGAAGGGACAGAGAGAGAGAAAGAGTTTCTCTCCCAGCATCTGGAAGCTGAGAACTGACTGAGAACTGAGATG
>CM053586.1:137747858-137773795 GCA_028646515.1 Pseudochirops corinnae
TTACCCTACAGGAAATTAGGGGGAAAGGGGATAAGAGGGGGGATGATAGAAGGGAGGGCAGATTGGGGAGGAGGGTAGTTAGAAGCAAACACTTTTGAAAAGGGACAGGGTCAAAGTAGAAAATAGAATAAGTGGGGGGCAGGATAGGATGAAGGGAAATATAGTTAGTCTTTCATAATATATCTACTACGGAAACATTTTACATAACTACACATGTACAACCTATATTGAATTGCTTATCTTCCTGGGGGAGTGGGTGAGAAGGGAAGAAGAGAAAGCATCTGAAAATCAAAGTTTTAAAAAGAAATGTTAAAAAAAACAGATTTACACTTGAGTCACTTTGGTGGAGTAGAGCATGGAGCATAGAACATGGAGAGTAGATTGGAATGGGGAGAGACATAAAGCAAGGACAACAATTAATTAAAAGACTATTGTAGTAATCTAATTAAGAAATGAGGAGGGCCTGACCTAAAGTAGTAGCTATATGAGTAGACAGATGAGGTAGAGTATAAGAGATGTTGTGGAGGCAACATCTGGCAAGATTTGATAATTGATTGGATATGTGAAGTCGGAGAAAGTGAGGAGTTAAGGATAATGCCAAAGTTACAAGCCCAGAAAGCTACAAAGATTGTGCCTTTCACAGAAATAGGTATGTTCAAAAGTGGGGCATGTATATGTGCGTATACACATATATATACATATGCATATGTGTATATACATATATTTGCTGTATATGTGTATAAACCTATTTCAGTGTGTGAATATTCATATGTACATACATACAGACACACAACATGACTGTCCCCGTGAGCTTAAATTCTAATGGAGGTAGACAATACATAAGAAAATTGCTAGAAAGAATGAGAGGGGTAAAGGAGAGAAAGGGTATCCACATAGGGACATGACAAGAGACTGCAAGAAATCCTATGGTGGCTTGATATGCAGTCAGATAAGATCAAAAGCTCACCTGAAAGAACCAAGGCAGGGGGGAGGGGCAGGAATAGAAACTTGCTTTATAGTGGAATGGAGATTGCCTGAAAGTGAAGTCATAGCAACGATATAGCAGGAAATTTAAGGGTAAAGATGAGTTCAATTTTAGATGTATTTAGTTTGAGATGACTTTTGGATATCCAGTTTGAAATGTCTAGTGGGCAAGTGGTGATGTGAGACTGAAGATCAGGGAAGGGTTTGGAGCTATAATACACAGACATTTGTATGTGTGTGTATGTGCACCTATACATTATGTGTGCATATATATGTATGTGTGCACATATATTGATATACCTATACATACACAGCTATATATTATATATACATATGTACATACTATATATAGATACACACAAATATACAAGGAAGAAACTGGAGCTGGATAGATAAATGGCTAAATGCATAGATGGATAGAGAGGCAGATAAATTAGATAGATAGACAGACAGACAGACAGACATATCTGTGAGTCAGATGCATAAAGATTCAACGATTCAAGTCATGGGAATCAATGAGGTTGTCAAGAGAGATTGTAGAGAGAGAAGAGGGCCTGGCTGGGAGAGAACCATGGGAATTACTTGCAGTTCTCCTACCCCTGAATATTGGTAGTTTCCAAGGCTCTGAACTCAAACCTCTTCTCTTTTCTCTCTACATATTTTCTTATTGACAATTTCATCCACTCAGCCCATGATTTCAGCTATTATTTCTATGCAGGTCACTCCTAAATTAATATAGCTATTCTTACTTCTGGTCTGCAGAACTACATTTCAAGCTGCCCAGTATAGTATATACCTCCACTTAGATTTCCCACTCTCATTTTCAATTCAACAATTTTTAAATTGAATTCAGTAACTTTCCTCAAAAACCTTCTCCTTTTCTTCAATTCTGTATTTCTGTTAATGGTACCATTATTGTCTCCCCTTACACAGACATCAAGACTGTTCCCTCTTTCTTACTTCGTACATCTAATCAGTCCCCAAGTACTACCAATGCTACCTTTACAACCTCTCTGGCACCTCTCCTTCTCTAGCAAGTTTCACTTCAACTACCCCAGTTCAATCCCTTATCATCATTGCCTGAACTGAATGAATGAATGAACGAAAAACACCTAGTATGTGTCATACATCATGGTTTGTGCTGAGGATACAAAAATACAAAAACAATACAGTCCTTGTCCTCAAAGAGCTTACCTTCTTGTTGAGAGAGATAAAATATATAAAGGAGAGGTGATCATAAAAGAGTATTTTGGTTTGTAACAACACAGATGTTGAGTACAGTCATAGAGGAGTCAATTGATGTCCTTTCCAGAAGCATTGGTAATAATATTACTTTAATTGCTGGTCCCAGAGCCAGAGATGAAAGTTGAGGAGGAAGGGGTATGTGCTATAGGGCACTGCGGATATCAAGGAGATGAAGGCGATGGACATAAGTATGGAAAGACTATGGTCTAAGTTTTTCTTCTTCCTGTTTCTATTCCTTCATATTATTTCTATATACTTCTTCTAGATTGATTTCAGATATCAATATTAATTAATATTAATAATTTTGGTATTAATGTCTGTTACTATCACTGATATAATAATTATAATAACAATACTTTCAATGATACTCAGCTACCTACTTAATTAAATTCATATTACTTGGTTTTGTATTCAATACTCTTGACAATCTGTGGCACTTTTTCTAAAACCGTATCGCATTTCCTAGCAGCCCAGCCAAGGGAGCAAACCTGGAAAGCTCTGTAGGTCTAAGACTTAGAGTTTCTGTTTTGCTAAAAGAGATTAGCATTGGGTTAACAGAAGAGGAAAAGCACCACCATTCAGCAAATTGTTGTGAAGATTGAGCCTGAAGTAAACAAAGAGCAAAGACCGAAGTCCAGAGTTGTGATTTACTTTGGGCACATATGTACCCTCCATGTTGTTTCTGTGAATCTGCTTATTTTGCACGATGAAACTGTATTGGTGTGTGCATTGATGGGAGAGTGTGTCCCAGGTTTGTTGGTGAAACTTTATATTTTAGTTGTTCTTGCTTTGGCCTTTGTTTGGTAAGTTATTTTAATAAGGGTTAATGGTATCATATTGGTTGATTTGTTAAATGTCAAGGACACTGATGGGGGCTCATAAACTAAAGTTGTTTTCTTCGCCAGAGTTACCCTGAAATTGAATAGTGCTGTTCCCGACCCTTTAGCCAGGGGGATGGGAGGAAGAGAAAAATAGAGGGATGGAGGGAGGGAGGGGAAGAAGAAAGAAAATTATGAGTTGAGTGACATGTCCACACTAAATATACAAAAAAAAAAAGAATGTTATTCTGCTTTTTTCTGTGCATAAAAAAATTCATTGATACTCTTTTCTTTCTTTCCTTTGATTAGATATCCATGAGATTGTGAGTTCCTTGAGGACAGAGATTGTCTTTTGTTTTTTTATATCTCCCCAATACTGAATACAGTGCCTGGCACATAGTAAGCACTTAATAAATTTTTATCAATAGATAATTGATTGGTATCACTATCACCAGAATCTCCCTCATTCCATCCCCTCAATAAAGCCTTTTTGATTATTCCTACCCTTCTACCCTGTCCACTTGATTTTCACTGTTCCCTCTTATTTCCCTCTTGAGTTTATTATTATTGTTATAAAAAAATAATTTGTATTAAAAAAAACGTTTAAACTCAGCTCTTCCTGACTAAAAATTTAGCACTCTATCCATTTTACCAGTCTCTGTGTGTGTGTGTGTGTGTGTGTGTGTGTGTGTGTGTGTGTCTGAGGGAGTTAGGGGTAGGTGTATGTAATTGCATTAAATTATTTTTAAATTATTTTCTTATCTTGCTTTTGTGAAAATGAAGTTAATGGGATGTCCTTTCACTCTGCCCATTTCTCTATGATTATATAGTCTTCATCTTATGCATCTCTTATATAATAGTGATTTTTCTCTTCTTTCTCCTTCTTTCCTCCCCAATAAAGTCTATCTTTCCTTTTTTTTGTCTTCTAAGACCATCAACATAGGCTTTCCGTCATTTTCATTTTTTTGTCTATAACCCTAAAGATATTAGGAGTCTAAGAAGACATCTGTTTCTTATCTTCCAATTAACATGTGAGCAATTCATCCCTATATAAGCCCTTCCAACTAAACAAAATATGTACCTTTCTATGTTTTTCTTGCTACTTGTACTTCCATTTCAAAATATCTACCTAGTTCTGGCTTTTTTTGTCAGGAATGTTTGTAAATCTTCTGTTCCATTATAAGTCCATCTTGCCCTGTACACTTATACTTAGTTTTTCTCAACAGATTATTCTTGACTGTAAGCCTTTACTGTTTGCCTTTTGGAATATTGAATTCCAAGATTTCCTCTCCTTTATTATAACAGATGCCAAATCTCATGTGATCTTTATTATGGCTCCTTAGTATTTTTTTTTTTTTAGCTGCTACTTCTTGTAGTATTTTTTCCTTTGACTTAAAGTCTTTGGATTTTGGCTCTAATGTTCCTGGCAGTTTTCATTGAGTTTTCTTTTAGAAAGTGACTGACAGATGCTATTTTCAATATGGCCTCTCATTTTGAGAGTTCTGGGAAATTTTCATTTATAATTTCTTGAAATATGATAATAAGACTTCTTTTTGGTCATGATTTTCAGATAGTCTGATAATTTTTGGATTATTTCTCCTTGCCCTGTGTTTTCTAAGTCATTTGTTTTTTCTATATTTCTTGAATTTTCTTCTTTTTTCCAATCTTTTGATTTTCTTTTCATATATTTTTAAAATTGTGTCATTCTTTCCTATTTAGCCTATTCTAGTTTTCAGGGCATTCAATTTTTGGGTGAGATTTTCTATCATCTTTTCTAAAGCATCAATTCTATTTGTCATGCATTTCTTCCTAACCATTCCATTTTATTTTCTCTTGTTTTATTTCTTGCTGGTATTCTTGTAATCTTTGTGACAAGAACATTTCTTTCCCTCTGGATTTGCTGTAAGGTTGCTGTTTAGGGTTTCCCCCTGAGTATCTCTCTGACTAAGATATATTTTCATGGTTTTTGTATTCTTCCTTGGCTTGTTCATTTCTTTTTTTTTTTTTGTCTTTTCTTGGGGAAGGAAGGCAGTGCACTTGGGGTTAAGTGACTTGTCCAAAGTCACACAGCTATTACATGTTAGGTGTCTGAGGCCAGATTTGAGCTCACGTCCTCCTGACTCCAGGGCCAGTACTCTATTCACTGTGCCACCTAGCTGCCCCATTGTTCATTTCTTTTGCCTCAACATCTAGGTTGGAGGCCTGTGTTTGAGTCAGTCTCCACAAGTGAATGTCATGAGCAGTACCTAATTGGTCCTGAGAATGGTGGTACAGACTAGGCCCCTACTTCAAGATATTTGAGGGCTTCTCCTTTACTAGGCTCCGCCTGAAAACTCTCTCTTGCCATAGGGCTCTGGGACCTCCCTCTGCCATAGGGTCCCCTGATACTATGAGAAGGACTAGAGGATGGGAATCTTTTATGTAGCTAGACTCCTGCCACAAGTTTTGGGGATTACTCAGGTTTACTTCTTCCTAGGGCCTTTCTTTCACCATTGGGTTCATAGCTTCTTATATAGCACTGATTAAATCTGGAGTTCCCTGGGGCTGCTCCCTCCTACTGGATTCCTATCCTCATAGATCTTGGGGATACTTCTGGGCTGGTCTATGGCCAGAATTTCTCTCTCACATCAGTGGTTCTTTAAAAGGAGTGATCCACCATCTGGTACTCACTTCTCTTCTCATCCACTGAGCATAGCAAGAGTCTTTGAGCCTTTTCTTAGAGGGATATGGGCAGAGCTAGTAGCTTTCATGTCTTTCTTTCTTAGGTGTATTTCCTGTAGTTAACACACTGCTTAGTATTGTATTTTTAACCATTCTATAGTCCATATTCTTTTTATAGGTGAATATAATCTATTAATACTCAAAGCCATAATGGTTAAGTTTAGTTTTTCCTCTATCATACTCTGCTAAAACTTTATCTTGTCAGTAAAATGTAAGACATGATTTAGTTTCCTTTTGTTAGTCCAATCTCATTCTTACATGTACACATAGAAACTTACCATGGTATCCACTCACAATCCTAGTTAGGATACTAGTCTTTACAAATTTGCATAGATATTCACCCTTACACGTATTCATGAGTTTAAACCCTAGTTTCTACATTGATTTAATTATCCCTATTATTGTTTTTGTTTTTAATAATCCCCCTAATTGCCCCTAGGATGGTTTTTGTTTTTAATAAATTTTATTTTTTATTGTGAATTTAACATTCATCTGTAGGGATTACATACAAACTGAACTTACACATAATTTTAAAATTTCATATTAAATTTGATGAGACAGTATCAAAATTGCTCTATTTGTGTCTCCTGCACTTTTTGTTTTCTTCTATGCATGAAAAATTATTTTATTGATATTTTTGGTGTTGCTAACACTACCTACTAACTTGTCCACCCCTTTTCCCCATCCCACTTACACACAAGTAGAAGACCTTTTTTGTAACAATAAGCATAGTCAAGTAAAACAAATTAACTCATTGGTTATGTCTGAAATCCTATCTTTCACTCTACACTTATAGTCTATCACCTGTCTTGCACAAGATATGTGGCATGTTTCATTATCTGTTCTTTGAAATCTAACCTTAGGAAAGTCAATTAAAGTCTCTAGGTCTCAGTTTTCCCCTCTGTAAACTAGGAGAGGGTAGACTGGATGGCCTCTGAGGTTCCTTCCAGATCTATGTTCTTATCATCCCTTTTTCTAAGACCTAGCTTAATCAGTATATGTGACGGCCACAACCAAGGAATTCTTCTCAGTCTTCCTTCCCTTTTCATTTTTTGATCAATTTCTCCTCCCATCCCCTAGTCCATTTGTGAGTTTTAGTTATCATTCAAAATGACCTTGTTGCTGAGCATTTATTATCTCAGTCAAATCTTTGTTGTCTTGATATTCCTAATTCTAATATGGGAACTATAATAACACCTCTGCCATTCTGAGTCCACCTTTGGGCCTTGTTCCCAGTCTTTGGGACAATTGCACACCTCTCTAGCCCCACTAGCCCTTTGAAACATTTATGTGTAATTTCCCTCCTGAGATTATTTCCCCACATGAATGAATACCTTCCAACCCTAGAGCCCACAGTAGATCACTAGTGGTTATGTATAGTTGAGTAACTTGTTTGTATAGCTCCAAATTGCTTTCCAGATTAGCTAAACCAATAAACAACTCCAGCCATCGTTCATTAAGGTATCTATTTTTCCTATCACTACCCCTGTAGGTCTTTGACTGCCTAAAAATCACAATAAATCTCTCACCCAATACTGTCCCTCCAGCCTTTGAAACAATGTCACTTCACAATACCTCCAATATTGTTTTACTCACCCAGCATAACATTTATGTGGAATGCCTTTCTAGTGATTTAGTGATACAGCATCTTAAAGCTGCCATTGCTTAATGTTCACCATTGATTTACATATCAAATGTCCCCACTGGGCATGTTCTCCCTCTCTCCCCCCACCCCTCACTCCCTCAGGAATTACCTGAAGATTTATTTCTGGACTTACTTATATATAAAAGGCTTCTGGCAGATTTTCTTTTTCTTGTGCAAACATTTGAAAAGTATTGTTGATAATTTAAAGTTATTTTTTTGTCTTCCATATTATTCCTAGTTTAGTTGGATAGAAGAGTCTGAGGTGAAGTACAGCTTGGGGGGATATGGTACGATGGAAAGGATATTGGATGTGGAGTTGGAGGAAACGGATTTAAATTTCAGAGCTGCCATTTATTACCTGCATGTCCTTAACCAAGTCACTTCACCTTAATAAGCTTCAGTTTCCTCATTCGAAAATTAGTGGTGGGGACAGTTAGGTAGCACCAACCCTGGAGTCAGGAAGACCTGAGTTCAAATGCGGCCTCAGACACTTGACACTTAACTAGCTATGTGATCTTGTGTAAGTCATTTAACCCCAATTGCCTTGTTTTCCCCCTCCAAAAAAAAATTAGTGGTGGCGGGGGGGGGGGGGGGGGGAGAAGAGGGGAATTAGGTAATCTTTAAAGGTCTAAATGGGATATGTGGGATATTCAGGGAAGACTAGCATCTCTGGTGTGAGGGCTTGCTGCACCCTTTTCAGGACTGCTTATTTATCTACCTTTGGTGTCCACTTGCTACCCAACTTTCACCAGTGGTTCCAAGAAACTGTAGCATGGCAGTGGCCATACTCTAGTAAAATCATCTCCACAGATGGGCTAAACCAGGTTGAAAGCAACCAACAGGTCTCAAACCTGTCAATAAGTTGGGAGGATGTCTACTCCAAGCATGTGAAGACTTCCCCCAATGGAATGGACAAATGAGAACAATTTGTTCAAATGACCATGGAGGAACCTGAAGGAGGTACTGATGCCAAGGTCATCCACTGCACCCAGAGCCATCACTAGTCATCTTAACTTTTGTCTAGCCACTGGCCTTTGATGACTTTGGAAGAGAGAGTGAGGCTGATGACTGTGCAACTCTGCCTCACTTAAATACCGTTCATTCCCTGAGTCAAGACATCATCCAATGATGTCATTGGTTTTCTTAGAAAACAAATGAGGGACAAACAACAATAGATCTAAATATATGATCCTATGATTCTCTAAACTTTCTATAAATCACTTTTCCTGTTTTTCAGTATTTCTTGTTTTCAGTGAATAATTCTGTATGATTCAAATTGGAATCCCTCTATGAGTGATCTCATGCTTCTTGGCCAATTGCAAAATCCTCTAATGATGGAGTTTTCTAGCCTGATTACAAGGTATTTGGGCAAACCAAACCTGACGTTTCTCTCTGAGGGCATTTAGTGATTTCTATTAATATATAATCATCTCCTTTATTTGGGTATGTCTGGGAAATTTTCTTGGGTGATCTTCTGTAAACAGTAGTTACAATCTCTACATATTTGTATTTTTGCTTATCCTGTGATTAAATGATCTTTCTGATCTCTGTTTTCTAATTCTATCACCTTTGCTTGTAAAGTTTTCAAGCCTTTCCTCAGCTGAGTTGTCCTTTCATCTTGGTCTGCTACTGATGATTTACCTTCCAGTCTAAGAATTTAATTTACTATTGAGATCATCCTTTTATCTAAGTTTCCACAGCTTTCTCCAGGATGTTGGCTTTTAAAAATCAATTTGTCTTATTCTATTTTTGATGATGACAAACCTTTCTTTACTGATTCTAGAACCTCCTTTAGTTTCTTGAAAGTTCAACTTGAGGAACCAGGATTTGGAGGCCCAATTTTATCTTACTCCAGGGAAGTCATTGCACTGAACCAGGTTCCAGCTCTTTTTTTGGTCCAGATACTGAGTGATACAAAGATAAGATACAGTCTCTAGGCTCTGAGAGCTTACAAAATAATAGGGGAGATAAGAGATATCTCTAATAACCATAAACATAAAAAGGTTATGATGAGTGTAAGGAAAAGATCAAAGTACTAGCAATTGCTTTTGGGGGAGGTGGCAGGGAGATCAGGAAAGGCTTCACAGAGGAGATGAATTAGAGATTTTCTCTAAAGTATGTACAGGTTTCCCAAAGCTATTGATGAGAAAGCAGGGAAATAATAATTTCTGGCATAGGGAGAGCATAAGCAAATGCACAGAGGAAGGAAAGGTTTGGACTATTTAAAGATCGGTGAATTATAGTACTGTGAAATGGAACTTTTCAAATATGTCAGAGTCATATTGTGAAGATCTGTGAATGCCAGGCTAAGGAGGTTGGATTTTTACTCAATAGACATTAGGAGCCCATTGACATAATATTCTACCTTCCTCATCTATAAGGAAGGAAGGAAACAAGTATTTATTAAGTACCTACATATGCCAGACATTGTGTTAAGCATTTTTTGAATATCATCTCATTTGGTCCTCACAACTGTGTGAGGAAGGTACTATTAACATCTCCATTTTACAGTTTAGGAAGCTGAGGCCTAAAGAGTTTAAGAACTCACCCAGGTTCACATAGCTAGTAAATGCTTGAAGCAGGTTTCAAACTTAAATCTTATTGAGTCCAAACCCAATGCTCAATCTACTGCACTACCTAGCTGCCTCTAACAATAAGAAATAGATTTTAATTTTCTTTTTTGTTCTCCCTAAACCATTTTGTTGCCTCTCAATTGCAATCAGCTTTTAAGTGTCAGGAAAAAAAATGGAATACTATGGTTATTGAGACCATCATGGAGCATAGAGGAAAGAAGAATAACCACAAAAGCATCAACAAAAAAGAGGCCAGAGGTAGTAGATGGCTTCTGTTTAAACAGCTGTTTTAGTTCTTTGTTTTGTTTTGATAGTGAAAACCAGACCATACTAATGCTGCTACCTTCACTGAGCATGGTGAAGTTAAATCATATCCCTTGCTGATAACAATATGGTATGCTGAATGGAACACTGGATTAGAAGTCAGGCTTATAGGCCTTGTTCTGCCACTAGCTAGCTGCGGAACATTGGGTCAGTTATTTCATTCAAGTCCCTGCACCTCAATTTCCTCATATATAACAATACAAAGTTGTTGACCCTTGGGAGAACTACTATCTCTACAGTTTGGTAACTCATCATGTACTTTGTATCTCTCAATATCTGGACGAAGAAAAAAGCTGGAACCTGGTTCAGTGCAATAATTTAGACTCCAATCTAACTTTCCAGCCCTCTTTTCATATTATATGCCTTCACATACTCTGCATTTTAGCCAAACTGATTCACTGAGCTTACCCTGAACTTGGCTTACTTGTTCTTACATCACTTTATTTATTCACATAAGCCATCTCCCATGTACTCTTTCCTCATCTTTCTCTTACCAAAATTTGATATTCCCTCCTAGCCTCAGCTTAGGTATTATGTCCTCTGGGAAAACCTTCATAGTACTAGTGCTCTTTCCAAAAATTTTTAGAGCACCATGTCTGATCTCTCTTGCCCCCATACCTCCCTGATTTGTATTTACTCAAGTGTGTGCATGGGGTACAGTATGGTATAGAAAACTCAATTTAGAGTCAGTTTATTTCTAGCTCTGAGGATTATTACTCTTACGATATTGGCTAAATCACTTAGTCTTTGGGCTTCCATGTCCCCATTTGTAAAATGAAGGGAAGACCTTCAAGCTCTCAGTCTATGATCCCATGTTCCATTTATATTAGATCATAGTTTCCCAGTTGGAAGTGATGTTAGAGGTCCTCTAATCCAATGTCTATTTTAGAGATGAGGAAATAGGGACCCAGAGATGTGAAAGTGACTTGCCATGGGTCATGTATGGATTAATTGGAAAAGCAGGATTTGAAACCAAGTTCTCTAATTTTCCAATGTACTTATTCCACTGTACCAGGCCCAGACATTTATCATCTAATAGGCATCAGGCACTGTGCTAAGTGCTGATTAGAATGTAAACTTCTTGGGGCAGCTAGGTGGGGCAGTGAATAGAGCACCGCCCCTGGAGTCAGGAGGACCTGAGTTCAAATCCAACCTCAGACACTTGACACACTTACTAGTCGTGCGACTTTGGGCAGAGTCACTTAACCCCAATTCCCCTCCAAAAAGCAAAAAAAAAAAAAACCTTTTAAAAAAAGAAAAAATGCTTTCTCGCTGTTGTTTGAAGAATTGCACATTAAAACAATTCTGAGATACCTCCTCACATCTATTAGATAGGCTAATAGGACAGAAAAAGTAAATGGAAAATGTTGGCGGGGATGTGGGAAAAAATGAAACTTTATGCACTGTTAGTGAAATTGTGAACTGATTCAACCATTCTGTAGAGTAATTTGAAACTATGCCCAAAGGATTATAAAACCATACATACCTTTTGAATTAGCAATACCGCTACTAGGTCTGTATTCCCAGAGATAAAAAGCAAAAAAAGATAAGGACCTATATATACAAAAATATTTATAGGAGCTCTTTTCTGGGGGCAAAGAATTAGAAGTCGAAGTGAAGTCCATCATGGGGCTGAACAAGTTGTGTTATATGATTATGATGAAATACTCTTGTGCTATAAGAAATGATGAGCAGGGTACTCTCAGAGGAACCTGGAAAGACTTACATGAGCTGATGTGAAATGTATTGTGTACAAAGTAACAGCAATATTGTAAGATAACCAGCTGTGAATGACTTTGCCATTCTCAGCAATACAATGATCCAAGACAACTCTGAAGGATTTATGATGAAAAATGTTATCTATCCCCAGAGAAGCACTGGTTATGTCTGAATACAGATAGAAATGTATTTTTTTAACTTATTTTTCTTGAAGTTTTTTTCTTATTTATGTTTTATTTCACAACATAACTTTTTATGGATATGTTTTGCATGACTATACATGCATAACGTATATCAAATTGCTTGCCTTCTTAATGGGAGCAGGAGGGAGGAAGGTAGAGAATATGGAACTGAGAGTTTTAAAAACAAATGTTAAAAATGATTTTTTCATGCACCTGGGGGAAAATGAAATACTAAATTTTAAAAAAAGAATGTAAACTTTTTGAAGGCAATGATTATTTCACTTTTTTGAAGGCAGAGATTATTTCAACTCTGTGCTGCAAAGTCCTTGGATGAAGAATCTATTATTTCACCAATACGGCAGCTAAGAATGGTGCATAAACCTATTTATACTGGAGTCAAGAAGATTTGTGTTCAAGTTCTACATCTGATACATGCTAGGTGGGTGATCATGGGCAAATTACTTAATCTCTCAGTGCTTCTGGCAAATTTCTTAAGTGTTGATACGCAGCTATTCTTTCTTCTCGACTCATAAAGCTACCATCATGTTCCCTAATACCTGGAGCCTAAAAATAACCTCCTAATTGGTCTCCCTGCCTCAAATATATCCTTATTCCAATCTGCTATCTACACCGTCACCAGCAATTTTCCAAAAGCATAGCTTAAGCATTAACTCTCCCTACTCAAAAAACTCTAATAGCTCCCTGTTACTTTTATAATCAACTATAAACTATTTGTCATCTAAAGTCCTTCTCAAACTGGCACCAATCTATATTTCTAAGCTTATTATTCCATATTAATTACTTCCACATATACAGGTAAATTGGCTTTCTTACTATTCCTCATCAATGGCACTCTATACCACATTTCGATGCCTTTATATAGGCTGTCTTTCATGCTTTGAATGTGATCTCTTTTCACCACTGCCCCTTAGAATCTCTAGCTTCCATCAAGGTTCAACTCAAATTCCACCTTCTCCATGATCCCTCAGCTGTAAGTGCCTCCCTCCTTCATATGTACCCTCCCAATCATCTTGTCTTAACTTCTTATAGTCATGTATATGTACATGCTCTCTTCCCTGGATAGACTATAAATTCTTCAAGGGTAGACTTTTTCATTTTCATTTTTATATTCCCAGCACCTAGTTCAATTCCTGTCATATATCTTAATAGACACTTGTTGATTGATATTAGGTGTTTAATTGATACTTGATTGATTAATTGATTGTTAGATGGAATTTAAATCCTGGGAATTCTCTAGAATAACAAAATCACAAGCCTTAACATAATAGACAGATGTTAAGTGTTTAACCAACACTTACTGATTGATTAATTGATTGGTGAATGAAATCTTAACACTGGGAACTCCCTAAAATGATGAAATCACAGTCCTTAACATAATAAACAGTTTGAGATGTTTGTAGAATTGAAATTAATTCTATCTCATTAAATGTCGACAGATAAAATCATAGGCCTAGACTTTTCTTACATCTGCTATTAAGATTCAGGTGACATCTTTAAACGCCATCCTTTAGTACTGGCATCCTCTATTCATTGTTTATCCTATTTCTAAAAACACACACACACACACACACACACACACGTCCCACATACACTTTTCTCTGACCTTTGGGAGAAAAGGCATGGTAAGCAAGAGATAACAGGAGATTAAAGAAAATAGAAAAAAAAAAAGACAGAGTAGAGGTATGTAAGAATTTGAGAGAATTTCAAAGACAATTCCAAAGGGAATTTGAGGCAAAGCAAAGGGAGAATAAAGAAAATGGATAGCTCTGACTTTGAGGTGTGTCTCCTGATTTTGCCAGCTTTTATGTTGGCCTTCTGTGACCCACATTTTGGAGATGGGAAGCATGAACATAGTTTCCCTTTCTCCTTAGTAGAATATTATATGAATTTTGTGTTAGGGCACAGCTGACATCCAGATGTCACACATGATTCTGACATTTCCTTAAAATATAACAAAAACCTCTTTCTCAGCTATGTCAATGAGAATCATAGCAATGGTTCCAAATACTTCCCTTCTCTCCTAAAATGCTGGCCAGTTAAGGTAGTATCCATTTACAATCAGGAGCTACCCTGTCATATATCCAGAAGTGGCCACAATAGCTATAGTCCTTGTTTCTAGTGACCACAGATGTTACTTCTTGGAAACAATCCTCATGGTTTTGGCTAACCAACCATGGCTGAAAAGGTTAAATATTGTTCTCAGCTTCTGCCACCTGTTTAAAAAACTTCTTTGTCAAAAACAAACAAGCAAACAAAAAAACTTCTTTGTCAAAGTTACCGGTACTCAATCATGCCTGGGTCTTTGTTAGCCTAAAAGGACTCAACTTGTAAAGAATGACAAATAAAAGTGTAACATTGGCTCTTTTCTTTACATTGAATTTATAAAATATGGTTCACATTTATAGTGATTCTGCACTTGGAAGTATAGTTATGAAATGTCTCATGTTTATGCCCCCAAATTCGAGAGCAAAATTTTCTAACAGTGCTCTGCGAGTTTAGCATCTAGCCTTGAGCTAGGAAAGGTCCATCTCTCTTGTGTGGTTTCCATTGTGTGCTCATGCCACAGACAAAGGGACATTAGACAATATAAGGAAGTACAGGGACAGCCATGGGTGTTTATGATAAATAATATTAAAACAAGCTGATTTATTCTTTAATAGAATTTTTTTAATGCAATTAAGTATAAGTAACGCAGAGGAAGGGTAGGTACCACTTGTTCTTCTTGGCTAGTTTCTTCACCTGAGCATTCTAGCGACTGAGAGTTACTCCAAAAGAAGCACAATTACACACACACACACACACACACACACACACACACACACATGCACACAAACATACATGCCCTCTACTTGTTAAATTAATCTATTCACATTTATTATGTACCTTCTATGTGCCAGACACCGCACTAAGCACTGGGGGTACAAAAAGAAGCAAACACAATGCTTACCATCAAGGAGTTTACAGTCTAGTAGGAAACAACATGCAAACAAATACATACAAAGCAAGCTATATACAGGATAAATAGGAAATAATTAGAAGAGAGAAGGTGCTAAAATTAATAGGGGTTGAGAAAGGTTTCCTGTAGAAGGCGGGATTTTAGTTGGGACTTAAAGGAAGTCAGAGAGAGAAAATGTCCAAAGTACAGGGATGGAGTGTCTTGTTTGAGGAACAGCAAGGAAGTCCAGTTCACTGAACAAAAGAGTATTTGTTGAAGAGTAAGGTATAAAAAAACAGGAAAGGTAGGAAGGCACTAAGTTACTAAGGGCTTTGAATGCCAAACAGAGCATTTTAAATTTGATTCTTAAGGCAATAGGGAGCCACTCAAGTTGATTGAGTAGGAGGGTGACGAGATTCAACCAGTACTTTAGGAAAATCACTTTTGAGGCTGAATGAACAGTAGATTGGAGTGGAGAGAAAGTTGAGGCAGCCTATTGCAATAGTTAAGGCATGAAGTGATGAGGGTAAGCACTAGAGGGTTGGCAGTGTCAGAGGTGCTCATGGTCTTGAAGAAGAGAATTACAGATGAGCTATTACAGACATTGGCTATTGCAATAGTCACAATGCTGCCTTGGGACATCTGACACCTTTCTTCTCCTTTCCTTTTACTCAAGAGCTCCCAAATTCACCTATGTTGTTGTTCATCCATTTTCAAAAAGAACCAATGACATCATGGGTTGTGTCTTGACTTGTACATGAATTGCCTGCACATGAAAATCTCCCCACTTTTGCCAGGAAGCTGATCATATCTTAGTTTCTTCTTTTCCAAAACTGATAAGAACTATACATTTCAGACATTTTATAGTCAACCAACCTTATGTCAGAGATTGTTACAAAAGACGAAAATTAAAATTCAACAAGCATTTATTAAATTCTTTTTATGTGCAAGATGCAAGGCTAGATGTTAGGAATGCAAAGATAAAAATTAAAAACAGAACCTGCCCTCAAGGAGCTTATATTCAAAGAAAGAGAGAGTACTAACAATTGGAACAGTATCATGAAAGAGGGGCATTTAAGCTGGGTTTTGGAGGAAGATAAGGATTCTAAGATGTTGAGGTAAAAAGGGAGAAAATTTCAGGCATAGGGGACAGCCTGTGACAAAGCAAAAACAAAAACAAAAACTTCTCTAACTCTAAATCTCATTTTTAAAAAAATCTCTATTCTGGAGTGTATAAAGTCAAAGTAACTTGCAGTTACCCAGAACTAAAGTTTTAAGAAAATGTTGAATTAATAGCTTCATGGCGGTGGGGGGGGAGAATGTTAAATGTTATTTCCACATTACTTATGTCATATTCATTCTAAAGATCATTGCTAAATGAACAACATTCAAGTCAAATGTATTCACATCAGGCTTCAATAATAACATGTACAAATAATGCCCTTTGAAAGTAGATTAAAATGAATCAAACTGATAAGATAAGCTCAGATATTCCCCTTTTCTAAGGGTCCGCACTATTTACTTAAGGATGTGTCAGGGAGGGCAGATGAGTCACAAAGCATTGCAAAATGCAAGCTGAGTGATTAGAATGGTGTTACCTTAACAAGAATGGAAGCTGGGTTAGGGAGAGGATAGAGGAATGAAGATTCAAAACCATAAAATAGCTGGGAAGGAAGGAAAGAAGGAGAAAGCATTTATCAAGTGCCCCCTACATGTCAGGCACTGTGTTAAGCACTTTACTAATATTATTTCATTTGAAATTCACACAACCCTGGGAGGTAGGTGCTATTATGATCCACATTTCACAGTTGGAAGAAGCTGAAACAGACAAGTTAAATAATTTTCTCAGAGTCACACAATTAGGAAGTGTCTGAGGCTGGATTTTAACTTAGGTCTTCATGACCGCAGGCACAGGGCTCTATCGATTCTACCACTTAACTGCCTTGGTTATCTAAGGAAAGAGCATCCGAGGCTACCTACTCCAAACTAATTCATATGTGAATAAAAATCCCCTCTACAACATACCAGACAAGCTGTCTTTCATCCTTTACTGAAGACTGCCAGTATGGTGGAGCTTACTATTAATCAAACAACAAGCATTTACTAATCACTTACTATGTGCTAGATATTGTGCCAAGTGTTACAAAGAAAAATGCAGAAATGGTGCCTTTCCTCAAAGGGTTTAAATTCTAAAGGCAAAGATAATATGTACGTAAATGGGTAAATACAAGATAAATACAGAGTAGATAGAAACTGGCCATAAAAGGTAAGTCCCTAGCAATGTATGCAACCTGTGGCTAGCTTCTAATTATTAGGAAATATTGACTTTCTTCAAGCCTAAATTGGCCTCTGCAATTTCCACTCCTAGTTCTGCTATCTGGGGCCGAGTAGGCCAAGTTAACCCCACTTAAAAAAAAAAAAGTCGAATCCCTCTTCCATGTGACAGGCCTTCAATATGTAATGACAGATATTATGCCCCAAATCACTCCCCTAGCAAAGTTTTCTCTTTTTCAGGTTAAACACCTCCATTTCCTCCCAATACTCTCACATGGCATTATCTGAAGGTTTTTCCCCATGCTGCTTACCCGGTTCTTCTACAACTTGTTATCTTCTCTAAAATATGGTACCCAGAACTGAACTGTGGTCTGACTGTAGTAGTTAGGTGGTAAAGTAGACAGAGTGGTGAGCCTAGACTCAAGAAGATCAGAGTTCAAATCTGGTCTCAGATACTTACTAGCTGTGTTCCCCTGGACAAGTTACTTATTAACTAGTATTTGCCTCAGGATTTTATCTATTATTTTTAGTTATTTTTTTTTAATATTTATTTATTATTATCCAGCATAATAAGAACACATACCTCTCAGAGTTATTGTGAGAATCAAATGAAATAATAGCACAGTTCTTGGCACATAGTAGACTCTATATAAATGCTTATTCTCCTTCATTCTCTTTCCCTGACCAGGGCAGAATATAGGTGGGACTATAGGCTCCATCATTCTGGACACTATACCTCTCTTGATGCTATCTAAGTTTGAATAAACTTTCTTGGCTGCTGTATCACATTGGTTGGTTCCTCTAATAATTAGTTTCATTAACGTTCAAACAAAACATTCTAATAATTCTCATTTTCTTTTTAAATGAACTGTTCTCTACTCAAGGCTCTCCCATGATTGAGTTTTTGAATCCTAAATTATCTGTAGGAGCAGCTAGGTGGTGCAACGGATTAGAGTGCAGGCCCTGGAGTCAGGAAGACCTGGTTTCAAATGCAGCCTCAGACACTTACTAGCTGTGTAACCCTGGGAAAGTCACTTAACCCTGTTTGCCTCAGTTTCCTCATTTGTCACATGTGCTGGAGAAAAAAATGGCAAATTAAATATCTTTGCCAAGAAAACCCCAAATGGGGTCATGAAGAGTGAGACTCAACTCAAACAATTGAACAACAAAAGAGTTATCTCTGATAAAAATATTAAGTAGCACAGTATTAATCTCAAAGAACTGGATCTCTGGGAAACTCCACTGCAGGTCTTCTTAAAAGAGCACATCAAACCATTAATGTCTGCTTTAGGTCTAGTCTCCTTAAACTGTCAGCTTCTTGAGGGCAGGAACTGTCATTCCTTTTGAATTTTTATCCCCATCTCTTAGCACAGTGCCTGGTACATAGTAGGCACTTAATAAATGTTTATTGACTGACTGGTCATTTAACCCATTCCAAATCTAGTTCCCTTTTACTATCATCTCTTTGGTCATCTTTTCATTTTGTTAATTAAATATTGTAAAATGATATACTTTTTCATTTGTTAACATTGCTATCACTTCCCAAATGTTTCCCTTTCCAACCGCTTCCTTATACGAAAACAGTATTTACAAAAACACGTCAATTTGTTGACAATATCTGACAACACAGACCTCGTTCCATATTTGCTGTCTAGTTGATCACCCCTCTGCAGAAAGGAAGGATGTAAATTTCACTACTACTCCTCTGAAGTCATGACCATTCACTGTATTTTGATAGCTTTCAATATCGCTTACCTTTTATTATTGTGATCATTTTCTAAATTTTCTCATTCTATTTACTTTGTCTTATTTTAAGTTCATCTAACTATTTGCAATCATCCCTAAAATCTTTTTATTTATTGGTCTATATGATAGTGCAATTTTATTCTAAAACTATTTATTCAGTTATTGAATAAATGTTTGTTTCCAGGTCTTTGCTGCCATAAGAAAATATGCTTTTAAGACTTTGGACCTGTACAAGTTATACCAGTAGTGGTATTGCTAGTTCAATGGATAGGTAAAATTTGGTAACACCTCTAGTATAATTCCAAATTGTTTTCCAGAATGGTTAGACCACTTATCAGCTTCACCAATGGTGCATTAGTGTGTCTTCCCATAGCCCATCCAACCTTTTTATATTTTTCCATCTTTGCCAATCTGAGTTGTTTCAATTTACATTTTTCTTCTCAGTAATTTGGAGTGTTCTTTCCAATGGTTGTTGATTAGCTCGCATTTCTTCCTTTGAAAACTGCTTTTTCATATTCTTTGAAAATTTATCTATCTTGATATTACATATTTTGATCAGTTCCCTATGTAGCTTAGATATCACTTTATTATTAGACATTTTTGTTAGAGAATTTTTCCAAATTAATACTGTGAAGGGTTTAAAAGATAAATAGAAGAGATTGTTTTTGATCCTAGAAGCAAATAGGAACCACTAGAGTTCACTGACTAAGGGAATTACATGGTCAGGTCTATACTTAAGGAAAATTATTTTGGCAACAGTTTCTAGGGTGGACAGAGTTGTAAGAGACCTGAAGCAGGAAGACCATTAAGGAAACTGCTGCAATAATCTAGGTGAAAGGTGAGGAAGGCCTTAAATAGGGTAGCAGATATATGAATGGGGACAAAGGGTCAGATTTGAGAGATGTCATAAAGGTTGAAATGGCAATAGTTGACAATTGAATGTATATGTGGGCAAGGGAGAGTGAAGACTACAAGTTAATGCTGAGTTTACAAACATAAAAGGCTGAAAAGATTGGTATGGCACTAAATCTGTAAACTAATTTAAGTTTTTTCATTTTTATCACATTGGCATGGCTCAACCATGAACAATTAATATCTGTCCAAACACTTCGATATTTCCTTATTTCTATAAAGAATATTTTATAGTGGTGCTTTTTATAGTGAAGAGGGAAGGTTGGAAGAAGGAAGGGTTTGAAAAGAAAAGATAATGAATTCAGTTTTGGATACATCGAATTTAAGATGTCTTTAAGTTTCAAACTGTACATCATAATATAGTTTGAAGTGTCCAATGTGCAGTTAGTAACACGTGACTGAAGCTCAGGGGAGAGCGTAGGAAATATAGATATGTGAGTCACCTTTATAGAGATGATAATTAAACCCATGGGAACTGATAAGGATACTAAGAGAATGTAGAGAGAGAAGAGAAAGAAGGCCTAGAATAGAGTACTGTATTGGAGAGTTCCCACAGTTAGGGGACCTGATATGACAGTTTGCTTGATATGGCACTAAGTCTTCAAACTTATTTATGTAATCCTGTTATTTTCATTATATTGACATGACTCAACTATGAACAATAAATATATGCCCAATGATTCAAATCTTCCCTTATTTCTGTAAAGCGTGTTTTGTAACTGTATTCACAGAAGTTGTAAGTGTGTGTTGGCAAGTTTGATACCAGATTTTAAAATATATTTTGTAGCTATTTTGAAAGAATTTTTAAAAAAACTCTCTTCTTGCTAGTTTTTAAAAGTCATACAAGGAACAGAAAGGATGATGATTTTGCAGGTTTATCTTATAGCTTTTACTTTACTAAAATTACTCATTGCTTTGATTAATTTTATCATCAGCTCTCTGGAATTCTTCATTTTTTAATATTAAGGAAAGGTCCATTGATTCCAGGGCTCTTTATTTTATAGATATCAAATAGAATATATTACATATATAATATGCTTATATATATTACACAAATATATATGTCTCAATGTTATATTTTGTTGGAGACTTTTTGGGGCATCTATTGATAGAATCACAATAATTTTATTGTTTTTGTTCTTAAAATTAATTATTATGTTTATAATTTTTCTAATATTTAATTATTTCTGAATTCTTAAAATAAATTAACCTTGATCATAATGAATATTTTTCAATATATACCATACCCCCTATGCTAATACTTATACAATATTTTATATCAATACTCATTAGTGAGATTGATCTGTAATTATTATTCTTTGCTTTATTTTTCCTTGGAGTTATCTCCAGTTTTTTTCACAAGAACAGTATAAGAGACCTTGTCATAGATGTAGGTGAAATTTAGGTGAATAATATCTATAATAGTAGTTCTCAAAGTATTTTCAAAGGGTTCTGAAACCTTTTCAGGCAGCCTATAAAGTCAAAACTATTTTCATAATAATACAAAGATGTTTTAATTTCTAATATGGAAAACATTGATAGATATAACCCACAAAACCAAAACTCTTTGGGATACCCAATAATTTTTAAAAATATAAAGGGGCCTGAGAACAAAAAGTTTGAGAACAACAGATCAATGGAATCCCCTGATCAATCAGTTTAGTGGCCCTGTTAAAAAAAAAACAACAGAAAGTGAAGTTACAGAGAACAGTATGACCTTCTTGATGAAGCCATCATATATCTTTGTGATCACCTCTTCCTTTTTTTAGATGTTCACTAATCATCTCTTTAACAACGTATAGTAGAATTTAGTCAGGAATAAAAGTAAAGCTGACTGGCCTATTTCTCAACTGTAACATAAGGGGTTAGATTTTTGGTCATGTACCCTCTTAGAATAACATTTCTGAGTCTCTCCACATATACATTTATTTATAAATTATATCTATTTGCTAAAGCATTAATAAAGCATGTACATTATAAAACATATAAAAATAGAAATGAAAAAGTGAGAAAATGAAATAGAAATGAAATAAACAATTTAAAATAATATTTATTGTTTTTATTGATACACAGTACAAAAAACTTTTCTGTCCTCACTAAAATCATTATTAATAATATTTTAGAGAGTATTGTGATTGAATGTTTTTTTTTTCAAACCTTAGGCTAGCATTATGTAATACAGCAATTTGAAAGTATAGTTCTAAGTTTAGTTTATTTTGATATTTTGTTTTTGTGACATTCATACCTGAAACAGGAACACTATGATGATCATAAACCACAAAATACTCTTGTCTAAAGGCAATAGAGTAATTTTAAAGTGGAAAAATATAATTTTATTTCACTCTTATTTCATTGTAACCAGCCCTGAAAATGCAAATGAAAAAAATGTTACTGGTTTTTCAAAGTGTCACTTCCTATAAGAATCTGTCTAAATTGTCCCATTTGCTGGTAGTCCACCTTTAGCCCTGTGTTAAAGATTATTTTGTATTTATTTTTTATGTATTTCATATTTATTTATCAGTGTACAAGTAGAATGAAAGCACCTCGAGGTCAGGCACTTTTCTGCTTGTTTTTGAATCCATAGTGCCTTACATAGTGTTGTATCATAGTTCATAGGCTCATAAAAATAGATTTGGAAAGTGCCTCAGAAGCCCTCCAGTCCAACCCTCTCATTTTAAAGATGATGAAACAAGGGTATTAATATCAGAGGTTAGATTTGAACCCAGGTTCTCTCTGACACCAAAGCCACATCTTTTTTTATAAAGAGCTATGGCTTAGCTAGTACAGGCCACCATTTTTTTTCATTTGTCTTAGAATTGTCTGGATGAGGCATATCATAGTGAGAAATAGAGGTATTTGAAGATGAGTATGGAAAAGATGCAGCAAGCACACCTCTGTGACTGCCTTCTGATATATGAAACACTAGGGTCTTTCCAAAAGGAAAACAATTCAAATCCCTAAGAATCCAGTTCTTAGGTGTTGATTTCAGGAATGCTGTTTGGGATGTTCTTTGTGAATTGTTGAAACACGGCTGTTATTAAATTACTCCATGATTACTGAAGAGCATGGAGTTCAAGAAGGCTCCCTTAACATGCCCAAGATTGATGCAGGCATTTGTGTTGTTGTGGACAGGCCTGACCCAAAGCAGAGCTGTAGTAGTGAGAAGGAAATCTTGAGACTTTTGGCAAAACAGATGAAAAATTAATTGAAAAACTCTGATTTGTTAAGGCAGCGGCTTCATAAGAAGGAACGACCTTGGCCTAATATCTGACAGACTGATCAGGGTGTAAAGAATTAAGAGAAAGCATTTCAGTGGGAATAATCTTATACATATCACCAGGAGCATTTTGTGAGGTGGAGCTAGAATGACCTTTCAGGGCTTCATCCAATGGGCTCTCTGAAGCATTTTTTTAATAAAGAAATAAAATTTCTTAATTTTCTATTTCTATTTTTGAGAATGGGTGTCCCTATTTTGCCCTGGCTGGAAATGCAATAGCTACTTTCAGGTCAGATCTCAATACTTATCAACTAGGAAACTTAAGCCTGGGCTAAAGCCTCGGGCTCTCACCTCTCAATATTCTCTTCATGACTTTAACCCCACCAGAACTCAGAACTCCCAGTTCAAGCAATCTACCAGATTCAGCCTCCATCACCAGTGAAGAATACAGCTATGTGCCATCACAGCTGGCCACGAGTACTCCTTCTGCTATATTATGTCACCAGACAGGTTCTTAGTTTTGGTGAATTGAACTAACACATGTATCTTTGCACATCTTTTATATTTTGCAAATATATGCAGCCAGCATTCACATAATGGGAAGCAAGTGACTATGAACACCAAGTAAATAATCATTGTTCATTCTATTTGTTAAGGACAGTAATGTAATAGATCATAAAATTGGGTCAAATAAGCAAAATCTATCTTACCCTGAATTTTGTGTAGAACATACACATATCCCCAACTTCCACTCCCACTGACATGTGAGGTCCCCAGAGCTTTGCCTACCTTAACATCTGTTTCATACAACTTCCACTTTCCAAGGTTTACAACTTTCAAATTAACAGTGTTAATGACTATTTTGTTACCATTCTCCATTCCCCAAATATACCTACCTCTTTCATTCCTACAGAGAATGAAAAATAATTATACTTTGGAGCCACTATAGAATTTCTTTCCTGTTACAAAAAGTGTAAGCCCCAACTTTCTAAGCAGATAAAATTCATTTGTAGGCAAGGGTGGAGGACAGAGAAAGAAATGGAAAGAGGATAAGGAGAGGATCCTTATTGTCCAAGAGAATCTTGGGACCAGGAAAAACAAGGGTGTCACACTTCAGTTTACATTTAGAACTTTCACTAGCCCTTCCTCTTCCCTACATGTGAGACACAACTCCTTAGAACTTTGCTATTGCAGATCAAACTCGTGCCTATGCTTCTTAGACAAAGCTCTTCTTAACTGTGCTTCCTTCGTATAGGCTGCCCAGGCCTAATTGAAGTGTAGCAATATTGTGGCTTTATTTTCCCAGATGGAAGCTACTTCCATTTCCCAACCTTGGTTCGAGGGTACCACTGATGGGTTAGTGACATATTCTGCAAAGCTGTTATTGCTCAAGTCCCCATTCTGCTGTGTGTGTGTGTGTGTGTGTGTGTGTGTGTGTGTGTGTGTGTGTGTGGGAGTGGGGAGAGGAGAGGGCTCTCTCCATTGTTAGTCACTGGTAATTAACACTTTAAATGAATGTTTGAATGAAGTCAATTAACATCAATTAGCTTTTACAAAAGGGATATTCATTTTAAAGATATTTTCCAAAATAAAGGGTACCATACCACCTAGGTGAGTTGAGTAGATTCAAACTTTAATAGTTTCTACAAAGCATTCACATCACCATATTCACTTCTAAACGCAGTATTGCCAATAGATGAATCCCCTTCTCAATTATCATGAGGCTAAGTCTTTCAGGTCATTCCTGAGAGCCTTTATATTGGGCTGCTTGACCACAAAACTTGGGACTTCAGCTTCCAAATCATTTCAGGCTCACCATTTTGACCTTTTGAAGCTCACAAAGTTGTCTCCACTATTCTATCACTTAAAAGCAGGACAGAACAAGTACAAAGAGACAAAGAATGGAAGTCCATATTCCAATTCTACATGTTGGTCTCAGATCAAGAGGGTTCAAGATCCCTCCTCTTACATCATAGTCTTTCTTACCTGAATAATAGTAGGCAGAAAAAGAGTAGGAATACTCTGGCTGGCTAGTGCCTTTTGAATACCCCCAGTTTTAGCCATGCTGCTTTTCTCTTCAAGTCATTGGCAGACCAGAACCAGTAATAGAATTTCTATACCAGCTTCAAAATGGGGAACAGGACACTTTCATTACATATCATCATACCTTTCCAGAAGCAGAACCCCCAATTTCTTTCACATGGGGATTGCAGCCAGACCCAACCCACACTCCCTAACTCTCTAACTTTAATTTTTTTTCCATTTTAAACTTTTATTTATTTTAATTTACATCATTCATTTCCACAAGATTTTGAGTTACAAATTTTCTCCCCATCTTTCCCCTACCCACCACCCCAAAACAGCCATTCCATTGTATAACCCCTCCCCCAATCTATTCTCTCCTATGTCCTCCCCCCTCACCCCTCTGACTTTCCAGTAGGGCGGGATGGATCTCCCTACCACAGTGCCTGTGTATCTTAAGTCCCTGTTGGATATAGTTAATAATAATAATAATAATAATAATTGTATATATATATACATATATATTTTTAACATTTGATTATAGAACTTTAAATTCTAGATTCTTTCTCTTCCTCCCTTGTCACCCACCCACTCCCACC
>CM053586.1:137774295-137800585 GCA_028646515.1 Pseudochirops corinnae
TATAGTAATTGGTAAAATTCTAATGTTTGTTTCTAAATAGAAATAATTTCACATCTTTTTGTTATAAAAAATATATTTTTTGACCTAGAAACTAAGTTACTTAGAGTAGATTAATTTTAAAATAACTTTTCCAATACAAAATTAATGTATTTTATATTGCTTTACAACACGGTTTGGCAAACATTTCAATAACAGAATATAAAATGTCTTGAAATAGGTATTTTCAAAAAAATGAATGACAAAAATTGTGTCAAAGTTATTTAGAAGGTAATCAAAACAACAGAAAACTCTAAAGGTTAATTTTCCTAAAATGGTCCTAGAATGTAAGTATCAGAACACTTAAAAAAAGCTATTGCAGCTCCTAAATGGAAAGACATACCTGAAATTACTAGAAGGCTTTCCTAAATTTACATATCACCAAGAAGATACATATGGAAAACTTTAATCTCTGCATTTTTATATTTGCTTTCACCATTTCTTTTTTATTCCCTTGAGAAATCAAACATCAATAAACATTAGACTAATGCAAAACAATTAATAAAAAATGAAAACTCAAAACAATCTATGTTTACAAAGAAGTATTTATTTTAAAGAAATTAGGACTACATCAATTGTTGATATTATTTTAAGTATGTAGTTCCTAAAAATAAGAGGATAACATATATGGCAGTTAATCACAGAAGTAGCAAAATGGCAATAAAACACACAAAATGTCCATCTTTTCAAGCTTAGCATCCCTTCTAGAAACAGGATGTTAGTAATTATAATAGTTTAAAAGGAATTAATGGATTACACAATACGATAATGCAAATATTGTCAGTATTTAAAAGAAAGGACATTGCATATCAATAAATGATTATTACTTTGATAATTTAGGCTTTAAAATAACAAGTCATTGCAATCATTTTTTATTATAATCAGAATGAATTATAAAAGGCAATCATTGTACTCAAGTATCCACAGGGATTCATTTTCGGGGGTGAGGTAGGGGGACCCCACCAAATACATATTCAGCCCTGGATGTTTTAATAGTGTCTTTACACAGTTGCAGTCTTCAGGGAAGCTGAGGGGCGGTTGCAGCACCAAGTGTTTCCCACCAGGAATGTTAGGAGCCAGGCTGGGTACAAGGCTTGAGGTAAGAATCCAGAAAACCACAGTTCAGTTTCTAGGGTCCTAGTCTCACAAATAAGCACCTCCGCTCTTTTGAATCAGTCTTATTAAAAAAAAACTGTTTATTACCTAGAATGTTAATGGAGAATCTTTTGTTAAATGTTAACAAAAGAATGCCTATTCTAGTTCCCCTTTAAACATCTACCTCTTTCATTTTCAAATGTTTTAACTCCAGTCTCTTTTGGAAAGTGCTTAAATCATTTGGAGATAAAATATTACTTATTGCTCTTTTCTAACAAATGGCATTTTCCATTGTTTCCATAAATTTCACCCATGTTCGTTTTCTTTTTTTTTTTTTGAACAAGGCCCATATCTTCATCAGCAAAACTCAGTTCAATGATTTAGCATATAAAACCCAATAATTACACACTAATTTACAAAAGATTTAAAAAATACTTTTTGGGCTGTTTTTTCAGGAAGTCTTTGCTTGCCCAACAGTAAACAGGAATGGTTTCGACCTTATATTAGGAGTCATTTGTTAGCATAACTTGAAGTCAACTATACAATATATACATAATTTAAATCATTTAATCACTAAATACATTGGCCAAACTGTATTGCACTCTTTTAAGATCCTTCGTTAGGTTATCGGTTTATCACTAAATTACTGCCAGTTCAGTTGTAGGTTCATGTTAACGTCTTTTTGCTTTTCCGTAGATTAACATTATTTTCTTCTTGTGAATATTCGGAAAAGCCTTTCGATTCCTAGACACCAAATCTCTGATTAACTGTCCCCCAGCCCTATTATAATGAAAATAGCATTTTAAGTGCAAATAAGGAGTTAGAAAGCATCGTTCTTAGAACCAAAGAGAAAAAAAACCAACCACCAAAAACAACCATTTTACAATTTGTACTTAAGGCATTGGCAGTAATACAAGAAATATGCAGAGATAAGCTCCGGCAAGTAACGGGCTTGCAAAAAAAAATGTTACTGCTTAACAAAAAGCAGCCTAAGCCTCTATTGCAATATACAACACTCCCAATAAATTACACAACACTTGCACAGGCTGCAGAAATAACGCAGGACAAGACTTACACAGATGCCAATCCGCAGCATTTATACACATGCACATGGGTAAGAGACAGAAACCAAACACTATCATTCAACTCGGGGAGGGCAGCGTAATCTTGAGTTTGTTCAGTGTGTGTGTGTGTTATTTCTGTGTGAGTGTGTGGACGCTGTGTGTGCGCGCGTGAGAGTGAGACCCATCCTCGGGGCATTTCCCCCCTCTCTGGGCAGTTTTGCTTCATTTGTTTCCTATTTCTGCTACATTGAAACTAACTTCCATCTCAGCCCCAGTCAGAGTCGCTGAATAGAACCTGTGCTACGGCTCCGTGTGCGTCATATCCCTCCGCGGAGTCGTCCCTCCCCCGAATCAATCCCTCCACAGAGAAAGCGCTTTCCAGCCAACCAACGGCCGCTGCTCCGACATCTTCTCCTAACTGGAAATAAATAAATAAATCGATCTACTGGGGGTGGGGGGGCGGTGTGAGAGCGGGGAGGCGGGGAATCAGGCCGAGCGAGGCTGCTGCTGCTGCCTGGGAAAGGAGTGTGTGTGAGCGCGCAAGCTAGAGAGGCTGGGGGTGGGAGAAAGATACTTTTCCCTATTATTTTAACCCCCTTTTGAAATTGAGTGGAAGGAGCCGTGGGGCGACGGACAGGGTTGGGGGAAACCCCAAGACCTAAACCTAGCCCGGGCTCGGCGGCAGGGACTCCTTTCTCAGGCGGAGGGATCTCTGTGGCGGAGGTGGCGGGCGGGCTGCTGCCGCCGCCGCCGCCGCCGCCGCCGCCGCCGCTGCTGCCTGTGAGTTGTTGTTTCCTCCTCCTCCTCCTCCGCCGCCGCCTCCTCCTCCGCCGCTGTTGGTTGAATGGTGGAGCCGAGGCTCTGGCTGGGGAACACACAGTGACAGCTACAGGGCAGGCAGGCAGGCGGCAGCGCCGTCCCCGCTTCCCGTCCTCGGCGGGGGAACCCCGCCAGTGGCCCCTAAGTGACCAATAAACATGTCTTGTGAGAGCAAAGGCCTCTCGGAGCTGCGATCGGGTAAGTGGGGAGGCTGCGGGCGCCGCTGGTACGGGGCGCGTCCGTCCCCAGCGCCCCTAACCCGGCGCTGAGCCTATGTCTCTCCCCTCTCCCCTTGTCCCCGCACAGAGCTCTACTTCCTCATCGCCCGGTTCCTGGAAGATGGACCTTGTCAGCAGGCGGCTCAGGTATGGGGCTGTAGGCTGGCGAGCGAGAGGCGGCGGCGGCGCGCCGCCGCGGGGCTGGGGCCGGGCCGGGGTGGGGGAGGGAGGGAGGCCGCGGGCGGCTGGGGGCGAGGAGGGCGGCCAAGCAGCGTCCCCCCACCCTGCTTTTGTTGTTGCAGGTGCTGATTCGAGAAGTGGCCGAGAAGGAGGTAAGAGAAGGCGGCGGCGGCGCTCTGCGGCGGCTCACCCGGCCCGGGCTGCTGCCGCTCCCTGCCGCCGCCGGGGGGAGGAGGGCGGCGCGGCGGGCCCGGGCGGGCCGGGGTCGGTGGAGGGGGGGGGTGTTTTGCGGGGTGGGGGTCAGCCGGGAGGCGGGGGTCGAGCAGAGGCTGATGTTGGGGTGTTTTCCCCCTCACAGCTGTTACCCCGGCGAACTGACTGGACGGGGAAAGAGCATCCCAGGACGTACCAGAATCTGGTGAGAGATTCCCATCGCGATGCGAAAAAACTTTTCCCCGAGTCAAATAAAAATTGAATTTCCCGCAATTTTTTACAGGGACAAAAACTTGGCTAAAAAAATCGCGAAAGCTTCAAAGGCAACGGGAAGGGTTGGGAGCTCAACACGGGACAGGCGCTGGGTTGGGGTGAGGGGTACTCGCCCCCCAAGACCATAGGGGCTGCGGACAATTTATTTGTGATATTTTGTTAATGTGCTAGAAATAAAGATACGTCATGAATGTTGTGCAGTGAAAGGGCTGGAGGAGGAGGGACTAGAGCGCGCTTCCGCGAGAGAGCGCGGACGCGGGTGCGCGCACTAGAGAGTCAGGCGGCCAGGAGGGCGCGCTCTCATTTCTCCATGCGCTGTTGCCGCTGCAAACATACATAGCTCAGCTTCTCTCGTTTCTCTCTCCCTCTGTTTTTTCCCTTTTCGCTCCTCATTTTCCCTTCTTTCCATTCCCAGCCCTTGATTCACTCTCTCCTCTGTCTCTTCCTTCTTTTCCTTCCCACAGTAGCTGGTGACTAACTATTCCAGAGTGGTATTAGCATTTCACACAAAAATAGACTGTTCAGCTTAAATCTTAGAAAGACAGTACTTTTCCTCTGCTTCTTTTTTTTCCTTTGCTTAAATTTATATATGGAAATTTTGGGGGAAATTAAAATGTACGATAAGTACAGCCGGCTAGCTATATATTTATTTGTTGTTAGAGCTTTTATTCATCCATGACAGAGTTGCAGTATACATTTATAGGTGTGATTTGTGAGTTATTTACAGCACATATATGGTGAATATGCATATCCATGTTTATCTTGATATATTATTGTCACCGAAGTGTTAAGAGTCTCAGCCTTATGAAGTTCACTCTGGGATGAAATTTAAGTAAAATTTCCCATTTTTTATATTACGTGGTTCTGACTTTCAAAAGTTGTTTTTTTTTTTAACCTCTGCTTCTCAATTTTCTCCTCAAAGAACATGCCATAGTCTCTACAACTGTAATTTTAAGGGAAGATTGAAAGTATCCTACCCCTTTGCCCTTTTCCTTCCTCAGTTACCTGGTATTTGCTTTTAAAACAAAGACTCAAAATTTAAATGAATTTGTATTATCCCTAAATTGTGGTCATAATCACTATTTTTGGTAGCTACTGTTTTTTTTTTGGTTGCGGTGTAGGCATTAATTTACCACTGCTAGACTAATGTAGGTTCTCTTTGAGCCTTTCAAAATTGTTAAAAACCAACATTCACAAATTTAAATTTTGAAGCAATTAAAGTTGCAGTGTTAGATTTTGGAAATTCAGTAATGACCAATCCCCTAATCCCAGGCAAAACATGGTAGAAATAGGTACCATTCTTGATTTTTAAGAATGATCTTTCAAGTTTAATATATGAAACTAACTGTGGAACAGTTTCCATCCTTACACCTGAGTTTGGATATATTCCTATATCCATTAATGTTTTTAAAAATGAGTGTTTTACAAATTCTCTTCAAGATTTAGTCTGTTTCCCATAAATGTTTCTGTTTGCCTGTAATGTTTTTACTTCGCTACCCAGAAAAATACTATTGAGATACTGAAAGGGCTTCTGATTTGACTTGGGAGGACATGATTTTGAATTGTTCTCTTGAATTTATGCGTATACTGTGTTTGGCGGAATGTTATTTTGTTATTTTCCTTTTTATTGGATTTCTGATGTTTCTGGGAGTAATATTTGTCTGAACTCTTGTTATATCTTGGAAGTTACGTGCATATAGTGGTTGATTACTTTTATATACTCAAAATAAAAAGCATAATTTACCTACCAGATACAATTTATTTAACTTTGTTATATGTAGGCTTTGCATATTTTAGTGAGGAGAATTGTTTCCAATGTTTTTTTTAGGTGAGAGTGATAGTGATGCTCTCAGTTAAAGTGATTTTCTTAATCAGAGAAGTTGTACTATTGAATTTGAATATGTAGAAATATTCTAGATTAGAAATTAAGGTTATAATACCCACATTGAATATAATGCTAAGGTTAAAAAATATTTATATTTGTAATAACTGTTTGGATCACAGTAATTATGACCAAGAGAGTAAGCAGTGGTTTATTTTTTATGCATAATTTTAAAAATTTTAAAAATCAGGGTTTAATGGAAGTATCCTTCCCCCCCAAGTTTAATGGGAACAACCATTTAAAAAGGCATATTTGATTTGAAGGATTTTTCTTGTTGTTTTTGAACTCCTAAAATGTGGATATAAATACATATCTTCAGTTTTGAAACTTTAAATGAACCTTTTTGTTTTTTAAATGTTTGGAATGTGGTTTAGGAAGAGTTTACTAGAGCCCAAGTTACTTAAACCATTTTTAGTTTTTATGATGAACATTTTAATGCATGACATACTTAATGATTTCACCAGAGTGTTTTTCCTCCAGTAACATACATCAAAAGATCTCGTGTTCTTAAAGGTACATGGTTTTTTTTTTTAAGTATGCAGGAGGTATAAAAGTATGTTCTTGCTACTTGACAGTATACTTCATTTTTCGTTAATACATGCTATCAGCAGTGTCCTTTACACTGTTTTAAAGAGGTGAGATGTTGGTAAGATGCTGCACTCCGTATTTTTTTTATTGCCCTTTGGTTGCTTGTAATTTTGATCCTTCAGAAATAAAATCCTCAAACAAGGCTAACTCAGGACTAATGTAGAAAAAGGAAGAAATTCCTGATCTCAACGTAGAATAAGGGAAAAACTCTTTCCTGTTTATTTTGTTGATTTAGTACAGTTAATTGGAGAGTGAAGCTGTTTGGTTCTTACCATCATTTTCAAGTTTTCAGCTTATGCGGTGATGTTTGACTTTAGATTTCTACTTCTGTAGTTGAGGTGAGATTAAGCTTCCTAGAGTAGACTTTTTACTCTTTAATTTTTTTGGACTGATACTGAAATTTCATAAATGGAGCTGAGTCCCAGTGAGGAACTCCTTTACTAATTGTACATCAGCACCTTCTCTGCAAGGTGTTTTAGAGTGGCCTGGGGTCACTAAGAGGTTAAGTGATTTCCTTGGAGTCACACAATGTTCTTCAGAGACCTTGACTTGAATCCGTTCCTTCCTGATTCTGAAGCATGCTTTTTATGCACTAGACCACATTGCCTTTTATCATGATTGCATTTTTAGCTAGCAAGACCATTTGGTTTTTTTGAGCTGTTTATGTTTTGCTAGAATTATTACAAAAATGATTCCTACTCTTCTTTTGGAGGGCTTTACTCTTACTTTCATGCCACAGAAAGTTTCACTTTGAGGGGAACTATTGCCAGGCACCTAGGACTTAATTTGGCATTTCGTCTTAAAACTTTGCAAGTACTGAACCTTGAAGAAAAAAAAAAGTTTTGCATGTATATCATTCCAGTTATGAAAAGAAAGTTAACTTAGAAATGTACACAAAACACAATTACTTGCCTTTACGTTTGGTATGGATTTGCTGTGATTAAAATGTTTAATTTGTGTAAGTTATTGATGATTTTCAAACAGTAATGGAACTTTAAAAAGACTAGTCAGAATAATCTAAGAGTTTTTGCTATTCGTATTTAATTTGTTATGAATTGTGAAACTTACGGTTTTTAAAATGATTTTGAGGGTTTTTTTAAGTTAAGTAAAGGATTGCAGTAATTTTAATATAAGCCTTGATAAATTCCATAGAGGTTCAAGAAGTTCAGATAGGAAATCTGCCCTTCCAGATTGTCAGTTTTTAAAATTATGTATTTAACAGTATTTGTAAGACCTAATTTTTTTTTCACAGTCAAGATAGACTTAAAGACTGGTTTCCTTTGAGTCTACTAAAGGAGATGATGAGACGTTTCTAGGCTGTAGGCTTTTATTTTTTCATCTTCTTATAGCCCTAGCAAAAATGTGGGCCTTATTGTAGGGCAGTTTACTGAAAAAATTTGTTATGTCATAACAATGGCTAATCATCCTCCACTTGTGAGAATTAAAGTATTTTGAACAGAGAGAAGAAAATACCTATTTCGTTGGAGAGGAGTTGTGACTTGTCATTTTATGCATGAAAAATCCTAATCTAGGCAATGTCACTGTTAGAAACTAGGCTCTTCCCCATCGTTAAACAGACAATTCAGGCACATTCTGTGATTCCCAGTACTCTCCTAAATGATTGAAAATTAACTTTACATTACAGGGGAAGTTTTGTCTACTCATATGTTGTGTCCCCTGCCCCTGTAGTCTTGTGTTCCCTCCCTTCCTCCCACCCCCCAGTACAAAAATGTTATTTTTATATGTGTTTTTACTTTAGTTTAAAGATACTGTGTTGTGTTGAATCTAGTTTTGCAAGTTTGTGTTTCAAAGATATTCCACTTTTATATATTACATTTAGATCAAATAGTTTTTATGTTTCGGACATCATTATTACATATTCAGATTACTACTTTGAAAAATGCAGAATGACTAATTTAGACTTTTCAAAGTCATGGTTATAGTATAGCAGTTTCCCGAAATTATAGATATAGTGGTGCAAAATAATGTACAAAAAGCTTAAGTCTTGAAGAAAGTGAGAATTCAGTTGAAGATACAGGCAGAATCGTAAGTAAATTAGTTTGACTACTAAAATATCGAATATCGACTATGACTTCTGAGTGAATTTATATCATGAAATATTTAGTTGTGAGCGTTTTGGATTAACAGATATTAAAGCTTTTTGATTTGATAAATCAAAAGCTGTTGTCATGAGATAGTAGTTTGGAGTATATAAAAGAATTTTGCTCTTGGAATCTGATTTGGTTCCTATTAGTCAGAGTTTTGGAAATTTAAAAATCATAAGTTTGTTTTCTTTAGGACTTTGTTGATGGGCAAGTGTTGTGCCTCTGGTTTTATCATTCTGTTGTATATATCAAAACTAGAATGAATTTCTTGTAAAATTTTTCTGGTGATGAGAATTTCTGAATTTGTCATTCCTCTTTTTGGGCCTTAAATTATGTGATTATCATGAACATTGATCATTTAGAATTCCTTACGATAGCACAGATATTTCTCTCCCTTTTTTAGCCTTCCCATAGTTTTTTTTAATTGGCATTTGTGGTTTATGTAAATGTAAACACAATTTAGGAATAAAGGAATGAATTTTTGTTCTGGAAAAATTGCAATTAAATTGAATTCATGATGTTTTTGGAAAGTGATTATCTTTTACTGATTTAATTGGCTAACATTTTAGACAAGCTACTGTGAACTTTGTTAAATGAATCCTATATCATAGAGAATCATGTGTATTAAGTTTTTTTTAGATACATAAACGACTAAATATATTTAAATGGATTTTTTTTTTTGGAATAATAACTTGCTTTTGCATAGTAATTTAATCTTTACAGAATACTTTTTTTCTTATAGTAACTCTGAGGCAGATAACTTGAGGTATTAATATCTCTGTTTTATAGATGAGGAAGCATTTTCTTAGAGGTAAAGTGACTTGTATAGTAATTGTTGAGGTGGAATTTGAACATAGATTTTCTGTACTAAAACTGGCAACCTAGCACTTAGTGTAGTGGCTGCAGAGCCAGCCTCAAAATCAAGAGACCTGAGTTCAAACTTACCTTTTGTATGTGGATGTGACCCAGGGCAAATTATTATTTTTTAATTACAATTATTAAATTATTATCTCAGTACTTTCTTTAGACAACTCTCTGAGACTATATGTAAGTTGCTCTTTTCCTCACCTGGAAATTCCTTATGCCAGTGAAATCACAGGTGTACTCACTGTTCCTGTCTGATTCTAAAAAGTACTTTCTGTTATACTATACATTATTGAATCCATTGAGTCAGTACTTTTCATAGCATTTTATTTTTAAAATTGATACACTGATCCATAGAAATGTTAGAAATTTTATGCTTTAAAGTTTTGGAAACCAGAGTGATGTTAGTACCTTTGGAAGTTTCTAACTAGATTGAAGTTAGTATTGCTTTCAGAGGAGGTGCTGCTGACAAAATAGTAGATAACTATATAAAAGCACCTTAAATCCAGTGTTTAAAATACATTTCAGCACTTAATGAGTATTTGTGGAATATGGAGTATTTTAGGCGCTATACAACTTTAGAATTTTACGTGTAGAATTTTAAGAATTGAAGAAAATAATATAATTAAGTATAATTTCCTTTAAATGTCTTAAAATTAAGGATTACTGAAATAAAGCAGTTACCAAGATATTTATCAAATACTGATTTAACAAGTATTTCAAACCCATTTGATCATTCCCTCCGTTGAGCTTATTGCAAGATAGATGGCAGCCATATTTTGTTAGAGGGTATAAGAAAAGGGAAAAAGAGGGAAGAGGTTGGTGTTTTAATGAGTTACTCAAGAATGGTCCAGCAACTGCTCATCTATTCCTGCAGAGTTTTACTGTCATAACATCACACTTATGACTCAGTGTGGATGTCTTAGATCATCACTTGGATGATCTATACTATTTGTGGTTTTGGTAGAGCTTGACTGGGGGTGATATTTATCACTTCCTGTTTTCATTTAGCTTTGGTTTATTTAGTTCTTGTCTGTGGACATCATAAACTCTATATAAATTTGGTCCTTAAATGTATGTAGTAATGATTTGCCAAAATGCGTTTTCTACCATTGTATGTGAGGTATTATTTCTAGTGTTTGCTTTGCATTTGAAACTACTGAAAATAAAACTGACTGGTATATTTAATTTTTGAGATGCTAAACTAAACATTTTTAAAACTTTTCCATTTCAAACCAAAAGTATTAAGCAAATGTAACTTTGAGTATAGATGTAATTAGAAAATAAAAATAGAATAGCATGAATCGAGTTTTCAAATAGTTTGTCAGATTTGGCATTTGGATATTACTTAGGCAAGGATTGTCTAGCTTGGAAAGGAGATATTTTCCTTGATATTGACCTTTTTTTAGGTTATCAAATATCTGACAATTTAAAAAGTAAACTTCAGTGGATCTTTTAACAATTTCAGACAGATGTTCATCACACAATTTATTTTAACAGGAGATGACAGTCCTGTAGTACTTTTCCCGTCCAGGCATGTGGAATACTGTGCCAAGTTATGGACTTACTGTTTTATTGAGAGATACTGACAAGCATGATAAGAGTACTTGAAAGCAGATGATAACAAGGATCAGTTGAAAGAACTAGGTCTGTCTGCTGGGGAAAAGAAGACCATGGAATGTCATTGTAGTTGTCTTTAAGTAAGGTTATCATACAGAAGAATCACTAGACTTGTTCTGCTTAATCCCACAGATCCAAATTAGCAACTATAGTTGAAATTACAAAGCTAAAAATTGCAGAGAAATACTGATAGAACTTTATGACAGAACTATCTAAAAGTCGTATCCTGAGTAGTTAGTTTTCTTGTTACTGTAGATCTTTAAATTAAGACTGTATTTTTATATATTATATGTTATACTGTATTCTTCTTAGGAATACTATAGAGGAGAGACTACGTTTCAAATAGAGAGTTAGCTAAGTGACTACTTAGGAACTTTTCTAATCAAGATTCTGTTCATAGTACTCCTATGTAATTTGTACCCTAATAATTCTAAAAAATCATTCTTACCATTTTAGTAGAATCTTAAGTTTTTTCTTGGCAAGTTGTCTCACTTTTGTAATTTTATGCCCTGTATTTAGAATAGTACCTGACACATGATAAGTATTTAACAAGTGCTTGTTTGAGATGCTAGAGAGTATCAAGAAAATATTATCCTGTAAAAGTCAAAAAGCATTTCTTTTCCAACGTTATTACTGCTAGATGGGGTTTATAAAGGCTTCAGTTCTGGGAGTCAGGAAGACTTGGTTTTGACTCCTGCATCTATCATAAAATTGCTTGGTGTCTCCCAACCTCAGTTTCCATGTCTGTAAGAATGAGGATAAGACTTGTAATATCTACTTTATAGAGGTGTTGTGAGTCCTGCATGTGGGCGGGACCCGCCTGGAGATGGATAGAGGAGCGGTGTCTCCGTTCCTAAGACCATCGGAAATATATGTTTCCTAAGACCATCGGAAATATGTTTTCTGATGGTCTTAGGCGACCCCTGTGATCCCTGTGAAAAGGTCATTCAACCCCCAAAGGGGTCGCAACCCACAGGTTGAGAACCGCTAGTTTAGGGAATGATGGATTTGGGAAAAAATAGTTTTATTTTGCACATGTTGAGTTTGAGATACTGTGAGACTAGTTACAGATGTCCAGCAAACACCTGGTATCATGGGATGGGAGCTCAGGAAAGAAATTAAGACAAAGAATGTAGATTTTGGAGTAATCTATTTAGAAATCAAACTTATGGGAGATCTTGCAAAGGAAACTGAGAAATGACATGGAGACAGGCAAAAGCAGAACTAGGAGAGCACACAGTCATGAAAACCCAAGGAGGAAGGAGTGGTCAGCAATGTTGAGCTGCAGGGGAGGGGAAGAAGGATAACTTGAGAAAAAGACATTAGATTTAATGATTAGTAGAGCTTTGATAATTTTAGTGATAGCAGTTTCACTTGTGGTGAGGTTGTAAGCCAGCTTATAAAGGGTTGAGAGTTGATTGGGAGGTAAAAAAGTAAGAGAGTTTATTGTGTATCTGAAAGAAACAAGAAATAGCATTTTATTGGATATTTGGTTACTTTATAATGCAATGCTTATGATAAACATTTGCAAAAATACTACCATGAAAGTAATTACATCTTACTGCCATTTTTAAGGGCAACACTTTTATTTCTCTTTTCAATTTCATCTTAAATTTTTTCCAGCTTCTTAAGATCCTTTTGGATCTTGATCCTGTCATCTAGTGTATTAGCTGTCTCCCTCAGCTTCATGTTGTCTAAAAATTTTATAAACAAGATATATTAGTCTTCATTTAAGTTATTAATAAAAATGATAAATTGGAAAGGGCTAAGAAGTGCTAAAGTTTTCCACCAGAGAGCTTCCTACAGGTTGGCATCAATCTTCATTAACAAACACTTTTTGGGTTCAATTCAGCCACTTCCAAATCTCCCAGTAGTACTGCCATTTAGTCCTTGGTGATTCAGTTCTCCACTCTACATTTTGTCTACAGAGATATTATAAGAGATTGGCAGATGTCTTAAAGAAATCCAGTCTAATAATCTTATTCCGAAAAGGAAGTGAAGTTATGTTACCATGATAATGACATTAAACTCTTGCTAGCTTATGCTAATCACCACTTCCCTAAGTGAATAATTCCTTAAAAATCCTTTGTAGGACTTTGCCTTGAATCAATGTCAAATTCATTGACCCAACAAAGAATCTATCTTCTTTCTATTTTTGAAAATCAGAACCATTATCTGTAGCACCTTTTCAGTTATTGATAGTTCTCCAAAGATTATTGGTGGCTTAGCAATTGCATTTGTAAGCAATTTCACTATGTGTAGATGTGCCAAATGATTTGAATTCATTGACAGAAACTAGCTACCCCTTTATCATCTTTGCATTTAGGTTAGGTATCAGTTTTCTGTAATTCATCTTTGTTTTTTCCTTTTGTTTCAGTTAGTATTTATTAGTGTCTACTGAGTGCCAGATACTGTGCCAAGAGCTGGGGCATACAAAGAAAGGCAAGAAATAGTACCTGCTCTCAAGGAACTCATAGTCTGATAGGGGAAACAGCATGCAAACAACTAAACAGAATAAATTAGGGATAATCTCAGCAAAGGCACTGTGATTATGGAGGGCTAGGAAAAACTGTTTTGCAGAGACATGAAGGAGTCGAGGGAAGCTGTGAGGCAAAAATGAGGGAGGTGTTATGGGAATGGGGGGGAAGTAGTGTGTAGGAATACTGGAAAGGAAGGGAGCAGGATATTAATGGCTTCAAAAGCCAAACAGGATTTTATATTTGATCCTTAAGGGTAGTAGAGAGCTACTGGAATTTATGTAATTGGGAAATGATAAGTGTGGTGGTTAGATCTGCTTTTTTAGGAAAATCAGCTAAGTGGAGAATGATTTGGAGTGGGGAGAAACTTGAGGCAGGGAGACCAACCAACAAGTTAATGCAATAATTCCAAGCGTGAGATAATGAGGGCCTGCATCAGATTGGTTGCTGTGTCAGAAGAGGAAAGGAGATATACCTGAGAGAAGTCTTCTAACTGAAGAAAATTCTGGTTGATTGAAGAATATAGATGAAAATATTTGAGTATGTCATTCTTCCATTATTGTTCTAACTACCCTCAACAGGAATCCTATCCTTTCTGTTTTTACTCCCAACTTCCAGAGTCCCTCAAAAAGCTTTTTTTTTCTTTTGGTGTCTGGATAGTTTGTTCTGAGTTTCAGCTTGTTTTGGCCTTTAGTCTTTTTGACTGAATGTTTTTAAGGGGCTTTGGCAGTCATATGCTCGACCTCAGTTACACGCCCTATCTTTTGTGCACATCTTTTAAAAATCTGAATTTGTCAATAAGCTTCCTTTATCAGATTTGATCTGAGTATGATGCTTAATTAAATTGGTACACCAACCCCTGACTATAATCTTTTGGTGTTGAAGCTCATATTCTGTGAAAGTAGGACTGACATTTTCAGTTCCCACATTTGATTATTTTGGATAGATACACTGTATATAGGTTTGCTCTTATTGTGGAAATAAGTAGACAAATGAGTTGGGAGAAGGTAATAAAAATATTAAAAGTGATAGCAAAGATGTGTTTTATATTTGAAATGAGTGTGGAAATAGATACAAAAATACTTATAAATCTGAGGTGATAATATATGGAAAATTTAATATTTATATTAAATGGTATGAAATATTAAATGTTTAAAAAATCCTCTTGAAAATTTACCAAAGGAGAGTGAAATCTCTGTAGATCAGGAGAAGGTAACATTTTAAACAAAGGACTCATGTATTTCAGCTTTTAAAGATAAATTTTGCTAACTAATTTCTGACCAATTCTATATAATGAGACCATTATCCTGTGAAATTTTAATAAACTCATGTTTTTTACTTTTATCATGAGTAATTTTTGCTTGCATTTTCCACCTTTTTTTGAACCTTGACTTTAACAAGAGGTAGAATTAGCACTTGCTAAATTGATTGTAAAAATTTAGCCTGAGTTAGCTATTCAGACTACTAAAGATGGGGACACACATAACCTACCTTTAGTGTGGGTTATGACATGTGGGATAGATGGGTTGATTGATTGAAATAGAGAGATTTGTATGTTATTTTGAATTAAATAATAGATTTTGGTTCTTAGATATTGTGTCTTAGAATCTGAGTTGTAGGGCGCCTCAGAAATCATCAAATATAATTCCTATGTGAACAAAAATTGCTTCTCGTCCAGGAGGATCCATTAATTTATAGGGGAAAAATAATCTCACTAATACTTAGTATGTTTTTGAGTTATGAATTTTTTAAAAATCCATTCAGAAAAGGGGTTCATAGGTTTCACCAGATTCCTGAAGGGTAGGGCAAAAGATCCATGAGAGAAAAAAAAAAGATTAAGAACCCCTGCTTTAGAACATTTCTAACAAATACCAATCTATCATTTGTTTGAAGATCACTGGTAAGGATCATACCCTCCTAGACATCTCACTTAGCTTGTAGATGGTTCTGATAATTAGTAGAAATTTTTCCTTAACATTAAACCTAAATTTATGTCTTTGCACCTTCTATTCTCTACTAATTCCTCTTCCATGTGACTAACTTTGAGCTACTTGAAGACAATCATATTACCCCCTAAATTATCTCTTACTTAGGCTAACCATCATCTTCAGTGATCTTCATATTTCATGATCACAGTGTCCAATTCTCTACTGTACTGCTTATGCTCTTCTGGATGCTGTCTAGCTTATCAGTGTTTGTCTAACTAAAATGTGCCTGCCTGTACACAATACCCAACATGTGACTTGACTGAGGCAATGTACAGTTGGATTCTTTAACTCCCTAGTTCTGAACTTTATGCCTCTTGATGCAGCTTAAGATCTTATTAACTTGATTTTGACTTCCATGTCACAAATTTTATTGAACTTCCAGTCCACTAAAATCTCCAGATTTTTTTCAGACAAATTGCGTCTAGCCTTGCCTCCCATTGTACACTTTTGAGTTTGACTTCTGGAACTTAAGTAAGATTTGGCCCAATTCTCACTTATATTTAGTAATACAATTTTCTGGTTTTATACGTGGGTTTTGAGGACAACCTCCCTGCTAGATTTGTTGTGTAACAATGTGTCCTGCCAATTGTTGGTGAAAAAAAAATCCTGTTCCTGAAACCTCACCAGTTCTGTGGGTTCACTTATGTTATAGATGAAAAACTGATTACCTGTTTTTGTGGCTGGCAACTTAGAGGATTCTAAGCAACTTTGAAAAGAACTTGAAAAACTAAGTGGGGAATTGGAACCACATGCCTCAGAAAATACTAGGATGTATGTACTGCTAATTTTATTACCCTAAATCACACACTGGAAGGGGTATCAGGTACTAGTGTTTGTACTTGTTTGTTGTGTGCTTTGTAGTGAACTAGTATGAGGAAAACTTTGATCAGATCACTAGTAGAAACTAGTTTTTTTTTTATTCTATTCAGTAGTATAATGTAGACCTATAATCTTAAATATTTTAGAGGAACTGGTAATTTTCCTAAGCTGATTTTTTCTGTAGTGTTGTTTTTAATATTTGTTTTGAATTCCTGGATTATGGTTGGACTTTAAGTGAATTAAAAGAATAAAACTGATTGTTACATAAAGACATTTGGATCCTAGGTAATATGGTTAACTGTGTTTATGGCAGCCCGGTTAGCACAGTGGATAGAACATAAGGCCTCAAGTCAGTTAAACCCATCTTTATTAGTTCAAATCTGGCCCCTTAGACTAACTAGCTTGTATGACCATGAGTGAGTCACTTAACTCTCTTTGCCTCAGTTCCTCATTTGTAAAATGAGCTGGAGAAGGAAATGGCAACGTACTCCAGTATCTTTACCAAGAAAAACCCAAATGGGGTCACCAAGAGTTGGATTACAACTGAACAGCAAAAATATATGTTTATATGTAATGAACTGGGGGGGTTTTTTCTTTTCTTTTTTTTTTTAGAGGGGAGAGTATAAATAACGTGCTTTGCAGAGTACCATGGGTTTATGTTTTAATTCTGATGGCCATTGTTCAGTTTTGATTTAGGTAGAGGATAGTGGTTGGTTTTAAAAGCACTGTTAAATAGTCTCTACAGTTCAGAAAGGTTAAATGTCTTTGAAAAGAGAGATCAGGTTTGACACTGAGAACTAAATAATGTATAGAAAATAAAAACTTAACAATTTAATGAATTAAAAAATATACAACAAAACCTTGATGTTAATTAGATTTACTTGGGTTACATTGTGATGCATTCTACTTTTATTAGAGAGTAAATGGCAAGAAAATCCCAAATAGGGTCATGAAAGAGTCAGACACAACTATTAAAGACTGAACAAAATCAAATTTAATTAGGATTTTTTTTTTTTTGGTGGGAGTGGGGAAGGGGAGGGAGAAATGTCCCAATCCTAAAATGCTTGACTCTTGAATATATTCTGGTGATAGTTTTCAACCTGGTAACATACATACATATGTACGTATGTATACATACACACCTGCACACATACATACATACATACAGCTTTTTCAGCCAGTACTTTATCGTGAAAATTGAACTTCAGAATAATGACTCTGAAGCACTGCAAGATACTGACTTATTAAAGAAATGGTTGTGTTCAACATATGTTACTTGAGAAACTAAATTAATGTTACTTTCTGGAGATTATTAATACTTTTGTAATAATTTTGTCAACAGTTTCAATAAGAGTCAAAATTTAAAAAGAGAACATAGTTAACCAGAAAAATTCGTTTAATCAGAAGGGGGCACCCCTCCCAATAACTTGAGTATTCTTTCTAATTGAACAAGATTTAAGAGTATGCTGACTTTTAGCTTGCATTAAAGTAATAATTTTCAAAATAAATTTTTGATGAATTCATGAATCATGGAATTTAAGTTAGGAGAGACTTTTGGTCATCCAAGAATAGGTTCGTATGATTTATTGTTTAGAAATTACTTATTTAACCGTCTTGTACACATGAGAGAACTTTAGCCAAGAGAGGTTTTGACTGCCCAAGATCATAGAGATAGATAGTAAGTTGCATAGTCAGAACTTGAATCTAGGTTCTTTACTAATTTCACAATGAGGCAATGTGCTTTTTTTTTTTTTTTTTTTTTGAGAATTAGGTTCTTTGCTTTAAATCATACCTGTTAGATATTTAATTTGTGGTCACATGTGCATAGTAAACATTCTGGGAAAAAATATGCTAGGTAGTTTTGCTAGCTAGACTATGCTTCATAAGTAACATGAATGTTATATATGTATGTGTGTATTTATATGTATTTCTGATATTTTATAAGAGTGTTTGCTGAAAATAGCACTACAAATGAGATCATTTGTCAAAATTCTATGTTGGTTTGTGATTATCCTCCTGTGTTAATGTTTTTTTAAAATACTAATGTATTGTTATTGATAAATTTGAGGTAAAAATAAAATACTTTATAGCTAGCTGTGGAATTTTTAATATTATAACTTTAAAAAGTTTCTTACCTCATGTCATCACACAACACTCTTTAAGTCATTGATACAGGGATAAATGTGTAAAAGAAATGATAAAAACATGAAAAAAAAAACCCTTCTGTTTTTATCTCCTGTCACCAGAAGATGAACATAGTAAGAAAAACATTTCATTCTAAATAAGATTTTCTATTCAGTTCAGTTCAACATTCTTTACATTAAATTACTACAATACAAAGTGTGATAATAGCATGTGCAAGACAGAATCAAATGCTGTTGAAGAGTAAGGTATATTAAGAACAGTGTAGAACTACGAGTAAAATCCAGCCTCTTTAAAATATCAGTCATGGTCTTAAGTTATACTATAGCAAGCTATTGCAAACCAGTATAGAATAATTTGACAAAAAAAAGTCCTGAGTATCATTAGGGATTCGTATTGAAATGGCAGTGGATACTAGTTTTTAGGTACTATCATGAGAAAATTTACATGATTTGGGTAGGTAGCATGGTATAATTGTTATTTTCTTGATTTAATTCTTTTGAGATTTCATTCTGTGTTAAGATTTTTTTTATATTTTAACAATATGCATGAATTTGAAGGGATTGTCCCTTCTGGCTCACCCTTGGTCCTCATCAAGTTTTAAATATTTACATATACTTTGTAATCTAACTAGACGAAATAGAGAGTAGAATTTTACTTTTCTGCGTAATAATTGGAGCTGACATTTATACAGTGCTTTATATGCATTATCACATTTGATTTTCATAGCAACCCTGTGAGATAAGTACTCTTAAGTATTACTATTCCTGTTTTACAAATGAAGAAACTGAGGCTCTGAAAGGCTAAAATAAGATTAAATATAACACTTTTAAAGCATATAAATAGAATATTATGAAGACTGGTTTCAGTAGTTAATCTCCAGGTACTACAGAGTGTAATTTTACTACATAAAAGTCAAAAGTTTTATTTGAAATGAAGCATGTAACATTAGTGTATTCCTTTTGATAATTTATAAAATAATTTTTATTTGTAAAAATTATATCAAAATTTTAAAGCACCACAGTACTTTAAAATTTATTATAACTTAAATCTTTACAATTATTTTGTTAATTAGAGCAACTGTGATTTTTTTTTTTAAGTTGTTAAAAGTTGTATTCCTTCTTTAACCTTTCCCCCTGTTATTTGCATTGTATTTTGGGGGCCAGAACTTCCTAGGAATCAAGCTGCTTCACAGAACAAATAGCTTGTTTTAAAGCAATGTAAAATTGTAGAGTAGTGAGATTTAGATAGAGATCATCTAGTATAACCCATTCATTTTATGAGAAAGGAAAATAAGGCCTAGAATCTGACTTTGGTCAAATTTAGGTAATAAGTAATACTGTCAGGATTTGAAGACTAGGTGTGATATAAGTCCAAGCCTCTTGGTTTATTCTATACAAAGAAGCTACTAAAAGAATAGCTGTGACAAATCTCTGTGCTTTTAAAATCAATTGTCTTTATTTACAATTAAATGAAAAATTCACTTTCATGACAGTTTTTTTCTTTAGAATTTTACGTAACAGACATTATTATATTTGATTTCTATTCCATGAAAATGTTTGTGTTCCCTTTAGGAAATATTTTGATATTTTTCTGTTTTACACAATAGGTGAAGTATTATAGACATTTGGCACCTGATCACTTGCTGCAAATATGCCATCGACTAGGACCACTTCTAGAGCAAGAAATTCCTCAAAGTGTCCCTGGAGTGCAAACATTATTAGGAGCTGGAAGACAGTCTTTGCTTCGCACAAATAAAAGTATGGAAGCTTCAAAAGAAGGCTTAAAGGGATTTTAAATCATCATTTAAAGTTTTTGTGTAAATGTGCCTATATTCATATGTATATAAATATACATATATGTTTAATAGGCTGCAAACATGTTGTGTGGAAAGGATCTGCTCTTGCTGCTTTACATTGCGGAAGACCTCCTGAGTCTCCAGTCAACTATGGCAGTCCCCCCAGTATAGGTAAGTAAATTTATTGATTTTAATCATGTGGGACAGAATCATTTAGAAGACGAAACAAAAAGTATTTTCAGATATAACAGAAGTAGATCACTTTGGAGGCTATTCTTTGCTTTATCAGAATTTCAGATAAAAGCAGTACTATTCAGAAAGTTCAGATTATTTTTAGGTAGATTGCTATAAGGCTATTTTTGTCATACATAATTTTATGTTGTATACCATGTGCACTTTAAAAATATTTGCTATATTTTGGGGCAAGATTTAAATTAAGGCTAAAGTCCCTGAGAAAATTCAAGTTGTATATTCCATAGTAGTTTCATATTTTTATTAAATATATTTTATTGAAAAATTAAGTCTTCAGTCAAAGGTATGTTGTAGAGTGGATTCCTTTTTAGGTTAGATGAAGTGATTCCCCAGGGTCCCAACCAATTCTGAAATTTTCTGTTAACTAGTCAGTGATTTTACATTCATCCCTTATATTTCCTTCTTAAAACAAGAATAATTTCCTCTCCTTCTCTTTTTCCCCAAATTAGGAACATTGGGAATTAATGAAATAGCCCTCACTCATGTAGGGACCAAATAAAGGCAAACTGTTTTTTGGTTCTTGTTTATTTGTGTATCTTGTTTTGTTTAAAAAAAAACAAACCGAAAACCCTGATTCAGTCAGTATGGTAAACTCCTGGTGAGAGTACTACTGCTTATTCAGATTACCAGCTGTTCTGTACTTGGAGTCTTGTAGAGTTGCTTGGAAGCCCAGTAGGGTCACATAGTAAAGTATATATCAGAGATGACACTTGAACTCAAGTCTTTCTGACTTTGAGGCCATCTCTTTCTCCACTACTCCACATTGTCTTTCACTTTGGGTCTAGGAAAATGAAATAATTGAAACATCTATTTAGGAAATACAACTATGTTTCTTTTCCCTTTAAAATTTCTAACAAGGCAAACTTGCCAAGACTGCATAGCATTTTATTAAATTTTTTCATTTTTACTTGTATCTAGATCTGTTGAAGATTTTTCTAAGATAGTTGTTGCATGTTGCTGGTTTTTTCAAAACCATGTTTCCAGCTGCCTGGAAGACATCTTGGAGCTGCTAGGTGGCACAGTGGATAAAGCAGTGGGCTTGGAGTTAGGAAGACTCGTCTTCATGAGTTGAGATCCAGCCTTAGGCCCTTACTAGCTGTGGGATCCTGGGCAAGTCACTTAATCCTGTTTGCCTTCTATTCCTCATCTGTAAAATGAGTTGGTGAAGTGAATGGCAAACTGCTCTAGTATTTAGTATGCCAATAAAAATTAAAAATGGCATTACAAAAAGTCGGATATGACTGAAACAATTGAATGACAAAAGAAGACATCTTCTTCTGGATGTAGTATCTTCTCAAATGCACCATGTCCAAACTAAACTAATGATCTTCCTTGTCCCTAACGGGTTCCCAATTTTACCTCTATTTTTTTCTGTCAGTATTATCACCATTTTTCAGGTAGAAAGGTTGGGGTCATTTAGGGTCCTTCCTTTTCTTTCAGTTTCACTTCTTTTTAAAGTATCTCTTGTATTCATCCTTTTCTGTTCTTCCTGATCTTACCCTGATGAAAGCCTTTTTTATCTCACACCTAGGTCAATATGCCAGTCTTCTTGTCAGTCTCCACTTTGCTTCCCAAATCTGCCTCACCATATGCAAGGAAGCCCAGTATACCAGTCAGATTGATTTAATGCCATCTCCCTGCCTAAGATATGAAAAGTTAGATAATACATCTATTAAGTTCTTAATACACATTCTAGGCACTGTTCTAAATGCCAGAGATACAACTACAAACAAGAACAAGAAAAAGGTATGGTTCTGGGGTGAGGAAGCAAACAAGGAAGTCAGTATAAGTATGGACGAAGTGAAGTATGTATGTCCCTGGTTCTTTCTAAATTAGTTCCAGAGATTGGTTCCAGGTAGGAATTCATTAGTTATGAGAGCAGCCCTAATTAAGTGTGGACGCATCGCTGTTGTCTTTGAAGATTCCCTAGAGTCTAATCCCATCATAGATATCCTACTTAGTTTTTCACTAATTATAAATACTTAGCCTTTGCTTCAGTCAGCAAAGAAGCATTTGTTAAGTAATTACCACATGCTAGGCACTGGGAATACACAGGTAAAAATATAACGTGCCTTCAAGCAGCTTACAGTCTGTCAGATGAGAGAACATGTACACATACAGAATACATACAAAATAAATACAAAGTGGTTTTGAGAGGGAGCGCACTAGCAGCTTTGGAGGAATCAAGAAAAATTTGATGAATAAGATGGAGTTTGAGCTGAGTTTTCAGGGAAGTAAGGGTTTTTAAGAGGTGGAAAGGAGAAGGGAGTACATGTGAAACATTAGGGACAGTATATAAAATAACTACTTATTATATATTCACTAAAGCTGGCTTCCACTCATATCTTTCCTTTTCATACATCTTACTATGTCAGTAGCATAGTTTAGCATCTCATTCCTTTCTAATTCACATGTACATCTTTATGTTTTGTGTTTCCATTTAGATTGTAAATTTTGTGAAGGCAAGGACCGTTAAGTCAGCTGGTAACTCACTCACCTATGTGTTTTACTTAGGTGGGGTTCCTTGCTGTGACTGGCCTACATGGTGATAATCCTCTCTGAACTTAGATACATTGGTCCTGGGGTGAAAGACAATCTGTTACTTCAAGGCTTTTCAGTTTGATGGAAGACCCGTAGAATTTGAGTTATTGCTGACTTTTGAGAAACCAGTGTCACCTCCATGGTATAATGAGGAATCAGAATAGGACTTTGATCATTTTTATGTAAATTCTATTTATACACAATTGGAAGGCAAAGATAACTGAAATGTGAGGATTTCATCCAAAAAAATTAAACCTTACTAATGTTCTGTGTGTTTGATTTTTACTCTCTTCTGTTTTATTTTGGCTGATCTTTATGATTATATGACAGCTTGTACAGTTTTTTCAAATGTGACTTAAAGATAATATTGGTTTTTAGATAAGGCATAGTTGCCTTTTTAGAATTTTTTTTTTTTGGCATGCATAGGTGATCTGAGAGGAGCAAGAGTATCCCAGATTTATTATAATCTTTGTGGTCTATCTGTTCTCTAAGTAAAGTCTTGTTCCTCTTGACTACACTGATAACCTTTGGTTTAAAAAAAACCCAGATAGTAATGAGGAAATAATTCATCTGTATCCTTTAAACAAATTTTATCTTATAACTCTCCAGAAGAACCATTAAAGTACAGGAATATCACTTATAAGATTAACTTTTAAGAGTATAAAATTATATTTTCAAAACTTAGTAAAAAGCAATTTGTTATTTTTAGAAATACCAACAACAAAAAATATATATATTTAATTGATTTGTTTATTTACTTTTAGTTTACAAGATTCAGTTCCACAATCCCTTGAAGTTTCAAATTTTCTCCTCTCCCTCCACCCCGCCCCCTTATGGCGGCATGCAATCAAGTATAGGATCTGCAAATACTTTCACGTGGGACATTAGTCTGCCAGCAAAATATTTTTAAGAGTTAACCAGAACAAAATTTATAGATTAGATAACAGATAGGCCAACTTAAGTAGTATGTCCTTGGAGGATAAATTAAAAATGTGAAAAAACACCGAGATTAAATGACAGAGCAGAAGAATGTGGTAGGGAATTGAGTTTTAGAAAATTTGGCAGGATCAAGCATATGTTTTTCTTTTATACTGCATCTCTCATATATAATGAAAACTAATAGAAAAAATAAGGGTCAACATTTTGTATTCTCTGTACAGTTCTTTAGGAGCATCCCTGTTTTGTATATTTTGGAAATATTTGATACAAAATGCTAGTCTGTGTCCTCTTCTTTTGTACGTACATATGAGATACACTTTTGAGGGCATCAGTTAGAATGACTAATTCTACGAGTCCATATTTTTCAGTTTTGTTTGTCAGTCTTCTTTATGGAGTTTCAACTTGGCTTCACCGTTTTGAGATTTGAAGAAAATTTCAAACAGCTGTCACTGATAGTTTAGTAATAAGAAAAAGCTAAGCATTTAGAAGTGTAGTAGAGTGTTCTGGCTGACATGTTTTTCAGGATATTGATGGCAAAGCAGTGTGTTTGAAAACTTTTAATTTGAACATTAATAATGCTAAATACATATTTTAATACCATTTTGATGGTTTTTTCTGGCAATATTTGGAAGCTTTTTTTGTTCTTTTGTCAGCAGGATTTGACTAATATAGATAGTATCACCAAGTGTCAGGAGAAGGTAGGAAAAAAAAAATACAAAGAACTCTTTTACTTTATTATTTGGATTAGATTTTTCCATGGACACTTTGAGATGGATAGAATTGTGTCTTGTGTGGAGGGATTGTCTTCTATTTTTCAGTTTTCTCTATCACCTCAGTTTAGAGAGCCAACTTCTAGCAAATTACAGCACTAAGAATTTAAGCCAGTAATGATGCAGAAATTAGAGGTTTATTAACACATTTGTGTTTCATCCTTTTTGTAGTAACTATATTGTGATCTAGATAACTTTTATTCATTTTTTTAAAATTAAATTTTATGTTCATTTTCAAGTTACAAAATTCATTTCCACAAGATTTTGAGTTACAAATTTTATCTCCATCTTTCCCCTACCCATCGCCCCAAAACAGCAGTTGCACTGAATACCCCTTCTCCCAATTTGCTCTCTCCTGTATCCTCCCTCATGCCCTCTCTGACTTACCAGTAGGGCAAGATGGATCGCTGTACCCTAGTGCTTGTATATCTTATTTCCCAGTTGCATGTAAAAAGAAAATATAACAATAATAATAATATATGTATTTTTAAAACATTTGATTTTAAACTTTTGAATTCCAGATTCTTTCTCCTTCTTTTCTTGTCACTCACCCCTACTGGGAAGATAAGCAATTCAATATAAGTTATACATGTGTAGTTACACAGAACATTTCCATAGTGGATATATTGTGAAAGACTATTTCCTTCCATGCTATCCTGCCTCCTACTTGTTCTATTTTCTACTTTGACCCTGTCCCTTTTCAAAAGTGTGTGCTTCTAACTACCCTCCCCCTCAATCTGCCCTCCCTTTTATTATACCCCTTCTTATGCCCTCTCCCCCTACTTTTCTATAGGGTAAGATACCCAAATTAGTGTGTATGTTATTCCCTCCTTAAGCCAAATTCAATGAGAGTAAGGTTGACCATTCCCTTTGTCTTCCTTTTCTTCCCCTCTGTTGTAACAGTTTCCCTTGCCTCTTTTACGTGAAGTAATTTACCTTATTTTTTCTTTCCCCGTATCATCATCTCATATTCCTCTCTCACCTCTTAAATTTATTTTTTTTAATACCGTGCTTTCCTGTTCAAGTGATCCTGTGCCCTCTGTCTATGCATACATATACACATATATACACACACTCACATATGTATTCATATGCACATACACCCTCCTATATAGACATTTATGTATGTACACGTATATATACACATTTATATTCCCATCAACTATCCTCATACTGAGAAAAGTTTCATAAGTTACAATTATTGTTTTTCCATGTAGGCATGTAAATAGTTCAGCTTTGATAAGTTCCTTATGATTTCCTTTTGCCTGTTTACCTGCTCATGCTTCTCTTGCTTCTTGTATTCAAAAGTCAGATTTTCTGTTCATCTCTGTTTTTTTCATCAAGAATGCTTGAAAGCCCTCTATTTCATTGTGACCATATTTTCCCCTGCAACTTTATACTCAGTTTTGCTGGATAGGTGATTCTTGGTTTTAATCTTAGCTCCTTTGACCTCTGGAATACCATATTCCAAGCCCTTTGATGCCTTAATGTAGAAGCTGCTAGATCTTGTGTTATCCTGATTGTATTTCCACGATATTCAAATTCTTTCTTCTTGGCAGCTTGTAATATTTTCTCCTTCATCTGGGAACTCTGCAACCTGGCTATCA
>CM053586.1:137800685-137876219 GCA_028646515.1 Pseudochirops corinnae
TATTTTCCAGGTCAGTGGTTTTCTCAGTGAGATATTTCACATTGCCTTCTATTTTTTCATCTGTTTGTATTTGTTCAATAGTATCTTGATTTCTCATGAAGTCATTAGCTTCCATTTGCTCCAGTCTAATTCTGAAGGATTTATTCTCTTCAGTGAACTTTTGAAATTCTTTTTCCATCTGACAAATTGGTTTTTTTTTTTAAGGCATTCTTCTCTTCATTGACTTTTTTGGGCCTCTTTTGTCATTTGAGTTAATCTATTTTTTAAGGTGTTATTTTCTTCAGTCAGGTTGTTGATTCTCTTTTCATGATTTTCTTGCATCATTCTCTTTTTTCTTCCCAATTTTTTCTCCGTTTATCATACTTTATTTTCAGAATCTTTCGTAAGCTCCTTCTATGGCCTGTAACCAGTTCATATTTTTCTTGGAAGCTTTTGGGTGCAGGAGTTCTGACTGTGTTGTCTTCCTTCCATTCCATGCTTTGATCCTTTTTGTCCCTAAAAAAGGAATGTAAAGTTTGCTTCCTTTGCTTGCTCATGTTGCCAGTCAATTACCTGACTATTGAGCTCTTTGCCACAGTAAAATTCTGCTTCCAGAAAGGAGAGCTTTGTCCTAAATCGCTGGGGTTTTTGCAGCTGCTGGAGTTATTTGGGTGCCCTCTCTGCTACCCCAACTGCCTCTGGCACACTGATCCCACACCACAGGACCACCACGCAAGACCATGATCCAGATCCAGGCAGGTTAAGGCAAGAGTTTGCCCTCTTTAGCCTCTGAATGGCCATTTGGTCTCCCTACAATCTGCAGACCAGGAGTTCTTAAGCAGCCACGTGGAGGCGGTTACATGGCTGCGGCTGTCGCTTCACTTCATTCCCCCCAGTTGTAGCAGAGGTCTTCACTGACCTTTTACTTTGTCTTTGGCATTTATGGGTTGATATTTCTGGAAACAGCCACAGCTGCTGGTGATCCACTCTCCTGAAGTCCCCTTCAGCCACTGCTGGTCGGGGCCACCCTGGGGCTAAAACCGTGGGCTCTCACAGGACTGGGCTTGGCTCCTAGCATGCTGTGATAGACCCTTCCTGTCCGCCTGCCGGGCTACCTTCAGTGGGACATTTGTTTCTCTCTGTCACTTTGTGTGTTCTGTAGCTTTAAAATTTGTTTAGAGTCATATTTTATAGGTATTTGAGGTGATTATGAGAGGAGTTCACAGAGTTTTCCTGCTTCTACGCCGCCATCTTGGCTCTGCCCTGATATCTCTTTTAGTCAAATGTTCCTAATAATTACCTGAAAATTGCTATGTTTAAAAAATTATTAATTGATTTAACATTTACCATTATAATGTGTTTAGTATAAGAAATAATTTCTGCCTCCTAAAAGAGACTCCTACAGTGCTTCATAGATGTGACTAGGACAAATTATATTAAAGTTGCAGATAAAGAAAAAAAGTTGCAGATAGAGAAATTTCTTTCTGTTTAGCAGTGAGTGTACTTGAAGTTTTTTTTTTTTAGCCTAATACTTAGAGACAATGTTTGGATTGATATTAAATGTTACTACTTTTTTACTTATATTTCAGGCTGTTCTGACATTTTGGGGTGTTAATTTTATTATTGAAAGAGTAGTTGGTACTGGAACTTCCTTGTTTGTTGGCAAGCATGCTGGTGAAAAAAATAGATAAGGTTACTTATCAGTCTGCTAATAGCTGGTTGCCTTATCAGTTGGTGTAGTACAGATGAACTGTTAGTTCTAAGGAAAGAAACTTGATGTCAGAGCATCATTGTTTTTTGAAATGAGGGTGGTGGTGTTGGCACCCACAATATCCAAAACCTTCCTTCAAAGAAGTCATCATGATATATAAGCCCAAAGCTGCTGTGCTTCTGACTCTGCTTCTGAATGGAGTGGCATGACTCAATTTGCTCCTTACTCACGAATTTTGAAAGTATCTTTCTTCGATACCCTGGTATCCTCTTAAAAATTTCAGTGGAAGCTGGTCTTGGCAGAAACTTTCAGTGTAGACTTTCTTGTTCTGCTTATCCTTTTTTGCTGCTAGCTACTCACTCCATCCCTCAAAAAAGAAAGGAAGAAATCTAGGATGGAGAGTGAAGTTTTACTAGAAGAGGCTGTGTTGTGTTATGGAGAAAGGACCAAGATCAGCCTAAGTTAATAGAGGCATGTCACCATTAGCCCAACCAATTCCTTTGCTCTGGTAACCCATAAAAATAAAAAGTCCTCAATCCCATATGGCCATCTCTGCTTCTGTAGAGATTTTTGAGAGGGAAAAGGAACAGAAAATACTAAGAATCACAGCATTTTTAGACAGTCAGTAAAATATTAGCCTGGTTATTGGTACTGTAGGCATGAGATAACTATCCAATTGAAAAATATCAATTTTTGCATTCTCTTTATAAATGAAACAAGAAGACAAAAGGAACTTAGAACTAAATATAAATGGCACACAGACTCTCATTCAAGAGGCAAATAAAGGAATTGGTTTTATCACATAACCAGAGACAAGAAGAAACATCATTTTATGAGACATTTGGTTATTTTGTATTTCAGACTATCAAGAAAATTATTGCCTATATAATTCATCTATTTCAGATGCTTAAAAGGCAGGGAAATCCTGTGACAGAAGACTCTCCAAATCAAAGCTTCATATACTTCGATACATGGTGACTTCAAAGTAAAAATGGGAATAGATGAAGATGACAAAAAAATAAGGTGGTAGTAAGAAGTGAATTAGGAGTAAGAAAAGAGAGACCAGAGACTTGTAGATTGCATAGTAGCTTTGGGCTTATATATCATGATGACTTCTTTGAAGAAAGGCTTTGGATATTGTAAGTGCCAAATAATATCACAAAAATGAAATTGATTATATGTTATCTGTCAGGAGATGATGATAGACATAAGATTTAATTGTAGATCAGCTGTGTGTGCATTCAGACCACTTGTGAAAACAAAGATATGAATTAATAGAAATCAAGAGAAGAAAAAAAATGTAAAAATATTAAATAAATATATGCATATATGTCTGTATGTGTGGACATATACATATACATGTTTACATATGCCCTGCAGTTAAAGCTTCAACTTTACCTATTTGAACAAGTTACTGGTAAAGAAAAATGGGAATCGTGTGAGAGGAAAGGATGTGAGACATAAACACAGATTGCAGTAGTTGTAAATAGTTTAATTGATATATCAGCCATCATAATGAGGAGGTCAAAGCAGCCCAAAAACTTTCCTTAGAAAATACTTCACTAGCTTATATGAAAACTAGAAGCAATACTGGTTTAGAATACAGACTTGTTAATAAAATATTATGGAAAAGGAGAGTGATGATGAACAGTATTGTCTTTTTAATAATGAGAAACAATATGGACAAAAACTAGTTTAAAGATGATAGCATGCAACCCAGCTAAGCAAAGTCATTGTAAGAGCATTTAAGAGTGAAACAGGATGACAAATGACTGAAAAATGGAAAATATCTGAAAAAAATTTTTAAACATTCCCATCAAGGACAATGGAGCCACCACATTTGGGCTCTCTTACTGTCTCAGATGAGCTTAAGGAGAAAGTGGAAAATACATTGAAGAAAATAAAGAACATGGAAAGCAGCTAGACTAGACTAAATACATACAGAGGAGACACATTCTGGAGATGACACAATTTACATGGTGTTGTGGGTGTGATTCACAAGATCTTAAAGCTAAAGGTCAGTAAGATAGGCAGTAACTACCAACCCCTGTACCTACTTTCCTGCGTAAATAAAATGTATATGAAAATAATGTGCATGTGTATTAATGGCATACTGGATGAGTATAGGTACAAGTAGATTTTTACAAGCAATATTCCAAAGTATACTATCTATTTCCCATTGCTCAGTTGATTGTGAAATATAGGAAAAATGAGGTCTCACTGTGCTTATTTTGTAAAAAAGAGGATTTGATTCAGTAGAGTAAAATGCCACTGTAGGCTTTCTGACAAAATAGCTTTAATAGCTTAGCACTGCAGTATGACTTTCAGGATATCTTGTACATGGTAAAATTATTCAAGATTCCTTCAAAGATATATGAAAAATAGCCTCATTGGCTCTCTAATGATTATTAACAAATGAAGCATAAAACCAGATACAGATTAAGTCCATTGCAGCCTGCAAGTTGTAGAGGGTGTTTTTGTAGATGTTGTGGTCTTTCACATGCTCCTGTTTGCAGATGACATTGTGTTGACTGCATTGATTTCCGGAATATTGTGGAGCCTCCTAAATGAGATCTGTAAATTACTTGTGAGTTACCTAACTATCCATATAGGAAAAATCAAGTAATTTACAGACTGCAAATGGATAATGAATTGGGCCAGGAAGAGAGCAGAGTGGATAGTCTTTGGGGAAGTTATCAAGTTCTTTTAATGACCTCAAATGTCTCTCTGAAACTTATCATATCTTTTTAATACCATAGGTAGGATGAGGATGTGGGAAAGCTGAAGCATTATGAACAAGGAATTTTGAAGTAATACAAAAGATGTCATCAAAGAAATGTAAAAGCAAAAAAAGATGAATTGGTCTTGTGGCAAGAATGAGGGATAACTTATAGGTAGCCTGTTTTATTGGATCATTATGGTGTCAATAGGAAAAAAAAGCCAGTTTATAGAGGGATACAAACAAATAGCACAAGAGAGTTAGGCATGCTAGGTTGTGATCTGCATTGTTAAGTTCGAGCCTTTTAGCAAACTCTAGTAAGCACTGCTTCAGTTTTTTACATCGGGATGTGTATGTGTATGTGTGTGTGTGTGTGAGAGAGAGAGAGAATGACTCACTCTCTGGTTTCTTGAAGGCAGTGCCCACTGAACATAGGTTCTTGAAAGGTTCTACAAATCTGGGAAGGTTTCAAGTATCAGTATTATAAACTTGAGTCTGCCAAAGGCCTAACCTTGTTAAATTTAGTGAGACTTTTTAAAAGATTTGACCATAACAACTCAAGAAGATGACTTAAGGCATTGGTTCTCAACCTGTGGGTTGTGACCCCTTTGGGGGTCGAACAACCCTTTCACAGAGGTCGCTAAGACCATCGGAAAATACATATTTCCGATTGTCTTAGGAACCGAGATACCACTTCCTTAAATCATGTTTTAATGAATTTTGAGATACCATCTAATGGTTTTTTGCCTGGCATATTGTACCTTCCCCATTTTGTCTGCTTACCTCTTCATTAGCCCACCCAATTTCTATGTTCCCTTCTCAAATATGTTTCTATCCTCAGTCATCTGCTTAGGCACATAATGGTACCTTCTCCTTTTCTCTCCTAGTTTCTTAGTAACCTGATCTTTTACCTACTCTTATCCATAAAATGGTAGGGATGATGTCTTTTGACTTGACTCAGCATGGCATGCCCACATCAGAGAAGGTGCTGTGCTCTATGAGCAAAGTAGAATTGAAATGGCTCAAAGGAAACGCAGTATGCGCAGATTTAGAGTATCCACCCCAAATGTTCTCATGAACTGTTTGTGCCCAACCTGTGGTAGAGCATTCCAAGCTGATATTAGTCTGATGAGCCACAGTTGGACATACTGAAATTTGACTCTAGCATAGTGATGTCATTTTGGTCTTCTTCAAGAATGAAGGGCAACAACCAACTTACCAGTAAATAATAATCGTTGAAAATGCACTGGATTTCATATACAGGAGACCTGGATGGCGGCCACTGATACCTATTAACACATCTTCCCCTTGGCCTCCTTTCTATCTCCATAAAATCTCTAATATCTCCTGTCACCCCGCTGCCCCATTTACCCTGCCCAGTAGTATTTCGTTTATTGTTACCCTAGTCAAAATAATATGCCTGCTATTCTTTTTATTGTAGTGTTCTTTTTATTTTTTGGTACCTTTTTAATACTCCTCATCTTGAGTCTTGCTGTCTTCTAATCTCAATCTTGCTATCTTCTGGTTTCCATCTACCAAAGGGAAGTCATCATTTCTCAGTCTTCTGAAATCTTTCTTTTGTCTCCACTCTGCTGAAACTAGGGAAGCTAGGTGGCATCAGGCCTGGAGTTACAAGGACCTGAGTTCAAATCTAGCCTCAGACACTTACTAGCTGTGTAACCTTGGGCAAGTCACTTCACCCCCTTTACCTTCGTTTATTCATCTGTAAGATGAACTGGAAAAGGAAATGGTAAACCACTGAAGCATCTTTGCCAAGAAAATTCCAGATGGGCTCACAGAGAGTTAGACATGACTTAAAAATGAACAGCACTTCAGAAACTGGTCTCTCCTGTGTCCTTAATGATTACTTAATTGTCAGGTCCGATAGTGCTTTTTCATTCCTTGTTTTCCTGTAGTAGTTGGTAATGCTGATCATTTCTTCCTTTTTAACACTACTCCTTTCATTTTCATGACATGTTCTCATTTGGTTTTCTCCCTATATATGTTTCTCAGTCTTCATTGTTGACTTCTTATCCTCTTTTCTTCCCTTGTATATGTATATCTGGTAAGACTATTCTTGGACTGCTGTTCTTTGTCTACAGTCTATTGGTGATCTTATCCACTGTCATATCTTTAATTATCCCTGTTACGATGACTCCCTGTATAGAATTCATTCATGAGTCCTAGACCTTTATATTCAGGTGACTCCAGGACCCAACTGAATACTATTTTTTTTGTACTTAATAGTATTTTATTTGTTAAAGATAGTTTTCAACATTCATTTTTGCTAAACATGTTACCATATTAGTTATATCGTGAAAGAAGAATCAGAACTGAAGGGAAAAACTACGAGAAAGAAAAAACAAAAAAAATGAAAAGAGTATGCTTCAATCTGTATTTCAGGTTCCATAATTTTTTCTAGATGTGGATAGCATTTTCCATCATGAGTCTTTTGCAGTTGTCTTCGAACACTGCATTGCTCAGAAGAGCTAAGTTTATCATAGTTGATCATTGCGCAGTGTTGCTATTACTGTGTACAGTGTTCTTCTGGTTCTGCTTACTTCACTCAGCATCGGTTCACGTGAGTCTTTTCCAGGCTTTTCTGAAATCTGCTTGCTTATTTCTTATAGAACAATAGTATTCCATTACATTCATATACCACAACTTGTTCAGCCATTCCCCAGTTAATGGGTATCCCCACAATTTCTAATTCTTTGTCACCACAAAAAGAGCTGCTATAAATATTTTTGTACATGTGGGTCTTTTTCCTTTTTTTATGGTCTCTTTGGGATACAGACCTAGTAGTGGTATTACGGGATCAAAAGGCATACATAGTTTTATAGCCCTTTGGGGCACAGTTCCAAATTAACCTCCAAAATGGTTAGATCCCAACTGACTACTCTTACCACTATTCAGCTTATCATGAAACCTCTCAAAATTGGCTCCTTCTTCCAACTTCCCTGTTCTTTTAATGGTACCACAATTTCTCCACTTAAACTGGGCTTTAAAACCTAGAATAATTTTGACTTCCTCCCTTTCATTCATGCTCCTTTATTCAGTCAAGTGACAGATAACAGTTATCCCATGAGAGATTTCATCTGCATATACCTGTGACTCATTACTATTCTAGTTCAGGCCCTCATCGCTTCTTCATACTGATGTCAAATAATATTCCTAATTTTAAAAAAATGATGTTTTTTGTATTGTAGCCTTGAAAAGATTGTCTCCCCTACTAGAATGGTGTCTGGCAGCCAAATTCCAGAAGCAATTAAACTTTTAGCAGCTTCCTTTCTCTGACATCCATATATTTTTTGAGAATGAGTGCTGATTTTATATAAATTTCATAATGAAACAAAAGATTAAATATTTTCTTTAAATCTTTAGTTTTTGTTTGTTTCTACTTTAGATTTCTTCTGGGATATTTAAGAATATTCATTTGGAATTAGAGCTTTGAATACTTCCTCAAGTAGTTTTTTTTTGAGACCAGGAAAACAAATATTGGTAGTATAGTTTTCTTTTAATACGTTTTTGTTGATAAAATTATTTTTATATCACCTACATTTTGCAGTATATCACCCTAGGCCTTCTCCCAGAGAGCTATGCCTTATAACAAAGAATAAAAAAAAAAAAGCCACTTCAGTGAAATTAATGAACACATTGCAAAAATGACATCTGTAGTATTTTATATATTTAGTACCCCCACCTCTTCAAAGAAAAGAGGAAAGAAGTTACATTTTTAAAGAGAGCAGTATTCTTTGCTGAGAATTTTAGGGAAATGGCAAGGAAAAATGATATTTTCCAACATTAACTAGTTGGTTGTTTTTCTTTTTTGATGTTGGAAAGCTCTATTATGTTTCAAATTTGGAAGTCTTTAAAAGTTCTGTTCAGTTTTCGTTTTACTATAAGACTCTGTCAAAGTATTAAAACCTGATAGTCCCTCTTTTATATTAAATATTGAAAGTCAGTGTGAAGGTAATCATCCTCGGAGTCAGGAAAATAGAGGTTCAAGCCCAGCATTTGGCACATACCAGCTGTGTGACTACAGGCGAGTAAATTAACATCTGAAGTACCTTGGCAGCATTCTTAAGTTGGTCAGCATCATAGACAGCTTACTTACTATACCAGTGAAGTCACAGGTGTTAACCAACTTGTACAAAGTCTTCTCCCTCATACATACATGTTTATATATTAATTGTGTGACCCTGAGCGTGTCTCCTAGCTTCCTTGGGCCTCATTTTCTATATCTAGCTCTACATTTATGATTCTGTGATCTCTCAGTGCTATAGGAAGATCTTTAAGACTTGGGAAGAGTTTTGATCTGCACAGAAGAAGTTTCCCTCACCAGGAATTTCTCTGCACCACTGAAATAATGTATAGGTTCTGGAATTTTAGAGGAACTAAATGATTTGTAATGAATCACAGTCTGCTCTTTAAATTGTATACTTTTTAGTTAAGAAAGTAATGCTGTTCTCTTAAGAAAATTCATAGTAACTAAAGAAAACAAGCATTCCTTGATATATATAGAGTTATAATTTTGAAAAATTGTTTTTCTGTGTGTTTTTTCTGTGTTAAGTCCTATTTATCCTTGAATTTTCATTGTAAAAGAAAATAATGGTCTGAAAACATGAACATATTTAGGAATATGGAGAACTTTTATAATCAAATGTTTAACTTGACAGTTGTGTTCCATTATATTAGAACAGAAAATGAATTATCCATTATATTCTCCATTTCAGACTGTAATAGTGCAACGATATCTTTAGTGGTCATATCACATTGTTTGAATTCTGAATTTTGCAGTAAAAATTCCTAGATTTTTTTTTTATGTGAACTCTTGTCTAGCTAGGTCTCTCCTATCTTGTACTTGTAACTGCAACAAAATCTCACATTAAGTTGAATTTATTTGCTCTGTTCCTGGTAGTTTTAATTATATTGAGACTTCATTCTGTAAGTATGTATCCTTGTAGATACTTTTCAAGTACAAATTCCTTTTAACCTAGAAAATTTTGTTTGGCCTCAATCACATTTTTCTGAGTACTAAACTCTCTACTTGCTGTATATCTCTAATGGGGTATACTGATGAAGCATTTCATTCTAGGAATGAATCAACTGAATGTGGTCAGCCTAATAGAGAAATTTTATTCATCTAATAGTACCCCTGCTATAAAAATTTGTTTCATACATGTTTATTAACTTAGTACTTTAGTCTAATATAAGCTTTTCAAATGGATTGAGTGGAAAAGATAGTTATTGAACTATATCATGAAATTTTAAAAGCCATAAAAATAAACACATCTTTAGAAAGAGCAAAGAACATATTCAAAGCAGATTAGAAGAGTTAAAACGTGGTGGTGTTTCTTTGAAAATTATAGAGAATGGTATTAGTAATTGTACGTAAGATTAACCATTTTTGGAACCAAATAAGAGTTTTTAAAAATTTTAAATTCTTCCAATACATTTTTAATAAAAATATTGGCAGGATAAAGTATATCTTTAACATTTCAAGGGAGTGTACTCTAATAAGTAGTTTTATTTTGTTGCTTAGAGATAGTCTTTCCTGAAATTAGAGACTGGTTTATTATGTACCTATGTAATTTATAAATCAAACTTGGTTCCAATTAATGCAAATAAGGAATCTCATGAAGTGATTGCATTATTAGAATTCACACTATGTTTCCTTTGACTAGAACCAGTAAACATATTTTACATACTTATAATTTCAAACGGTGCAAATTCAAATACCTGTGACTACTTCACAGACAGGGTTCATTGTTTGCAATAATGGGCACCTAGCTGTAGTTAATTCACTTTATCTTGTGTTGTGCAACAGATTGTAATAGTTCCTTTTTTTTCTTAAATGAACTTAGTTAAAAACTATACCTGTATAGAAAGGATAAGTGAATCTGATTTTTTTACTGGTTTAGTTGGCATGCCTCTTTCTTGTTATTAGAATGGAAGCTTAGTCAAAGTACTGTTTGATTCATTATAGATCTAAAACTTGTGCCCGGTACATAATAGGTGCTTAATAAATGCTTATTGATTGATTGAGTTCTAAAGTATCATAAACCTGAGTACCAAAAAAAATCGTGTGAGTTGGAAAATATTGGCTAGTGGACTAACTTGATTTATTATATATTCTGTGGGTTAAGCTTTCATATCAAAAGAAGAGCTGAATATGAAGGTTGGAAGTACCTTATATAGTTAGCAGTTATCTTAACAAATACTATAGACCTTTAGTTTAATAATGAGATCTTTACCTAGACAGTGTTATAGGGTCATTATGTTGTGAATAATACCTCTCCAAATACTTGAGCTGTTGTGTTTTGCTTTTCCTGATAATAAAGACTATTAGCACTTAATTATGTAAGTTCTATTTTTTAATCCTCAACAGATAGTATTTTAATGCATCATAATTTCGATATGCCTTAATTGAGTTTTACATTTAGCATGATAGAGCATTTTGAATTAAGTTAAAACTTGTAACATGGTTATTAAAATGGAGAATATTAATGTTTGTTTTGAATTTATGACAATACTAGAATCTATAGAAAACACTATCTTGTATTTTGTCTTTATAATTAGCTATCATTTATGAACTAAAAATTTTAAACTTTAGTTAATATCCATTTATGCTGAGATCTGAATGTGAGTTAAGTTATCCTAAATTTTTAAAGAAGTAATTTGCTCTTAGGTGTTGCTCTTAGGTTTGTTAGATGATTTTTCTTAAAGATTTTCTCCTTGTCTGGGAACTTCACCTAATTTGCAGGCTTGGTTAGCTGTTGGTTAATATTAAGTATCTGATATCTGTAGTATAATGAAAAATCTTAACTATTAAGTTCTTTTATAATGCGTATATATGCTGTCTACCTGGAGTAGGCTAAGAGAAGATACTATTTTAAAAATTAACCTGAATTTGGTTTGATTTTTTTTTTTTTGTACCTAATTTCTTAAAATTATAATCATACAAGTTCAGAGCTGGTAGTTGCTGTTGAGTAGACTGATTAGATCCTAGCCTTTATTAGTCTGTTCTCTTTATGATTATCTGTTCTCTGAGTCAGTCTTCCACAACCTTTCTTCCCTCTACCTCTCTATTCCCAATACACTCTGGTTGCTTGTATAGTAGAATCTTACAAATATAATTTACCTTTTAAAGTGAAACCTTAATTAACTTCATATAACTAATGACAGAGAAATGCAGTAATATTAACAAAATGAATTGCTATTGGTAGGAGCAGTTCAGTATTTCTGTTAAGAGTCACAAGGGTCCCTGACACCTGAAAAGGAAGCAGAGAGGTGCAGAAGTAGGTCTGACTATGTAAAAGTATAGATTCCTATTATTTAAGCCTTTTTATCTTCTTGAGAAGATAGGACAATAAAAATAGTTTCTTTCCAACAATAATTTGGGTATCTATTTGTCAAGTGACTGACTATAACTAAAGGCTTTCTTACCTTTTTTTCCGTGCCGTAAACACTTAGGAGTATTCTACTGAATTCTTCATTTTCTTTAATGCAGGAAGTCTCTAACTTTTTGGTCTCAGGATTCCTTTTCAGTCTAAGAAATTATGGAGGCTCCAAAGAGCTTTTGTTTTCACTTATTGTCTGTCCATATTAGAAATAAAAACTGATTAGTTTATAAAACCTTAATTCATTTTAAAATAACAATAATAAATCCATTACATGTTAAAGTAAATAACATTTTTAGTGCGAAATAAGAATAGTTTCCAAAAAAAGTTAAGTGAGAAGAGTGGCATGGCCGTTGGATCCTTAATATCTGCTTCTGCATTCAAACTGTTGTGATGTGTTATGTTTCATGTATTCGAAGAAAATCTGGCCTCACATAGATAAGTAGTTAGAAGAGAGGAGGAATATTTTAATTACCTTTTCAGATAATTGTGGAGATTCATTCTTCTTTCATATTACACCAGAACTTGACAAAAGGTAATCACTTAAAGGTTAGTTGCATTGTGCATTTGAAATTGTATCACAAAACTTTATGTACTTTGTTACATTAAAATGTGTTGGTCTGACCTACACATTGAATGGGTCTTTTGCCCATGCATGATTTTTTTTAACAGTTTACTGAGTTATGCAGATCTTCCAAAAATCTTGATACATTTCATTATGCAATAACAAAAAATTGCATGTTAACATCAAACGCTAGTCTTATTAGAAAAATCTTTTAAGTGTTGGTAGTTGTATAGCTCATGGTAAAAGACAAAAGTTTTCCAAAATTCTAATTCTTAGTTGAAAGCTCGATTTTTTTTTTTTTTAAGTCATTGGCAAGAAACACTGTACACAGTTGTCCTTGAAGTGACAGGCTCATTTCATTCATTTTCAAGAAAAAATCTGCCAGGTACCCAAGCCTGAACATCCATGGTGTGGTTGTCAGTTGTTCTTTTTAAGTAAAAATTATATTCTGCAAAAAGAGCATGTAGTTCAACTTGCAATTCAAACAATTGTACATACACTTTTCTTCAAGAAAACCATTGTACTTCAGTATAGTAGAAGTGCTTTATGCATACTTCTCATTTCATAAGACCATTGAAAAGACACGTACTCAAAGGTTTATATTTAATGAAATGAATAACTATTGCTTTATTAAGGATATTCTTAAATGATAACCAGTGTCTTTTTAAAACTGAGCACATGTCACTGAATAATAAAATAACTACTTGTAAAGTTTAATACCATTGCCTAGATCTGTGCTAAGGTGTTAGAAATCTTACTCACCATTGCTTTTGCACCATCAGTGCAAATGTTAATAGTTATTCCTAGATAAACTGTAAGATTAAAAAAACTTACTCAACATTTTAAATATTTCAGCACCACTTGTGTTTTGTTGCCAGGCAATCACATGAAAGATCTTTGATGATTAATTGGTGCTAATGTACAAAAATAAAGCGAAACAGCAAGTCTAGCAACATCCATAGATTTGTCCATTTGTGAGACAGAATTTTAATTCTGCAAATGAGATAATAACTCAGACTTCATGTTTGTGGATAAATCTTTAATTCACAGGTCTGTACCCTCTGTATACTCCACTGGATGCTCATTAGAGAATTACAGTTAAAACTGAAAATAGTTTTGACCTCAAAGGCTTCCAGGGTTCTGTGTGCTAGTATAAATAAGCATGTTCTTTTCTGTTTTGCTTTTCCACTGTTTCTCTTGTTCAGGAATTCTCTCTACCTTAGGTCATATGCCAAAACCACTTAACTAATGCTTACTTCCCTATATACATTGCCGAGAGAAGTAGCCTTTATATAGCAAAAGTGTTTTACAAATTGTATGAAGATAGCTTTCATTTCCATTGAATAACATTTATTTAAAAAGTTACATATCCAGTCATATTACCCCTAACATTTTCTAATAATCTGTATAATTATAATTCCTCTGATAGTTCTTAATTAATGGAGAGAAATTGACTTGACTGCTTCTGCGGTGGGAAATATTCTGTCCAAGAACTAAGAAAGTGAATATTGCCTGCTTTTAGTAGATAACTTAATGACCCGGATTCATAATATTTTTTGAAGGTGAGTGGGCAAAATTTGCCTGCGCTGAGAAAATCTCAAATTCTAATCCAATAACTGGCAGTTCCAGACTATAAAAGAAATTACCAATCACTTTCTAACAACATGTACCTATCGTTAAGAACTTGGGATGAAAATGTGTTATGATATAAAAACAGAACTATGTGGCATGAACATGATCCTTTAAAATTTGGTCATTTTAAAATCTCTAGCCTCAGGTTCTTAAGATGCTTATATTTTCCCTCCTTATTTTTTTTATAGATGGACCAAAAGGGAAAATGCTAGAAGGAAAAGAACAGAGATAACTTAGGTATTTACTATTCCCATTATTTAGCTTCACACTCCATTTTTTTTTCATTTCTTTATTTAAATTTCTGGGAGCCACATAGAGTTTTATATGAATAAGCAGCGAGGAGTGAGCAATATATTGTTTGTTCCAGTACTCAAGAAGTTGATAAAAGACCAGTTGGATTTTCATATGAAGGGATGTCATTTGGAAGTTGAGAACATTTCAAATTCCATTCAAACTTTCTTCCCCCGCCCCCCCCCCCCAAAAAAAAGTGAGTGTTCTCTGCCTACTTTCATTTAAGAGGTAGGGACTTATGGTTATGGAAGGTTGCATTTAATTGGAGACAAGTTCAGTATCTTGGTTGGTTTAACTGTTTTTACCCTAATTACAAGGGGAGGCTTGCTGTAAAGCAGTGGTTCTAAGTCTTCCTAATGCCATGACCCTTTAATACAGTTCCTCGTGTTGTGGTGACCCCCAACCATAAAATTATTTTCGTTGCTACTTCATAACTGTAATTTTGCTACTGTTATGAATCGTAATGTAAATATCTGATATGCAGGATGTATTTTCATTGTTACAAATTGAACATAACCCACAGGTTGAGAACCGCTGCTGTAGAGGTAATGGGGACAGTATTTATTCAGAAATGGTGATAAAACAAAAGGCACAAAAAATTTTTTAAAAATTAAGTGATTTGAGACTACCAAAAGAGTATTTTAAATTAGTTTAAAAGCAACTGTTAATTATATTATGTATTTCTACTATATCGTGGTTTTGAACCAAATCTTCTATATTTCTTTTTACCAGAATTTTTGCAAAAACCATTACTTCTATAAGCAAAGAGATTTGAAAATATTTTTAGAATAAATTTTTGTGAGAGAAAGTTTTTAGTTAGAAGTTGAATTGTATCTCAGAACAACTGGGTGTAATTTGCTTACTTTAAATTGAGAAATAGCCTTATTCAGGAAAAAAAAAATTCAGGACCTTAGAGACAAGACTGACTAGCTCAGGTCAACTTGAGTAGTATCTCAGACTAAGAGAAACCCCTGTTTCTTATTGGAGCCCAGTATTGCCCTAAATCAGAATAACTTAGTTATGTATTAATCTGTGGTGAAAAAAGTTTAACTCCATGACTTCTTGGCATTGTCAAGGGGGAAAAGAGTAGAGTCCAAGTGGTTTCTTCTAGTAGTAGAGAAGACTACTGTCTAGTTGCACTAAGGAAGAAAATAAATGGAGTAGGCCATCAGATACAAAACCTGAAGAGAAGAAACGCTGCAGAAAAGTTTTCAGTTCTTTAAGAATTCTTATGTAAGAGACAGAAATTGTAAAGCATTTAACCTTTTGGGACTTTCTGTTTCTTTACCTGCAAAAATGAGCCCTGGAAGTGGGATCTCTGAAGTCTTTGAGAATTGTAAATGCATTCATTGAAACATTTATTATGTACTTACTGTGTGCCAATCACTGTGCTATATAACAAAACAATTCTGGCCCTGAATGAGCTTACTTAGAAAATACAATATAAAATGTATTTCTTAGTAGAAATCACTAACAACTGGAGGAATCAGAATGGGCTTCTTTGAGTGGATTTTTTAAGTGAGTTAAGAATTCTACATGTCTATTAAGAGGAAGAAAGCATGTTTTTATCCTTTCTAATTTGTAATCAAAATTTATCTTTGCAATTATCTCATTAAAGTTGTCCTTTACTATTTTTTTTAGTTCACATTATTATAGTAATATCTATTTTTCCTTCCAGTTCTACATAATATTTGTAAAGAACTTAGCACATTAGCACATAGTAGATGCTATATTAGTTCATACTAGTGTCCCCATTTTTCTCTGAATTCCTTACATTTTATATTTCTTACAGTGCAGTCATATTCCTTGGCATTGGAAACCACAATTTGTTCAGCCCCTTCCCAAATTTAGGAAGGTAACCATTTCTAGTTTTTTGACTCCCTCCTCAAATGCTATTAATGAATTTTTAGCTACATGGAGTTTTTGTTTTTTTTACTTAGGGGGTGTGTATATGTATAATCTCTGTATATGTATGTGTATCTATCTGGATTTAAATACATACATATATAAGCTGTACCTATGCATATATGTGTAATAATGGGATGAGTGGGTTAAAGAGTCTGACCAGTATAGTTACTTTTCTTGAATAATCCGAGAATTACTTGAACGTGTTTCCACTAACATCATGAATCTCTTTTTTCTTGTGGCTATTCATCTTTTTTTAAAAAATTTGAATAATTATGTTGTAGCCAGCATGATCTAGTGCAATGGTTCTCAACCTGTGGGTCGTGACCCCTTTGGGGTCGAATGATCCTTTCATAGGGGTCACAGGGTTGCCTAAGACCATGGGAAAACACATTTCCCATGGTCTTAGGAACCTCCTCTATAGTCTCCAGGTGGGCCCGCCCACATGCAGACACACCCACACACAACTATTAAAGGGTCGTGACATTGGGAAGGTTGAGAACCACTGATCTAGTCGATTGAGGTTAAAATGCCCTCAAAGGATCTTAGATTAGGACTGGAGTGGATCATTACAAGTCCGGGCACCTCATTTTCATGTGAGAAAACTGAGATCCGCAAAGGTTAAGTGAATCAGTTTGAATACTCTTTCTGTTGTAAGCTGTATTTGAAGTCTGCAAAGAACTAGACTCAAGGTCTGTCTCTGATATAGTAGCTATTTAACTTTGGGCGAGCTACTCATTGTTTCTAGTATGTTTCTAAAACTCCAGTCTATAGATGTGTTGTACATTGTGAAATGAGTTTCTATCTCATGACCCCTAATGAAATCACAGATATAAAGCAAAAAAAAAAAAAAAAAAAAAAAAAAAAATCTACCCATTTCCAAGACAGAAAATAATAAAGCATGGAAGACCATTTCCTGTAGGGAATCTTTGCCAGTCTGGTGAAACTTAACGATTCCCTACTCAGAATAAATAATGTTTATTGTCCCCATTTATAATTGAAGGAAGTGCTAAATTGCAGTTGAATGATAGTAAAAATAAAGATGTAATTTTTTTTTTTTGCATCTGGATTCATGGACTCCCTGAATTCTATCCAAAGCCCCCTAGACCCTGAGGTTAGAGTCCTGATTTAGTGGGAAAAATATAATTTAATTGCTTAAATTAGTGAGTTGATTTTATTTTAGTGGGATTTTGTATAAGGTTATTGATCTGTGTTTTCTGGGATTAGGAGTTGTATTTGGATTTCCATATAAGGAATTAAATTGGTAATAATAAGAGTTGTTTGGGAAAAGAAGTTACTTTTAAATTATCATATTGACCGTGTAGTTTATTGAAAATGTAGATCAGTTTTGTTTTTGTTTTTTTAAAGGAAATTTCATAATGAGAGTACATTTGATAGGTTTATTCTGATTTAGAATGTCTTTGTGAACGTGTACCCCAAGATACCAACGGTTTCCCTCACTTAGCTAATTATCCCCTCCAAGCTTGATAAATTCAGTTCTTTTCATAGATAGATAATAAAGGCATCTTATCCAGCAGACAGGCTTTGTCCTTTTTTTCTGTCATGGCCAATCACAAAGCAATTTGGTTTTTATAGATAGTTATTGCAAAAATATAAAATGAGTTTTCAACAAAGAGAACCTTTTGTGTGTTAAAGGAATTGGAGATTAGCTAAAGCTGGAATAATAAAAATAATAATGAATAATCTTTCAAGGAGGACTAGAGGTTTGATAAATACATTAATTGTTGAGGAAAAGGAAGATTAAAAAAAAGATTAAAAAAGATGTGAGAGGGGAAAAAATTAGTAAGAGAAGAGGAAATCAATCTTTTTAGGTTTGATTTAGGCATTTGTACATTTCTCAACCTTTATGCTTTTCTTCCAGGCCAATCCAGGTGAAATGTTACTATGATTTTCACAGTCTCACTCCTATCAAGATCTTAAACCATTGCCTATAGTCCACATTCATTAATTGATTATTTTAAGTCTATGTGTTAACTGTACAATTTTTTTTCCTCTCACTTCCTATCATGAATTCTCTTTGCTAGTCAGATTGTTTCTTTTAGTATTTCCTTTTACTATTCCTCCCTCCCCCAACAAGTCTCCATTTAACCTTCTTCAAATATTTAGTCTATGTCAACCTTGTCTTAGCAAAATTATGGCACTTACAGCTTTGACCACTAGTTTAATACCATTTTTATCTTGCATTTTATATTCTGTAGCTGTCTACCAAATTGAAGAGGTTATAATAATCTGTGTATATGAAAGGACCCACATTGATATCATGAATCATTGAAATGCTGAAAAAATATTATGTGTTTGTGTCATGGGTAATTCTTTCTCAACAAGATTGTAAGCTTCTTCAGGGTAGGAATTAGGTCATAAACTTGTACTAAATTGATCAAAGCATGTAACCACACCAGTTGATTTATTGATGCTTCTGCATCATCAGTAAATAAATCCATATCGACGCATGGTTTTAAAGGATAGTGGAAGCCACAGCACAGTCACATCTGTAGGATTTTTTCTTTATGCCAGAGACTACATTGCACTTGACATAGCCAAAGCTGTTTTCTGATAAGACTTGTTGTTTGAAGAAGCAGATCTTGCCACTATTGTGTGAATTAAGACTTCAGACCTGAAGGAACAAGATTTTGGGGATAGAGAGACCATAAGATATTTGAATGACTGTGTGAAAGGTGGAAGAAGTTACATGCTTATCTCAAAAGGCAGAGATAATATCAGTAAGTAAAAGTCACAGGAAAGTGGATTTGGCTGAACAATAACTGGATCTGGCTAGCAGTGAAGTGGAATAATTTGTGAGATAGGTTTTTGATAGGAAGTTTTTTGGGTAGACATCTTTTAGGGTTGTTAGGATGGTATACAAAATTGTAAGCTTCCTTCTAAAGAACTTTGAGATTTTATAAATCTTAAATATAAATATTATGCTTTAAATGTCTTCCTCAGAAGTCCTACTGTGATGATTCTTTGTGGTGCTATGTGATCTTGGGTTCTAGCAAGTTATGCCAGTGGAGTGCAAGATCTGGCAGGTTCTGCCATGCTGAAAAGGCTTCAAGTGTGGTCCCAGGCATAGACCAGATCTATTTTCTGAGGAGCAGTCAGAGATAGGCACATCACCAGTAGGCTAGGCTCATAATAATGAAACAATTTTTAGCCATGAAACAGGGAAAAATTTTAAAAATGGATCCACAGTCCTGTGTAGGCTACTTGTGTTTCTGCATTGCTAGTGGCAGACTTGTAGGAAGTGGGGCAGAGGGTGCTTGGAATCACACAGTTGTTAGACCATTAACAAATTACAGTTGACTGGTGCTGTGCTGAGTGTGAAATCCTTGTTCACTGACCAGTGAGTGAATATATTGTTGAAGGAGTTGAATCATACCAGTCTTCATATTCTTGATAAAAACTTTTAGAAGAAAGAAGGAAGTTGTAATTAAAGGAGGATTGCACACAGATTGTCCTTAGAATGGCAAAGAAAGAAGTTGGCAGGTGGAGTTTTTTATATACCCTAAAGCAAGAAGTAGTTCGTGGACCCCTTGTTCATCACATATTGCAATATTAATGAAAAGTTTTTTTTAGCAAAAAGACCACTACTACCATGAAGATAACTGTAGCGAACACACCAGCATCAGTAACTGATGATAAAGTATAATTTTTGTAGCAAACTTGATAAGTTTGAATGAAGTCAACATACGCTTTTATACTTGACAATTTCATTGTTTTGAAATTAAGCTCCTTGACATTTTTCTTGGAGCTTCCTCATATGGAGATTTTATGAATGAAATTATTTATGTGAAGTTAAAGCCTATGAACTGCTACTCAATGAAATGTGAAAATTAGAATCATTTTACTGTTTTGATAATGAAAGTAATTTTAAAGCCTTCAGATGGATTTTATTTGAGACAAAACATCTAAATTATCATTTCCGTTTGGATTGGATTTGGGTTCTGATCCTAATCTGCCACTAATTTCTCATGCAACTTGGGGCAAGTATATAACTAGGCGTTCTCTAAGGATCTCTTATAGTTTCTGACAGTGAGTCTAGAGACCAGGGTTTTTAAATCTTTTGAGCCCCTGTGTAACATTGAGAGCTGCTGAATTCTTTTTCTTATTCGGGAATAAATAGGATGAATTACTGCTGTGCCCATCAGAATTGTATGAAGATCAAATGTAGTAACATGTAAAAGTGTCTTAAAGTATGTAAGGGTTAGAGTAACGTTTTGGTCAGGGTCTGTGTGAAGGACGAGACTTATTCTATATTCTATAAGTATCTGTACCAAGTAGTAATGAATACGAAGCTTCCTTTTAAGTAAGTGTAATCAAAATGTAGTCTTAAAACTAAAAAACTAAATGTTACTTAGAAATCTTTTCCCCCCCTCTTTCTTGTTAGCGGATACTTTGTTTTCAAGGAGACTGAATGGGAAGTACAGACTTGAGCGACTTGTACCTACTGCAGTGTATCAGCACATGAAAATGCACAAAAGAATTCTTGGACATTTATCTTCTGTATACTGTGTAACTTTTGATCGAACCGGAAGGAGAATATTTACTGTAAGTGCTTATTTTATTTATCATTTTAAAAAAATTCAAATGATAGGCCAGATTTCACATCTTACAGTTTTCAGATAGCTAAGATGTAATTTAAAATTACTTGAGGTTTTTATAGCTATATTGATAAATACATGGCTATTTTAACCCTAAAGCTTTTCAGATCTTTTTTTTTTTTAACTTAAAAAAAAATGATGTGAAACTTGGGTCTTTGTTGTAAATTGATTTGCCATAGTTTTAAGGTTTGGTATAAAACATATTCATCCTTATTCAAGAACGTTGGATGCAGCATAAATATATATACATACACACACACACACACACATAATTTTGATTAAGCTTTGTGTTTAAGATAGGGATATAAACTAAACCTATGATTTTATGAGTATAGGGAGCTCCCTGAATGAGGAAACTCCCTCTGCCAATGAAGAGGTTGGTATCTTCTCCATAATTTATGGTTTTGTTGAACTGCTTAGAGCACTGAAGGTTAAGTAACTTGCTCACAGTCCCTAAGTTAGTATATACCAGAAGCATTGCTTGAACCCAGGTCTTCCAGGCTCTGAGGCTAGCTGGTTATTTGTTACTCTAGATTGCCTCTCATGAAATTCTAGTATATATCCAAAAATCATTTTAATCCATTTGTAGTTTGAGATTTTGCAGCAGAATGTTAATTCCAATTTAGAAGTATCTCAAGGATTTTTTTTAATCATGTAAATGAACAGAAAATTAAGATGTTTTTGTTTTGTTTTAAACCTTAAGAGGAACTTCATGTGGATATTCTCTATAAAGTTAAGGGAAATTTCATAATTGTCCTTATCTTTTAGTTCTTATTCTGCATAGAAATTTGCTAAAGTACATTAAAACTATGGTATTTGAATGTGCTCTCCTTGGATATATTTCTGATTTTTTTTTTTTTTACCTCTAGATAAGTTTCTGATTTTTTTTTAATCTTTGAAAATGAAGAAAAGGAAGGTTTATTCAGCAGTATTATCTTAATGTAAGATAGTTATTTACTGTGAATAATTTACTTTAAGAGGTGTTTTTTAAGTTCATTAGGGTGAAATAGAGTGGGGCAGCAGATTATTAAATATTACTTTATGGCCCTAAAGTTTTGGCTTATTCCTTGATAAAAGAGGATATATTAAAATGACTTTTTAAATGGAAACCCCTATTTTTCCTTTTGCAGATGGGAGCTAGCAATGGTATGGTATATCTATGTAAATTATAATAAATCTCTTCACTTCTGTAAATCTGATGGTAAACTGAAAACTACTTTTCTTTTTCTACCTTACATACCCATTCATATGTAAAGCATCTAAATAGGCAGCATGTGGGAAATTTAACCTATTCCCACTTAAAAAAAATTATGGCACTAATCCAAATAAAATTGACAGCAGTCACTTTTAATATTAGGAATTTATCCTTTCATATCTAACTTTCACTACTTCACTGTGAAATAGAATAATAATGATATTTACAAAACTTTCAAATAGTGTGCCAAATTTCACAGTGGAAATCAATCTTCATGTTCTCTATAGTGCTGTAATATAATTCAAGGAAGGAATTTACTTGTTTCAAGTTAAAGCACAGTGCCATCCTTATAGAGGGGGCATAATAAATGGGCTTAATTGAACATGCTGTATGGCTCAGATCCAGCTAAGATAACAAATTTAAAATGGCCTATTCTGATGCATGCTACTGACATCTGATATCTTAGAATAGTTATAAACTGAAAGGAAGAGAATTTCATGATTATGCAATTATGTATTTGGGCTTCACTTTGGTTAACATAGTATACATTTGGAATTCACTTTGTTTTGTTGTTGTTTAGTTGTTTTAGTCATATCTGACTCTTGGTAGACCCCATTTGGAGTTTTCTTGGAAATGATACTTTCACTTTGGTTAACAAAAGACAAAGATAACTATCAAAATTAACAAAAATTGACAGCCCATTAGAGTGTTCATTGTTTATGGTGTTTTCCTGAAGTAGATTTAGTACTTTGTAGAAAAATCTTATTTTTAAAAAAAGTGTAAGCACTTGTTTCCCCATCTAATTCAATTTAGAAATATTGTGTTGTATATTTCTGTATATACTTATACATAGTTTGTATAAGTTTGTATAGTTTGTATTAAATAGTTTGTATTTAATACATACTTATTGTGTGTATGCTTTAATCATCCTACCTTTAAGAAGAGCTTAACTTTAAATAGTTATGTCTTATTTGGAAGTTTTGTGAGAAGGAGGTAGTAGAAGTAATTAAGTTACTGTTCAATAGACAAAAGCCAATATAGAATTGGGATAATCCTTTAACACTTAGCTTCCACCTTTTAGGGGTCTTGGAATGGTTGGTGGGCAAGGGAACTCATACAATGGCTGCTCTTGGGGATGGGTTAACAAATATACAGAGTCAAGCAAAACAAGTTTCCACATTGGCCAGGTCAAAAAAATGTGTATTTCATGCTTTTTTGAGTCCATCATTTCTCAGACAAATGAGTGGCATTCTTCATCCTTCCACTGTGGAATTATGTGGTTGTGCAGATCAGAGTTTTCAGATATTTCACAGTTGTTCATTTTTACAGCATTGTTATTATATAAATTGTTCTTCTGGTTCTGCTTATTACAATCTCCATCAGTTACTACATATCTTCCCAGGTGTTTTTAAACAATTGTGTACATCACTATAGTATTTTATTACATTCATATACTGTATATTGTTTCTCTTTTCCTAATTGATGCATTCCCTTTAGTTTCCAGTTCTTTGCCACCACATATGTCTGGGTCTTTTCTTCTTTTATCTTTTTGGCTCATGGGCCTAGTTCTTAGTTCTTTATTAAGGAGGCAAAAGAGTGATAGGAAGGGAAACCCGTGTATAAATAGCCTAAAAATATAATTTGATTCTTTAGTGTTACTATCTACTTTCTTCCACCAAACTCAAAATATTAATGTAATTTTTTATTGGTTATTCTCAGGTAAACATATAAAAATGTATTACAAACATTTATAAAAATACAAACATTTGTTTTCCATTGTTGTGGAATTAAATTTAATGGCATATGTTACGTGCTAGTTGTAGTCAAAGATCCTTTTCTTTTACTTATGAAGAACTACTTTGATTTTTTGGAAGTCTTATAATTGCCTAAGTTGGTTGTTGGAGGGTATGTGTTGATACTGTCATTGTCAGTTGGAAATCCCCAGAAGTTGTATAATATCTGGAATGGAGATTAATTAGGTAAACCTTCACGATTATAAATCTCCCTATTCTTTCATTTGTGAGTTTGTGATATATAGGATTGCTAATCCTAAAGCCATAAGTGATGAGTTCTAGGCATGTATTTCAGCTAAGTTTTTTTTTAATTAAAATTTATTTAGTTAGTTTTAGTTCACAACATTCAGTGCCACAATCCCTTGAATTTCAAATTCTGCCTGTCCCTCCCTCCCGTGGCCTGCAATCAAATATAGAATCTCCAAATACCTTCACATTAAATGTTAGTCAAGTTGTAAAGATGGATTATAACCAATGGAGTGAACAGTGAGAAAGAAGAAACAAAACAAAACAAAAAAAAGAGAGCAAGTTGTTTGCTTCAGTCTCCATTCAGACTCTGTAGTTCTTTCTCTGGGTGTGGATATCTCCATTGTGAGTCTTTTGTCAGATAAGTTTTAAAACTTATTGAGGGTTATATTTATTTGAGTAATTCTTATTTATTTGTATCAATTCAACAAATAGTCAATTATATGCCATTACTGTAGGTAGGCACTGATTCAGACTGTGTTAATTGAAGCAGGTTACAAATGTAAAGAGATTTTATCAAATTCTGTATTTTTTATTTCGAATGAATAACTCATTCATGCTGTAAATATTATCCAACAATCTGATATTTTGACGTATATTATTTGACTATATTAATACATATTACTATAGTTTTTATTTTTTTTGGCTTATATAACCTTTCGAACATTATTTCTGTTGATCTGACTGACTCTATAATAAAATTTCACTACTTTATAACAAGGTGGTTGGTCATGTATGCCTGTATAACTTGTTGCTAGATTGGACCGTTGTTTGTAGTTACCATTCTATAATAAGTTAATTTTTAGTTCTGTGGTTATTTGAAAGCTGCTGACAAACTAGTATAGTTCAAACAACTAGTATAGTTCAAAAACATGAATATAAGTGAACTGACGAGATGCTGGGGATGGGGGTGGGGTGTTCATTACAATTTAGGGACTAGAACATAGAGGATGTTTTCCTAGTGGAATGTTAGTGTGAGAACAGAGGGAAACACCTACCTGGTTAGAATTTATCTCTCTCTACCTCCACCCCCATTTCCTAGTTTATTTTCTTTATGTCTTAGTTCTTTAATATCTTTGTGACATATAACAATATTTAGCATATGAAGGTAGCTGGTTAATAACTCACTTTGAAGTGTTGAACTTTTTTTTTGTTTTTGAGGACCACAAAAGTAGCAATTTAATTCTTTTCCTAAGAGAAAAATAAGAGGCCATTTATTCTCTTTTAAAATTAAGATTAGGGTACCTGATACCTTCTTTAGTAAATAAAACAAATAGTTTTTTTAAAAAATTATAACACAATAATAGTAAAAACAAAAAAAAGTAATTTTAAAAATACAGATGTATGTTATGGTCACTTAAAAGGAGAGGTAGGAAAGACATGAGAAAATCAGAAGCAAAGGCAGATAAAGAGATAGGAAGTCATAGAAATGCAGAAATAAATACATAGAATATATATATAGAGAGAAAAAATGAATTGGATATGGGTGGGAAAGATAGAGTTGGCAACTAATTTTATATAGTACTTTTAAGTTTTTAAAGCCCTTTGATACACATTCTTATATTTTATATATAATATCGTGACTGAGACTGGCTCTATAACTACCTGTTGTCAAATTGCCTCTCATGTATACCATGTAAGTATAAAATATACATGTCATTGTTTGATGAGTTGAATTGATCTTCACACAAAAGGAAAGAGGTGATAGTCCCAATGTACTTTAGATTATAACTGGAGTATTATATTCAGTTTCAGGAAGGAGTTTGATAAATAGATGAGTGTCCAAAGGAGGAAAATCTGGATAGTAAGAACTTCAAGGTCATTATACTGTGTGAGAATCAATTTAAGGAATGGGAACCTTTAGCCTAGAGAAGAGAAAAGGGACACGAGAACTCTTTTTCAAGTATTTGAAGGACTATCATGTGCAAAGAGGTTTAGATTTGTTGTGCTTGACCCCAGAGGAAAGGATTATTAGCCAGCAGGCGGTATCCCAATACATATTGATGTAAAGAAAAAAGATTAAAAAACAATTTTTTTTTTGCTTTTTGAGGGGGGAATGCAGGGCAGTTGGGGTTAAGTGACTTTCCCCAGGTCACACAGCTAGTTTTGTGTTAAGTGTCTGAGGTCACATTTGAACTAAGGCTCTCCTTACTCCAGGGCCGGTGCTCTATTCTCGGCGCCACCTAGCAGCCCCTTGAAAAGAAATTTTAAAAAACAATTATAGTTGTCTATAAAGGGAGTGGGTCATCTTGCAAAGTAGTAATGTAATGAGTTTCTCCCCTCATTGAAAGTAATGAAGAAATGGCTAGATGACCAGTTTTGGGGTATATTGTTGAAAGAATTTTTTTTTTGTTTACTCATATATATGGATTGTACTAGATGACCTTTGAGACCCCTGTCAACAGTGATAAAGAAACCTGGATAGTGACAAGTCTTAAGATCATACCATAAGAAATTTGAGTGAAGTAATGGGGGAAGCTCAATCTAGGGTAGCTAAGATTGGAAGAGGGACTGGATTTGTTTTGTTTGGCCTCAGGAGGAAGACTTGGGGTAATGGGTGAAAATTGCAAAAAAATAAAATTTAGGCTGTCCATAAAGAAAAAAGTAATTCTGTTTTGTTTGAGGGAATTTTGTTTTTAAATGTGTATGTTGGAATAGACCTATGAGGCTACTTTCAACTCTAGGATACCATAATTTCTGTTCTGGGATGTTTAGGGGAGTAGCCACTATCAATTTGGGTTTCCTGGCTATCATTTTTGAGAATTCACAAAGGATTAGATTCATGAGGCTTTGCTTTAATTAAATACCTTTTTTCTGTCCTTAATACACTTCCCCTCCTGTCCTACTTCCCCACCTTGACTCTTGCTGTTCTCTGAACTTGGAATGTTCTCTGCTCACCCTCAATTACTAACCCTCTCTCCATTCATACCTTATTCACATAAATTAAGTACCATCTTCTCCATAAACAACCTTCTCTTATCCCCCAGTCAGTAATATCACAGTTTGAATATCACAGATATTTGTCATGAACTTAATTCTTTAACACAAGAGTTCTTCAATTTCTACTTCTTAATCTTGGAACCAAATCAGTACCCTCATTACTTATGGATAGATGGTTTCATTGACCATTCTTGAAATTTCCCAGACAAAACTCCCTTCCTTGGCTTCTCCTTATCTATATATATATCATTTCTCTCTACTAGCATGTAGTAGGCTCCATGAGGGCAGGGACTGCTTGCTTCACTGTTGAGTTTGCATTTCCAGCACTTAGTATGGTGTCTGTACTGATAAGTGCTACATTTATTCTGTGACACCAAAGTTGTGAGTGACCCAAGGGGGCAATGGAGAAATACATTAAACACAGGTTATCTGCAGTTTATTTCCAGTGAGCTCTGCAGAGGTAGAGGTAAGTTAATCACATGATAAGAGCAAGAGAAAAGTGACACCTGTATACTAGTACCCATGGAATAGAAAAGAATAGCAATAGCTTACATTTTATCCAGTGCTTTAAAAGTTTTTGAGGCTCTTCTTTACAAGTTTCTCATTTTATTTTCACAGGTCTGAGGGATAAAGGTATTGTCCCCATTTTACAGATGAGTAAACTGAGGCAGGCAGGTTAAATGTCTAGCCGGGTCACCAGCTAGTAAGAGCCTTGTCTGGCATTTTGAGTGGATCCTGTGGAGGATTTATGGGAGAACACGGACAAGAATAGCATACAATTAGAAAGCATAAATGGTTTGTAATTTATGCTAAGAATGATAATACTCTCATCAGAGATATCACAAAATCATTGAAGTAATAAGTAATTTGCATGCTTAATAAGCTATTTGAAACTCTGTAAGGACAGAGGGACTGTGGACTGTGACTTACTTAGTCTTTGCAAGTACTATTTCAATTCAACAATTTTATTGTTTATTTGAAAATAATTTGTGAAGCATTTACTATTCGCAGGGTGCTATGCAAAGTGATGGGAATGTGAAGACAAAAATAAGAAAAACAAACCCTACCCTCAAGGAACTTATATTCCACTGTGGAAATATAACATGATAACAGATAATTACAAAGTTTGATGTCACTATCAAGAAAAATGAGACCCAGCTGGTTAAATGACTTGCCCTAGGTCACACAGGTAGTAGTAAGCAAGCATCATAGATGGAATTTGAACCCCATCCTCCTTCTCCACAGCCATTGTTTTTTTCTACTGAATTACCACTTGGAAAGATCAAGAAAGATTTGATGGAGGAAGTAGTATTTTAGATAAGCCTTGAACAAAGCTAAAGATTCCAAGAGATTGAAGTTTAAGTAGAGAGAACACATTCCATCCATGGGTGTGGGGAACAACCTGTGAAAAGATGGAAGCAGGAGACGGAATGCTGAATTTAGGATTGGTGGAAAGGGGAGCAAAAATTCTGTACTTTGAAAAATATGAAAAATCATATGAAAAGTATTTTTCAGGTAATGGATTAATTAACTTTTAATTTTTCATTAGATAGTATGGTTTTTGAACTCTTCCTGCATAGTAGGAACATAATAAATATTGTATTGACTTAATGATGGCAAAATATAGAAAATTGACAGGCTTGTATTTGAAGAGAAACAAACTTGAAAGTTTCTATTTTAAAATCATAATTACTAGGATACCTGTAGGTGGCAGCAAACCTTCAATTAAAAGAATGAGAAAGAATCTTGAATGTATGTGTATTAAAGAAAAAACTTAGTTCATTAAAGGGGATTTTTTTGTTTGTTTCTGAGTACCAGAGGAGAAAGGAATGTCTTTTTCAATCTTTTATGGCTATTTGAAGAATAAAATTGCAAGGATTAGCTAGAGGTATTATTCTTAAGATAACTTAGCAGTGAGAAGCAGGAAAAAAATTATTGTTCAGAAACAACCAAGTTTATTTTATTAAAAACCCAAGAAACCCCCTTACTTTTGCTTTTCTGTAAGACTGTGTTCTGCCAGAAAATAGTGGCAAACAAGGCTTTTTGTTTTGAGACTCTTACTATTAAATTTATAGGCCCATATAAAAATAATTAAATGAACCTGTGTTTATTTTATTTTTGCCTGCATTATAATATTTGACCAGCCGGCTAGCCATATGATCTATTAGGTAATAAGCTTTGCCTTTGTAATTTTTTCAGTGTGTTGTCCATACAATGGTGTTTTGAAGGAGTTTTTAACAATATCTAACCTAAATTAGCTGTAATTATGTGTATATCACTTAAGTATATAATATAGGAATAAGCTATGAATTTAATTAGGTCACTCAGTGGGAAGTGAAAAGGGAACAATATGTGTGTGAAAAGTTTTTATTAAGTATGCTTACTATGTGTGTCAAGTGTGCTAGACACTGTGCTAAACACTACAAAAGTGATAATCCTTGCCTTCCTGGAACTCTTATTACTAATAGGAGGAAACAATACATATAGGGGACTAGGGACCATGGCAGGATGTTTTAGTCTGGTAAGTCACTATGATGATAAATGGAACCATAAGGGATGGGTTAATGTAGAGGACAATATTGATGTGTTTACTATTCTTAGAGAAAAAGATGGGAAACTGGTAGCATTCCTGGAAAGCAAGAAGAGAGCTGGGGTAAATTCCCCTGCCTCCCTCCCCCTGCCTTTTCCACCATAAGATGTAAAGTATGCTCTGATTGGTTTGGAGCTGGATACCGTGGACTTTGTGGATCTTTTGCTCAATGCTGCAGTTTGGCCCCAAGGCAGGAGTTCTAAAGGTGGTCTCGAGACCTTCTTCTGGAGGTTCTGTAGATAGACAGTTTCTTGGCTAACTTCCTTGAGGCTGGAGTAAGAAATAATGGCTTGAAAGAATTTGTGACCTGGGGCCTTGTTTTCCTAATTAGTGACTGCTTCTTTCCTGTCTTTCTGGAAAGCCCCAGCCATATTACACCTCTTTTCCTCTCTAGTTGTATAATAAGTATTTATATAAGTATAGATACAATCCAGTCAAATTACTTCTTTCTTTCCTCCTAGAGAGGGGAGTGACCCTCTCTTTTTTCACCATGTCTTTAATCTCTTACCTCTAACCTCTTGAACCTTTTCATACCAGAGTACCCTTGCCAATTCCCCAATGTCTGTACTTTTCCTCTTAGAAAGTAACTTCTTTGAGGACAAGGACTGATACCTTAGTGTTTGGCATATAGTAAGCAAGTCATTTAAGTCAACAAGCATTTATTAAGGCTTGCTTTGCACCAGGCATTGTGGTAGCACTGGGTTCCAAAGAAAGGCAAAAATAATCCCTGCACTCCAGGAACTCATAGTATATTTTTGTTGTTGTTGCTTATTCATTTTAGATGGCTTGAGTTCATTGTAGTAGAAATAACTTTAGCTCTGCTTTTCTTCATTTCTGTAAAAAATTCAGACTCCTAAAAACCTTATATTATAGAAAAGAGAACCCCTTGTAGTGTTATGGCTATGCATGCATTCTTAATTAGTGAAAAAAGCCACAAAGAGATCAGTACCTTGTGTTAAGATTTTGCCTCCAGAATAATCAATTACCTTTTGCTGTAAATCCTTAGAACTGAACGTCAGATGAGTGGGGGAAACTTAAGTAGTTTAATTGTTGAGTTGATGGAAGTGGTTGGGAGAAGATTGGGTTTCAGGAGACAAGACAAGCTTTTCCAATTGGGCAGACTTAGTCCTGTAGGCTTCTTTCTTGTTTTCATTCAGTATATCTGGTAGACAATCTTTTGATCTTAATTTGGTTTCCCAAGTAAACTTCCCTGTTGGAGAGAGAGTTAAGTATAAATTAAGTTAAACTTAATATATTATTTTTTTAAGCATTTGCTATGTGCCAGGCATTTTGCTAAGTGCAGGAGGATAAGAATAAGAAAAAGATAAAGTTCCTTACCTCAATGAGCTTATAATCTGATGGGGAGGGGAGGAAGGAAAATGAAAGGTTAGGGGTACCAGGAGATACGATGTTCCTTGGAGTATTCCACAGAATCAAGGCCTGGAACTTTGTGAGCCCATCTATAAAGGAAGGGTTTGGAAGGAGTTTAATGCTCCACTTTACAGTCTTCCAGTCTAGGGAGAGGTGAGTTGAGAAGGGTGTTGAGTGTGAAAATCTGAGTCAGTCCTGCTTGGTGGTAAGATTTCAGGTGATCACCTTATCCTGGGTGGGGCATGGTTTTCTTTGGAGTCTCTTGGTTTTCTAGTGTAGTTCAGCTTTGTGGATATGGAAGATGTGAACCAGTTTTCCCACCAGTTTCAGAATTGTAGAGTTACTTCATGAAACTTTGAAATAAAAAGGATTTAATGGCAGCCTTAAGCCATGTCTTGACCGTCTGTTGCAATGCTGAAGTTGTGAATAGTCACATCAAACAATAAGTACCTACTATGTGCCAAGCTGTGTTCTGGGTGCTAAAAGTTAAAAATATGATGTATAATTAGTCATTACTCCTTGGAACTTCCATTCTAATGGTGGGGACAAGTATGTAAGTATAGACAGAACAAATTTAAAGGCAATAAATGCAAAGTAGTTAATTATAAGAGAGTTTGGGAAGGAGGACACTAGAAATGGGAAGAATCCGGAAAGCCTTATTGTAAAACAGGAAGTCTCAACCACTTGTGTTGTGGACAGTTGAAGAATTGCTTGTATTGGTATACTGTTCTCCAGAGGTCTCTCACATGTAACTTTTTAAAGATTGTGTTCATCTCCTTGACTTTTTATTTATTTTATGATTAGATTTATCTAGCTATCAGGGAAAAGTTTGAGATCTCTCCTACTAGTACAGTTTTATAGTTTCCTTCCCCCCACAATTAAACTTCATTTTTTATTATTATCATAAAAGAAACCAACTGACATATGGTTATCAAAATGTAGATTTATACCTTGACCTTTTTCCAGACCCACCCAGGTTGCAACATGAACCTCTCTAGGTTACAGGGGGAATAACCCTGAAGGATTAAGGTGTCACTTCACTATTGCCATCAACTGATCCCTGTTGGCTTGTGTTTCTCCCTTTGTTAGTGACCAGTAACTACCTCCCATTGCATTTAAATATTTAATTTTAATATCAGTTAGTGTTCTTCCTCCTCCTCCTTTTCTCCTTAATATATTTTTATTTATTTTAAAAAAATATTTCCAGAAGCAGTTAGGTGGTGCAGTGGACAGAGTATGGGGCCTGGGATCAGGAAGACCTGGTTTCAAATCCAGCCTCAGACATTTACTATCTGTGTGATTCTGTTTGCCTTAGTTTCCTCATGTGTAAAATGAGCTGGAGAAGGAAATGGCACACCAATCCAATATCTTTGCCAAGAAAACTTGGCACAGTGGTCACAGTGAGTTGGACACAACTGAAAAATGACTGAACAAAAATGTTTCCCAGTTATGTATAAGATAATTTTTTAGGAATTTTTTTTAAAATTGTGAGTTCAAAATTCCCTGCCTCCTTCTGGAGAAGGCAAGCAACTTGATTACATATTTAAAGTTACGCAGATTATTTCCATATTAGCCATATTTTTTTAAAAAAACAGACAAAAATAAAACAAGAAAAATAAAGTTAAAAAAAGGAGTGCTTTAATCTGCATTCGGAGTTTTTCAGTTCTCTATAGAAGTAGATAGCATTTTCCATCATGGTTCTTTTGGAATTGATTTGGAACATAGCTCTTTCACAGTTGAATTATCCTGTCAATATTGCTATTACTTTGTGCCATTTCTCCTACTTCTCGCATCACTTTGCACCAGTTCATATAAGCCTTCTCAGGTTTTTCTGAAACCATCCTGTTATCATTTCTTATAGCACAATAGTATTCCATTACATTACTATACCACAGCTTGTTCAGCAGTTCCCCAGTTGATGGGCATCTTCTTGATTTACAGTTCTTTGTCACCACAAAAAGAGCTGCTATAAATATTTTTATACAAATAGATCTTTTTCCCTTTTCTTTGATCTCTTTGGGATACAGACCTAATAGTAGTATTGCTGGGTCAAAGGGTTTATAGTTTTATTTGGGCATAGTTCCAAATTGCTTTCCAGGATGGTTTACAGCTCTACCAGTAGTGCATTAGTGTCCCAATTTTTCCACATCCCCTCCAGCATTTGTCACTTTTCCTTTTCAGTCCTGTTAGCCAATCTGCTAGGTGAGAGATGGTAACTCAGTTGTTTTAATTTGCATTTCTATAATCAGTAATGATTTAGAACATTTTTTATGTGATTGTTGGTAGCTTTGGTTTCTTCTGAAAACTGCCTGTTCATATCATTTGACCACTTATGAACTGAAAAATGGCTCTTATTTCTATGGATTTGGTTCATTCCATATATATTTCAGGAATGAGACTTTTATCAGAGAAGTTTGCTGTAACTTCTCCATTCCTTCCCCCATTTTCTGTTTTCCTTTTAATTTTGACTGAATTGGTTCTCTTTGTGTAAAAACTTTCTGATTTTATGTAGTTGTAATTATGCATTTTTTCCACTGATCTTTTCAACTTCTTTTTTGGTTATAAACTCTATCTATAGATCTGACAGGTATATTTTTCCATGCTCCTTTAATTTACTTACAGTATCCCTCTTTATGTCTAAATCACATCCATTTTGACCGTATCTTGATGCACACGATGTCAGATACTGATCTGTGCCTATTTTCTGCCAAACTGCTTTCTAGTTTTCCCAGCACCTTTTGTCAAATAGTGATTCTTTCTCCCAAAAGCTTATACCTTTGAGTTTGTAAAACACTAGATGGCTATGGTCATTTATTATTGTGTACTGTGTGTATTGTGTACCTAATCTTATTCATCTACTGATCAACCATTCTATTTCTTAGCCAGTGCCAGTTTGTTTTGATGATTATCACTTTGTAATATAGTTCGAAATCTAGAAATGCTGGTCTGAAGAAAACTTCACTTTTTTTTCATTGATTCATTTGATATTCTTGATCTTTTTTGTTCTTTCAGGTGAATTTTGTTATTTTTAGCTGTATAAAATAATTCTTTGGTATTTTGCTTGGTATGGTATTGAATAAGTAAATTAATTTAGGTAGAATTTCCATTTGTATTATGTTGGCTCAGCTGACTTGTGAGCAATTGATATTTCTCCAGTTATTTAGATCTATCTTTATTTGTGTAAAAAGGGTTTTGTAATTGTATTTCTAAAGTCCCTGGGTTTGTCTTGGTAGATAGATTTTCCAAGTATTTTATATGTCTGTATTTATTTTAAGTAGAATTTTTTGTTCTGTTTCTTCCTGTTGGACTTTGTTGATAGTATATAGAATTACTAATGATTTATGTGTGTTTCTTATTTATATCCTGTAACTGCTGAAATTGCTCGTTGTTTCAACTAGTTTTTTAATTTTGAGGGTTCTCTAAGTACACCATAGTATCATCTGCAAAGAGTGATAGTTTTGTTTATTCTTCACCTATTTTTATTCCTTCAGTTTCCTTTTCTTGGCTTATTACTATAGCTAGCATTTGTAGTACAATATTGAATAATAGTGGTGATAACACATACCCTTACACCCTGATCTTCTTGGGAAGACTTTTCGCTTATTACCTGATGGCTTTAGGTAGATAATATTTATTTTAAGAAAGATTCCATTGATTCCTATGCTTTCTAGTATTTTTAATAGGAATGGGTGTTGTATTTTGTTAAAAGTTTATTCTCCATCTATTAAGATAATCATGATTGCTGTTTTTGTTATTGAAATGGTCCGTTACGCTGATGGTTTTTCTAATATTAAACCAGATGTAGATCTGGTGAATCCTGATGTTAATCTCACCTGATCATAGTGTATGATCTTTGTAATATATTGCTGTAATCTCCTTGCTAGTGTTTTATTTAGAATTTTTCACATCAATATTCATTAGGGAAATTGATCTGGAATTTTCTTTCTGTTTTTGCTCTCTCTGGTTTAAGTGTCAAAACCATATTTGTGTCATAGAAGGAATTTGGCAGGATTCCTCCTTTAACAATTTTTTTCAAAAAGTTTATATAGTATTGAGATTAATTGTTCCATAAAAGTTTGATAGAATCAACTTATAAGTCCATATGATCCTGGGGATTTTTTTGGGGGGAGGTCATTTATGGTTTCATTTATTTCAATCACATCTGACTGTCTGTGATCCCATTTGGGGTTTTCTAGACAAAGATATCAGGGTGATTTGCCCAGGGGTAGAATGTGGGGTCTTAAAGGCTAATAAAAGGATTTGTTCTGTGAAATCTGGATTCAGCTAAAGTGCTGCACTTAAGGATCTAGAGGGGCCACATGTGACCTTGAGGTGCAGATTTCCCACCCCTGGATTTTCCACTTCCTTCTCCAGTTTATGTTACAGGCAAGGGGACTGCAGAAAACTGGGTTAAGTGACTTGCACAGGGTCACACAGCTAGTAAATATCTGAGTCTGGGCTTGAATTCAGGTCTGTCTACTTCCTGGTTGGGCACTCTATCCACTGTGCCACATAGGAGCCCTAGGTTTTCCAGGGCTTATTCAATTTCTTTTTCTATGATTTGGTTAAGAATTCTATTTCCTTAAAGCTATTTATAGTCATATTTTAAAATGCTCTAAATTACTGTTGTTTAGACAAATGCAAATTAAAACAACTCTGAGGTACCACCTCCCATCTATCAAATTGGTTAATATGACAGAAAAGAAAAATAATAAGTATTGGAGAAGATGTGGGAAAATTGGAACACTAATGCATTGTTGGTAGAATTATGAACCCATCCAAGCATTCTGTAGAACAATTTGGAACTATGCCCAGAGGGCTATAAAACTCTTTGATCCAGTAATACCATTACTAGGTCTGTATCCCAAAGAGATAGCCATTCTTTTTGTGGTAACAAAGAATTGGACAAGGAGAGGCCTATCAGTTAGGGAATTGCTGAACAAGTTGTGGCATATAAGTGCAGTGGAATACTATTGTGCTATAAGAAATGATGAGCAGTTGGATTTCAGAAAAACATGGAAAGGTTTACATGAACTGATGCTTAGTCAAATGAGCGGGACCAGGAGAACATTGTACATACAGTAACAGCAGCGTTGGCCAATGATCAACTTTGAGAGACTTGGTTCTTCTCAGCAGTATAGTGATCTTAGTTCATTTATACTTTTTGTGTGTTTTGTTTTTTCTTTCTCATGGTTTTTCTTTTTTGTCCTGATTCTTCTTTCACAACATAACTGGTGTAGAAATATATTTAATATGATTATACATATTTGGCCTACATCAGATTTCTTGCTATCTTGGGGAGGTGGTGTGGAGGGAGGGAGAAAAAAATTTGGAACTAAAAATCTTATGAAAGTGAATGTCGAAGACTACTTTTACATGTAATTGGAAAAAATAAAATGCTATTAAGTGGAAATATAAAAAATTTTCTGTTCGTATTGTAAATATTCATCCATTTCACTTAAATTGCCGTTTTTTGCTGACATATAATTAGACAAAATAACTTCCAGTAGTTCTTTTCATTTTAGTATCATCGGTGGTGCATTCACCTTTCTCATTTTTGATACTGGTAATTTGGTTTTCTTCCTAAAAAAATTATATTAACCAGTGGTTTGTCCATTTTATTTATTTTCCCAGAAAACCAGCTCCTAGTTTTATTTACTACCTCAGTGGTTTTAGTTTGGATTTTAGTAGTTTTTCTTTTTTTGTTTTTTAGAATTTTCATTTGGGGGTTTAATTGGATTTTTTTTTTATTGGATTTTAGTTGGATATAATTGGATTTTAATTTTTCTCATGTTTTTAGTTGCATGCCCAATTCATTGTTCTGCTCTTTCGCTCTTTTTGTTGAGGTATGTATTTAAGCAAATAAATTTTCTCATGTGTAACTTTCTTAAGATTGTATTTATCTTGGGGGTGGCTAGGTGGCGCAGTGAATAGAGGACTGGCTTTGGAGTCAGGAGGACCTGAGTTCAAATCCCACCTCAAATACTTAACACAAAAACTAGCTCTGTGACCTTGGGCAAGTCACTTAACCCCAGTTGCCCTACTTTTCCCCCCTCCAAAAAAAAAAAAGATTGCGTTCAACTCCTTCTTATTTATTTTCTGGATTTTATCTAGCTCTCAAGGGAAAGTTGAGATCTCCTACTAGTCGTTTTCTACTCTCTTTCCTCCCATGATTAATTTAACTTTTCTTTTAAGACTTTGGACACAAAGCCATTTGGTAAATACGTGTTTTGTATTGATATCACTTCATTGTCTATGGTCTTTTAGCAAGATAAAGTTTTCCTGCTTATCCCTTTTCATTAAATCAATTTTTATTTTTCCTTTGTCTGAGATCGTTTTCTATCCCTATCGTTTTTACTTCAGCTGCAGCATAATAAATAGATTCTGCTCCAGCCACTTACCTTTTACCCTGTCTCTTTGCTTCAAGTGTTTCTTGTAAACAACATATTGTTGGATTCTGGTTTTTAATTCATTCTACTATCTGGTTTTGTTTTATGGGTGATTTCATCTCTTTCACATTCACAGTTATGATTACTAGTTGAATTTTACTCCCGCCTATTTTCTTCTGTTTATCTTTTTATCCTGTCATCTAAATTCTTTTTTTGCTTCTGACCATTGCCCCCTATTCTACTTTTTGCTTTCCTCTTCCCCCTTCTTTTTTGGATAAGATAGATTTCTGTTACCATTTGAGTATGTATATATAGTTTTCCTCTTGGAACCAATTCCAATGAAAATAAGATTCAAGCATTCTCCCTCCCACCCCCCCATTTTCCACTCCCTTGTAAAAGCTCTACCCTTTTGCACCTATTTTAAGTGGGATACTTTTCCCCATTCTTCCTTTACTTTCCCCCTTCTCCCTGGGTATCACTCAGTCTCTGTTATTCATTTTTTTAAAAATATCATCCCATTTTTAAAACATCATCCCAACATGATTGACTTACTCTCCTCTTCCACACCCTTTTTTCTGTGTAGAATTCTTCTGATTGCCCTAATAATGATAAGTTTCTTAGAAGTTGCATTCATCATTTTCCCATATAGAAAGGTAAACAGTTTAACTTTTCTGAGTTCCTTATGATTTCTCTTTCATATTTACTTTTTTATGCTTCTGGAGTCTTATATTTGAAAGTCAAATTTTTCTATTCAGCTTTAGTCTTTTAATTAGGAATGTTTGAAAGGCCTCTATTTCCTTAAATATCCAGTGGGTTTTTTTTTTTTTCTTTGAAGGACTATACTTAGTTTTGCTGGGTAGGTGATTCTTAGTTTTTTGGGGGTTTTTTGCTTTTTGGAGGGCAGTTGGGGTTAAGTGACTTGCCCAATGTCACATGGCTAGTTTTAGTGTTTAAGTATCTGAGGCTGGATTTCAACTCAGGGCCTCAGTGTCTGAGGCCTCCTGACTCCAGGGCCAGTGCTCTGTTCACTGTGCCACCTAGCCGCCCCCATGATTCTTGGTTTTAATCCTAGGTCCTTCCTTCTGAAATATCATATTCTAAGCCCTCTGCTCCTTTAGTGTGGTAACTGCTAAATAAATCTTATGCGGCTGCACAGTATTTGAATGATTTCTTTCTAGCTGCTTGAAGTATTTTTTTCTTTGAGCTGGGGGCTCTGAAATTTGGCTGTGATATTCCTAGAAATTTTCATTTTGGGATCTAAGGAGGTGATTGGTAGTTTCTTTCAAATTTTATTTTATCTACTGGTTCTAGGATATCAAGGCAGTTTTCTTTGATAATTTCTTGCAATATGCTATGTCGGTTCTTTCAACCAGGCTTTCAGATAGTCCAAAATTCCTAAATTATTTCCCCTCAATTTATTTTCCATTTCATTTGTTTTCCAAAGATATATTATTCTTGTATTTTCATTATATTGACTTTGTTTTATTGTTTCTTGATGTCTTGAACTGGTAACAGAAATCTGTCTTACCTAAAAGGGAAGTAGGAGGGGAAGGGGAAGCTTAAACAAGCTTCCACTTGTCCAGTTTTAATTTCTAAGGAATTTTTTTTCTTTTTTAGTGTACTTTTGTACCTCTTTTTCCATTTGTCTAATTCTCTTTTTTAAGGTATTATTTTCTAATGTATTTTTTTTTGGTGCCTCTTTTATTGAATTCTTCCTTTTTTTCATAATTTTCTTCCTTTGTTTTCATTTATCCATCTAATTTTTCCTCTATTGCTCTGTGATTTTGAAAAACAGTTTTTAAGCTATTCAGGCAATTCTTTTTGGGCTTATGTCCAAATTATTTTTTTTTCTTTGTGGCCTTGTTTTTAAGCTGTTTTGATTTTGTCTTTTTTTGAGTTTGTGGCTTGATTGTCCCTGTCATTTTTGTAGCTTTTCATAGTCAAGTTCTTTTGTTATTGTTTGCTAATTTTCCCATCCTAAATTTCTTTATTTGGAACTTTATGTTGAAGTTGGGCTCTGTTGTTGCCCTGGGGATTGGGAGGGTGGGAGTGTCATTGCCTCAAGCTTTAGGCTTTTTCTGCACATCTGTTTTCCAGTTTTCAGTACTTCCTGTGCAGTTCGATACAGGGAGAGGTGTAGACACTGCTCTCCTGATCTGCACTCAGGGCCTTTGATCCCTTGGGATTGTAATTGATACTGCACTAGAGGACTTCAGATCCCTTTTGACCTAAAGTGCCCCTGTCTCTGCCCTTGAACTATGTGTGGGCTATGTATAGGCAGCTGAGTTACCAAATAGCGTGTTGTCCTTTGTTAGCAAAGGAATCCCCTGTAAGAGTCTCTCATTCTGACTAATTGCTAGATTCCCATGCTGTTTCTGACTTTCAAGCTCCCAAAACTGCTACTATTTCCATTGCCCCCAACTAGTCCAAGCACTGGTGTTTTCATCCATGTAGACTTCAGACTTGAATCTGCTTGTCACAGATCTCTCTTTGTGACTCCCCAAGTTCCCTTGGGTTGGAAGAATGTCTCACTCTGAATTTTTGTTGCCTCCGTTACTGCAGAGGTATTTATTAGTTGTTTTGAGGGGAATGTTGAGAGCTCAGCTGACAGCTTTCTCTGCTCTGAAATCTTGGCCTCCCCCACCCATTTTTTTTTTTATTTAGGTTTTCCTAAAAGTTGTACTAAAAACAAATATGCAAGCTTCCACAAGTATCTAAAAAACCATATTGTCCCCATGCCTCCTTAGTCTTTGGGTGAGCAAGGTTAAAAACTGTTGGTTCTATGAAGTTCATGAACAAGTGAGGCTGCCACATTAGTACTATTTGACCAGGTTCCCAAAGATTGATAACTTTGTCTTTGGGCATTGATGCTTCATTGACTACAAAACGCTTCTTGGATTCCTGTTCCTAAATACCTGTGGTGTACTCACTTAGTTGTTTTCCTTATTCTTTTCACTTCTCACTCTGCCATTTCATACTACTCAGAAGTCTCTGAAATTGTCCTGTCAGTTTCTTACACACAATTCTTCTTAGCACAGTTTAGTTTGTTCAGTGATTCCCCAGTGGTGCAAGAAGTGATCAAAGGCGCTCTAACTTTTCTCTTTAATACTCTTGTTAGGTTCAGCAGCAAGTTTGTTTTCCTTGCACCTATTTTTTCCCTTAACCTCTGTCTCCTTATCTCCATTTGTTGTTTTGTCAGTCAGTCAACATATAATTGGCATCTACTCTGTGGCAGACACTGTGCTAAATGTTGGGGGTGAAAATATGAGTTTCAAAAAAAAAACCATCCTTTTCTTCAAGGAGCTTATACTTCATTGGGTGAAGGCAGCACACAAAAGGAAGATTATAGGGGGAAGTGGTTGATGGATGTTACATACGCAGTGATGGAACATGATGGGAAAGTCCTCTCAAAGAGATCTAAAAGCAGTGTATATGGGAAGAAATGGGAAGAACTGACTATATTGAATTTAACATATTTGTGTGTCTCTGACTGTGTTTTCAACTCTTTGTATATCAGTGAGTGGTTCATCTTATACCTATCCCCTCTCGTTCTATGTATGTATATTGTTCTTATTAATCCCAACTACAAAAAATTGCAAAGAAATTCCTCCTTTCCATAATAGTGTATTTTTTTGAACTTCCCTTTTCTTTTCCTCAGAAGAGAACCATTTTACTCTCACGTTCTCTCATTTTCTTACTTAATTCCTTTAATACCCCTTGAAGACGTTAAGGTTCTGAAGAAATCTTTCTTCTTTGCCCTATTAGAATGTTAATAGTATATCATCATATCACTCAGTGCAAGCTCTAATAATTTTATCTTTCTGTTATATTTCAAAATTCCTTCTCTGCTTTATTCCTCAGAGGTGCTTGAAATTGCATTTTTTTTACCCTTTAGGTTGATGCTCAACTTACCAGGTGGTTGTTCTTGATTGTAAGAAGTCATATATATCCTTTGCTTTCTAGAGTATATTATTCTAAGTTCTCCTTTCATTTATAGTAGAATGTACTAAGTCTTTAGAGATCCTCACTATTGTTCCTTGGTATTTGAACTATGTCTTTCTGTACACTTGAAGCATTTTTTCTTTGATTTCAGACCTTTGGATCTTGTCTGTGACATTGTCAATACTTTTCTGTTACGAATTCTTTCAGAATGATTGGGGAATTTTTTTCTCCCAGTATGTCTTCACTCCCACATATCAGATAGAGAGGGAGGGAGAAAGAGAGAGAGAGAAAAAGAGAGAGAGAGGGAGAAAGAGAGACAGAGAGAGAAAAAGAGAGAGGGAAAGAGAGGGAGAGAGAGGAAGACAGACAGAGAATAACCAACTAATACTTTGGAAGATGTCTAAAAATACATGAAATACCCTGTAGCTTTAAACCTCCCACCTCTACAAAGGAGTGAAGCCAGCATATTTTCTTTGTAATTTTACAACATTTATTTTTTATTGTCTTGGGTTCTTTCTATTTACATTATCATCATTGTGCATATTATTGTTAGATTTACAGTTCCACCACTGATATATTAATATCCATCTTCCTACAACCTCTTCCAACAATGACTTCTCTTTTGTAATCTTTGCCAATAGACTGGGTGTGAGAAAAAACTTCAGAGTTGTTTTGGTTTGCATTTCTCTTATTAGAGACTTTCTTGTGGCTATTCATAGTTTGCATTTTTTTTGAGAATTGTTTATATTTTGTGGCCACTTATTTATCAGGGAATGGCTTTTGGATGTTTGTTTTCTCTATGTCGTGGATATCAGGTTCTTTTCTGAGAAATTTGATATAATTTTCCCCCCAGTTTGACCGCTTTCCTTAAGAAGCTTTTCAATTTTATTTTATCTATTTTATCTTGCAAATCCTTCTGTTTCTTGTTTGGGGAAGGATACATCTCCTATCCTCAGTTATGAAAGATGTGGTGTATGTCTTCTATTTTTTTTTTAATAGTATGATACTCAAATCACATTCGTTTTGAATTTATTGTGAGATTTGTTGTAAGGTGTTGTTCTGAGCCTGATTTCTGCCAGAGTGCTTTCTAATTTTCCCAGCAATATTTATATGGAATTCTTTTTTTAAGTAATTTGTTTCTGGCTTATCAAGCACTATGTCATTGAGTTCTATTGCATTTATTATAATGGAATCAAAGATCTCTCTTTTCCTTCATTTTTTCCCCTAATATCTTACCTCTTTACTCTTTCTCCCAAATCAGCTCTGCTCTTAGCTCTTAAATCTTGACAAATAAATGATCCCATCACACATTCCTCTTGTTTTAGTTCATTTCCTCCCCAACCCTAACTTCTTGCTTACACATTCACCTATGTATATGATTTGCTACTTTGATGTGTCATTAGCTGCTGCCTTAGAATCCCGTGCCCCGATGGTTTTGTTTTGTTTTTCTTTTAACTCTCTGACCTATGTTATTCCTAGTTCCTACAATATCCAATTTCTTTGCTAATGGTGGTTGGAGAAAGTCATTAAATCAACTGATTTTTTAACAGTTTTTGCCCCCTATTGCTTGATACTTGCCTAATTTTCTTCATATATGTGTGTGTGTGTGTGTGTGTATATATATATATATATTAGTTCCTTTACTGTTTCCTCTATTCTTCTGCTTTCAATATAACTTTATCTTAAATTTATTTCCTTTATCAGTCATTTTCACTATCAACAAATCCAACAGATTTTTTTCCCCAATATATCCATATCTTTACTTTCAGCACTATTCTTTATAGTTGGCCAAAGGCAATCCAATCTTTTCCTATTCAGTTCTGAACCAATTTGACTACTGTAGCCATTGTTCAAGGCATGCATAGTGATGACCTCATTCAATAAGCTGCCTGTCTAGGTACATGTCATAATCTGGCTAAACTGTTAAATAATGCAAAAACACTTCTCTTTGATCAGTGCTCTATGAATGATACTATATCACTGCATATTATTGAATGCCATTCTCAGAGCAATAATAAAGCTCAAAGGGTAATGATGGATAGTAGATATAATAAGCCTGCCCACAGCACATTATCAAAGATCATTTACTTGTGAGGACAAGTCTAAAATACATTGTTCAGGATTCATATTAATGAAAAATGAGATGAGTTATGTATGTTATCAGAATGGAATATAAGAGATGAGTAGTCCAAGTGGTACACTAGTTCATCTAAGAAATTTCTTGGTAGATCCTTTTATGGACTGTTTATGGGAAAATACAGACAAGCATTTTACAGGATAAGATCTGTAGATGTTGAGATCAATGACAGTTGTAGAAATACTGAAAAGAAATTATACAAGGGTATCATAATGTTTAATACTATTATCTTGAGCTTATCATGTGACTTAAAAGTGAAACTTGGCACAAACATATTGTTTGTTCTGGATGTGGTCCAAGAAAAGACCACTTTTTCAGCACCAGAAGAGCAAAATTTGGAATGTGGCTTAAAACATACAGAGTACCATACAGTGTTTTCCATTTTAATAGTTTAAATTTGAATATTTTGACCACTTCATGAGATTCATAATTCTCAGATCTGTCTCTAAATGCCTTTGTTAATGAGAATGCCTAAAATATTTTTGGAGAGAACTTTTAACATGTATCGTTACGTAAAAACATTTCAAATTTTTTTGTCAACCTGTGTCTATGTATCTTTCTTTGTGTGTATGTGTGTTTATATATATATATAGGGAGAGAGAAAGACTGTTTTCCTTTCTGAGCTTAATTATTAAACATTTGCTAATGTAACTTATTTTTTTAATGACCAGACTTAAATCTCACCCACAAAAAATGTGGAACTAGATTTGTGTGAATAATTTATGAAATAAACTCCTTGGTTTTTGGCTTCTTAGAGTAAGAGAAAACCTGTAAGTTTTTTTCTTACTCATTTCATTACTGTATTTTTAGGTTTTGTTATGTCAGGTGTTCAGATGATATAACAACTTTTTAAAAATTTATGTTTAGTGGTACCTGAAAATGTACTTGTTGAGAAGTGGGTCATTGTAAATATTAATGTTTTACAATTAAATGAAAAAAATCATTTATAATACTTATTTTTTTAAAGGGTTCTGATGATTGCCTTGTAAAAATCTGGGCGACAGATGATGGAAGATTGTTGGCTACTTTAAGAGGCCACGCAGCTGAGATATCAGATATGGCCGTGAACTATGAAAATACCATGATAGCTGCTGGAAGTTGTGATAAAATGATTCGAGTGTGGTGTCTACGAACATGTGCTCCTTTGGCAGTTCTTCAGGGTCACAGTGCATCCATAACATCACTACAGGTAATTATTAATTTATTCAATCACTAACAAAAGTCCTCAAAGGAGGTCGCTTTATTAAAACTATAATATCTCAGAAAGAAATCAGATTTGTGTTCTTTTAATTTTATCTAATTATGAAGACCAGTATTAACTGAAAAATGGTGTTTTTGACCCTTTTTTTAAAAAGTCAATATTTTTAAAATATTGTGATATGTCTTAGCCCTGCCAAACATGACTTTATCATCTCTACTTAGATGATTCTCAGATCTTCATATACAGCCCTTAACCCTCTCCTGACTTGTAGTATGGTATTACATGTTGCTTTTTGGACATGAGGAACTGAATGTCTGACAGGCATCTCAAATTCAGCATGTATGAAACAGAACACATCTTTTCTCCCAAACACTCCCTCTTTAGTTTCTTTATTGTTGATGATGCCATCCTCCCAAGTCACTTCAGTTTGCAATCTTAGAATTATCTTCAGCTCCTCTCTCACACTCCCTCCACATATCCAGTTTTTGCCAAGTCTTGTCATTTCTAGTTTCTACCTTTAAAACATCTCATTCATCCTTTTCTCTCCACTCACAGCCATAATCCAGGTACAAGCTCTTATCACCTTGCATCTGGACTATTGCAGTAGTCATCTAATTGGGGTCTTTGCCTCATCTGACCCTACCGTTCACTCAGCCATCAAAGTGATTTCCCTAAAACAAACATCTCATTATATTGATTCTTCATCTCTATCTCCTTGATACTGTAAATTTTGGTGGGTCCCTGTTGTCTCCAGGATCATATATAAAATGCTACATTCATCATTTAAAGCCCTTCACAAGGTTGACCCTTCTTCCTATTTTTCCAGTTGTCTTATACTTTTCTCTCTTTCACATACTTTACACTTCAGGAACACCTACCTGCCTCCTTGATTTTCTTTGTATATGACATGCCATCTCCCAGTTCTGTGCCTTTTTATGGGCTGTCCTCCCATACCTTGCATGCCCTCTGTCTTTGCCTCCACGTACCTCTTGACCTGGTTAACTTCTTTTAAGACTCAACTCAAATTCTACCTTTTCCAGGAAACTTTTCCTAGTCTCTACTGCTTATATTGTCTTTATTCTGGAATTACTTTATATCTAATCTATATGTATATAGTGTTATATAGTTGTTTACATGTTATTTTTGTTCATTAGAATGTGAGCTCCTTAAGGGCAAAGACCATACTTTGCTTTTCTTCATATCTCTAGCACTTAGCGAGGTGCCTAGCATATGATGAATGCTTAATAAATGTTTATTGAATGATAGTCTCCCTGTGCTGCTTTACCTTCTAAATTTGCAAAATCTTTGAGGCCCCTTCTAGCTTTAGGTATATGAATAATCTTGTGTTATTTGATACACTTTACTTCAGTGTTTCAATGTTTGTTTTTGGTGCTCTGTAACTTATTTTATTTGTTGCTATTTTTAAGGTAACAAACAGTGCAATTATAAATTTTATTATTTGCAGAAAGTGTTATGTTTATATAAAGATTTTTTTTTCTTTCTGTTCTTGTTTTTCAGTTTTCTCCATTATGCAGTGGCTCAAAGAGATATCTCTCTTCTACAGGGGCAGATGGCACAATATGTTTTTGGCTATGGGATGCTGGAACCCTTAAAATAAAGTCAGTTTTTTTTAAATGTACAATAGAAATGACTTATTTTGTTTATTGGTTGCATTTTTTTTAAAGTATCTTAAAAGTACTATAAAAATGATTCTTTTTCCTCTGCCAGAAACTGGCATTTGAGTAAACTAAAATTCCAAGTAATAATATGGAACTTTGTTCCTTTTTCTTTTTTTCTTAAATATATCCTGCCAGAGTTTCATCATTTTTACATTATTTGATGCTTTTATTCTTTTTCCAGTTACTTTCTAGTCTTTTGCTTTCATGTTATCTCTTTAGAACTCAGTGTAAAATAGTTCTGTAACTGTGCTTTAGGAAGTATCAAGCTAGATGATTCTGTTGTCAAATATAGGCATTCTGATACTTCTGATTCAGAGAAACCATTAGAGCAGTATTTCCTAAGATGCCTGATTTCACCAAACCAGGGTGAAAATATTATTTTCTTTGTCCTTTTTCCTATTGTAAATAGAGCGCCTCTTTGTTGACTCTTTCCTTTGATTAGAATAGGATTGTGGAATAGATTCAGTGTTAGAGAGAGGTGACTACTTTGCCACCATGGAACAAGTTATAGGTTCTTATGGAGATTAACTTATATCTAAATAAATGCTTCCCTAAATATGTGCTGCCCAGCCCCTCAAACAATAATACACAAAATTCCAAGATAAATTAACATCAGAGCAGTTTGTGACCATTTAAAAGTAGAATAAGTGAAGCACCTATGAGACAGAACAGCTATCATAAGTAGCCTTAATGAAATTTATGGAATTGGAGTATAAAAACCAACCATCCCAACACATTAAGTAACTTCCATCTTAAACCCAATATATTGCTTCTAGACTATTTAGAAGACCAAGATATACTATAGTTATCCCTTCCACATCTAAGGGTTAGAGGCATGGGTCCCTCTTGATCTAGAAAATATGCATAAAATTTTTTGGCTCTGCCTTCATACCAGAGAAGTCTGAATTATGTTATTGAAAGATAAAATATGTTGATACTGTGCAATATGATATACATATATTTTATGCATTTCTGAGTTTCTAAGCTTTTTCTGTGTCATCTGCGGCTTCTGCAAAACTCTCCCAAAAAATTCACTTTAATTTCTTATGCTGACCTGCAGTATTTCAAAACGGAAAGTCTTGATGTGGAAGGGTTAACTGTTGACATATCAGCTTGAGTAATGTATTATGTTCAAAATCATGATAAATTAAATAGGAATCTCAATATTATTGGGAGAAAGGAATTTAATTTTAATAATGATGTCTGTGGTAGAAATCCATGATTTCAAAAATGGTGCAGTTGTGCCCTTTATCTGTATAACTTATTGTGCTGGGTGTTAGGGTGAAAAAAGGATAAAGACACATTTTATACTTTCAGGGAGCTTGTTGCATTCTGCTCCTGAAGTCTTTTTATGTTTATGGAAACTTCCATTAAAAGTTGAAATAGAAAATGAGACTAATGAATGAGTGTAAGGATAATGGATAGTGTCCAAAAGTCAATAGAAGATATGGTCTTAAAAAAAAAAAAATAAAAGTTGGAATGTTAGTTTTTCCTCATTTTGATTTTCCTTATCACAGTTATTTCTCTAAGTAACTTTCTCTTTTCCTAAAGTTTGTTTCTTTAGATATATGAAGGTTCTTATAACTTAGACACATTATATCCTCATTTATCTGATATCATTAGGGAATGAGGTGCCCCACATAAGAGAATTTTCCAGGTTTTCCTTTGAAGCACTGAAAAGAATTGTAACCATTTTAAAATGACTTTTTTTTCTATATATATATATATATTTTTTAAAAGAGTATGATAATATTAAATGTATTTTTCACCTTTTCTAGTTGACTCAGAGCCCTCGTTTTTAATAGTATATTGTAATGTTCTCAGGGACGATTGAGGTGTTTAAGGCTCCTTGTCCCTACACACTAAATAACTTTAGATTGCTATGATTTTTGTGGTTGGTTTTTTCTGCCATCTTATTTCTCCTTAATCTATTATATATTTTTTATTTATTCTACCAACAGTTATTTACTCTAGGAATATATATGTAGTATGTAACTTGGGAAAAAATAGAAAGTTGCCTCAGGAAACCAACTAATCAAGCTTGTTAATAAATAAGCTATTAAATTTCTGCACAATAACAAGTCAATAGATTCTGGCCTGAGGTTGTCATTTTTCTCCTGTGGAGAAAAATGATGGTAGCTAGTTTTCATTCTTGTTTTTATAGTTTTGATTTCCAGAGATTTCCCAGATAAGTGGTGCATCTAATTACTAAATAGAAGCTAACCTTTTTTGTTTTCTGGTTATGGAAAAAATCGGGATAAATATAATGTTTTATATTTTTGGAAAGTGACTGGGTCACCCGTCATCCACAGTAACTAAAGGAAACAGTAAAATAGATAATTGGTTAAACAGGTGATTAAAAAAACTCTTCACTACTTTTTTTTACTTGGCAATACTTCCTGTCTGGCAATGTGGAGGTTAGGAAATTCTACCCTCAAACTAGCTGATTGGTTTGGAAACTGCTTCAAGAGTATCCTGAGTTGAAGGAAGCAGACCCAGGTACAGCTAGATCAGGGAGAGAAGTGTATGAATCCTGGAAAAAAACATAAAATCCCTTTTTAATTACTGAATTGAATCAACTAGAATTATTCATACTCTAACTTGAATAAACAGCTATATGATGCTTCATTCCCAAACCTCTTACTGTAGTCCTTGGTGCAAAGAAAGCATATCATAAATGCCTTTACATTCATTCTTAACAAATGTCAATCAAAAGATAGGTGATAAGGATTTGTCCTTTTGCCTCTTGGGTTATGAGAGTCTGAATTTACAGTATGTCAGTTCAGAAAAGTTAACATATCCCCAGTACCACCAAAGTAGATTAGTTTTTGTCATGAGCAAACTAATTTTTATATATGAATCTTGGCAATTACTGATTCTTTAACTTGTATATGTTAGTTCACATATAGTAATAAGAAAGTCAGTAAATATTAAGGAGATAAAATCGTGAATTTGTTTAAAATTTTCTTAAATATTTGTTTTCTTTCATCTTTTTATTTTAGAGCATTAATTATTACTAACGGTCTATGAGAGTATCCTCAATCTGATTCATACTAAAAATTGATCATTATTGTAGAACATTTTATTTTGGACCTATAGACAGGCCTCTTTCATTCAGTGTTCAGCATACAGAAAAATTTTTAGGAAACTTTGTCTCTTCAGTGATTTTGAAATAGTGTGGTAAATAAGACATATATTTGAATGGCATAGGTATGGATAATTTCTGATACAAGAAGCAGCTTGAAATGGTCAAATTTTATGGATCCTTTAAAAGAACATTTTTCATTTCATGTATTTATAAGAAAAGCTTTAAGGAGAGTTTCAAAATTATTTTTGAGTTAGTATAGTATATATGTTGGACTAAATACCATGATAAAAATTTAATTTTGATAAATTTCAGCAAGAGAGTTTTAAATTCTTTAACTTTTTTTTGGTATGAGAAATAATCTTATTACTCATAATAAAATGCATAGCGTACAAGGATATGATTATATTATTATAACAAATTAAATTGAAGGCAGATAATTCTTGATTAGCTTTCATAGTTTATGCACTAGATTGATAGCTTCCTATGCATTTTTTAGATTTGAAAAAAATTTAATGGACCTACCACATGATTCATATAGTAACTATAGTATGGTTAATTTTTAGTTAAGAAAAATTATACATTGGCACTAGTTTGAAGTTAGTAGTACTTTAAATGAATTAATATTTTACTATTTAAGATCTACTTCGTTTGCAACAGTAATATGTTGATTATGCTTAATTTGTTACAATGATTGTGTTTTTACATTTAGGGATAGGATTTGGTGAGGGACAGTGAGGCCAAAGAGAGTTTGCAAAATAGAAAAAGAAAAAAAGAGGGTCATCTGCAGTGTTTTTTTTTCCAGTCACAAGAAAACTAAAGGAAGTTGAGAGGGGAAAATGATCAGAGTTTTGAAAATAACATTGTGAATATGTGTTGTATTTCAAAAATAAAGTAAGTTGTATGTAATAGAGGTTTTTTCCACCATAGCTTCTTTTTCTTATCTGCAGTAAATATGGAAAATTTTTTTGGTATTGGTTAAATTCTGAATAAAAATAAAATTTTAAAAATAGTAATATATTATAAAACACAGTATTTTATCCACTTATAGAGGTATATTTGCTTTGTTGTTGTTCAGTCTGATATTTTTTCAGTATCCCAACTCTTTAGGATCCTATTTGGGGTTTTCTTGGCAAAGTTACTGGAGCAGTTAGCCATTTCCTTCTCTAGCTCATTTTACAGATGAGTAAACTGAGGCAAACAGGATTAAGTGATTTACCTAGGGTCACACAGCTAGTGTTTGAAGCTGGATTTGAACTCACAAAGACAAGTCTTCCATAAGACCTAGTGCTCCGTCCACTGTTCCATCTAGCTGCCTCATACTTGCTTTATGATTTGTGAATCATTAAAATAATTCCCTATCTTTGCATGGATCTGAGAACCACTGCAACGAGGATAGGTTTTTAGACTTTGAGTAGAACAGTTGCGATGTATTAAGTTTAAGTTGAATCTCCTTGTTTTTTGCTATTCAGTTTTGGTTTATTGGTGACGTAAATAGTTTTAGTCTCTGCTTTTTGGTACTTAAATTCATTTCTAGTATTACAAAACAGCACATTTTGTAGTAGCTAATATAAAATTTGTTACCTAACGTGACCCTTCTACTTAAAAACCTGTGTGACCTTTGGCAAGTTACTTAACCTCTCTAATCCTCAGTTTCCTGATCGGTAAAGCAATGGATTTTGAATACATGGACCTATGGTTCCTTCTAGACTTAAGTCTGTGATCTTATGATGACTAGAAGAAAAAGCCTTTAAATTAAAAGTAGTCTTTAATTTTTTTTTCATTCCCAATTTAACCAGTTCCAACAAGCGCAGCTAGGTAGTACAGTGAATAGATTACCATTTAATGGACTCAGAAAGACCTGCATTGAGATACTGCCTTATACACTTACTACCTTTGTGACTCTTGGCATGTTATTAACATCAGTTTTCTCATCTGTAAAATAAGGATAATAGTAGCACCTACCTCCCAGGTTTGTTATGAGGATAAAATAAGATAATAAATGTTAGTAGTAGTAGTTGTTGTTACTTTAATCTATAAAATATGGAGATATGTGTGTATGTGTATACATACATAATATGTGTATCCATCTATGTGAAAACATGTATTTCTTCTGTCTAACCTTTATTTTTTTAAGTACATAGTAAATTCAACTTGTTACTTTCAAAGCTACCTGCTTGTCTATTTCCTTCTGAATTTCCTTGTGTTGTATTCTGTGTATTTTAAAAAAGGAAAGTTTCAGTGATCCTTTTTTCTGAATTTTTTTGAGGGAGGGAGCCTCATCATTAGCATTCTCTTCTCTCCCCTGTACTCCCCCTCTGACAAAAAAAAAAAGAAAATCAAAAAGGAAGTCTTTTTAAATGGTCTTTTCCATTTTACAAATGGTAGTTTTCCTGTTACATTACTGTGTTACACTGCTGTGCCATATGGCATACTCAGAACCTGTCAAATTTGATTAAAAGTGAGTGTAACCAATAATTATGTGTCTACTGTGCCAATGACCTTGGAGTCATTCTTGGTGAGTGATTATGGCAAAATTTACTGCGTAATCAGGAATTCCTAAAAACATCAATGATAGTATTTCCACAAAATCCAATCATGAAACATAATGATTCTAAATTGTTTATAGATAGGGCAGCCATCTGTTACTTCTTGTTTAATTTCTGTCCTTTTGTATTCATTTTGAAACCTAAGACTATTTCTGATAGTACTGATCCCTTTTAGGATGATCATTTTAATTGTTTATTTTTTTACATTGTAGTCAGAGACCCACAAAATTTACAGAACGTCCTCGACCTGGAGTCCAAATGATCTGTTCTTCTTTTAGTGCTGGTAGGATTTTCTCTTGTTTATCTTTTCCTTCCACTCTTTTCTATTTAAAATTTTTTGTTGTTTTTAAACAGAATTTGTAATGAAATAACATATTATTGTATTAGTAAAAAATTTATTATTTTCCCCTTTGGGGTAAAGGAAAGGGATTAGAGAACAACTGAAATGAATGCAAAAGAATTCAGGATATTTTTGGATTTTTTTTCTATTCCAACTTAGATAATTAGAGTGTTGTGATTTTTAGCAAAGAGGACTATTATAGAGAAAAGGCATTCGCAAAGTTCAAATTAAGGTATCTGTAACACCATTTGTATTAGAAGAAAAGAATTTAAAACAGAGACTGAATTCTTTAATTTGAATTTTGGAAATGCCTTTTAGCTAAATAGTATAGTTATTTATAGTTCATTGGGAGGTATTCCAGTTGCCATGCACTAACTTTTTGCATCCCCTTTTAGACTTAGGCACAACAAGATATGTTGTGAAGTTCACACTTTAGTTTAAATAGATTCTAGCTATACTTAAGAGAAGTCAGAATTTAGGGATTTTAGACATGAAAGTGTTAAATTATGTAAAGAAAGTTTTACTTTATGATATTCTTCTAATTAGCCTAGAATAAACAAGATTATTTTATTACTACAACTAGGGAAACAGTACATGTCAGAGTAAAGTCCAGGATCACTGGCAGCGTGTTAGAGAAAGAGTTGCTAGATACAGAGGCAGAAGACCTCTGTTCATGGTTCTGCCATCTACCACCTACGTGTGTGATCTTGAGGAAATCATTAAACCTCTCCAAGCCTCAAGTTTCCTGATCTGTAAAATAAGGGGGCTTAGACTTGATGCCTGAAATCACCCTTTTAGAGTTATAAATTTATGATCCTATGAATAACTAGAAGAAAGGTAATGGTGGTACTAATATTGCTTTTCTTAGCTATTTTGACTTTAATCTGATAGACAATTTTAGGTATCTTCAAGCTACTATGACAGTTTCTCAGTACTGTTTAAAATTATTTGTCTGGCTTTTAGCTTCAAAATCATTAGTGTACATTTAAATTACAATTTGAATTTCACTTATATAGTGAGATTAAAAGATTTTAAATCTTTTTACCATTTGCTCTGTCAATAATATATTAAATTTTGAAAAGTTTGTTAAGTATTGTGTTCATAAAGAATGAATAAATTTAGATTTTAAATTTAGTCTTATGATAAAGATCATGATGATGTTAGCAGTATTTTAGAATCTTAACTATTAAAGGTTATGAAACTACATTAAAGTGTTTGCTGGATCCTTCCATAGGTGGAATGTTTCTGGCCACAGGAAGTACCGATCATATTATTAGAGTTTATTTTTTTGGATCAGGTCAGCCAGAGAAGATATCAGAACTGGAGTTTCATACTGTAAGTATTACTTGAGAATTACCCTATCTAATTAAAATGACTTTGACAATTGCATTCAGCTCTTTTTTCCTTTCATTTACTTAAAGGACAAAGTTGATAGCATCCAGTTTTCAAACACTAGCAGCAGGTAAGAAAATTATCATTTATATATTTTCTTCAAAGAATAGGTTCTTAGCTTTTTAAACTGTGAAACTGTATAAACAAAAAAACCCAGTAGCTTTAAAGCTCCTTTGAAATTAATTACTTGATGCTTGGGTATAGCAGAGTGAATAACATTTACAAATGAACACAGTTCTTTGCAGTGCTAGAAAAATCATAAAGGCTAAATTGCTTGTGAGTTAGGGATCTGTATTAGTGAACGGAATTTCTACCCTGGATATTCCTTACCTTGATGACATAACTGGTCCATAATAGAAAAAGAAAGAAATAGTTGAATTTTTTATTGTTAACTATTAAGTAGCAAAACAAATTTTTTTTCTTTGTATAAGAAATAATGTCAGTAGTCCCTGTTTATAATATTAAACAATTGCATATGTGTATGCACATACATGAAGTTATACTGAAATTTGGGAAGATGTATATCCTTACAAATGTGTCAACTTTTAGATTATGTTGGGAAAAAGTATTCATTTTCAACATTATTTTACAGAGATTTGAGTGTTACCCTTATATATATTGCCCGTAAATGAAACACTTTGCATATTATTTGAAAACTCATAGTTACAATGTAATATTTACTCCTGTATTCTGTATTGGAAGGAAGGGATAAAGGGATATATAGTATTGCACATTTATTTCAGACTCTAGTAACTATAGAGGATTTGGTGCAGAGCTAAGTTACTTGCTGCATCTGGTATTCTAGGATACTGGAAAATGGTCCCAAACCACCTTTGAAGCTTGATTTTTCAGTGCTGATTACTGATACCAGTAAATTCACATTAAAAGTTAGGAAAGTAAATGTTGAGTATTAATAATTTTCAAAAGTTTAGGGAATTATTTTTAAGAGTACATTTTAATTCAGTGTTATAAATGTAGGTATATGAAGAGACGTGTGTATAGTATTATATAGAATAGGGGTAAGGAAAATAAATACTTAAAGTGATTTGTATTTTTTCTCTTACTAGGTTTGTAAGTGGGAGTCGTGATGGAACAGCCCGAATTTGGCAATTTAAGAGAAAAGAATGGAAGAGTATTTTGTTAGATATGGCTACTCGTCCAGCAGGGTAAGATATCAAACTTGAAAATTTGCTTAGGGTATAGGTCATTCAGATGTATTACTGGTTAGAGTAGATTTCGTATGTAATGCTGTGATTGGTGTGAAAAAAAACCTTTGTGACAGTTAAAGTTGGCACAAAGTGATATGGGATACAGAAGTACATAGTAGAGCATAATGTACATTTTCACTCAGAAACTATTTGTTAGCAGTGTAGTAGGGATTCTTGATCAGATATATATATGATGGAGAGGTAGCTAAGTGGCTCAGTGGATGGAGCTGTGCCCTGGGTCCCAAAGACTTAACTTCAAATCTAGCCTGAGGCACTTAATACCTGTGTGAACTTGGGCAAGTCACTTAACTTCTGTTTGCTTTAGTCCACTGAAAAAGAAATGTCGAAGTCCAGTATCTTTGCCAAGAAAGCCCCATGGATAGTAGAGTCAGGCATGACTGAACAATATCATCAAATGATGAAGTGAAGAGAAAGCTGCATCTGAATTTGGTTTACGGGTTTGAATCCCAGCTTTGCCACTTATTATTTATTTATATGACTGAGTCACTTAAATTTCCTTAGTCTTTGATTTTCTCATTCCTAAAATTGGAAGGTTTGATGCAATGATGTTTAAGGTCTCTTCTGGTTCTAAAACTTAGAGCTAGTGATTTTACTCCACATATTTAATAAAATTCCAAATCTTGCATTTATACCTTCACATCTCTTCCATCTGGGCCTTTCCATTCACACAGTTACCATCAAGATTCAGGCCCACGTTACCTCCCACAAAAGTCATTACAATAAGCTCTGAAGTGAAAATTTCGCTGTTTTTTCTTTGATCTATGGGAATCCTTTAAAACTGATCCGTCTAAAATACTGGGATAGTTATGATATAAGCCAATGACATTTTTTATCCCATTCTTAAGTGTTCTTGCTTATGTTTAGCATCTTACAACTTTTCTTTGGGGGATGGGGGTGTCAGGTGAGGCAGACAAGAAATTTGCCTCTGGATCATAAAGGTCATAAAGTCAGTGGTAGATCTGAACTATCCTTCTAGTTTTCTGAATTTAAATCCAAGTAGCTATTTTTCTTCAACATCAGTACTATTAAATAATAGTGTTCATTTTTGTTAATAACAAATAAAAATAAAACTCAGATTTCTGTGGTACCAGCATTTTACCTATTATAAAATGTTTCATCAAAATAATGTTTTTATTACTTTCAGACAAAACTTGCAAGGAGTAGAAGACAAAATCACAAAACTGAAAGTAACTATGGTAGCATGGGACCGTCATGACAATACTGTTATAACTGCTGTTAATAATATGACCTTGAAAGTTTGGAATTCTTACACTGGTCAACTTATTCATGTACTCATGGTAAGAAAAAATCTTTTAGCTTTATATTGAAATAACTTCAAAATGAGACTCCCCTGGAACACATAACAAGGAAACAGAGGAATTACAGTAATAAACACATGTCATTTTACCCTGAACTTCTAAAGACAGGATTGGGAATTGAAACTTTGAAGGGAATAAAGCCTTTTCTGATGTGTTGCTATCAAATCCAGCTGTTGGTTGATTTGGAAGAACACTACACAAATAACACTACACCTCCATGGGAAATGTCAAACATAAGGGCCACACGACTCCCAAATGTGGCTAAACTAGATTAAGATGTAATTGGGCAATATTTAACAAAATAAACAAAATAAAACAAATATTGTTAATACGAAGTTTTCTAAGTCAATGAATATGTGCCTGCAGGGAACTTATGTATGATTTAGTGGCTGCTGTTTCTATTTTGAGTTTGACACTACTGCCCTACATCACTGTGATAACCTAACTTTGAACATTTATATTGTTAGTTTTAATTAGTTTTAATTCTAATTCTAGTGCCTTCCTTCTGTTAATTATTCCCTTTTCAATTTACATATAGGATTGCTCTATCTGCTCTATTTGCATGTTATCTTCTCCATTAGACTATAATTTCTTTGAGGACAGAGCCTGTCTTTTTTCTCTTTTTGTATCCCTAGAATTTAGCATGTTATCTGGCACATAGTAGGTTCTTAAATCTTGATTGATTGATAGCTTAGTATTTGAGGTATTTATTTTGCCAAGTAAATTTGAAGAAATTTGTCAAGGTAAAGTAATTTCTGGAAGTATTCTAAAATATTTGCTGTATTAGTTGTTATGTTGTTAATTTTGCTTTGTTGTCGGTGGTTTTATCTTGAAAAATACATTTTTCAGGGCCATGAAGATGAAGTTTTTGTTCTTGAACCACACCCATTTGACCCTAGAGTTCTTTTTTCTGCTGGCCATGATGGAAATGTGATAGTGTGGGACCTTGCTAGAGGAGTCAAAATTCGTTCTTATTTCAACATGGTAATTGTCTATGCCTTACGTTTTTATATATTTATGTATATATGTATGTATATGCATATATCACATTTAAGATTTCAGTGTTTTCTAACTACTGGCATTCTACATAGTGCAAAAGAATTTCATTTGAAATTGGCCCATTAAAAAAAAGATACATTTTTAGGCCCCAACATTTTTGAAGTATTTCAAATAACTTTTATAAAAGAAATATACATGTTAAATATTAGTTAGTAAACATTTTTTCGTGGAGTGTTTTGACTCCATAATCTCTATTTTAACATTTTCCACTTCAGTAAATAAAAGTGTTTGTTTTCATCTTAATGCTGAAAACTTTGTTGTGGAAAATTTAAATTAAAATTTTTGTGTCTCAAATTTATTTACTCAAAGCATTTTGTACTATGCCTACATATTGTGGTTAGTAGTTTAGTTTTCAGTGTTCACTCAACAAATATAAACATGTAATTGTATGTAAGATATTAGGTGCTGGGGTCAGAACTTCAAAAAGGAAACCAATTTAGCCCTCAAGAGCTTACATTCTACTGAATGACAATAATTGCAATGTATATATTGTTTGAAGGTTTGCTCAGTGCACAATATTTTATTTTATTTTTCTCATTTGAGCCTCATAACAACTCTGTAAGGTACCTACTACTCTTGTTACTTCTACACTGTAGATAAAGTAACTGAGGCAATAATAAGTTAAGTGACTTACCTACAGTTAAACAGCTAGTGAATTTCAGCTGTGGAAGTTGAATCTCCCAGGTTTTCTATGCTTCCAAATCCAACAACAAATTGAGTCTGTATTATGCTGCTGGCTCCTAGTCTTAAACCCAGGAGTCTAAAATACCTGTATGCACTTAAGTCATGTCATTAGAATGCAAGCTCTGGCATATCTTACCAAGAGGGAAGGACTTCTTTTATGATTTTGTGATTATGTCTAATATTCAAAGGTCAGCTTAGCTAAATTCAAAGAAACTTTTCATCGGGTTGACTGCAGGGTGACAATTATTTGGTTGTAGTGATTTTTCTAGGACTGCTAAATTTCATAGGGTTTGCAGTCTATATCAGTGGGTGGTACTCACACTTAAAAAATCATGGATCATAGAAGTATTAAAGTATACAACTACATTATACATAGTGCCATCATTTGGGTGAGCATTTCTTGAATGTGAGTAAGAAAATAAGTTTGGAGAATTTCGAGACATAGAAATGGAATGTGAGAGAGAGAGGGAGGGAGGGAGGTCGTAATAGTAGTGAGTGCTTATTAGAAATGTAATAGGGCAGCTTGGTGGCACAGTGATAGAGTACTAGGCCTGGAGTCAGGAAGACTCATATTCCTGAGTTCAGTGTGACCTCAGACACTAGCTGTGTGACCCTGGGCAAATCACTTAACTGTGTTTTCCTTAATCCATTGGAGAAGGAAATAGCAAAATATCTTCGCCAAGAAAACCCCAAATGGGGTCATGAAGAATCAGATATGACTGAAAAGTGACTGAACAATAATAGAATATTTTAAAATTTATATTCAAAATATTTTTTTAAAATTTTCTGAATATAATCATTATAAAATCAAATTCTGACTGCTTAAAGACCAGTTATTTAGATAGTTATTTTTAAACCACATATAGGCATGTTTTGTACTTCCTCAAGTTGGAAGCTTTTCCCCCCAGATTTCAGGTTAATTTCTGATTTAAATATTTTTGGTTCATTGTGGGTCCTCGGGGCTCCATTTATGCTTATCTTTATATAATAAATCTCTGCCATTCTCTATACCATGTAGAAAGCATACCTCCTTTGGGATTTTAAACAAGTTCTTTTCATAGTTAAATCACTTTTTTAAACCTAGTATTCCTTTCTCTACTTCCTCAATTTTAAAAAATCTTTTCCTTCATCAAAAGTGGAGGAAAATATTCTATTTTCTATTCTTAGCTTCATGACAAAGGAATTTTTAATTACATTAACTAAAACAATAGTATTAAAGAATGTATTGTAAAATACCGTGGTTGAATATAGACAAAAAATGTTCTAAGACATAGAGGTTAATTCATTTTAAAATGACAGGATGGTTATGCCTTTCATGGTTATATGATAAGTGATAAGGTTTGAGTCAGATAGCCATTTTCAAACTAATATTACAAGCTTTTTTTAGAGGACTATTAATGGAAGGCAAAAGTAGGTTGAATCTGGAACCAAGGTGCCCCTCAAGTTACAGTAGGCTCTTTAAATACATACTTAGGGCTCTTACCCTCTTTTCTACTAAGAAAGTCTCTACCAGCTTTTTCATCCTCATCACCTCAACTAGACCATTACTATATGTTCCTGATTTTTGTCCCCTCCCTACATCTAAACTTTCCCTTCTTCAGTTCACCCTCCAAACAGCCACTAAATTGGTATTCCTAAAATATCCGATCCTGTCACTCCACTGCTTAAAAATCTTTCACTCCTTAGTGTTACCTCCAGGATAAAATATAAACTGATCAGCCTGGCTTTTAAAGCTCTTAACAATCTCCTTCTCACCTTTCCAGATCTACTTTATGCTGTTTACCTCTGTATACTTCTTTCTAATCAGTCTGACCTGTAATCTCTTCCTCATACATGAGAGTAAATCTCTAGTATCTGCTTTTGCCCAAGTGACCCCCCCCCCCCATATATAGAATGCACTCCATCTTTAGCAATTCCTTGTAGAATCCCAGTCTTCTTTCAAAATATAGGTGTCTCCTCCTTTATAAATAAACTTTTCATGAAACCTCTACTTTGGACTTTTCTCTCTTGAAATTATTTTGTATAATACTGGCTCTAGAGTTAGAGGAGCTGGATTGAAATCTTGCCTCTGATTCTTCCTACCTGTGTAGCCTCTCCCAGGGCCTCAATATTCTTATCTTTATAAAATGAGGTTTTTTAACTACAAGGCCTCTGAAATTAACTTTCAGCTCTAGATTATCCTGTATTCTATCTCCCTATAAGCATTTTCTTTTCTCTGCCTCCAGCACCTAGCACATAAGTGCTTAAGTATTTGTTAGACTGAAAAAAGTTCATGTATCTAGCCTAGCCTTGAATTCAAGTAGAGTTTTATATCAAAACAGTGCACGCACTAGGATGTCTTTCTTGCTGTTGCTATTGCTTGCCTTCCCTATATTTCATTCCTGTCCCAGTCTTTATCTCATCTCTCTGGACCAGGCCCTAGTCTCCTAAATTCAGTTTCTTCATTGGAATTCTATATCCCATATAGAATGGGAGTTATTGTAGTAATAGTGCATACATTATGGAATAGTTGTAAAGATAAAATGACAATGTCAGTTCTTCCAGGTGAGAGAGAGCATATCTGGCAACATCTTTGTAGTACTACAGTAGTGGGAGAGATTTATAATAATTTCTATATACCTTTAATTGATTTCTTGGACCACACATGTGCAGAAGGGTTTTCTAAAGGTAAATTATTCTTTAGTCTTTCCATTATATCTCATTAACTCATATGAATAAGATAATACAAATGTGTTAATCCAAACAATAGATAGGTATAAAGTCTTTGTGGCATTAATTTCTAAAGCAAAACATATGCATTATGCATGAGATATATGTTTGTGTGTGCACATATATTATAATCCTAAAAAATTGATAGTCTTCAGAATACTAGCTAAAAGTGGCTCTTTGCCCTTAAAAGTTTGCCCACCCTGGTCCCAAGTGCTATGAAGAATTTTTACAAATGCATGGAAATATATTTGTAAACCTAATGTAAGCAGGTAGACATTTACTTTTTTTCTTTTCTTTATTCTGTTCTTTGTTTTCTTGGTTTAGTGATTTAAATACTACCGTACTAAAGAAGGAAGTTGTTGTACTTGTGTTTGTCCTTTGTTTTCGAAGAGGACCATGGCATCAGGGAAATGATGATATGACTTGCAGTTGACTTTGATTTGAGTGAGAGAGTGCTGTTAGGCTAAGGTCTTTTCACATACTAACTTAGAGTGAGGTAACACCTGTTAAGTGAATTGGCCTCTTTGAGAAGTGAGTCAAGGGATGACCCCTTTTAATTAGAAAAAAGAAAAAAAAAATCAAGCTGAGAGGGGAAGACCCTCAGTGTTTGCTGTTCCAAAGAGAAACAGTTACCTTTGAGTTGTGCTTATCTTTGGTTTATGTCAACAGGTCGATATTTGTGGTCTGTTTTATTTTTACCGTGATTATTTACAAGATGCATTAGTTGGTTATTTCGCAGAACAGCTCCCTCCCTATTTTAGGAATAAAACCAAGACCTCTTTGGGTTTTTCCAGCAAAATAATTAATATTACTCTAGTATAGTGGGGGGGGGGGGGGGCGCTCTTTTCTGATGCATGTTGCCATGTCTCCCTGGAAGGCAGTGGTCTAAATGTAGGGTCTACTGTCGTCTTTTTCTTTTATCTTCTACTCTCATTGTATACACTAGCAGAGTTTTCCTTGTGATTCTTTTAATGAAATGGTAGAGGAAAAGCTCATGAAACTACAATAAATAAGCTGTCAGCATATATATAGGACTTAAACATTAAATATTATTTTATCCTCACAACCTCCTATGAGGTAGATAATATTATTACAGCCAATTTGTAGGTGATGAAACTAAAGCAGGTATAGATTAATTGATTTGCCCAGGGTCACACATCCAAGTAAGTAGATGAAACTGGATTTGAACTCAAATTTTCCTGATTTGAGTTCTCCATCTACTGTTTCTAACCAATTGCATAGCTAAAAAGTTGAGAATGAGAGATCCTGTGTTGAGGTTATGTAATCAAACTTACCTCTGTTGATTGACCCTCTGTGTTAGCAAAGAGAAGAAAGCTCATAATTTTTCTCCTGTGAGGTAAGACAGTCACACTAATATCCTACCCTATAAATTTTCTGCAACATAGTAAAATAATACTGTGTACATGTGTACATATACACATATGTTGCATACATTTGTGTATTTATCCGTTTGCCTATTTCTGTGCCTGTTGCAGAGGTGCAGCCAAGGAGAGAACCTGAATAAATGTGCATATACGTATATAAACATATATGTATGTATGTAAACATATATGTTTGACTGGTAATGTTGGTATCATTATTCCATGAGGAATCTGTTAAACCTGTTTTTAGTTGAGATAAAATCTTTTAACGTTCTGTCTCAAAGATTTCAGCTTCTTTATTAAAGATTTCTTTAAATCATTAAAGATTTGTTAAAGAGGCAGAAGAGCTGGGGCAAAATCACTGTGTGTTTTATAAAATGAAGATGTTGAACTAGATGAACTCTCAAAGTTCCTTCCAGTTCTGATTCTGTGATCCTGTTCAATAAAAAGCAAACATTTGTCTGTAGCCAGTCCTAAGTTCAAAGAAAGTCATTACCATAGAATGTGTGAATTAATAGAGGGAGGAAGATGTCCATATTGAAATTAGAGATTTATGAACTAGTGAAGCTTTTGATATAGTGGTTTTTAGCACTCACAGCTACTTATTTCACAAAATTGAGTCCTGAACACTCAGTCCATTTCAAGTCTAATTTCTAACTCAGTCATGTTAAATGTTTACTTTCTGTGAAGGTGATTTTAGTTAGGACAGTGTCCTACTTTGACTAGGAACATTTTTAGAGACTTCTGTTGAGAGACTAAAGATACTTTGTCTTCCCAAATGTGGGCCCGAGATGTCCTTTCTTTTTACTCTTTTGCTGCCTTCTCCTTTCTCAGCTTACTTTACCACTTTTTATAAAGGGCAAGTAAGATACTAAAACAATCACTTAAAAATATTTAAAAGTTTGATAGATTTTTTTTGTTGTTGATGGAAGAAGGAATTTTTAATTCTTTATCTATTACCAGGGTTATTTAATATTGAAAAGTATTGTACTTATTTTTGGTCCCAAATATATTATGCCGTTTAGTAGCTATTGGCAAGTAGTTAATAATATTTAATAAAATTTCTTTGAAAACTAATTTTAGTTAAATCACTTTTAAAAATATCTTGTAGAAAACCATTATAGGGACATAGATAAATTGTGGTTTCAAAATACTAAAAATTCTGTGTTTAATTCTTGGCTCTGACATTGTGTGACACTGACCAAGTCACTTTACTTTCTTTTTGAATAACAGGAGAAAGAACTATGTAAAGTGCTTTTGCTAATCTTAAATTTCTATATAAATGACTTAATATCATTTTGATATCTGAATTTACTTTTAAAAAGTTTGCTACAGAGGAAATATTATTATTTCCTACTTTTAGAGGTTCATTCCCTCTGCAATAATTCCTGTTATTAATTATAAAAATGAATTAATATAGTTATTATTAGTGAGAGTAATGAATTAAACCATTCAAATATTCTGGTCCCACTTTTTGATATGAATATGTAATTTTACATTAAAATCCTGTTTCCCAATACACTATTCTAACCACAAATTATCATTATATTTAAACTTCATTAAAACAATTGGTTTAAAACTAGTATTGTGAGAAGATTTTTAAGTCCTTTTTATGGAACCTTTATGAACCTAATTTTACAACTTTTTAGTTAGCCTACATGTGGAGGAGGAGAATGTGAAATTTCTCTTCTACCCTACTCTCAGCTTTTCCCCTGGCTTTGAGAACCCTAAAGTATTCCTAGGTATTTTCTTCTGAAAATCATGATAGTGACTTATTGACTTTGTTCTCTCAGTGTTTAGTTTGCTTATCTATAAAATGAGACTGTAGGTTTCTCAGTACATGTTTAACTGAGCCGATTTGTAAAGTATTTTGGCTCTTTTAAGATATTTTTTATTATTTTGCCTAAGTGTTTCTGTATGTACTATAGAGTACCCCAAACTAGTTTGGTACATCTTAGTTATTCCAGTTGTCTCTTTGCCTTTATTATTTTGTATTGAGTTCTGTGGACTTAATAAGAAAAATGCAGTTACTTGGTTTCAGCAGTACTTAAGTACTTTTTGGTTTTATTTTAAGAAAACAGGAAAGTATAGGTTTGGAGTATAAATAGAGGAGTTATGCTCTTACTGATAGTCCACAAAATATAAGTACATTTAAAAAGTAGTGTACAGGTATCAAACTGTAGGAATCAAACTGCATGACTTTGTACTATAAACAAAAGGTATTCTAGTCACGTACCTGTTTGTCAGCTGTTGGAGATAAGTAATTGTAGGAATGAGAATGTATATCCTGAGTCATTAGACAGAGTAGATTTAATGGTATAAAAAATAATGTAATAAGCTAAATGCTAAGATTGGAGTAATGTTATGTGCCCCCAGTATATACTATGGACTCATGGGATAGAAGGCAAAAATGTAGGCGGAGGATAAGAAAATTATTTTAAGCCAAACAAACATTAATTCTTTTCTATACAAATGAGGGTAGAAAAAGAGTCCCTGCTTTCAAGGAGCTCATAGTCTAACAGAAAAAGAAACATGCCAACAAGTATGTATCATCAAGATATACATGTATACAAAATAAATTGGAGATGATCTGATCATCAAGATATACATGTATACAAAATAAATTGGAGATGATCTGAGTAGGATTAAGTGGGAAAAGGAAAACCTTTGTAGATGTGTGAATTTAGGTGGGACTTGAAGGAATTCAGAGAAGCCAGAAGGACAGAGAAGAGGGAGAAAATTCCAGATGTGAGGAATAGACAGTGAAAATACTGAGAATGGGGATACATAGAAGAAGGGGAATATAGAAAGAAGGGAACTATGCCAGTGCAAGGTGGGATATAAGCCTTAGAAGAAAATAGAGACCTTTCTCTCCTTAGCAACTTCTGGCCAGAGTAGCAAGCAATTAAGAGATTGTAGAACATCATCTCCCAAACAACATCAAAGTTATCCAAAACTGGAGTTCTTAACCCTTTTTTGTATCATAAACCACTTAAATATTGTGGTAAAGTCTACAGGCCCCTTCTCAAAATACTGTCTTTAAGTGATTGAAGGAAATTTTAGTTAGAAGTTAGTGAAAATAAAATGCAATTTTATGAACCACAGACCTTAGGTAAAGAATCCTACTCTAAAAGGCCTCAAATTCTATGATTAGATAAGGACTAATAGATTAAATTTAGTATAATTCTCTCCCACTCTCCTCACTGCTCCTAACCATGTGCTTGCTTTATGTACTTGCTGATGCCAGAATTTTCTTTATAAAGAGAAAAGAAATTTTTTTTCTGTTAGAGATAATAGGCTTAAAATGCTAGTTGGCAGAAGTTAATATGATTAGGTTCAGGTTCATAAAAATACAGTGTAAATTACTTCATTACATCTAGGTTTTGATTGTTGAAAAGGGGATTAAAAATATAGGAAGGCATAACCTGAAAAATAGAGGAAATTTGTTTGATAGAAATGAAGATAGGAGAGGAAACTAGAAGAAGACGAGCGTTGGAGACTAATTTGATATAGAACTGGCTTTGGGTTCTTAAGTTGTCGAGTGGAAGCTATGAGCTGAATTGTTTTTGTAACAGCTGCAAAAGCAGCCAGCTCAGCTTTAGATAAAAGACTCTTTTTTGACGTTTACTTTTTTAAAAAATAGAACAGGTTGGACGTTAACAATCTTCATTCTCAGGGGGTTTGTTACTGAGGTATTACTGTATTTTTTCCCTGTAAGTATGACTTTTATGTAGTGATTTTTTTTATATTATCATTTTTAAAGAGTCAAAATTCCCTCCTTCCCAATATCAATTAGTTTGGTAAAACAAATGAATTTTAAAAATAAGTCTGTTAGGCAATTTGAGAGACTTGTATGATAAGAATTTTTATATGTGGTGTGTTTTGGGGTGGTGGTGTTTAGTAACTTCAGTTGTGTCTGACTCTTTGTGACCCCATTTGGGGTTTTCAAGGTAGAGATAGATTTGCCATTTCCTTCTCCAGCTCATTTTACAGATGAGGAAACTGAGACAAACAGGATTAAGTGACTTGCTTAGGGTCACACAGCTAGTGTCTCAGGCTACATTTGAGCTTGTGAAGAATCTTCTTGACTCCAGGACTAGAACTCAGACCACTGTACTACTTTATGTATTTATATGTACATAGCTACATACAAATACACACACACATACACGTGTACCTATATATTAATTTGAAATCAGGTATTTTATCAAGTTGATACTATATATATATGTGCATAATACCTTTACTGGGTGAACTATAATATTTCACACATTGTTATTCATCCTCATGTGTATTCTAATAAAATTGGAAATAGGGAAGGCGTAAGTTTTGTAAATGTGAAAATGAATGTCTTGCCCCAAGATCAGATTGCAGATCTGTTGCATTATTAAGAGATAGATAATGGGATTATGGCTAGGATGATAATTCAGGCTAGTTGCTAAGAGGACAAAGAGTTTTTTTCCCAGTAGTAATTGGCTTTAAAATGTGTCCCCAGTTTATTGAGTTGAAATTGAAAGCCTTTAAGTAGTATTCCACAAAGGTTAACATCTAAGTACCTGACAAAGGGGAACATAACTCAGTAGAATTTTAACATACAGATAATGCTTAGTTTAGTCCTTTTATTCCTTTTAATGATGGCTGTTTGCTTTGTAAATAAGTTTTAAAAGAAAATTAAATCATAATTGTTCTTACTAAGCTAAAGCAGTGGTAAAATTTACTTTAATACTTCAAAAGATCCATGATTCCTTTGGTGTAGGTGGGTAAACAAAATTTACAAGGAAATTTCTTGATAGTAGGCCATTTTATAGTCAGTACTAATATGCAGTAATTAAAATATGATCTATAGATGTCTCTAAATTTATTCTCTTATTGATTCTTTTTCATGTGTGTTATTATTCAGGGCAGAAGTTTATTACTTGCATGTCTAATTTTGGTTTTTTAAATTATGGGTTTTAAATATGCCTGATATGCTAAGGGTTATTACTCCAAGATGGTACTGCTTCATTTTCTTTGTCTCATGGGTGAATTCCAAATAACATTTTTATTTCTTAAAAAAATATATTTTAAAATTATTTTTATAATTGTTCACTTAACCTTTCTTTTACTTGAGAATTATTTTATAAATGTTCCAGTATCCACTAATCCAGAACAATGAGTTTCTCCTTGCAACGTGTCGATCAAGCAGAGGCTGCCAATCACCACTCAGAATTTTTGCACCTACACACTTCTGAAATTGCCATGTTCTCCAGTATGTCCTCTACTTAAATTTCAAGTGTTGGCTACTATACTTACCTAGATAAAGAAAACAGATTGGAAAAAAAAAAACCACCCAATTTTTAATATCACAAATTGTAAGGTTGTTCTTTCTTCTCTGTATTTAGGTAGTCTAGTATATACATGCTAGTCTCCAATTGAGAGAGGCCTCTCTGATGGTTCCAGGTCCTTCATGTCATTTCTTCTCAGGAAAAGAAAAGTTTCTTCTGAACCCAAATTTTAGACTTCTAATGACATGCTTGGTTTCCACAGTAATCTAGGTTCTATACACATAAGTTTTTCAGACCAGCAAAACATCTTGAAATGTTTAGAGAATTATTTGATATTGCCATCTTTCTCTGCTGTACTGTATTTGACAGCAGTTGTCTTAATTAAATATTTAGTGCTCAACAGTTCTTAGATATATAGATTCCTAAAAGATATCCAGAGTAGATTCCATGATAAATCATTTGATGAAGAAAGCATGCTGAATCATGATACCAATCATTTTAGTTAGCTGTAAGGTATTTATTAAATGACTCCACTGTGTTAGACACTGTGCTAAGTGCTAGGGAGAATAATAAAGATGTGTGAAATAAGTTACTGCCCTCTGGGAGCTTAAAACTGTAGCTAAGGAGATAAGAAATGAAAAAATAATTAACAATGAAAGGTATTATCAAAAGGCCAACTGACTGAAAAAGTAAATACTAGAAGAGTTTCAATGGAGAAAAAAAACATTTTAGGGTGAAAATGTTAGGACTGGCTACATGCCACCAGTAGGGTTTGAACTGGTCTTTCAGGGGAGTGTAGAATTACATAAATAGGAAAGTAGGGAGAAGAGGTAGGCATTAAAATGGTTGAGTGTGAATTGAAGTCAGGAGAGTCAGTTGGCTGGGGTGGAAATTATGTATAGGTTTAAAAGACTTTAATAAATGGTTATTGATTGAGTGATTGATTGGGGACAGGTTTTGGAAGGCTTCGAAAGTCAAATTAAGGAGTTTGATTTGTACCAAAGGCAACTTGAAAGAATTTTGAGCAACAGAGTGACTTGATGACGGTAATATTTTAGGAAAGTGAATGTGATGTTTTAGCATGGATCAGAAATGAATAAATTGGAGCAGGAGAGGTAAATAATAATAATGTAGACATAATTCTTCAGCAATCAAAGTAGCAGTGCAAAGGAAAGGGAGGATTCAAAAGAAATGGAGAAGACAAAATTGGTTGAAGTTGGCAACTGATTAGATGTGTTGGACAGAGAAAGAGAAAAAATCACTTCCATAATTCAAGCCTCAGTGGAACTACAATAGTTATGGTTTTATTAACCAAATAGGAAAGTCAAGACAAAGAGGTAATCTGGAAATTTTAGATACATATTCAGTTTGAGGTCACAGCAAGATAACTAATTAGAAATGTCTCATTTAGCAGATGAGACCTGGTAGGCAGGTGAGAGGTCAGGACTAGTTATTTTTATAAGTAGATAGTAGAGTTCTTCTAACCTTTGTTCAGAGTATTTGGCAGTCACCTAATTTTGTGCTTTATTTTAAAAGGATGCTATAAAGAACACAGAAATGTGGGTTGTTCCTCATGCTTTAGTTTTTAGTTGGGAAGATGTATGGTATTACAGAATACTAACTTTAAAGAAGTAGATAGTAGCAAACTATTGTTTATATCTTATCGATTATATTTTCCCAAGGAATCAATTTTTGTTGAGCATTTTCTTAACTGAAATCTAAACTCAATTGTAATAAACCTAAGGTATCTTTATTGTATAAAAAAAGACTTTTAAAGAGTAGTCATTTTCTCAGTTCAGTTTTCTATCATTCCTTCATGATGTGCTTTTATTTTTCTTAATAAAATTGCAATTTCATTTGAAAATTTTTAGATTCCTCCCCCCAAAGCCAAAATAGCACCATTTCTTTGTGAGATTCATTAAGATAAAACAATCTAAAGAATAAAAACAGCAATTTCCCTTGATCTAAAATGGTCTTTCATAAGAAAATTTTGTAAAATTTTCCAAATTTCACTTTCTCATTTTTTCAGAATATCCTAGTCCATAGTCTTTAGATAAATAGTTTCTTATAGGTTATACAGTTTGGTCCTCTGGCTTTAGATTGTCAGTTCTTTGCTTTTGCTTTATCTTGCCTTTAAATCTGGTTGTTTTTGTTTTTACTTTCATTTGCTTCTCTGAAAATTATCCTACATTTTATTTAGGCGTAATGAGCATAAGATGATTTTACTTGATTGTATTGTTTCCATTGTCTGACAAAATCAACAGTTCCACTGAAATTCTGTCTCCAAGCTTGATCTTGGGGGTCATCTTTATTTTAATTTTTTAAAATCTGGATCTCTTTACTCTTCATTAAAGCTACTTAAAATTTTTTGCATTATCTTCAGAATTCTTTAATTTGAATTTCTACTAAAAATTAACCCTTATGTTTACCAACTTATCTATTATTTTGCAACATCCCTTTTCTCATCTATTTAAAAATTATCTTCTTTATTTTTTTATCACTGTATTTATTCCTTTTCTTTCATATGGGTAATTCTTATTTTTAAAGGATTCTGTTATATTGCTACTTCTCTTCAAGATGTATTCATATCTTAAGTTAGCTGAATTCCCTTTATGCTTAGCTTTTTATCATGAAAGAATGGGGAGGGGAGTATCTTTTTGCACGTGATCCTTATTCAGAAATTTGCAACATAACATGTGAAAATATTTTAAACTTAATAGAGGGTGAAAGATAACTAAAATTTGCTTTGAGAAAGTTACATAGCATAATATAAGTTTCTGCCTTTCTGCTTTGTAACTATTTTATAATAATAAACTTGTGTCACAAGAATAATTTGTAAATTTTTCAATACTTCTTTTTTTGAGAGCTCATTCTACCCATTATATAAATGATTTGGCAATATGAGTAAATATACTTTAATGTAACAGTGGTTTTTTTAATCAATTCATGTTATGTAAAATAATGAAATTAATCTTATGACTTGTGAGAGTCATATACATTACTCTGTATTTTTGTAGTAAGTTTACTTTCATAATATTTTGTTCATGGAAGGTTATGGAAACTATAAAGAAAACTGTCTTTTTAAAAAAGAAATATATCTTCATTTGACTGATTTTTTTTTTTTAAATGGTAGCATCAATGAAAGAGCCAAAGTGTCTAGACGTATGTAGTTAATCTTACAAGAAGGAAAAATCTTGCTATGTGGTAGTAAATAAATCTTACTACCTTTAAATCATCTCTCTGTGGTACATCATCTGTGCTTCACAGAAATTGATGAAAATGACTTCCTAATTACATAAATATTAACTGTAACTTTGATAATAACATAAAATCTTAAGCAGATTCTTAGAAGCAATTTCAAGTAATGCTTATTTCATCCATTTAAACTTCCAGTAGATTTTCCCTTCAGATGTTTTGTCATTGGTCCCAAGACCTGGAATAAGTTCATTTTTGTCACAGTCTTTTAAAATTCTGTCACATTCAACTTTCATTAAACTTCAAGAAATTTTTAATTGTTGTATATTTCAACAGATTAGAGTTGACACTTTATTTAAACAATATTGAAAATACCATTCTCTAAGTATATTATGGTACATTTATTCCATTAAACTGAAAGAGAATGGTACTTAATGAATATTTTCTATCTTTCCATGTGCATTGCTAAGGTTTTTTTCTTTTTCCTTTTTTTTCCTTTTTTCTCTTTTTTTCTTGTTTATATTGTTCTTTATTAATTTATTTATTTTCTTGTTTACATCATTCATTTCCATGAGATTTTGAGTTACAAATTTTCTCCCCATCTTTCCCCCACCCACCACCCCAAAACAGCCATCTCACTGTATAACCCCCTCCCCAATCTGCTCTCTCCTATCATTGCTGAGTTTTTAATTGTTTTTTTTATTAGATGTTTTTTTCCAATAATTGTTCTTAAACATTTTGACATTAAAATACCATTTTCATATATGATACAGCTTTTCTTTTTTCTCACTTTTGATAATTTAGAGCAAGAGAACCATACATTTTCTAAGATCTACTAACAGTTAAACAGCCATGAAAACGTTGATGTGAATAAACTTAATTCATTTTTTAAAATTTCTTTGATCTGCTAACAAGGATAGTGATGAGACTGAGAATGGACTAAGACAAATAATGTTTGACGGTAATATGACCAAAGTATTCATAGGTCATTGATTTGGATTTTTTTTTAAGTTTATAGAGTTATAGAAAAGGCTTCTACTTCTTACAAAATGTTTGTCCATGTAATAAACATTTATTTCCCATTAATAGTTCACAGTTAACAGTTTTTTATTAGGCTTGAAATTACAGCCATATAAATAAAAGGCTTTCAAAATCCTCTCTTCTCTTTGTAGTCTTTACTATTTGGTAAATTATATCATCAGTAATCTTTCGTGTTTGTTTGAATTAATAGTCTTTAAAAACCCTGACATGTGTTTTGCAATTTACCTGGGACAATACTTGAAAGATATCTAGCCTATATTCCTTTATCTTCCTGCTTTCAGCATAACCAGGATCATCTTTAGCTTGTGGCATTTTCTTATGGTAAATCTTGATATACAAGATAAAGTAAACTTTAGGAAAATGCTCAATTTTCTTGTAAATATATTTGCATCTTAAAAGAAATCTCATTGCTTTGTTTTGTTCTCATCCTCACCACTTTTTTCAAGCCACTCCTATCTACACCTTTCTACTTAAACCAGTAAAGAATAGCTTCGATTTCCTTTTTTCTTTTTTTTCTTTTTCTTTTTTTTTTGAGGTGATCTATGTAGTTTTTTCTTGCTATCTGTTTGATTTGTTAGCAGGAAATCTTTCTTCTAGAGCTGTAGATCTAAATGTTAGACAGTTTTCTTGAAAAATAAAACTTGTTGTTCTTAGTCATGTAATGCATTAAAGTCTGTCTTTATTCCCACACTGAGGCGATCTGCAATCTAAGCAACATTTGTTATTCTTAAAATTTGACTATTAGAAGTTTTTAGTTTCCCAAGATCTCAGGATACTATTATTAAAAATCTATTTGTGGGGTGGCTAGGTGGTGCAGTGAATAGAGCACCTGCCCTGGAGTCAGGAGGACCTGAGTTCAAGTCCAGCCTCAGACACTTAACACAAAAAACTAGCCATGTGACCTTGGGCAAGTCATTTGACTCCAATTGCCCCCCAAAAAGCAAAAAAAAAAAAAATCTGTTTGTTCTGGATCAGTGGATACCGGAACAAAAAGAAGGTAATTCTTACCTGATATGTTTATGTTCCGATTCTGCTAATCCAGAAATCTCTGCACCTCTCCCCCTCTATTTATTGGAAATGACCCTTAGTTGATACTGGTTAGGGAGTGACCTCCCTGTTTTAGTTACTTTCTACAGGTCATCCCCTAGATATGCCAGAGAGAGGGTAGAATTTTTACCTTTTTCAGAACACTGCTAAAGAAGTTTTCGACGGGGAATGTAGTCTGAAGAAGCACTGAGAGCAAAAAAATTCAGAGTGGTGATTGGCCACCTCTGTTTGATTGACAGGTTGCAGGGAGAAACCCATTCCTTCTGGATTAATGGAACTGGAAAACAGAAAACAATTATCAGGTAAACGTCTTTTTTTTTTTTAACCTTTGAAATTCACCTTTTAAAAGATATCAGATCACTCAGTGAATTTTATTACCAAAACTTTGTGAGTAAATTTTTTTTTTTACAAGTGTGAACCACAGGGTCTGGTGAGCATTGACTTCTCTCTACTTCCTAGAATTGTCCAAATCACTACAGTTGCTAGAAGTTTTCAGCCTTGGCAGAAAAGCCAGTGATTAAAAAGGAGACAGATTAAATCCCAGAAGCAGTATTTTCAGATCTGTGTTTAAGGTGATCAGTAGAATTCTGTGGGGGGGAGGGAAAGTATTCTTTCATTTACTAAATTATTCCAATTCTATGGCTAAGTAGAATTCTTTGTTTTCCAGGGCTATCAATCTAGCACTTTTCATAAATATTCATGTATTTTTAAATGTATTGTTTAATAGCATAAGTTATTGGCTTATCAGTGCATTTAATATGTACATTTACAAATCTTTACCATAAAGCTTTAGTTATAAAAGAGTAACCAGTTTGTTTATTAAAGAACATTTATTGATTCTAAAATGAATATATTTCAGATTGAAGGCCAAGGACATGGAGCAGTATTTGACTGCAAATGCTCTCCTGATGGTCAGCATTTTGCATGTACAGACTCCCATGGGCATCTTTTAATTTTTGGCTTTGGCTCCAGTAGCAAGTATGACAAGGTAGAGTATAATGTATAATGAACAAAAAATGTTTTTTTCCCTCATGTACTCCATGAATGTTTAGAAGTGTAAATGTTTTGTAGGCAAATTCAAATGTATAGAAATGTGACAAAATTTATAGCATTTATTTTAAATAGTCATGAGGTTTGTTTTTCTTTTCTTTTGATTAGAGCTTAATTTCTGGCAAGACACTAAGCAGTGTCATTATTTTGAAATTTAGTAGCTCCTCAAGTCATTAAATTTTTACTGCCTACGTGACTGACCCTGGACAAGTCACTTAAACTCTTTCTGTCTTTCTTCATCTGTAAATCAGGGATAATAAGTTATTGTTGTTCAGTTGTGTCTTGACTCTTCATGACCCTGTTTGGGTTTTCTTGGCAAAGATACTGGAGTTGTTTACCATTTTCTTCTCCAGCTCATTTTATAGATGAGAAAACTAAGGCAAATAGCCTTAAATGATTTGCCCAGGGTCATACAGCTAGCAGTTGTCTCTGAGGTCACATTTGAACTCGGGAAGAGGAGTCTTCCTGACTCCAGACCTGGCATTCTATCCGTTTTGACACCTAGCTCCCCGAGGGATAAGAAAAGTATATGCTTTGAGGATTATTGTAAATATAAAATAAAATGATGTTATATATGGTACTTTACTTTGCAAACCTTAAAATGCTTTGTAAATGTAAACTTTTTATTACTGTTTAGAAATTTGGGGAACTTTAAAAAAGGTAACTTGGATTACATTTTCTTTTAAATGTTAATGATTGCATGTTAGTTCTTAGAAAGGGGTTTTGACTAATGACTGCATTTCAGATTTCAGAATACATGCTGAAAATCTTTATTTTTCCCGGGGGTGCTTAGTCACTTTCCCCATTTAGTCAGTTAAGTTTAACAAATCAATGAACATTTTTTATATTGTCTTCTATTTATAAATAAGGTTCTGGTTTTGACACAGGCCTTGCTCTCAATCAAATGGAGTGATGAATTAGTATATTTTAAAAAACAAAAAAATAAGATAACCAGGAAAAGTTTTACAGGGAAGAAAATGTCAGAAAATGGAAGTACTATCAGAATTGGACCTTGAAAGAAGGGAAAATATTTAACCTTTAACAGGGCTTGGGTTTGAGCAGAGGCTTAAAGATGGGAGGAACAGGACATGGGGGAATAGTCTAGTTTGGCAGAAAGTGAGGAAATACTGAAGTTTTTGGAATAAAGAAGTAATATCTTCCATGTTATGCATTTGGAATATTTATTTTAGGAGTTAGTGTGGCAGATGGGTTGAAGGAAGGGATAGATAAGAATCAAAAAGACCAGTTAGAATACCATCTGGGCAAGAAGAGATCCTCATATATATTAATCATTCAGTTATTATCTAGCTGTCTTTATAATTGTTTAGAGTATGCTCCTTGATTGAATGGCCAAAATTATTTGTTATTGTTAAAGTAGTATATTTGCACATCAGAGGAAAACTTTATGGTCTTGATACATTCAAAGTTAAAATAGCATTTCTTGGAGTCACAGGAATGTAAAGGTTAAATTTTTTTCTTCAATTTTAAGTTATTTGTATTTCCATTGCCACTTAGTAGGTGTGACTATAGGCAAGTCACCTAACTTTGCTGGGCCTTTTGTTTCTTCATTTCTAAAATGAAAGTATTGGGACAGGTATCAGTAGTGGCCTTTTCAGCTCTAAATCTATGATCCTATGAATTCCTTGGGCCTTCTTAAATTGTTTAAGATTTCTTGTTTTTATGATATTTTAAATTATTATACATTTTAATTCCTTTTGATTTTTTTTTTCTATTTTTGATATTTCCACTATTTCTTGCTTTGGCTATCAACACTTCATTTATTCTTTTCTTAACAATTATTATGTATATTATTAGCATAGATTAAAGTGTTAACAAAATGATGCATTTTAGCATGGTTTTAATAAGCAAGGGAACTAAAATA
>CM053586.1:137876719-137916975 GCA_028646515.1 Pseudochirops corinnae
CACACACTGGGTTGGCTGTTTTGGGGCGGTGGGTAGGGGGAAGAGGGGGAGAAAATATGTAACTCAAAATCTTGTGGAAATGAATGATGCAAACTATAATAAAATTTAAAAAATAAATAAATAAATAAATAAATAATTAAATAAATAAATAAATAAGTCATCCCTAATTAAAAAAAAAAAAAAATTGAAGGGATTCCCTGTATATGGTGAAGTCATCCAGATATCCTACTTACAGATAGCATTGGCTGATGATGAAGCTACAGAATACTGAAGTCTCCTATATAAGATTGATAATCATTGAAAAGAGTTTAACCTAGCTTTACATGTAAGAAAAAGTAAATGGATAAAGTATATGAATGAATTATACATTTATTAAAAGAGTTTAATAAGTGTTGGGGATACTCTGAAGGCACTCACTTTCTATTAGGGGAGATAACATCAGGAAAGTTTCTGCTGCGAGTAACAATATACACATACACAAACACACACAAAATTATAACTACATATAACTATATTTGAATGCATGTGTGTATGTCTGTGTGTGTGTAATTGTATAAGATAATACGCAGGCAACAAGGCATAGTGAAAAGACAGCTGACCTAGAAGTCAGAAAAACAGGAGTCGAGTCCTACCTCTGATATATCCTGGCTGTAGGACGCTGGGTGAGGCACTTAAGCTCTCAATGCCCCAGGCAACTCTTAGAATATAAATTTTACAACAAGAGCTATTCTGCACTGGTAGTTTCTTACACCAATGAAACCAATCCCCATCTCCCAAAACAGAAACCTAGAACTGTAAAGGATGAAATAATCACATGCCAAGAACTAGGAAAAAAAACAAGAAGAAAACCAACACAGAGACAAAAAAAGAAAAGACTCTCAAAAGAAACAGTAAAAACAAGCAGGAATGAACATGGACAGTAGTGGCAGGACTCAAAACTATTACTACAAAGCAGTAATTCTCAAAAAAACATGGTTTAAAAACAGAAAGATTAATCAGTGGAACAGATTAGCTATGTAATATGCACAAGGAAGCATATTTAGTATACTAGCAGTCAGTAAGAACAAGTATGTCAGCTACTGGGATTTGGACAAAAATTGCTAGGAAAATTATACAGCAGTACGCAGATTTAGATTGATACTTTATACCAAGAAAAGCTCCAAATGGATGTGTAACACTCAGATATAAAACACCATATATACCATAAAAAAATGCAAAAAAAATTACACAGAAAAAGGATACAAGACAAAAATGTATAATTTTGATTAAATATGGTTATTGTACAAACAAAACCTAAGAAAGCTGTGATTAAAGGCAAATAATTAAAAGGGGGAAAAATCTTCGTATTTAGTTTCTCTGATAAAGGTTATATTACCCAAGTTATATAAGGAACTGATTCAAATTTATATGAAAAGGAGTCATTCCCAACTTCATAAATGGACTAAATATATAAAAAGGTAATTTTCAAGAGAATGATGTTAATAGCTAGCCTCTATACAATGTTTTAAGGACTGAGAAGAGGTTTACAAATATTCTAATTCTCGTGCTGTTATTACCCTCACTGTACAGATGAGGAAAGTGAAGCAGATAGAGCTTAAGTGATTTGCACAGGGTCACAAAGCTGTTAAGTATCTGAGGCTGGATTCGAACACTCAGGTCTTCCTGACTCCAGGTCTACGACTCTATCCACAGCACCACCTAACAGCCTCAGGATATCCATAGACATATGAAAAAAATGCTTCAAAACACTACCAATTAGAGAGACAAAAATTACACCAATTCAAAGATCCCACCCCACATGAATCAGAGAATGGGAAAACGGTGATATTAATATCATAAAAATAAGACAGTGTGAAAATTTTTAAATAAACTAATAATGAAATGAGTAGATCCAGGAAAATAATTTATATAATTATATATAAATATATATAGTATATATATAATAACACTGTAAAGACAAATAGTTTTGAAATCTGTATGTACAATGATCAATACACTGACCATCAAGGATTCAGGACTGACGATGTAATGTACTGTCTACCTTTTCTGAGAGAACTATATACATATACACACATATATTTACAACATGCACATATGTATGCACACATACAATGGAGGAATTTACTTTGCATGACTGCATATTTGTTAAAGGGTTATTTTTTCTTTTTTCGTTTTTTAATGTGATAGGAGTGTGGAAAGAAAATACATTTGTTAATCAAAACAAATTAAAATAGGCTGTCAGGGAAGGGGTGCTCCAGCTGTGGAATATTGCATGCACTTTTAAATATGGTTATTTCATGATTCCATGACTTGTGGCCATTCAACATGTGTAGAAAACACTGATATTTTTTCAACACCAATGACTTTGCCCCCTGGGTTTTCAATAGAAGTGGATGTAGCACATACTTACCAGACTGCATTTCCACAGGAAATGCTTCTTAGAATGATGACTGTGAACACAGGGGCTGGAAGCACTGCTATTCCAAAAGCCCTTGGGTTCACAATCCTGAGCTCTTTCCCACAAGAGTTTAAGATGTGTTTGGGGGGCGGGGAAGGGGCAGAGGGGTGGTTATGGTCCAAGTGATGACCAGCCTGGCACATGATGCCTCCTTTCTCTTCTCCAGGGTGCACTGCTTCTTTAGCTAGACTGGCCTGCCTGCCCTCTGAATACGGATAATAAGCACACCTACCTCCCATGGTTATTGTGAGGATAAAATGAGGTAACATTTGTATTGCACTGTTCAAATTATAAATGCTAGTTATTTACAAAGACAGCTAGATGGGGAAGTTGATATTGCTGGACCTGAAATCATTTTCAGACACTTACTAGCTATGTGACCAATCAAGTCACTTAGCCTGTGCCTGCCTCAGTTTCCTCATTTAGAAATATAGGCATAAAAGCACCTATCTCTCAAGGATGTTGTAAGGATCAAAAGAGAATATTTGCAAATGGCTTTGCAAATAAATGTGAACTATTGATTTCAGTTTAAAAAACAGAAGCCTTCTATAAAAATAATCATGTTTCTCTAGAAATACAATGAAAATATCACATCATTTTGATGCTTAATATGGCACCAACCTTTTGCTTTCTCTCTTTGGGCTTCTTTTTCTTTGGTGATGTTGGTCCATCTTTTTCTTCATTTCCTTTTTTCCTTTCTTTTTTAATTTGTTTTTGCTTCTGTTTTTCAGATTCTTCTTCATCCTCTGAACTGCTTTCTGCTTTCTTTAGTTTATGTTTAGGAACTTTCTTTGGTGGCTGCAGGTTAATTCCTGCGTCAGCTGTCCAATCAGAATAATCACTAGAATAATCACTACAAATGTGAAAAAAAAAAAAAATCCTTAAGCCTGCTTTTTTATTATTAAAATAATGAATGAAAAGTAAAGTAATGAGAAAAAATCAATGCAGAATTATTGGATTCACTAAAATATTGCAATTATTTCAAACACATCAACTTCTGAGAACTTTCTAAAATATTGTTCTTACCTAAACATTTCTAATTACCATGAATAATAAGTAAAAACTGAAATTTCCTTTTATTCATAAAGGTTCATAATAAAGAGGTGACATAAGAGATAATTATTAATAGTACTTATAATCAACATTTTTAAATTCTGAAAAATAATAAACCCCTAAATTATTTAAAACTATTTTTTCCAGTATTTTTTTCTAACAGCAACAACTTTTTAACATCTTTAATTCTTTAGAATTTTTCTCTCTTGATATTAAGGAATGGAAATAATAAACTTCTATGCAATGAATATGTCCTAATAGCATATTGGTGTCATACTCATGGCATCAAAGAAATGTATAAGGCAAAAAAAAAAGCAAGGCTGGTCATGCACAAGAGGGATAATTAGTGGATAAACCTTGGGGTAAGTGGATTAATACTATCTCTCCCAATACTCAGCTATGGCTCCCAATACATAGAGGCACCCTTATTAGTGGACTTTGAGGAGGATATGGACAACAGATACATATAATAGCCAAGCTTACATAAGTTGTAACCTATATTGTTGGCAGGAATATACACCAATGAGATCACAGTTCCACTCTGAATATTTGAGTCATATTTGTGAGAAATATAGTATTATGTAGCTTTAAAATGTTTATTCAAGCAGTTAGTACATAAATTGAATAAATGTAGAGCAGTCCATGAATGAAAATATTGCTCTCAAGTTATAGAAGCCTCTGCTTTTGGTCACTGGTTTGGGAAAGAGTTCTGTAACTTTGACAGTGCTACTATACCCTAAGCCAGAGGACATTCTAAAGCTAGTACTACCCTGGGAGGGACCACTGTGGAAAATTCATGATGTTATCACCTAATGTGGGATGATCCCTAGCATTAGGCCAAGAACTAGTGTATTAGCTGATCTTTCTGAAATAGAGAGAGTGCTACAGTACAGTAGTATATATGAGTAATTAAAGTTCTCGTCATTCTCATATTATACCTTCTGTCAAGCTTATAATCTGCTTTCTTGAATGCCTCATCTATATCCTCTATTTAAATGACATAGCCATCAGTGACAATACTTTTGCTTCTAATGTCACTGAATTTCACCCATGTACTATATTATATTCCTCACACTCTAGTTCTTTCACAAATATATCTTAATATACAATCCTGAAAAAGTATAATGAATTTTTCAATTTCCTTCTGTTCTGAACTGAAATACCAAATAAAGCAAGCAATTCCAAATGCAGAGTAACCAGAATTGTGAATGAAAAAGCAAATTTCTAAATAAAATTTATTGAATTCACTATGTAACTTTGGGCTTTCTTTCTCTTCTCTTCTGTGCATTTTTATGATCTACCTTTAATTTTTCTTCCTTAAAAAAAATGTTCTTCGACATCCCTATTCCTAACCCTTTTGTATCTCCCAGCTTATTTACAGCAAAAATGCTGATCTATACTGATGAAGAAAGTTTTCACTCTGACTTTCCTACCCAACAAAATTACAGCTCCAGCCTAATTTGGACTCTGGCCCTCATCCCCTTTACCTCTCCTCTTTTTCTTTTGAGTAAATTCTACCTTTTTAGAGACATATTCTAATCATAAGTTCCATCCCATCAAAGTTCCATTAATACTTATAACTGACAGTAAAGCTTTATAAAAATAGGAATCCAGTTATTTACCTTGAACTGCCATCACTGTGCCATGCTCTTTCTTCATCTTCTGATGTTCCACCACTACCAGCAACTATTTCACCTTCCTAATTAAGAGATATTTAATCTATTTTTATTGCACATCTTTGCAAAAATTGTCGGTAAAATCTGGAGTTATTAATTAGGGGGAACTTTCATTACATAACCTATTTTTATTAATATCTGACATAAAAATATAGGTCTTATTCATATAATAAACATAATTTCTGAGTCACTCTAAAGTTCACAGAGATATAAAAACAGTATTCCTGGTACTATTATTTTCTTCTTCTTTTTTTTTTTTTTGAGGGAAGGCAGGTGACTTGCCCAAGGTCACATGGCTTCTAATTGTTAAGTGTCTGAGGCCAAAGTTGAACTCAGGTTCTCCTGACTCCAGGGCCATTGCTCTACTCACGGTGCCACCTTACTGCCCCAGTACTATTATTTCCAAAGGACTACAAAGATGTGTAGAGATTATTTCAGAAAAAAAAATCTTTCAGAAATTAATACTTTGTGTTCAATTGTTTAATGTACTCTTCACTTTTCTTTGGTGAGAAGGCCTGAGAAAAGGATTATAACTCTATTTTACTGATACTAATGAACTACTTTCACAAAATAGAAGTATGAAAAACCCATGTATTTATCTGGACTTATCTAATCTTAATAGCTTTAGAATTGGAGACTTATAGCTAAATCTTAAACTGCTATACAAAAATATAGTTAAGAATCCTGGAAAATCTTGGCTTAATTTTTAGGACTCAAAATAATGGACATTTTTATAAGTGACAAATGCAGAAAACTAATAGTTCACTCTCAGAATTATGGTGGGCAAAGCAATTTCCTGATTTAGAGTAATAATTCTTTTAATACGTTATTAAGCACTGAATTCTGTTATGGTCTTAAATCTTATAGCATCATTTAAATTACATCTATCAGTAGACTATTTGTGCTTCTAGCTCTATTCTTCAAAGGAAGTGTGTCAGGTAAGCTAAAAGCAGCTCTGTCACAGCTTGCTGTATAAGTGACATTAAAGTGAAATGTGCTCCTTGACCAATCACTAGAGTGTATTTTAATAACTTATTCACTGATCTAATTTAGAAGGCACCATTACTTTGTTCCCCCCTATGTTAGAATCTAAAAGAAATTAATCCCTTAACCTTTCTATGAGTAGATTATCAGTAAAATTTCAAAAGTTATAATGTTTAAATAAATGCCCATTAATACTTTTAAAAATTACTGCCCTTCTCTGATGACCTATATGGGCACAAAATTGACAGTGCCGGAAATCATCTAGACAGCACTATTTTCTGAATAAACTCATATCCTGTTGTCAAATCTTTTTGTTTTAAATTTCATAAAATCTCTTGTATAAAACCTCTCTACTCACAAAGTCACCATACTGGTACAGGCTTTATCACTCTTGTATTATATTTATGGTTATTTGGATGCTTGCAACAACTTTGTAATTGGTCTCCCTGTCTCAAATCACTCTCTATTCCAGTCCCTGTCCTTCACTCAGCTGCCAAAGTGATTTCCTAAACCCCAGGTCTGACCATATGTCACTCTCCCACTCAGATTTCAGTGGCTCCCTCTTACTTCCAGAATAGAATGTAATATCTTCTACTTAGTATTTAAAGCTTCAAAACCTGACCCCTTGTTTCCCTTCTAGTCTTCTTACATTTGACTTCCCTCCACAAACTCTAAGATACAGCTACAATAGTCTATCTGCATCCCCCTCTACACATTCCATTCCATCTACTGACTGTGCAGGCTGTTTTCCATTCAAAGGGAGCCCTCTTTCCTTACCCCCAACTGCTAGCTTCCCTGGCTTCCTTCTGAGTCATTTTAAATCTCATCTTCTGAAAGAAACTTTTCCTATCTTCCCCCCAGCTACTAGTTTCCTTCTCTTTAAAATTTACCTTACATTTATACTGTATATACTTGTATATGCATGGTTATTTGCATATTGTCTGCTTTATCCACATGAAAGCTTATAAAGAGAGATCAGTGATCATGTTTTTGCTTTTCTTTGCATCCCTAGCACTTACCACTATGCCTGGCACATAGTAAGTAAGCACTTAATAAAATGCTTGTTGCCTGACTCGATGAACACGGAAGTAGTCTTCAAGCTTTTGGGGGGCTAATGAGTAGAAGGGGAATATTTGTTTTCCTTGGCCCTAGGGGCACAGAAATAGAGGTTATGGATAGAACTTCCTAAGAATTACTTGTCCAAAAGTGGAATGTTTATCTTGGGAGGAAATAGATTTATCTTCATCAGATATCTCCAAGCCTAGGCTTAGAATACTACTTACTTGCTGGCTAAGTTATACGGGGAATTTAAAATCTTATATAGGCTAGACTAGAAAGTCTCTGAGATGGCTATAATGCTAAACATTTCTTATTTTTACTTAAAATGAAATGGAAAATTCTAAGGATTAATTTTTATAGCATACTTCTGTAATACTGTTTTTTCTTCTAAAAATACAACTTAATAGAATAAATCTGGTGCTGTAAAACTGACAAGGTATAAGTTTAATGTTTCTCCATGTATGAATTGATCACTAATTGTTTAGGAAGGAAAACTTGTTATAAAAACTACCTTTATAAAAAATATAGCCTTTGTATTCCCAATCTAGAGAGTAAGCCTTATTAGATTAAACCTTTTAATTGGTTCAGTCATTTCAGTCATGTCTGACTCTTTGTGAAACCATTTGGGAAAAGTTTTCTTGGCAAAGACACTAGAGTACTTTGCCATTTCTTTCTCCGGTTCATTTTACAGATGAGAAAACTGAGGCAAAAAGAAAATTAAGTGACTTGTTCATGGTCACACAGCTAGTAAGTATATGAGGCTGGATTTGAGCTCAAGATATTACTGACTCCAGGTCTGGCAATCTATCTATTAAGCCACCTTGCTGCACCATATTAAACTTCGCTTGTCCTGAGAAATATACTTTTTGTCTAATGAGATAAACTGTTGAAATGTTTTAGTTTATATTATTCAGAATAGGGAAAAAACACAAACTATGATTTCCATTCAAGTATACTAGATTAGACAAATCATAAAATTGTGTCATTTTCCATCTTGATGTCTTTTCAAATAAAATTAACCTCTCATTAAGAACTTAGGCCATCAAAAAATTTTAAACACATAGGAATAACAGTTTTTAAAACAATAAAAATGTTTCATAACAGAAGGGAAATGAAGAATGTGACATCTCAAATTCTGGGTTCACTTTGGCCTTCTTATTTTGGGAATTACTTTTCATGCATGAGACTTCCCTATGCAATGGTAACAAGCATAATCAATGTTTAGCCATTTCTTCAGACTGAACAGGATGTTTTAATAGGTAGATATGGAACATACAGGCCCTCTTTGGCTATTATGACCCCCTTAACTAGGAATGATGCAGAATACATATATACTGTCTGTGTCTACTGATTAGAATTTTATGTTTGCTGTTGTTGTTTCAGTCCTGTTTGACTCTTTATGACCCCATTTGTGGTGTTCTTGGCAGTGATAACAGACTGGTTTGTCATTTCCTTGTCCTGCTAATTTTACAAATAAGGAACTGAAGCAAATAGGCTTAAGTGATTTGCACAGGACCACATAGCTAGTAAGTGCCTGAGACTAGATCTGAACATCTTCCTGACTCCAGGCCCAGTGCTCTAACCACTGTGTCACCAGCTGCCCCAAGAATTCTGTTATGCATTCTTAATTTTAAAAGACTATGAAAAGATGGTTTCTCTTAAAATAAAGACTTTAAAAAATAAAGTTGTTTTTTAAATATATGTCTCCAATGGATTTTTTTTCCTATCTGGGACTCTCAAAGTGTCTGAAGTTCTCAGATTAGATATAGATTTATAAGGAGCTTTAACTTGAACAATTGGCTTAGAACAAAAGTGTACATGGGAGGGACTACTACAATAATTTTCTGACCAACTTGTGAAGACATGTCAAATTTCTTTCTGGAATACAGTGGCTAAGAGGAGAGAAAAGGTGTCTGTTTTCTCTAAACTTAAAGACAGACCTTTGCTGGTTATCTGGCAGAAATTATAAAAAATTATCTTATCTGCCTGTTTTTAAAAGCAACATAATTAATATGGGTAAAGTAATTCTGCAACAAAGTTAATTTGTAAGCAGAGTACTAAGTAACAAGTAAATTTTAAATGTAGATTCTAAAGTGTGTATGTGTGTGTTTAATTTTTTTTCCCCCTTGCAGACATTGTCTTTACTTTCATTTCAAGTATAATTATAACTGATGAGATCCCATCAACCCACCATCAACTGCAGGTTGTCTTAGTTAAAATAATTTTCCAGAATTCCTACAAAAACCTGAAGACAAATCTTATTAAACCTATATGTTTCCTTTGAGATAGTGCCTACTAGTTTGTTTTACTTTTTCTGCTCTTTCAATTAAATGCAACATGTTACAGCAAGTCAAATTTAAAAATTGCAAACTATCTAATTTAATGCTTTAAGCATTAAAAACACACCTGTAATTCAACATAGGAATAATAAAGTATTAGATAGATCGTTAATATCTAGATAATATTGGATAATATTATCTAGATAGATAAATAGATAAATCAATTCATATTAGTATACGGATCTGGGATCTTACATCTGAAGAACTATTGCCATTTTCTAACTCTTCTGAGGGTCTTGCAGTTTCTTCCAAGGCAGATCTTGTACGGTAGTTATGCTGATTAGTCTGTTGCTTTCTTGAGTCTCCAGTGTCAAGTAAATGATCATGAGCATGATTCTTAAAGAAAAAAAATCGAGTCAACTGTTTTACATCTAATGCTTTTTTCCTTTTAAAGACAAAAACAATATATGGGTAGATAAAAATTAACAAGTAGTCAGACGTTTATTCCAAGAAGTTACAATTATAATTGAAACTGGCTAAAATTCAATTTGGAACTGATGCTACTTCATTAAAATCAGCACAAGTGAGTATCAACTAATCTTTGCCTGCTCTTTAATATGTTAGTCACATTTTCCATTCTTTACAACATTAAAGAATATCCCAAATTCAGAGGGCAAAACGGGAAGTTGCTAATAATGATGTTATGTTGTCAGTTATCATGAAATATAGCATTAATAAAAATAAATCATTTGCTCTTACCAGCAAAAAAAAGAAGATATTTCATGATAAAAGGTTCTAGTTTTGCTTATTCATGTGCTGAAAAGTAGTGTGTACTCAGATATTTAAACACGTTATTTGGTCTCATTTTACACTTTTGTATTTTATTTCATACTAAGTTCTTTTCTACATTTCACAACAGATTTTTTTTATACTTTACTTTTTTTAGGATGAAATACAAAAAGACTTGATTGATTTTTCCCAAATATGTCATGCTATCTAGATAGTTTAATAAGATTATGTGAAAAAAAGTTTTATACAAAATTATAATGTAGCAAAAATTTCATTAACCTAGCCAAAATCAATGTCCAAACCATCCCCTCCCCCCCAAGAAAACTGCAATTCTGAAAACACAGGAAGAATAATAGAATTGGTCTCCAACTTTCAATTTTTTTCTTTCAAACAAGAAAGGTTCCATTCGTAAAGCTTACGTCAAGATTTAAATTTGGGACACTAACTAGACATCTCCCAATCCTTACCACCCAATTCTCCATAAGACTTTAAAACTAACAGAAGTCAACTGGGTAATTCCAAAGAAATAAGTGTCAACAGTCTATTGCATGTCCCACAAAATAAAGCTTTAGTAAGACTTAATATAACTAAAATTTGAAAGATAAGAAAAATAGGTATTGGCTATGTTTTCATTTATAAAAGGGATCAAATTATTACTTTCCATTACTTTTTCATTATTTCAATCCAATTTATTTACTTCCTTTTTATATTAAACTTGTTATGATCTTACATACTGGGGCCTTGGTTATTAGGGAAAAAAATTAGTTTTCTAAGGTCCATCTTCCCAAAGTGGAACTGGAAGTATTTAAATTTGTATACAGATATCATAATTTGCAAGCTAGTAGAAACAAATCCTAAATGACCCCTTGCTGATAAAATATAAAGGACTATTCATTATAAAATAACCCCCAAATTGACCACTTACATGACCATAAATGTAAGAACATGAGAAACCTTCAAAGGTCACCTAGTTAAAATCCCTTGTTTTAGAGATGAGGAAACTGAGGCCCAGAGAGAGGTCACATATCTAGAAAGTGGCATGGGTAAGAGATGAGCTCAGATAGTTTGGTTCCAATTTGTATCTAACTACCTCTAACTTAAATTAGTTCTGCCATCTTCATTTATCTATCTAATCCACAGGATCAACTACCCCTTCTACCCATTCTTCTTGGCCCATGATACAAAAGAAGCAATAGTCTAGCAAATGAGAAGACTGAATTTCATTTTGTATGATTAAGCAACTTTATATTTTCCAAAGGATGATATATTAGAGTTGCAGAAACTATCAGGTAAATAACAATCTAGTATGAGTCAGAGGGAAAAGAGTTGTGGCAGTTCTAGATTGAGTTCCTGCTCAGGGTTACTGAGAAAGGCAGTTATGTGTCAACCTGATAACAAGAGAGATAACACTGACTTTCCCTGATATGTATTCAAGTCTTAACAGGGAATCTCCCAAGACTTATAAAAATGGATGACAACTACTCAGTTATAGTGACTTAGTAAAACATAAAAGGATACCATCAGGAGGAATTTAAATGTATTGACAAATATTATGAGATCTGGGCCAAGAAACCGAAGGCCAAAGGATATAAAGAGAAAAGAGTGATTTGAAAAATAAACAGACTGCTAAGAAGGTTGTTTCTAAAGATGGTATTTGGACTTTCAGGTAATACCTTAAAATAATAAAGTAATGACAGATTTCTGGTGAGATGGTATTTTTTTTTTAAGACGGCTAACAATGTATTTGCTAGGTGTCTCACAGATCTAATCAAAAGGACTTTATTTTTAAATGACTGGAGAGGGGTGGCTAGGGAGCACCATAGTACTACAGAGCACCAGCCCTGGAGTCAGAAGGGCCTGAGTTCAAATCCGACCTCTGACACTTAACACTTACTAGCTGTGTGAGTCACTTAACTCCAATTGGGCAAGTCACTTAAGCCCAATCGCCCTGACTTCCCCCCTCCAAAAAGGAAAAAATAAGATCAGAGAGGGAGAAATTACCATGTATACCTATCAAACTGTGTATCATACAGAGCAGCTAAAATAAAAGAAGAATAGCAGCAGCAGAAACAATATTCAGGAAAGAAGTCAATAATTAGACTGGCTTAAAAATGTCTATGAACAAATGTTCAAAGGTTAAGGAACAAAATCAAGATGAAAGAGGTTCTAATACAAGAAAGCAAAGCAGAGAATAGTTCAGGGGGTTAGGGAAGAAACGAATAAAAGCTTCTTTAAATGGAGCAAGACTGGTAAAAAGGCTGGGATCAGGAAGCTAACACCAAGGATTTTAAAAAGGTACACTCATGAGGAAATCAAAATATCAGAGGGAGCTTAACTTGAGGGTTAAAATTTGGGTAAAAATAAACTGAGGGAGAAACAGAAGTTAATCTTGTCATCTGAGTATACTACAGAACAGGGGTTGTTAAAATATGCCAATGGGTATGTAGGTTTATTTCAGGGAGTTTGTGAACTTGGATGGAAAAAAAAATTAGACCTTTATTTTCAAGTACCCTCTAGCTAAAATATAGCATTTCTTTTAGTACTTTAAAAAAATTATTGTGAAAAGGGGTCTAGAGGTTTCACCAGACCGCCCAAGAAGACCATGAAACCCAAAAAAGATTAAAAACCCTGTGATAGGCCACTTGGACGGAAAAGAGGAAACAAATATGGAAAAACAGTTTTGGGGAAAAGATCATTGACCTGCCATAAAAACATGATATAGTGGTTATAGGAAGACTTAAATTACCCAAAAATCTCTAACAAAAACAAATCAGCTAATAATTTTTTGCCTTCTGTTAAGTTACAGTTTTAGCCCTCAGAGGGGAGGAAATAATTAGGGGAAATTCTATTCTAAATCTGATACTCATTTAAAAAAACATCTGGATGCTACTGGTGGAAATAAGAACATTTGAAAGAAGTCACCATTCCCTCCTCAAGGTCATGATAGAGAAGCAGAAAAAGGCTGGTTATAGTCTAACATGTACCTCAGATTTTGGGAAAGTAGATTTCAAAGAGTACAGTGGAAGGACAGATAGGATGCCAAAGATTAAAATTCTATAGGAGAAATAATTATACAAGGAGTGGGAGATGCTCAAGAATGAAATTCTTAAGACACAAGGATTAAACAATTTCAAGGAGGAAAAACAGAAGTGACAATATTCCAGCGATCTATGCTTGGCTGGCCTTGTATTACTTAATATTTCTGTCAATGACTTAGATAATGACATAAATGGCATTCCATCAAATTGGTAGATGATAACAAACTAGTAAGGAAAGCTAACAGATTGGAAAACAGGGTCAGGATTCAAAAGGATCTTGAAAGGCTAGAGCACTGGGCTGAAACTAGTAAGATGAAATTCAACAGAAATAAAGGTAAACATAGTGTAAGACAGGGAGACAAGTTTAGACTACATTTGTTCTGAAAATGATTGGAAAGCTGTAGTAAACAAAAAGTTCAATGAGTCAATAAAGTATGTGGCATCCAAAAAAGAAACATTAATATTAAGAAGAATGAAAATATTTGAGAAAAACAGGTATCAACAGGAAGAGAAATATGACGGATGGCATTTAGGTAAAGCAGTGGTGGGAGATATAGAAGAATGAGATTTCTGTCATTGGCAAATACTATAGTACACTTGCCTAAAAAGTAAAAACAGATGAGTTTTGGAAACATCATAAACCTGCACAAAAGGTGTGATACAGAGTGTAGCTAGGTGGCTCAGTGAATAGAGCACTGGCCCTGGAGTCAGGAGGAACTGAGTTCAAATCCGATCTCAGTCACTTAACACTTACTAACCGTGTGACCTTGGGCAAATAATTTATAACCCCAACTGCCCTGCCTTCCCCCCTTCCAAAAAAAAAAAAAAGGTATGATATATTAGTAATGGGAGACTTCAAATGCTAAGACATTTGTACATCTATTGAAACACCCTCTAAAACAAAAGCAGAATGGGTAATAAGGTATTAATTTCCTTAGTGAGAACTACATCCCCCACAAGATCGAAGAATCAATAAAAGAAAATTTTATTCTGGATCTGATACATGCCAAGACATAAGAACCAGGTTGTTGGGATGTGAACATTGAGGGGAAATGACTACCTCTCCTAAGGTTTGTGATAAAACAGAAAGTTGATCATATTCTGAAATAATCAATAGACTCTGGAAAAAAAAATTTCAGAAGGTTCAGAGAAAAGATAAGTAGGATACCATCTACTAAAATTCTATATTGGGAGTCAACCCAGGAGGGTAAGAATCATTTTTAAGAATGAAATTCTGAAGATACAAAGGGAAACAATTCCAAGGAGGAAAAAAAAGCAGTTATCTCTGTCCAAAGAGACAAGTTTGACTACACAGGAAACTTACTTTTTTGTTTTGTGTTGGTTTTTTGCTTTTTGGAGGGGGCGAAGGCAGGGCAATTGGGGTTAAGTGACTTGCACAAGGTCATATGGCTAGTTAAGTGTTAAGCATCTGAGGCCACATTTGAACTCAGATCCTTGTGACTCCAGGGCTGGTGCTCTATTCACTGTACCACCTAGCCACCCCCTTAACTTAAACTTTTAAAGGGACATGTACAGAAGATGAAAGCAAGGGCAGTTAATAAGGGATGAGTAAGTATGGCACAGTCCTGTGTTCAGAATGAGCTCAGGCTGACATTGGAAACAAAGGACAACAAAACTGCTGTAAGGATCAGATAAAATAATATCTATAAAAGCAATTAACACAATGCCTGGTACATAGGCACTACATACTTATTTCCTTATCCACCCTTCCTTTAAAAACAAAAACCTATATGGAGGAAAACAAGAGGATCAAAGAATGAATGGGATTGTTACATGAGACAGACAGGAAAAGGCTAACTAATAACAGGAAAAAAAAGATAAAACCAGACCTGTTTAATTCATATTTCTATTTTCTCTGACAAAAACAACTATAGTATGGGAAATACTGAATAAAAACGACTAGGAGGGAGTTAATACCCAAAATCAGTACAAAGAACCAATAGGCCCCTAAATTCAAGTCACCTGGCCCTATATGAACTCTATTTTCAAGTTCACAAAGAACTGGAGGTATGCTATTACTGATATTTGATAAAATGTGATGAACTGGAGAGGTACCACAGGACAAATGTGCTAATTTTCAAAAAGGAGAAGAGAACAAAATCTGAAATCTGTGGCGCAGTCAACTTTACTTCAATTCCTGGGAATGTTAAGTAACTGAACATTAAAGAAATGACTAGAAAACATCTAGAGGGAAGTGGTGATTGCAAAGAGTCACTGTGGCTCTATTAAGAATAAGTGAGGTGAGACTATTTCTTTTTCTGAGAAGGTTAATAAGCTAATAGAGCAGAGAAATGCAAAGAGAGTTCATCTACACTGTAGCAAAACATTTGATAAAAATTATTTCATAGTATTTTTTGAGAAGATGGAAAGATTCAGACTGGAAAATAATACAATTATATAAATTTGGAATTAAGTGAATGGTCAGACTTAAGAATGAATAGTCATCAGTGGTTTAACATCAAATTGGTGAGCCATCTCAAGTGGATTGTACAATATACTTGATAGGCCTATATTGATTATACTTTTTATTAATAAACTACATAAAGGCATAAATGATGTGATCATTGAATGTGCATAAAACACAATTAGGAAGCATACATAACATACCTGGTTGGCAAAATCAAGATCCAAAAATGGGATGAAATCTAATGAGATAAGTAGATTCAAAAGAGATAAAATGTAAAGATTTACATTTGGACACTGCTTCAAAAAAAACCAACTCCACAAGTACAGAATGGGGGAGATAATAATTAAATAGCAATTTGTCCAGAAAAGATTTGGGGGTTTAGTAACTATACATTCAATTATCAATCAGTAGTATAATACGGTAACTAAAAATTGGTAATGTAATCTTTGGCTACATAGTAAAAGGTTAAAAGAAAAAGGAGGTCTGTATTCTTACTGTGGAGAGACTGAGTGTGAAGTATTGTGTGCAATTCTAGTCATCACAGTTAAGAAAAAGAACCTGAAGTATCCAGAAAAAGGTGAGCATTTCAGTGAAAGGTCTTTCTTACATGATGTGATACAGCTCAGTTGAAGGAACAAGGAATGTTTAGGCTCAAGAAGATAAGAAATGGGACAGCTAAGTGGCACAGTGAATAGAGCACCAGCCCTGAAATCAGGAGGACCTCGGTTCAAATCCAGCCTCAGACCCTCAATACTTAACTAGATGTGTGACCTTGAGCAAGTCACTTAACCCCAATTGTCTTGCCTTCCCCCCCTAAAAAAGAAAAAAAAAAGGCAAGAAATTAGAGGGGACACAACAGCCATCTCCAAGAAGCTGTCATGTAGAAAAGAGATTGGATTTATTGTGTTTGGCCTTAAAAGGCAGGGATCACAATTAATGGAAGGTAATTACAAAGAAGCATATTTAGTCTTGATGTTGAGAAAAACTTCCTAACAACTGGAGCTACCCAAAAGTAGAGTGAGCTCCCTTGGTAGGTAGCTGAAGGATCTCCCTTCATTTTTAAGCCCTCAAACCCACTTGTGGGTATGCCATTTTTGCGGTGAAATGGGTTGGATTAGATGGATGCTGAGGTCTGTCTCTGAAAAGGTTAACTCTCAAAATTTATGACTCTTACATGACTGAAGCAACATTTACATTTTAACCTATTCTTTAAAAGAGTTCTAAATAAACAAGTGAGTAAAATCAAAGATAAATTATTCATTTGGAAAGCCCACTTTACAACCCAATATTTTTATTTATATTCAAATATTGATTTCTACTGATAAGACTATAACTTTAATAATGATCCAAAGCAAGCATAATTACAAAGACTAAAATAAGAACAATGTATTTCAGGAAGTACAAATGAAGATTTTTATATTACTCATATGACTATTCTCTATTTGTGAAGCTAAAATTTCACTGAAATGTTAATCATACACTTGAAATTTCTATCTTCTTGAAATTTATCTTCAAATTATTCATGTGTACACTAATATAAAACTAATCTGTAAAAACTATATTTTTAAAGAAACTGATTTCTCTGGTGGTACAGATCCCAGACCATTTATGCCTAAACTTTGAGATTCCTACTCATCTAGGTATTCCCATTGATAATGTACAAAAAAGCCCTGAAGGTTTTTTTTTAATGGATTTTTAAATACTTCATGGATACAAGGCCAACATCTAGATTATCTTTCCCTATTGCAACACGACCAGCTCACTTCCTTGTCCAATGACACAGGGTCTTTGATAATGCTATTTTGTGCTATTTCTATATATGGATCCAGGTGGAACAATGGAAAACTTTCTAGGGCTGGAGTCAGGAAGACCCAAGTTCAAATATAGTCACATAAATGTACTAATTGTGTGACAGTAGGTGAATCACTTCACCTCTATTTGCCTCAGTTTCCTTATAAGTTAAATGGAGATAATAGTATCTACTTTCTAGGGTTGTTGTGAGGACCAAATGAGATAATATTTCCGAAGTGCTTAGTACAGTACCTGGCACATAGTAAGTACTACATAAATGTTATCTATTATTATTTTTATCATACAAGCTATATTGGTAATTTGCTTTAGCCTACTTAAACTTAAACATAAATCTAATGCTTTTGCTTCATATACAATTTTATTATGATGTTCCATCATTCACAACCCATACAGTATCACTGGGAGCTGAAAATTAGAGGAATTTTTAAATGGAGAAGCTTGGGATAATTAAAAGTCCTGTTCTCCAGTACAACTCTGGGTCCAGAATATTATGTTTGCAATGCCAATTGAAGACACACAGACACACACTCACTCTTTCTCAATGCCCAGTAAATGGACAGTGTAGTCTGGGCAATACACATTATATATTTATTTGTTTTTCTTATACGGAAACTGACTATAAATCTTACCACAGAGTCTCTGTAGTATTCTGGGGTCTTTACACAATCAGAACAATGTCATTTATAAATAAGAGCTCTAGAGGAAGACTCAAACGAACCATATGCTAGACATTTTTTCATGGTATTTGAAAAATACCTTTGGGTATTATATGTCTACCTCTCTCATGCCTCAATTAATACAGACAAAAATGAGTTACTAATCAAAGTCACTGTGGCTTTACAAGGAAAAAATACTGTAATGATCTAGATTTTTGGAAAAATGAAAGTTTTTAAAACTAAGGTTTATTCTAATTCAAAGAGTATCTTGGGAACAAATAAATACAATGGGACTTCATATTCTCTAAAATTCAATTAATCATGTGACTATGAAGATCTTTGCTACAGAAAACTTGTTTGCAGTAGTCTACCATTTTCCTTCTCACATACTCATTTAGATATGTCATTATTAAATATTTTAACAGAGAAAGAGGCTGTACCAGTCAACTAACATCTGAAATAAATGGATAATAAAGACTTCATCAGAGCCCTAAAAAGAAGAGACTAGCTAACTCTCAGCTGCCTTGATCCTTCTATAGCCAGGCAGCAGACTTCTGCTCTGATTCCTGCCTACCTTCTAAGCTCCTGTAGCCAACTATGTCACAAGCAGAAATTCAGGGACAAAAGCAAATTTAAAGCAACTGAAAATGGAACTCGTGGTTTACCTGGGAAAACAGGACTTTGCCCCTGGAGGACACTTTCAGAGTAGGGAAAAGTTGGGATAAAAACAGAGGTGGGAACAAAGGGGGTGGAAACTAGCTTTGTGCTTTCCAGGGAGAAGAAAGCTGACAGATATGTAATACTAATCCTTAAATCTATAAAAGTGTTGAGAACAGTATTTCAGATGGTATCTAGCTACAGAAGTCAATATAAGAAGAAACAAGTCTTATGTACATAAAACAAGAGACCATTCTTGTATCTTACTGCTATTTAAAACCTTGGTATTTTTCCTGAGTCTTTTATGTTTTCTTTTCACAGTCCCAGTACATGGGAAGCTATTAAATATAATGCTGGTGTGATATTCAATTCAGGATCTTTCCAATGTGATCTGTGAAGCCAAGACCATGAAAACCCCAGCTTGCTTAATAACAATTCAGGAACTGTATTAGAAGTAGCACTAATCTAGGATGCAGACAACCCAAGTTCAAGTTTGTAATTACTAGTGGCTTGGAAAACTTTGGGTAACCCTGGGGAAATTATTTCACATCTTTGGACCTTAATTTCATGGTTTCAAAGACCGTAGAACTCTTAAGATTTAATGATTCCCAAAGTACGGATAAAGTAATATAACATTCCTGGTCAGAAATCGGTATGGTTTAAGCTACTAAGAGCTAATGATAGTTAACTATCAGGAGTAGCTAACTCGCTACTATGTTAAGATCCTCTGCTAGGGGTTTGCAGCAGATTGTAGGAAATAACACTACGAAAACTTTGTTTAAAAGGACACATGATCACATTAATGTGGTTGCTCCTTTTCAGTGACGCTTATCTAACTCATTTATACTATCTCATGCTACCTAATTCCAGTACATGTTCTCTCATAAATTTCCTATTGAAAAATACAATGTGCTGAAAACTTTCTAAGTACTGTAATGATCTTTGGAAACTAGGACAAGTCATTAGCTATTCCTGTTATTTCTTGCTTTTTGCTGCCTATCTGAAACACCTCTTTTTCCAATCATAAATTTTCCGGACGATATCTTTCTTTTTAACACTTCTTGCATGAAGGTTACTGACTGAAACTTTTCTTTTCATATTTAAAGAAAATTGGCAATACCAAGCAAGGGGTAGTTTAGTCACTGCATATCAATTTAGTTACTGCATATCAATAGGAGGAAGTAGAGGGATTATAACTGGGGAAATCAAATAAGTGGCAATGTCTCTAATTTCCACATTGTTACAATGGTATTCCCTCAAAGGCTTAAATGTTTTGGTGTCTAAAAAACAGTGAAATCACTGATTTAGGCAGAGAGAGGGGAACCCTCTGCTGAGATTGAATTATAAAGAAGAAATATGTCTTAGACAAAAGCTACTATAGATTCTCTGCATGCTTAAAAGTTGGCAGCCAAAAATCTGTGGAGGCAGAGGAAATTTTCTTCAAACCCACTCAGGTAGATTACAAGTGACCTTTAATTTTAAACTTTTGCAGTTAGAACCTAAAGATTTAAGTAACTTCTTTCTTAGAGCATTCTTATATTTATCTTGACTCTAGCTACTACAATGATGGTTAGAGAATATATATAAATGTAGATATTAATATACTGATATGGCTTGATCAAGACTCGATAATGTTAGACTAACCTCAATTCCTTTTTAATAAACAGAGAGAGCATGGCACAGTAGATAGAAAGCTAGTCTTGAAACCAGGAAGATTGCATTTTAATTTCTACGTCTGTCACACACTTGCTTTATGATGCTGGGCCAACTGCTTAACCTCCCAGGGCTCTAGACAAATTTTCTGAAACTATGAATTAAAGAGAAGGTACTAATCTGTAATGGTCAAAGAATTTTCCTAATTAAGGCAGAATTGTGATACTAATGAAAAATCACAGGTTCAATCCCTAACCCTTTGAGAGTTACAGATCAGAAAAAGATCATATATATGGTTTAACTAGATTTCATCAAAGTATTTGATAGACAAAGTCTCTCAACCACTTTTGTTAAAAAAAAAAAAAGTCACTGGTAGAAGAAACTGGTCTAAGATCCCTGAGAAGCCCAAATTTTAAAAAGGTAATGGACAACTTATTTTACCAAGAATGAAACATTATTGAGAATTTTTGCTTAAAGGGTAACAAGTTTTGAGCTGAAGTAAATGTTTCCTGTAGAACTTTGCCTTTCTCCCTCTCAGTACTAACAAGTCAGCTTCATATAGGTCAGACTTTAGAAATTTGCAGATGAAACAACAAGATGAGAAGACTGAAAAATTAAACAAAAGAACTAAGTCCTTGAATGTGCTGGAATTCTAGCATATTTAAGAAAATAAAAAGTATACTGAAATCTAGTAAGATTAAAATATTTCTCCCAGAGCCATGAAACAGAAATGATGGTAGCAGACAGCAGAGGAAATTCAACTGTATTTTTAACAGAAAAGTAGAAAGATTTTTCTTATAATTTTGTTAACTCTTGAATATCTGCATTAACAGAGAGTTGTTTGGATATTACAAAAGAATAGATCATGAAAAATTAATTCATATCCATTAAGTACTTGAAATATATAGTGTGATTTTGCAATAGATGTTTTCTTAAATAAGTTTTGTTTAGGCTAATTTAAACATCTTTATTAAGGCCACAAGTTGCTGGTGGAGTTAGCCAGACTTGGGCTGGGAGAAAGAGGGAAGCCACCATGAGATTAAAAATTTGTCATAATGAATAACTACAACATGGGATCACAGGCTTACAAACTGAGTGACTTTAAAGGCCAGCTAGTTCAACATTCTCATTTTACAAAGAAAATGAAATCCAAAGTGACTAAAGTGACTTTTTTAGAGGGAGTAAAGGTTGAAGGCTTGTAATTTCACAGAAGTGGGAAAATCCTTTCACCAATATTGATAGACAACTGTTCTAAAATTCTTAATCTTAGATAATTTCCAGTGGGCACTGAGAGGTGCAATGAAGTCACCATGTAGGATTATTCTCAATAATCACAAATTAGAGGTTCTATTCTATTGTCTAAGAACCAAACAAACTATGTTCAGAAAGTCTAATGACCAGAAGGTAGCCAACCAGGTAAAAAATTGTTTGGGGGGTACAATTCCTGAAGGCTATCCACTAAGGAATGGAAAAGTTGCAATTTGCTTTGGTAGAAGGAATATAACACTAATGAAATCACAGCTCTTCTGAAGCACAGAAGAATTAACTTTATTTAGCACAGTATGCCAGGTGCAGCTATTGCATAGATAAATAATTAGGATTTACCTTTGACAGAGTGGGTATTTTATTCTCCTTTGGAACTGTAAAGTGTTTTCTTTTCTCTTCTGACCTGTAAATTTTTATTTCTTCTTCTCCCTTTGCAGTTCTCCATTCTTCTTGCCTACTAAAAGTGAAGCAAGCCACAGGCATGTTAGGTGAGTGTTCAACAAATGACTTCAGAACAAAAATTAATTTAGGGGAAAACGCATAAGGAGATCCTCATTCTTTTATTTCTGCATTGCTGTTAATCTCTTTATAAGAAAGAAAACAATTAAAATACATATTAAAAATATTATTAATGGAACTGGATACAGTGTCTCTAAATTTGAAATTTATGCAAAACACATTTTTGCACTTAAATTCCAAAGGAATTTGTTCACTTAAACATTTATGAAGAACCTACTATGAACATACTAAGGATTTAAAAGTATATATAATTACCTTATTAATAAGCTGTTATTCAATTTTTATATGAACCTACCAAGGCTACAACAGAAAGTAAATTATCTGAGTGGGAATTGTTTTTTGTTGACGTTTTGGGGTTTATTTGGGTTTTTTTGGTGTCTGTTAACTCCAGCACCTAGCAAACTACCTGAGAAACAGAAAACACTTAATAAAGGTATACTGATAGACTGATAGAAAGATCCAAACACTGTTCTACTCTTAAAAAACTAACATAATTGCTTCAATGAGAAATAATCAAAATGTTATGAAACAAGAGAAAGATAATTTTAAAGGAGATGTTCACACAAACCGATTAAGAAAAATCTGAGGATGAAAATATCACCTTCACCCCAGGAGGACTGGAGGGAAGGATTGTCGCTTAAGACTTCACAGAGAAAGTGGAATCTGAGTTAAGACCTTCAAAGAGAAAGGAATTGAGAGATAAAAGTTAGGAGACTGGAAATAGTTCAGTTCATCTAGAAAGTAAATGCAAAAAGATATCATATTAAATGAAGCTGGACAGGTAAAGTGAAAGCTTATATTAAGATTAAGCAATACACAGTAGAAAGATTACTCAGAGATGTGAAAGGAAGGGATTAGGACAGGCTGGAAGAAGGAAAACTAGTTACAATGTTTTTATAATAGCCCAGACCAAAAACAAAACAAACAAAACAAAAACAAGCACTTAAACTATGGTTATCAGATAGGAAGGGGAGAGGAAGAAATGAAATGAATAATAATGTAGAATTAGAAACTTCAGAATTTTATATATGATTGGATATATAGGGAGAAAGAAGAGTAAAAAATGATTCTTGTTATGAACCTCACTGACTGGAAAGATGGTGGAACCACTAACAGAAACAAAGAAGTTGGTGGAAAGGAAGATTTTTAAGGGGTATCTGAGTTATTTTATTTTTATACCTGAGGAATTTAAAGTACTAATGGGACATTTTTGCGGCGATATCAAGCAGGAAATTGTAAATACAGCCCTTCTGCTCTGGAGAGAGTGTCAGGGAATCTGCAGAGGAATGATAACTGAATACAGATAAAAGCACCAAGAAAGAAAGTGCAGAGTGAAGACAAAGATAACCTAGGATACAACCTAGAAGTTTACCCAAGTTTAAGGGGACAGAACCGAAATGAAGAGCAAAGAAAATAAAAAGGATGAAGACTGGTCAAAGAAGTAGAAACTTGAAAATACAGTGTCAAAGACATCATGGAAGGGAATGGCATCAAAAAGGAAGATATACAGTCCATCCTGTCAAATTCTACAACAATAAAGGAAGAATGGAGTAGGAAAAAATGTTGTTCATTTTATCAGATGTTATTATTAATGACCTTGGAGAAAGCTGTTTCAGTAGAGAACAAAAAATATAGAACAAGTGATAGAGTAGGTGGTGAGGAAGAAGAGATAATGCCTTTATTAGGCCATTCTATTGTAAGCGATAAAAGAGATAAGAGGTTAATGGCTTACGGTGACAATTAAGGGTCAATTTTTTTTTGTTTATTTTTTTTTTTGCTTTTTGGAAGGGGGAAGGTAGGGCAATTGGGGTTAAGTGACTTGCCCAAGGTCACACAGCTAGTGTGGAGACTGGATTTGAACTCAGGTCCTCCTGACTCCAGGGCCAGTGCTCTATTCACTGTACCACCTAGCCGCCCCTTAAGGGTCAATTTAAAATAATAAAAGTGTTCATCAAAAAGCATTATTTTTATGGAGGGATATTTACATCCTTCTAGGTTACAATTTCATAAAAACTCCCATTTTACTATAATAGGAATATCCTGGATGCAAGCTCTATCTTTAGACACTGAAACTAGAAACAAAGAACACTTTTAGTACTCATTTAGACCTCACAATAAGGTGGTCCCAAAGAACGGACCATGAGGACAGCATTATAATGAATGTGATCCTTGAACAACATGTGATTGTAGTTTATTCTCTTTGCCAGATAAGTGAACATAATTTAATGAAAAATTTTAAAAAGTGAAGTAAATGGTTTAAGTATTTTGAAATTTTATTGTTTAAAAAAGCAACCCTGTGGTTTAAGTTCAACACTTTTATTCTACAATTTAATTAAATCACATTGTGTGATTACACCATATAAAAGCTATTTATATATATATGCAAAAGATTTGATATAAAAACCAAGAAAATCAGCATTTGGGATTGAACTCAATGTATCAACTACTTCTCAAGCTAGGAATATAAATCTATGATGAAATAATATAATCTTTACTCTCATAATGAAGATTTTAAATTTTTTTTCCTCAAGAATTATGATAGGAGTAGATAAACTACTGCCTGGGGCCAACTTTTTTTTTTTTGGAGGGCAATTGGGGGTTAAGTGACTTGCCCAAGGTCACATGGCTAATTTTTGTGTTAAGTGTTTGAGTGTGGATTTGAACTCAGGTCCTCCTGACTCCAGGCCTGGTGCTCTATTCACTGCGCTACCTAGCTGCCCCTTGGGGCCAACTCTAAATGAAGAAAAAACATTCTTAGCTTGCTCTTGGGAAAGAGTTTGCTAATCCCTGCTGTAGATGGAAAATAGTCCTCCCAAAAAGACGTCTATGTACCTTAATTCTACATGGAGACTTGTTAGCCTTACCTGGCAACCCCAACTGATAGTTCAGGCACTACAACCCTTCGGCTCCAGGCCACAAGATCCCGTTCTGTAGCTATCTCGCTTCTTGGTGCATTACTATGCATTTGCCTTACACCTTCAATTTGTCCACTTCGCCTGAGGCCTATATTTGGTGGTGAATGAACTTCTGAGGTAGAGCTTACAGAGGCTGAATAAAAAGTTAAAACAGTTTATGGTAAGCCACTGGCAAAGTATATGTGCATTAACATAGATAAAGCACACGCCCATGCACACACGCGTGCGTGCACACACACACACACACACACACAAACACACACACACTCTTTCTCAAATAAACTGGGAGTTATGATCTGAATTTAACTTCACATTACTTGTGGCCATTCAAATGATCAATTATGAATTTAGCATAACTATAGATATAACTGAACCAGAAACAAAAATTTCACAATCAAAATATTGATGTAAACTCTGAATTCAACTGTGTACATAGACTAATGAAGTATATCAGTGAAGTGCAAGACACCAAAGTTATGTAAATTATTAGTTTTTTAAAAGTTGCTTTAAAAAATTTTAAAATTAAAAGCACTATGCTATGTACTGAAGAAGTTAAGAAAAAAGAGTAGACTAAATAAGATGTACAAATACTAAAAAATATATGGCATGTAACATAATTCCTACACATAATAAGGTCCTGAACATTTCAAAAATGCTAAGAGAACGTTTGCTGAAAGAGAGAAGGTCACAGAAGAAAGCTGGAACTCTGGCTAAGCTTTCAAAGAGGGATAAAAGTTTGAACATGCAGACATTAAGGAAGGTAAAGGCAAAGAAGTCACAAAATCATATAGACAGGAATAGTATAAGAAAAGGATAGGCTAAGGGTAATGCCAGTTTATGGAAAAACAGGAATGTCAGAGTGACTTTAGACTTTAATCAGTAGCTTATGGGAAATTTTTTGATCAATGGAATGTTATGAAGAGAACCATAGATCAGGAAGAGTAATCTAAAATTGATTGCATCAGTGAAAGATAGGTTAGGAGGTTGTTACAGTAGCCTTCTAATACCCTAGAAGGCTCAGAATTTTTTTTTTTTTACTTTAAATCCATTTTTTATTTTCTCATCAAAGAACAATTATACACAACTTGAAACATAAAGGTAGTGAGTCTCAAGGAGAAAACAGGCAATATTTTTGCCTCATTCCTGAGATGGGAAGGAAATTTTTTAATGGATACAACCTGAGATTTAACACTGGAAAAAATACAAATTAAATTGGTTGGATTGGCTCCATTTGGGACAAGTACAATAAATATAGAATTGCATCAACTTTTTCTTAAAAGATTGTTTTAAGTTTACTACACCCCTATTAAGGAAATAAGATCAACCCCCCTAATCTGAAATTCTATGACATGGTACAGTGGGGCACCACAGATGAAGGATCATGGTTTCCATGACAACTTCTCACACATCAACATTCTTAAAAGGAGATGCGTATGCTAGAAGTTCAGGTAACAATAAAATCTTGGTCACTTCTTCATCAGACCATTGATTATTGGCACAATCTCAGTTTGTCTGTTGGTTTATGGCAGAATAAGAATTTTTGATGTGTGGCAAATCTTTTCAAATTTCTTCTGATCTTTAGGCCAATGGGTAGGAGGCCACACTGTAAGCAAACTGATTAAACAGGACCATGAGGTCTATGGGTCAACAACAATCCAATGCATAATTTCTCTTATCTGGCAGTATACTGAAAAGGTTTCAAAAATGTTTCATGGGAAGAACGCCTTTCTTCAGCAACAGGGAAGGCCCAGAACTTTAAGAATGCCTTAAAAGACCAACCAAACTGCATCACTTGACAAAGACCTATTTTTTAAAAACACATAAAGCAAAGAAAATAGAGACAGTAGGATAAAAATTTTATTTCAAAGTACAATTCTAATATTTTTCTGTCAATTCACATGCTTGATCCTTCCAGTGTTAAAAAGAGATAATATAAGACAACGAGAATGTCAGTGGAAAAGGTGAAGTAAGAGAAATTTTGTAGACATAATAAAGATTTCCACTGATATCAAATGGTCATTTAAAAAATACGTTTTTGATAATACGCCAATATAAAAATAAAACATCTCTGCTAACCTCTGCCTAAACGGCTATTGTTACTGGTACCAGCTTCACTAGAGCGTCTCAGATCTTGTTCTTGCTGAAGCCTCTGAATCATGCTGTCCAAAGGACTGACTTCCTGGTTTGCTTGCTGACTCAAAACTTGATTTAATCCTATATTGAATACCAACAAAAATAAAAAGTTAATAGATATGACAAGGTATTTTTTACAACCATTCGAACAATCAAAATAAGAGTATAAACAAATTGTAATAGAAATATTTATTATTATTGTACAGTTTTTCATTCTTGTCCAATTCTTTGTGACCCATTTAGGGTTTTCTTGACAAAGATACTGGAGTGGTTTGCCATTTCCTTCTCCAACTGATTTTACACATTAAGAAACTGAGGCAAGCAGGGTTAAGTGACTTGCCTAGGGTCATATGTTTGAGGCCAGATTTGAACACAGGCCTGGCATTCTATCCATTGCACCACCTAGCTGCCCTTTAAAAAAAATTCATTTATTCTAAATACTGACAACAGATGATATAAAAGCAATGAAAAACACCTTCTGTTTAATTCAAAATATATTCAATAAATATCTACTCTATGTGCCTCTACTATGAACATCTATTGTTCAAGGTTCTAGAGATAAGAAAAAAAATGAAACAGTACTTGCTCTCAACAGACTATACATTATACTGGGTGTAAAAAACACCCTTATTCAAATGAAAAGAATTCCATAATAATGCTATTTAATTTGTACTAGAAACTCTAAAAATGGTATAATCAAAATTTGTAGATGGTAATATACCATTTTAAATAGTGGGTAGTTCCTCAAGACAAAATACATTTTGACAAAACAAAAAAAATGGGAGTTTCAGAAGTCATAAAAATATATATTCTGCTATAGCTGACATTTGAAAAATTCTACTTAATGATCACAAAGATTTACTTTTATTTTTTAAACACCACCCTCATGATAATGATTCAGTTCATTAAAATAAATTTATTGTGAGCAGTTATAGGCCAAAGTATTGCAGATCTCTGAATTCTGAAGGTATGAGGGAAGAGTCCTCAAAATACTTCAGCTGCTGCTCTATCATGCAGTCATAATGCTCTTTTACCTCAATATCATAAGCCTCACCCTCACAAGGTTTGAGCCAAGAGGAAAAGTGGGAAGAAGAACACAGTTTGAAGGGTGGCAGGACAGGGCATCTTCATAAAAATAAATTTTACTTAATTTTTTCTTCAAAAGCATATTAAGACAATATTTTAAATCTTGCCAAATTTATGGAAAATAAATACCAAAGATGGATAACTTCCCTTTTAGCTCCCTGAAATTGACAAAAACTGGCAGTTAACAAGGACTCAGCCTCAGGAATTAAATGCTAGTTACAGGACAGGAATTAAATCAAATCACACAGCCTGGAGAAATAAAGAATCAAGAAACAGAGATACTACATTTAAAGCTTTGGTGGGTGAGTCAACAGGTCTTTGCCCCAGGGAGCCAAATTTGAAAGGAACCTAACTTATTTTAATTCTTTAGCAGTGTCTAAACAACAAAGCTCAGCACAGTTCCCTCTCTACCACACTGAGGGAAAGGACAAAGAGAAATAACCATCTGCCTACATAGTATTGGTCCTCTAACGTTCAAGGGCTGAAGCAAGAGCTCCGTGCAGAGGCATCACTGTGTCACATGTCAACCTTTCCAGGGGGTTTGAGTTAGTAGGAATTGGAGCATAGTCCCCTCCTTCTCTGCCCATACTCCACACTCAAAATTAGTATATGCATGAAACCAGTCACCCATTTCTTCTCTTTCTTATTGATGTTGGGTGAAACTCACTCCTAGTCACACCCAACACAGTCAAGATCCTCTGACAAAGTGTAAAGGGGTTGGTACTTCTAACATACAGGTGCACAAAAAGGTAGGCGCAAGTAGATGCTGTGTGAAAGAATTTAAGAAAGATGTGGACAAGAGTAACATTGGTTGAGATTGACACCAGTGGAGGAAATACTAACTGCTAAGAGATCAAAGATTAATTTAAATATCCTAATAAAAAAATTTCTTAAGATACAAAAATTACAGAATTGCTGTTTTGTTACTACTCTCTCCCACACTCTGAAAACCAAAACCAATAACCCATTATCTATTGTATATTTGGTATTAACCATCAGCTAATTCCCCATATTCAACCAAGTATCATAAAGAATTTATATAATCTCATTTAACCAAGAGCTTTTGGTTGTGGGTTTTTGGGTTTTGTTTTTTTTTTGTGGTACATGCATTATCAGCCAAACCCATGTAGGTAGGAGTGCTGTATTGTAATGGCAAGCAAAGGAGTACTTGGAGCATTGTTTCAGTTAAACACCTTGTTTTAGTTCTTCAAGTGCCTTTCAGCCCTGCCTGTGATTTGAAGGTGGGAGAAACCTGCTGACACAACAGCAAGGGTGGAACAAGAAGAACCACTACTGTATAAAAGCAGGAGCACAAAAGGGAACAGTGCAGAACTGAGAAAGAGAACACTTGAGGTGTCCAGCACTCTGTCTGTTCTATCTGCATTTGTATTACTTTTGTCGGACAAAAATGTTCTGTCTGTTGATTTTGCATACTTTATCAGACAGAAGCCTTCTGTCTGTTGTTTGTGTTACTTTGTCAGATAGAAGCATTCTATCTGTTGAATTGTGCTACTTTTGTCAGACAGATGCACTGTCTGTTGACTTGTGTTGCTTTCACAGGCAGAAAGTGAATCAAGATGATAGTGCCAGCAATGTGTGTGAATATTGTTGTAATTCTGCTAAGCTTGATGTGTGTAGATATTGTGGCTCTGTTAAATTTTTTCTTCCCAGGAGCAAAGACTTCGAAGAGCCTGAGGTGGATGGGTCACTGTGAGCTTTGAAAATGGAACAGGAGCTGGAAGCTGCCCACTTGTGAGTCTGAGTGACAGCTAGGCAAATTCGGACAAGAGTTGGGAGCATGGAAGAGGAACCACGGATTTTGGGAGCTAGCCCCAGGTCAAGATGAAAGGACCATTCCTTGGGTACTTAGTGCTGGCTAAAAAGATCATGATTTACTATGACTTAGGGGTGGGAGAACTTTGTACTTTATACCCCTTAAAGATGATTGGAAGCTGATATTCAATCAAGAAGAAAGAAGACTTGGGGGCAGCTAGGTGGTGCAGTGAATAATGCATGGCCCCTGGAGTCAGGAGGACCTGAGTTCAAATGTGACCTCAGACACTTGACACATTTTCTAGCCTGTGACCTCGGCAAGTCACTTAACCCCAATTGCCCTGCCTTCCCCCCCCTGCAAGAAGAAAAAAAGAAAAAAAAGGACTTTCTGATTAAGGCAATGTGTGACCTAGGAGTGGGAGACCTTTGTACTTTCTATCCCTTAAGGATTACTCCTTAAGGATAACTGAATTAAGAGCTTACTGAATGATACTTTTTGTTTAAAACTGTTGCCACTTAAGTGACAAACTGGTATATCATTGTGGATGTTGTACTTTGGTTTCTGTGAATGTTTTGCTTTATTTTACTGCTGAACAGAGTTCACTGTACTATGCGATCAGAACCTTAAAGCTATTCACACCAGCAGTCCTCTTGAGAGCTGCTCATGCTTGGCTTTATGTACATCCATACTACAGACAGTATTTATATCCCTGCATTTGTCTAAGAATGAAATAGAAGGTTTGGGTGAACCATAAAATCACAAATTTGGAACCAGAAAGAGCAACTAGAACCTCTCTATTTTACAGATGTGGAAAGTGAGGCAAAGAGATTTCAAGTGATTTGCCCACAGTTACTTAGTGAAGAAGCATTGATTGGCCAGAGATTCAAATACAAGTGGATTGATACAAGTCCACTACTCTATCCACTACACCAGGTTGGGAAGCAAACTTATTTACCTTGCTTTAATATATAATTCCTCCAGTTTCTATGGATTTCCTTTATTTTCCTACATTTATCAACTTCTAGGGAGATTCTGCTATCCATCCTTAAGTGCAGATTATTCTTTCCTCCTGCATTCTGGAATGCTCATGAAAGAATAAGTAGTCTGTTGTGGAGTAGTCAGATACTAAATTCTGCAGGGCTGCTAGACACATAAATTCTAATCTTGAAAAGTCTAGTAAGGACATCATCAAAAAGGGAAAAAAGATAGTGCATGAAACTTCCTTCCCCTATTTCTCACCCTACTACAGCCTGAGCTAATGACCACTAGATACAAACTCAGAAGGGAGCAGAGTGCTTGGTGGCATAATTCTGGAGTTCTGAACTTCCCAGGTCATATTTCACACACACATATAACATTGTTAGGTAGTAACTAAATTTTATTTCAATGATTCCCACTATTATTTTTCTAACCATTGCTAACAGCTTCTGTGAAGTAAAGTGATCAGGGAAGAAATGATACCTGAAATAGCCTGTTCTCTTAAAAAGAAGATGAAATGTGAAATGTTTGTATGAGAATGTAGGACTACATTCAGGGAATTCCTAGTAATCTAATTGGACTTGAACACTGAATATGTACAGAACTAATATGGAAAACAAAAAGGCAGGATGTAGCTAAATTTAAATACTATAATAAATCAATCAATAAGCATTTACTAGATATCTATAATGTGTCAAAGTAAAATCTCAATAATTTAGATTTATTGGTAGAAAAGGAACTCTAAATTAGTAAAAATCACAAATTTAAAAACCAGTTTTATTATTTTTAAAGTATAACTAAAAGTAGGCTAGTATGGTTCCAACAGGGGGAGGTTCTTTGTAATCTGATTTAAAAAATAAATAGCTATGATTAAACCGGGCAAGTTTTTACATCTTAAAAAAAGAAATACAATGATATCCTTTTACTGTAGATTACCTCTTTTATCTGCTTTAACACTGAGTTCACAAGATTTTGACCCATTCTTTCATTCTTCTTCATCATGAAACCACTTTTATCGTATCTGATGATTAAGAATATAGTCTTCCCCACCCCACCCTCAATCTAACCTCGACTTTCTTTAGGTCATAAATTAATGTTCAAATTTTTAATAAATTATTTAAGTAAAATTTATTTTAATAATAATTATATTATTAATAATTGATAAAAAATCATATTAATAATTAAAATAAATTTTTTTTTAAAAAAATCAAGTGAAGTCCCTAGCCACCAAGACATGTTTATCTCCATCTCTTAGGTAAATTTAAGTTTTCAAGGCATGTAGCTTGGTACAAGGCGGTGTAGAAGAATTTTATCGCCATTTGGGAATTCTTAAAATTCTAGGAAGAACTTTGCTTCTTGATATAACAAGGTATATATCAAGAGTTCAACATTCCCTGAATGTTGACAAGACTTCAAGGCCTACTGGAAGGTTTTTTTTTTTTTATTTTTAAATCCTCAAAACATTTTTTACATATATGTTTTACAATTCTGACGAAAAACTTCAAATCTTGGAGGAACACCTAGATTTCTTTGGATGATGGTTTTAAAAAAGCATTCAATGAAAAAATGAACACTAAAAAGTATATTTTTCCAATCTCTGATACCCCAGTTTTTATACTGCCTTCCCCATGAGAGGCACTTTTCTTCACACCTAAGTTACCAGCTATTTCTTTTATTTGTTTTAAACTGGTCTCACTATTTTTCCAACTTCAAAAGCCAATGCCCCAATGAGAAGAAATAAACTCCTCTAGCTAATAAGTACCTGTGAAGTTTTTGCTTATTGTCTAAGGATTAAACTGTTTTGTAACAATCATTGATGAGTTCTTGGCATCATTTTTCATTTTCAACCAAATATCCCAGTATATACTTGAGTACAACTGACGCTTTTTCATGGTGAATATCAATGACCCCTTGAAATGTTTGACTCATCCCTACCAACAATTTCTGTAATATCTTATATGAGTCACTGAAATGAGCTCATTAATAACTATTTACATGTTTCATTAGGGTTGTATTCATTGTTAAAATTCATGATACTAAAAAAAAAAACATAAAAAAGCAGTTATATAAACACATGGTACAAAAATCAACATTTAATTGACAGAGAACTGAAAAAAAGAGAAAACAAGCCCAAACTAGTTCCATCTGCACAAGCTCAGAAATTCTGAGACAGTACAGTGTCAACAGAAGCACACATACCAAGACTGCTGTCAATACGAAACCATATTTAAATTATTTTGTCCCAAGTTCATTAGCACACCATTAGCAGTCAAATCTAAGAAAGGGAAATTTGAAAACTCTGATAATAAACAGTCCTAAGTAATCAATAATGCAAGATGAGTTGCAATTCTGTAACTTCTTATGGCTCACTGAAATTTTGTATTCAAAGTTTATTGATGGGGCAGCTAGGTGGTACAGTGAATAGAGCACCAGCTCTGGAGTCAGGAGGACCTGAGTTCAAATTCGACCTCAGACACTTAACACTTACTAGCTGTGTGATCTTGGAAAGTCAGTTAACCTCAATTGCTCTGCCTTCTCCCCCTCCAAAAAAGAAAAAAAAAAAAAAGAAAAAAGTTTACTGATGTGCTTTGTTTTTTACATTAAAAACAATTATAAATAGATCACCTCCCATTTAGTAAGGTCTCTTGTAATAAATTAAAACAATTAAGCAACATTGTCTCTATAAGTTAAAAAATGTTTTAATTAACAACCCTCATCAAAAAGGGGAGGAGGAATATTAATTTGTTATGACAAACATCACAGTGAAACAAAATAGTTTCTCATTGGCTATACACAAAAATGTGTCAATCTCTGTATCCTAAATCTATCACTTTTCTGTCAGAAGGACAGAAGTTCTCTAACATTTGGTTGTTTAAATTCTCTGTTATTCTGTTGATTTGTGTATTTTTGTAAATATTCATCTGTCAATTTTATTATATATTTGAACAAAATTTTTAAGAAATTTCAATTTCTTTGCTGTAAATTTTTTTGTTTTTATACTTGTAATTTGATTTTCCTCTTCTTTTTAAAAACAAAGTAGCTTATAAATTTTAAATATAAAACAATTCCTAGCTTTATTTCAAATACTTCAATCTTTTATTGGTTTATTTTCACTTTTGTTAATTGCTCTGATTTTCAGTATTTCTCTTTTGGTGTTTAATTCGGGTTAATTTGTTAGTTTTTTAGATTTTTTTTTAGGTTGCATTCCCAATTTATTAATGTGGGGTTTTTTCCGTATTTGTTAATAAGTGTTTAAAGATACACATTTTGTTCTATGTACTGCCTGGACTACATTCCCCTAATTCTTACAGTCTCATGACTGTTATCTTTAATGAAACTATATTATCACTTCTACAACTTGTTCTTTGACATATCAATTTATTAGGATTAAATTGTTTCATCTCTAATTGATGTTCAATACTTTTTTCCTGTGACCCTTTAATATTTTTTATTGCATTATGGTCAGTAAAGGAAAGTATATTTCTATTTTTCTGTATTTATGAGGTTCTTACAAAGACATGATCAATTTCTGAAAAGATATCATACACAACTGAGATACATGTACAGTTCTTTTTATTTCTTTTCAACTATAATACCCAGAGGCCAATCTGTGTGACCCTAGGCAAACCATTTAATCTCTCAGTGTGTGCCTCAACTTCTTCATATGAAAAAGGGGAATAGAAGCTATTTGCCCAGGGTTCTTGTGAGGATAAAATGAATTAATATTTATAAAGTGCTATACAAATCTTACAATGCTATATGAATGCTAGTTACCATCATCATCTTCTTCACTATTACCATCCATCACCATCTATGGACAGGGGAAGAGTTCATGACTAAGCACGGAACAAGGCAGATCACAGAAAACAAACGTACAATTTTCATTAAAAAGGTTTGGTACAAAGACAATACAGTTAAAATCAGAATGGAATAGGCAACCAAGAACCAAAATCTTTGCACTAAGTTTCTCCAATAAGGATATTATCAAGGAGATATAAGGAATGAATTAAAGTTTGTAAAAATAGCCATTCCCCAAATGATACATGACCAAAGTAGATGAACAAGTAATTTTCAAAGAAACATAACCAATCAACAAATACATGGGAAAAAAATTTCCCCTCAAATCAGTAATAACTAGAGAAATATAAAATAAAGCAGTTGAATTTTTACCTGACCCCAATAGGGTGGCAAAAATGACAGAAAAGTAAAATGACAATGAGGCTACTGGAAAACAGGTTAATGAATTGTTGGTAGAATTTTGAATGAGTACAGACAAAATGAAAAGCCTCTACCCTCCACTGTTCCCACTCAAGACACCAAACCGTGTGTATCCCTACTATAACTCTATCACTACTCGGTCTATACCTAAAAGATATCAGAGAGGAAAAGCATCAATATATACAAAAATATTTACAGTAACTCTTTGTATTAGGAAATAAAGAGGTCATCATTTACTGGGAAATGACTTAACAAATGATACACAAATGTAAGGTAATATATATCGCACTTTAAGAAATAACAACCAGGAGAGTTTCTGTAAATGATACACAAATGTAAGGTAATGTATATTGTGCTTTAAGAAATAATAACCAGGAGAGTTTCAGACAAACCTGAAAAAAGGGAATCAGTGGAACCAAAACATTTATATTATAACAACATTAAAAATCTTTTAAAAAAGAAAAACAAAACTCTGGAAGACTTGAAAATTCTTATAGCAACAAAATTCACAATTCAGAGGAGCAAAGATAACTAATTGTCAGTATGGTACTGAAAACTGGAAAGAGGATAGATTCCAAATTTAGACAGAGAAATACATATTTGGACATGGCCTATATGGGTATTGTTCTGCTTGGCTATGGAGCGCGCGTGTGTGTGTTTGTGTATTTTTTTTACTAGAGTTTTTTTATAATTTGTTAAACTGAGGGAAGGGAAAGGAAGAAAAAACATACTTATTAATTTAAAAAAGCTTCAAGACTACACATTTTTTAAAAGTTCAATATTTTTAAAGCTGCAGTCATCTTCCTCATCATATCATCTTCCTCATGCATGAACGGACTCTTCTAAATTCAACTAAAAATATAAATTAATCGATTACTATATTCAAAGCACTATAGACATAAAGCTGGATAATAATAAACAGCCCCTACCCTCAAGGAACTTATTATCTAGTAGATTAGACAAATGCTCAGAGAGATATGCAACATACACAAATAACCATATTAATGCAAACTAGAATACAAATTGTTATTCATATAAAAAGTAAAAATGACAAGGGAAATTAGAGGAAGGAGAGATGAAATACAGCTCTCATGAAAGAGATGACACCTAAATTTAACTTTGAAGCGTTTCAATAGTTGAAATATGAGAAGAATCTATTCTAAAAAATGGGGAAATGATGTATTTTTTAAAATAGAGGCAAGAGAGAACAGGATATGATTAGACAATGATAAGTAGTTTTTATTAGCTGGATCACAGTGTAAAGTACAATACTGTGAAATAGTTCCCCCCATTTCTATCAATAATACCATCATTTCTCTATTTGCCCAAGTTAAAAGGTACCTCTGACTCACTGTTCTATATCATTCCTTCATAACCAGTCACCCCTGCCTCTTTACTCTTAAAAATATGATTTATTTTCCTCTTTATTTTTGCTGCCACCACACAAGTTGAGGGTCTTCAACTTCAGTTAGCCTTATAACTAGCTTACCTCCCACTTCTAGGCTGTCTTTAGTCTATAAATTACTCTCCATACTGCTTCCTGACTACACTTCTTACAATACTACTTTCATAATTACATCGTTAGTTTAAAAATCTTCAATAGCTTACAATGAAATTAAAATTCTTCACATATTTCCGATGGTCTTAGGAACCGAGATACCGCTCCTCTATTCCTCTTCAGGCGGGTCCGCCCACATGCAGATTCACCCACATACGAGTACTAAAGGGTCAGGCATTAGGAAGGTTAAGAACCACTGCTCTATAGTTATATTCGTGGATATACATGCATTTAGACTAAGTCAGAGTCCTCATTGTCCCTAAACATGCTAGCTTCTTATTCCTAAAGAAAAAAATTCCTTATAGGTTGCAGCAGAACTCCAAAGAATATTATACGCTTACTTAAACCCAGTATAAAAAACAAATTGAAATCCACCAGAATAACTGGTTCACGTGGATTACTCTACACGTACAAAATTTATAAGGAGTGTCAACACAATAGTTTCCTTTCACGTCTAAAAAATATATCTGTTGATTGTGAAGGTTTCATATAACATATATATATATATATATATATATGAAAATGTTTTCCAAAATGAGACTAGTAAATAAAAACACCAAATACTGCTCAAGTATATTATTAAAAAATACATTTAAAATCCTAACTGAAATTCAAGTTACTAATAAAAGAATCTTAAGAGTTCTAAAGGACCTCACTAGTCATCTAGTTCAAACCACACAAGAAAGTAATCCAAACTAAATTATAACATATCTGACTGGTGGTCATCTAAACTCTTCTTGACCTCTAAGAAGGGAATCCTGATTCTTTCTTAAGAACATCATACCACTTTTGGCAACTCTAGTTATTATGAAGTACTCCCTGAAAACTAATCTAAATTTGCCCCTTAGAAACTTCCAACCATTGCTCCTGGTTCTGATCTCTGGAGTCAGAGAAATACTTCAAGACAGCTATCAGACTTTGCCCCAAATATTCACTTTTCGAGACTACACAGTAGGCAATCTTCATGTCATGGACTCATGGCCCTTTATCATTCTGGCTGTTCTTTAGACTTTCTCCAACTTTTCAGTGTTCTTACTTAACTCATTTCCCAACCTTTCAATGATCTCTTTAAATCATGGAGCCCAGAAATAAACAAAATACTCCAAAAGAGGTTTGTGAAACTTTTAATGGAGTTAAACATTACATTAGTTTTGTTGACTGCCATATCATAATGCTAACTTATATTGAGCTTGCAGTCCCCTAGAATCCCTAGATCTTTTTCAGAATTGCTTTCTAACCATGCCTTCCCAGTGTTATGCTTGTAAAGCTGATTTTTGTACCTAAGTGTTAGACGTGACATTAATCCACATTGAAATTCATCTCATTCTATTCAACCCAATACTCAAAACTGTCAAGATCTTTTTGGATTGTGATGAGTGTTAGCTATCCTTCACTACTCTGAGTCACCTGCAAATTCTATGAGCACACCATCTACGACCAACAAACCCATTTTGAATTTTATTACTGTCTATAGCTATATCTTTCTATCTTCTCCACAAGAACAGTAAGAGATAGTGTATTAAAAGTTTTTCTATAATCTATGTGAACTATATCCACATGATTCTTGCCATCCCTTAGTCTAGTAATTCTATCAAAGAAGAAATTATGTTAAGTCTGGCATAACCAGTGCAAAAATCAACCAATGATCAATGTAAGTAGTAGAATTTGTGACATAACACTGGCAGTGCAGGTTGAGTGTGCGCGTATGTACATCCAGACAGCTACTCTTTCTCCTATTTTAGAGAGATTCAAAACAGCTCAAGAATTATTATTAAAAGGGTGGGGAGTAGAAGAATTCTGAATGTGATTCATTGCAGTTGGAAAATTCCTCTATCAAATGCAGTTCATCAATTTATCTATAAATTATGGTCTTGGAGTAGTGTGGAGGAACTGTGAATTAAGTGAGCAATTCATTTCAAATAGCCAGTATTAGAGGCAAAATGGAAGACCAGCAAGAAAGCTTTAGCTTCAGGAAGACATATATTCAAATCTTGTTTCTAACACACAATAACAGAAGAAATTATATGGAGGAAAAAAGGAAAACTGGGAAAAAATTTCTATACATAAGACTATATGAATAAATGATAACCGATAAAAAAGAAAAATAATTTTAAACATTTTTGAATTCTAGAAATTTCATTGTTTTAAAATTTTCTGTTTGGGTCAAATGTGTTTATTTAAAATTATTCTTAATAATTTACCCAAATAATAGAAGTTTTATCCACCATGACTATACACAAACCAAGATTACCATATTAAAACTCTGAAAACTGCTCCCAAATTATATATACTTGAATATAATACAAAAGCTTTAAAAATGAATATTTTAAAATGTGTCCTTTGAATTGGCCATTTGGTAGAATAATTTTTAAAATATCATTCTGAATTAATTTGGGTGACTATGAAAATATGTATATTTTATAAAAAACTATCCTTGTTTACAAATTAAGCATATACCTACCTGAGGATGTTACTCCCATCTGAGGAATAAGCTGTTCGTCCCTGCAGTTCTCACGACCAGGTACTAATCTCTGGTATCTTGATGGATGAGGGTTACCATCAACATCAACTAAAAATGGGGGAGGCATGAGATGGGGTGCTTGTTGAGTCTGTTCATCTAACACAAAGTTGTTGGCATCACGGATTAGAGGCCGATAATCACTATGAAAGAACATCTGATCAGCTATCTGCAAAAAGATAAACCAATAGATATGACAAGCAAAGATTACTAATGCAGAAAAAGACCTCCACTGCATTTCTTAATGAATTAAAAACATTTTTAAAAATAATAGAAAAAGAGGTCTTCTTGAATCCAGTATAACAAGCATTCAAACATTTATAGACCATCTACAATATGCACAATTAGCTAATTTCATAAAATTATACATAATTACCTGATATTTCAAGTTTCAATTATATTTTACATTTATCTATTGCTGTCAATAAAATTATTGGAAACATAATCAATATGTAGGTTTCCAAGATACTTAAAAGTATAACCAAATTTTATAACCTATACCAGAGCAGAGGCTAACCTTTGTATGCAAAATAACTAATTGAATCAATCTTTAGGACAGGCATTTATTTTACAGCTGTAATTTCTTGGGGCTAATTATGAATCCAGGCTAATTCTAGACAAAGGTAAAATAAAAGTATTTTAGAGATGCTTTATCACTTTACTGTATCATAATGAATTAAGTCTGTCTGTAAGTCAAATCTAATTGTAAATATTTTATCCTTATTTTAGTTCCCTTGCTTATTAAAACC
>CM053586.1:137917475-137947934 GCA_028646515.1 Pseudochirops corinnae
GAATACAAGGCACAATCATTAAATGGAATTTTTCTTTAGGGTGTATATTGACTTTATCAGCGTGATAAGGATACCGTAAAAAGTGCAGAAAAAACACAATGTGCAATGAGACCACTGTATAAAACATGATTGCATAAAAAGTGATTTGGCCTATTTTAACCTTTATAATTGAAAATAACCAATCTTCCTCTTAAAATTAAACTATAAAGTATGACATTTTGAAATTATTTTTATTCTAGTGCTATTTAAAAAATCCTGAAAAGAATTTTACCTGGGTAATATTGTATACGTATGTGTTTGTATATATATTTTTATATCTCCATCTATCAATATATACACATACACACACAGACACATCTCTAAGTCATTTCAGCCTAGTCAATGTCTAAAGTTGTAGAAATATTAATCCAGATTAAGTAAACAGCAAATCCCATACCTTTCCTGTAATTTCCTTGAATCCTTTAACCACTTATTTTGTCTAAAACATCTCTGTCAAAGGACTCCCACCAGTGCATTATTTTTAAGTACCAAAAGGATTAATCTTAGCACAATTTTAAGTAACTTGATAATTAGAATAATGTACAGCCTTTTTCATTGTTGAAAACTGTATACTGTATGGAGAGTCAAAAATAGGCTTCCCACTGCACTGATGCTCAGTCTTTGGCACAATAAACAGAGATTTAGTGATTGATACAAGAATCAAGGTCTGAAAAATTAGACACCAGTCAAACTTTTTCCAATGTGGATATATTTTTTTACAAGAACATTTTTTTTTCTAGGTTTGGCAGAAATGGGATAAAACAAAAAGCCTGTTCTAAGCTTCTGTAGATAAATTTTCCATCATTACCTAAATTAAAGATTAGTAAAGTTTGGTAATTTTATATGTATCTTTACTGGAAACACAATTCTTAATTTACTGCCACTCTTTGCAACATTCTGTCTTCCTAGGAGACAAGACTTCTATAATCAACAGAAATGTACCTTGCTTGGTCAAAATAAACATACACTGTAGCATGAAAAGTTCTGTCACTAGGAATAGGATGCACTTCCACAGTGTAAGCAGATCTTTCTCTTTCATAAATAAACCAGGAATTGCTCCCCTCTCCCCTCTGAATTGTGAATAAAATGACTGTTGAAATGTATAACCTATTTGAGGGCAATAAATAGCAAACATTTAAAATATATATTTCTTTAAAGAAGTGTTCTTTAAGATTCTTTTTTTTTCTTTTTTCTTTTCTTTTTTTTTTTTTTTTTTTGCTAATTCTTTCAGATTATAACATTCTCTAATCCATAATAGCAGCAAGGAAGAAGCCTTGGTTCTACTTATTCCTCAACTGTACCTGCTTTATATCATTTAAAGTAAAATGTTTTGGTACATGTTACCAACCAATTAAATTAGCTTTTGCTTTTTCAGTCAACTTTCGGACTCGTCCTCTGCTAGATGTTCCAAAAGTCAAAGAGGTGTCTTCAAATAATAGCTGCCTTTGTTCTTCTTCAGAGTCATCTTCATTGTAAAATGCTGTCCTTCGACCCTGGTTTCTAGTTCTCATGTGGGGCTCAGAGCCCTTAAGTTCCTCAGACCCTTCATCCTCATCCATAGGTTCATCTGTCTTTTTTCTACTACTTCTTCTTAACATCTTAACACTTGAAGGAACCATAAGGTCTGAATCTGGCTTTTGTGCCTTTGTCTTTCTTTTGGGCTTTCTGCCCCCACGGCCCTTTTTTTGTAACAAATCTTCTTTTACAACATTAGTTTCAGAAAGAAAATTGCATGCTGAAGAAGCTGCAGTTACTTCATCATTAATCACATCTCTGATGGTTTGTACTATGTTTTGCTCTGAATTTTCCTGTTTCATACACTGTAGTTTTTTGGGCTTTCTGCCTCTTTTCTTGTGCACAACTTCATTGCTGCTTATATTTGCCTCTACCTTGGGTTTCCTTCCAGGGCCTCTCTTTACAACAAGTTTTGATGGCTGACCGCCATGCCCATTTACTTGGATGCTTCCTGATGCCAAAGCATTATTCTTGCAATCTGCTAAGAGAGCACAACGATAAGAATATTATTATAGGATACAGAGATGAATTTGCATTTTTGTTAGCTCTCATAATGCACAATAAACTCATTTTACTTCTTTCAAATAATACAAACATAACCCTCCCAAAGACCCTTTTATTATTACTATTGTTACAGGAAAAAAGTCAACTTACTGGATGTTAATATGACTTGTCTAAAACCACACATCAAGTGAGCAACAGAGATGAAACTAAGGAATAAGATTTCACGATAGCATTTTTTTTATTATCACTAAACTGGATTTTCTTCACTTCTACACACTGGCTGCCATTACTCTAATCGATAACAAGTATCACGTAGAAGTTTGGGATGAGATCATCTGTAATACTGTGTCAATGTTCTCTTATAATCCTCCATAAATCACCATATACTGACAATGGACTTTCTCTCCAAAACCCCTTTTATGAAGGAGTTACACAAACACTACTGCTAGACTAGTAAAATAATTCGGTTTACAATTCTATAAGGATATGACAGCAGTTTTAACATTCTTAATATAATAATAGAAATAGAGTGGAATGCAAGAACTATATGTAGGATGATGACAATAAAGTTAAATGGTGATTTTGCATAGCATAAGAAGTTCCTGTCTGTTAATAAAACCCTACAGTTCCTTTTTCAATCTTATAATAAATTCCACACCTCACTCAATTATCTTGGTGTAAAGAATACTCTCTTAACATGAACACAGTGTTAGAATCCATATTTGGTTTATAGGATCTAGAAATAAAACACAACATAATGCCCAGGTTCTCCAGTGTAGAAAGCAGAAAGATACACGACTCAAAACTATTCTTACTCATTTGTTCCCTGCAGCTATCGATTTTTCTGTTTTTAATTTTGACAGGTGGTTAATGAAGTTTTTATGGGTCATTTGCTAAGGTAGAAATTTCCTTGACACACAGAATACTTCTTTATAAATGAAGTGCTCACCTCCTATTAAGTCTTTCTTTTTTCCTTCTCATATACCCTCAATGAAAATTCCCTTCTTAAATTTCTTAGAGCACTCTGTATTTCTCCTTTACATCAATCTGACTTCATGTTGTAAAGCTGTTGGTATACTTGTACATTATGCCATAATAAGCTCCTTAAGAAAATGGCTTGTGTTGTATATTATGTACAGCATAGCATGTGTCAGGCACTTAATAAATGTTTCTTGAAAGGAAACAGTGTTCAAAATAATACAATTTAACCCATAGTTCTACTAAAAAGAGAAATAAGACTAGTTAAGTGATTTTCTTCAAGGTCACATATAGCGTAAGATCTATAATTAATATGCTCATTTTCTGAATTCAAACGTAGGGGACTATGGTTTGGAGTTGACAGAGGCTCTTGACATCCCTAGATGGAATTCTGAATACATTTCCCTATAAAGCACTGTTATGCATAGGGGTAATACTAGAATTATAATAATATATTATAAGTTAAACTGGCTTTTTCTGTGGGCTCACCTGGGAATCAAGCCACAACACATAACTATATCTGGGGGAAAATATATTCAGAGTTCCAAACTACCAACTACAGAACATTTAGAATACAACTCATTTTTAAGTTGGAAGCAGCCTATAATATTGATGTTAAAGAACTAATTATTCACTAATTAATATGCTTCAGACAACTGGCCAACTTTACTGTGGTTATGGTTTGATTGTACCATTTCCAAACTGAAAATTAAATGTGCTGGGTTACAGAGTTAGTTATGTTATATTAATGCTACAGACATTAATATTTAAATATGCAGATATCATTTCAGAGTTTAGAATTTTGAAAATCAGAAGCAACTGAGAAGAAACAGGTCAAACGAAGGATTTAACTATAAGGTAAGGATAGTATAGACAAGGAATGAAAGAAGAAAGCAGGTAGAGGGCGCATGAATAACTCAAGATACGTTTGTTGATCTTCTGAAGTCAGTTTTAAGCACCAACCACTTTACTGAATCTCCCCTGCACAAAGTCTGTGCAAAAAAAGCCTGCATCCCAGTGAGCTTGGAAATACATCCTTTAACTTTAGAAGAAACCGGCCAATTCTTTCAACAGAGCAAGAAAATAAGCGAGGCATTACATAATTGCATGAGTTTGTTACTGTACAGATGCCTAGATTTGTTTCTGTTCAAATCCTATCTTTAGACATGTCAGCTCCCCCCAAGAAAGATGTAAAATAGCATCGGCAGTCTAAGAGGTGAGTGTTAGTCCTAAGAGCAGAGCCAGCATCACTGATGAATTCTAGCCCACCCCAACACACACTGGAGAAGCTAACAACACACCGTGCTCAACTGGAGTGGGTGACTTCATTTTACGTTTGACCGGCTTTTCCTTCTCCACATTCTCTCTCGCAGAGTTATTCCTGGTGCTGTGACTAAAGTTAGATTGACTTGGGTTTGAAAGAGTGTTTACATTTTTGGAATGTTTTGCAGAATTCTCCAGTACTAAAAAAAAGAAAAGAACAAGATCTTATAAGCCAAAATTCACTGAAAATTATCAATGAAGGTACTTTAGTTCCCATTCCCTTGCCCATTAGGAAAAAGGTTATGACTGCCTCAAATGCATAGTTGGATTAGTAAGGTTCAAAAAATGTGGGCTAATACTCACAATTTTCAATTTTAAAAGGAGAGATGACTCAGAAATGTAAGTCATTTATAGTTACTCCTTCCTTACCTTTATGAGAAGTTGTCCCACCATATTTTTTTATTTTTTGGCTTTTTGGAGGGGGGGAAATACAGGGCAATTGGGGTTAAGTGACTTGCCCAAGGCCACACAGCTAGTAAGTGTTAAGAGGCTAGATTTGAACTCAAGTCTTCCTGACTCCAGGGCTGGTGCTCTATTCACTGTGCCACCTAGCCACCCCTACACTATATTTTGATTAATCTGGGTTGATAGAAAGCCCTGGGACACTTTACAATCATCATTTATGTATGCTGGTGATAAACTTCCATTAAAGTTGTGTTCTAATAGCACATTATGGTGTAGATATGACCCTGTGTTCTCAAAGGCAATACTAGCTATTCAAATTATAGCAAATGCTACAAACTGCTAGGATTTTTGGTGTGTGGTTCCAGTGTCAATGTGTAATTTTCTTTCTTTTGTTTTTTTTTTAAATTTAGTATTTTATTTTTCCCCAGTTACATGTAAAAACAATTCCTTCCTCCCTCCTAGCCCCCTCTCATTGAGAAGGCAAGCAATTCAATATAGGTTGTACATGTGTAGTCATGCAAAACACTTCCATAATAGTCATGCTGTGAAAGACTCATTGTGTTTCCCTTCATCCTATCCCTCCCCCCCTTTTATTCTGTTCTCTCTTCTTTCACCCTGTCCTTCCCAATGTGTTGGTTTCAAGGCAGCTAAGTGGCCCAGTGGATAGAGCACTGGGCCTGGTGTCTGGAGGACCTGACTGCAAATCCAGACTCACGACACTTACTTAGCTGTGTGACCTTGGGCAAATCACTTAATTCCTTTTTGTCTTGTTTTCCTTATCCATAAAATGAGGATAATAATAGCACCTGTCTTGCAGGCTTGTTTGTGAGGATCAAATGAGAGGATTATAAAGTGCTTAGCACAATGCTTGGCACACAGTGAGCGCTATGTAAATGATAGCTATCATTATTATTAGTTATCATTTTTGGTCTAAGAACTAGCCTCACTAATTTTAGAGAGGCTCATCAGGCAAACAAAAAAACACTTATTAAAATAAACATTGTCCAATTTCAAAGAGGCAAGAGAAAATATTTTCCTTCATTTCTCTGCAAAGCTATGTGTTTTGAGGGAAGATACAGGGAGAAGGTCCCATGGTTGTGGAGCACTGCTTGGACTTGCTGATTTTTCTTTCTCTCTTCTTTTTAAAAATCTTTGTTATGAGAGATGGAATTCTGGAAGGGGGGGGAGTACATAAGGAAATTTAGGTAATGTAAAACAAAAGATCTCAATAAATATTTTTTTAAAGAATAATGGACCCATATGCCAGGGACAGATAATGCTAGGTGCTGGGGATAAAAAAGACACAAAGTAAACAATCCCCATTATCAATGAACTTACATTGTAGTGGGTAAAACAACATGTAAACATATAAGTAAACACAGCTGGAAAGGTCTCATGTAGGAAGTGGCACTTTAGGTTGAGTTTTGAAGGACACTAGAGTATTCTAAGACAAATCAGGAGGGAATAATTCCAAGAATGGATGACATTATGTAAAGGCAAAGAGATCTGGGAGATGCAATTTCATGTGTGAGGAATAACAAGTAAACCAATTTGGTGGGAGTACAGGATATGTTTGAGCCAGATTCCAAAAGGTAGAAAAACTGATAGATTTGATGAAGTAGGGATGGATTTCAGGTCAAGAAGGCCCGAGTTTAAATCCTTTCTCCAGACCTGTGTTATTATAAGAAAGTCACAATCTCACTAAGCCTCAGTTTCTGCATCTGTTAAACAAGGATAGTAATATTGTTGTATCTGCTTCGTATTTGTGAAATAAAAATCAGATAAAACATATAAAGTACTTTGCAAACTTTAAAGGGCTATGCTATTAACAAAAATGAGTGCTAAAAATTTATATAGTAATTTATGGAAAAAGGAGACTGAGACAAGACTTGGTAAACTGGATACATATGAGGCAAAGAGAGAAATTAAAGTCCAAGGTTACTTTAAACCCTAACTGAATTACAGAATCAAAGTTCAGGTTGGGACCAATTAGGTTAAACTGTCTACTTCTTATGCACGATAAATATTGTTAGTTGTATGATGACTGCTATTTTTATTTGCATACTCCGCAAGAAAAGCTTGGGCTAAGATGAGTATGATGGGGTGATTCTAAAAAGAGAGTACAATTGTGTAAGGAGAGATAAAAAGGAGTAATTATTTCATACAAATGAGACAATAAAGAAAAAATTGATACAGAAGAAGCTAGTAGGGGTAAGTGAGTAGTGCTAAATTTGGGAGTCATCAATATAAAAAGGCTACCTGAAATTATGAAAGAGGATGTTTTCATCAAGGAAGTAAATGTTAAAAGAAAAAACCAGAAAGTTGAAGGATAAGTTTTGGGAGATACCTACAGTTAATATGTGAAATGGGGAGGAATGGAAAGAGACAAAGTAGGGGACCCAGACATAGCCAACAGGTATAATTTCAAGAATAGCACTTTAGCAAGAGGTTTCTCAATATTATCAAATGGTCCTGAGAAGTAAAGGAAGGAGACAACCATTAAGGATTTGAATTCAACTAGCCAACAAAGCTTTGAAAAAAGGGTTTTTGCTTTTTTGACAATAGGGAACACACAAGAAAATATTCCAAAATTTTCACAATATAACAAGTATTTTACTGTCCAACATTAATCAACAAATGAAAAAGAACAAACTTTCTATTCTAGATGAACTATTAAAAAAAAAAATCAGAGGATTCTGAGAAGATGCAGGTCAGAAAACTTTCAGTTCTCCAAATTTCCTCCACAGAAAGAGACAGAATATTGCCTTAGAGGGAATGTAGAACAGCATAAATAAACAAGTCAGGCTAAAGTAGCTGTTCTCCTAAGACAATCTAAGGGGACCCCAGGAAAGACCAGACTTCCAGGGGGAAGAGGTTTGGTCTAAGTGAAGTACAAACACCTCCAGGTCAACTCTGCAGGAGTCAACAAGCAACAAGGCCTGTTGGCAGTTTAAGCCTTAGAAACTTTCATCTCACAAACTGAGTGGAGGGTCTGATGGCTGAGGAGAAAATTGAAGGACCTTCCACTGTCAAGTGATGCTGTGCACAGATGTACTGAACAAATATGTCGTGGGCCATGGCTGTGGGTAGAAGGAGCTAGCACATACCTGGTGAGTACAGTAGCAGAGGGGTGGGGACCTGCTGGCTGTGGGCACTTTCAGGAGAGCAGAGTTCCTGATTTCAGTTCCAGGGAAAAGAAGACAGCTGTAATTTGCAGCCACCAGTGGGAGTAAGATCATTGTGACCTGGGGCTCTAGCCGTGACTTAGGAGTGGAAAGGAGAGCCCAAGATTGAGCCCTGGGAGACCTCAGAAAATAACAGTAAGAAGAATCTAAGGCTTGGGGCATTACTCCCCGTTCCTTAGGACTAGAACCTGATCACCCTAATAGCTGAAAGAAAGAAAGAAAGAAAGAAAGAAAGAAAGAAAGAAAGAAAGAAAGAAAGAAAGAAAACAAAAAAATAAGCAAGCAAAGAAAGAACCCAATCATAAATAGCTATTATGGGGATAAAAGATCTGGGTTCATAGAAGAAGATAATGGAGCTAAAAAAGCCACCCTGTTTTCAATGATAAATATGTTGAATGGCTCAAGCAGAAAAAGATTTCTTAAAAGAACTTTAAAAGGACTTTAAATACCAAATAGGAGAGACTGAGGAAAAATTAGAAAAAAAAAATAAGAGCAATTCCAGAAAATCAAGAAAATTATGAAAATAAAGTCAACCAACTTGAAATGGGCAAACTGTTTACTTCTTATGTATGATAAATATTATCAGTTCTATTAAGACTCATTTTTATTTGGGTAGTCTGAAAGAAAGGCTTGGACTGAGATAAGTATGATGGGGTGATTAAAAAAAATAAGGACTATGTTAAGGAGAGAGAAAAAAAGAAGCAATTATCTCATACAAATGAGGCAAGAAAGAAAAAATTGATACAGAGTAAGCTGGTGGGCCTCCGGAGGGTGGGTGTACACAACATACATACACATGTATATATGTGTGTTTGTATGTGATATATATATATATATACACACACATATACATATATATAAAATGTAGAAGGGTATAAAAGTCTTCTATATTCTGAAAGAAAAAAGATAGGACTGGGAGATGGGATAAGGGAGGAATTCTTGGAGGGGTGGACAGGTTAAGGAACAGGAAAGTAAGGTAGCAGGTACAAGTAAAGCAGAGGAATAACAGGAATATGGTGAGGATAGTAAGGAAAAATAGAAAGGAGGAAAATATACAGGTAGCTTTAGCTAAGAATGTGAATGGGACGAATTTACCCATAAAATGGAAACTGATAGCAGATTAAAAATTCGAATTCAACAATATGTTGCTTTCAGGAAATACTATAAAAATACAGTATATACAAAATATACAATATAACACAAAATATAAAAATACATAAAATAAAGGTCAGGAGTAGAAATTTATTATATAAAAAAGCAGGGGCAGTAATCATGATTTCAGACAAAGTTAAAGCTAAAATAAATTTAATCAAAAGAGAAAAACAGGAAAACTAATAGGGAATAAAAAATAGGGAAATGTCAGGTATATTATTCAATAATGTTTTAGACCACTTTAAAATAACCACAAAGTATAAAATATCTGAGCGTATACCTGCCAAGAGACACACAGGAACTATATTGCATATAAACATAAAACACTTTTTATACAAATAAAGTTAGATCTAAATAACTGTAGTAATACTGATTGTTTATGGATAGGTAAAGTCAATATAGTAAAAAAAAAATGACAATCCTACCTAACTAATCTATGTAATGCCATCCCAATTAAATTACTAAAAATTATCTTACTGAATTAGAAGAAATAACAAAGTCCATTTAGAAGAAGAGAAGGTCAGGAAATTTCAAAGCAACTAAGGAGGAAAAGATGTAAAGCAGGTTCAATAGTATCAGACCTTAAAATCATATTATAAGGTGAGAGCACTACTGAAGAATAAAATGGATGATTTTGATTATTAAACTTTTTTCTATAAATAAAACTTATGTAGCCAAGAAAAGAAGGTAGGCAGAAAACTGAGGAACAACTTTCACAGACAATCTCTCAGACTGAATGGGATTGGGTTGGAATATTTCTGTAGTACAGGAAATGATGAGTTGGCTGATTTAGAAAAACATGGAAAGACTTGGACTTATAAAAGAAGATGCTATCCACCTTCAGAGAAAGAGATGACAAGTAGAAATAAGCACAGTACAGTCTTACATATATGTGTTTGAGTGTATATATTAATAGATTGTCTGTCTGTCTGTCTATCTATCTATCCTTAATTGTAGTTAGGGGGGTGGGGATAAAGTGAAAAGTACACAGAAGAGAGCCAAAGAAAACCTACAAAGAAGCAAAGAAAAGCTGGACAGCTTTGAAAACAGCGTAGCATTTCTTTTATAGGTTTCCTTGAAATGGAAATATATTGCTTTATTACTGAATCCTTTCTTATGTTCTGTTTACACAGCAATTTTTCCCCTTTTCTTATTTTGTACTTAAGTTTAAAATAAATTTATAAACTAAAAAAATTTAAAAATTAAAAAAAGGAAAAGTAGGGGCGGCTAGGTGGCATGGTGAATAGAGCACCAGCCCTGGATAAAGGGGGACCTGAATTCAAATCCGGTCTCAGATACACAACATAAAAAACTAGCCGTGTGACCTTGGGCAAGTCACAATTGCCCTACCTTCCCCCCTAAAAAAAAAAAAAAAAAAAGGAAAAGTTGAAAAGGAATGACTTCAGGCTTCACAAAGTACAGACTAGTTGTATGAACCTAAACTTAAAAAAAAAAAAAAAGCCTGAAAACTCAAACACAAAATTCTCTAAAGAGGATTACAATGCAAATCTATACAAATATAATGTATTTCATTCTACAAGGTATCAAGAGTAAAGAAACAAGTTTGATAACTTAAACATAAGTTCACAGGTATATCATTTTACCAAGGAATCTTAAGTTAAGCAATTATGAATGATTCGACTCACTTGTTTTCCCAGGTATCACAGAAACATTAGATTTTGAAATCAAAGGTTTGCTTCCTGAAGAAGTAGATGGTTGCTCAGTTATAGTCAGGTCTGTAAGTCCTCTGTTGCTTCTAGTTCGTACCACAGAATTGGACTCAATATTTTTTCCATTCATCTGAGCAGCATTGTGTCTTGGGGCTGTTGTTCGTGAAGGTATAGAAAACGGAGAGGTAGAGATATCTGCCTTCAGGAGAGGCTTTAATAACCTTTTTTTCCTTTCAGGGCTGTAAATTTAAAAAAATGAAGCTTATAACACACATGGTCATTTGCAGTTACATGAGGATCCATATACAACTTTTACAATACAGTGAGATTCAAAGTAATTTGTACTGTAATGAAATGTTAAATGTGACATTTGTAGTGAATGTTAAGTAGTAGTGAGCTTCAGATAAGTGAATCTTTAGTGAAAGATCACTGTAAATGCTATAGATACATATGACAAGAAAAAGCATGATGCCATCACTATCCTAAAAATACTGTTTTATTGTATGTTTACCAGTTATTTGAATTTTAGCACTTACACTAGTATAGCTTTATTTAAAGTTTAAAAATCCTCCACATCATAGGAACTTGCATGTCAAATATATCATTCTGCAACATAGGGAATAGTAAAACAAGCATTAAAAAAACACACACCAAGTTTAACCACTCAGGTGTCAAACTTATGGATCATTTCATGCTTTCAAAAAAAGAAAATAGCTATGTACCTTGATGCAGTGCTACTGGAAATAGAGCTGCTTCTGTTTCTTTTCTTCCTCTTTTTGGTTATTGTATTTCTTTTATGGAAACGAAGAGCAGATTTATAATCTGATAAAACTGAACTAATGTGTTCCTCGAAGAACGCAGACAGACGCAAACTCATACTATAAATCTATAAATAAAAGGAATTTTGTCAGTGTTTTAAAAAGTACAATAGTAAATTTTCTTTTCAGTAAAATCATGACACGGAATTGCAAACATTTTTAAATAGCAAATTATTAATTAAAAAAATCGAACACTTATTTACTCTAAGATATTTTTAATTAAATATGAATACTTACAAGATTTATGCCCCACGTTAAAGGGAGGAAACAAGCATTTATTAAGCATCTGCTATGTGTTAGACATTGTGCTAAGTGCTTTACAAATACTATCTCATTTTATTTGCACAACTATTCCAGGAGGTAAGTGCTATTATTCCCACTTTACAGTTGAGGAAAATGAGGCAGAGGTTAAATTACTTGCCTAGGGTCATAGCTGGTTAGTGACCTGAAAATCAAACTAAGGTCTTCAGAACTCCAAGTCCTATATGCTCTAACCACTGCACCACATAGCTGTCTCCTAAATGTAAAGTCTTTAGTCAAGATTTTGTTTTTTTTATCTTTTTTTTTGGTGCAATATCTGTATACCCTTGAACTCTAGATGAAAGTCTCATTATTCAGAATATGTGTATTGCATATAATCCATAAGGGTCCCCACAGTACCTTCTTCACTGCTGACCTAATTAGCCATAGCTTCACTTAGTACACAATGGCCTGGTTTCCATGTACTGAGATCCACAAATCTTCTTTCGTTTTCATACATAGTACAGACTAAGGCATGAGAGTTCATACTCAATTTTGTTAACAAATAAATATCTAAGTTACTTTTGCAGATTAGGAAACATATACTGTTTTAAAATTTATATAGCCAGCTATAAACCTTTAGTTGTTTACATTTACAATAAAGATGGTAATATGAGCAGAAAAGTTACACATTTGGGAAAAGAAATTTAATTCCATACCCTTGATCTCTTGCTTGGTGTGTAAGCTTTGGAATTGCTGAAAATAAGTCTTACATCTTTACATAATTCCATTGGTGACTCATAATTCCCAGCTTCCAAAGTTTCCCTAACTGTAGCAAAATCCATTGGAGTATCGATAATGTCTCTGTAATCCTACAGGAAAAAAAAATTTAAGGCTGTAAATCAATATTCCTCAAAGTTAGAAGGGCCCATGGAAGTTCTAAGAGAGCCACAGAGAGTAGACAAGTTAGTAATCAAACTCTCCAGTTCCTCAATGTCCCAAATAAAAAAAAATTTTTCTTAGGTGGCATCTGCTTCTATATTTACCTCTCCCTATTCTCAGCAATCAAAATTTAATCCAGTGCCTACATCTTTCCAGTATCATATATATTACTTCAGGCCTTTAGTCTTACTATATCTTATCTATTATAAAACAAAATAAAAAACACTAACACACATGAAGATTATTTCCTTTTTAATATTATAATGATCTTAAAGTTAAGAAGAGGGTACTTGGTGAAGGAGTTTTGGGATCATCTTGTAATTACTATAGTTATGACAAGTAAAACAATATATCAAAATAAATGTCATCTGTAATTTGTAAAAGTTTTTAATTACATGATATATTTATAGTTACATTGTAAAGAGGCGACATGTGAAATGCAGCTGAGTTATACTTATTCAGGTCATATTTTTAGCAACCTTCACTTATTTTTATCATACAGCTCTATATTGAAACAATGAAAATAAAAATACTGTTGCTTTAATATAATTGATTTTATATTTTAAAAGTACTTTACATATTATGTTAACCTAATTTCAGCCACACAAAAACTCTGAGAAATGGGTATTACTGGCATTATTATCCCCATCTCACAAATGAGTATACAAGTTCAGAAGTGAAAACCTATGGACCACACAACCACTGCAGGAAGAATTAAAATCCAAGTTCAACATGCTATCCATTATGCCATGCTGCACCTGAAAAAGGCATCTGATGAGTAGGAAAAAAAAATACTAAGTGGAGAAACTGTGAACTGATAAAATTGTTGTGGAATGTAATTTGGAATTATACCAAAAAAATTCACTAAGTTGTACATACCTTTTCACTTTTGATAGTCAATAGGCAAATAATCAAAGGAGGCCAATAATAATGGGCAAAATTCTGCTTATACAAAAATATTTCAGCACTTTATGTAATATCAAAGAACTAGAAAGGTGGGCACCCACTGATTAGTAGAAAACATCTGAGGAAACTGTGGCATATGAATATAACAGAATACTGAACTGAAAGAAATAGTGAATATGAAGAATCAGAGAAAGGTGGGTAGATTTGTATGAAAGAGTGTGAAATAAAGCAAGCAGAACAATTTACACGAAGACCATAACACTAGAAGACGTCAGAGGAGTGATAGCAAAGTATGTTTTCTGCCCCTTGGCAGAGCGGTGTGGAATGAGGCATACGTTTTTAGACATGCTACTATCGATTCTGTTTTGCTTATTTATTACATAAGAGGGTTCTAATGATGGTAAAGCTGAATCACTGGGAAATGACAGCAACATTATAACAAAACAAAACCAAAGGATCAATTTTCAACAGCACTTTAAGATGCCTGAATATTCCTAAATATCATTCTAGGAAAAACTAAGCCAAAATCTGTGGCTGCATTCAGAAAACTGTAAAAACTATGGCAATGGACACTTTCAACATCAAGTTGAAGGAGGAGAGAAGAATAAGTTTAACAAAGCAGGACCATTTAGACTAGGAATAAAGTCCTTAATAACTAATAACCAATGTACAGCCAACAGACTCTTACAACTGTATGATAAAATTCTTTATAATAAAATACTAAATTATACTTCATAATTGTAAGACAGCAAAGAAAAATATAACATGAAGTATATAAAGTAATGAGATTAACTTTTTTTTAAACAAATGGGATAGACATAAGTTAAAGATTTTGGAAAGCTATATATTTTTTTAACTTCCTTCAGAGGCAGTATACTCATCACAAAAGAAAACCAGTCACTTTTACAGCTATACTTTTTTTGAACAGAAAGCTGTCAGCTTGATCATTCCCATCATTTATCAGACTTAGTTATAAATGACTTTTAGGGTCACTTCCCAAAATTAAACATCCTCAAAAAAATGATAATTTGCTGTGACCGAGAACTTTTTTAAAGAATATGCGTGATAGAAAATTTTTCTTTGCCACCACCACTTCCCAATGACTCCCACATGCCCCCAAAGAACTTTCCATTATAACAAAGCACACAGAACATTTTCAAAATAATAGCTTTACAAATGTTTTAAGTATCAGTTTTAGAATATATCAGTTTAAAGGCAGTAACACTCATTTGTATATATATATTCTGTTAAGTTTGGTAAACTAATTATTTTATGGTTATAACTGTTAGATTTCAGAATTTCTAAAATAAATAGAAAAAATTTAAAAAGATGATTTGGCAATAGTTTTTATTTGTAAAACTAATTTGCATTACTTAATAGGTGATGGATTAGTGAAGTACTTACTGTTTTATCACTACATTTAATCTGGTATATTTGTTTAATGCAATAGTTAAATAAAATTCTAACATATCTGCTGATAGCCAAACAAATTTAAGGTGACTGAAACAAAGATTTAGAGCTATTTGTGAGTTTAAGAGATCTTCTGTTCTAAGGAACCTCTCTGTGGAGGAAGAAATTGAGGATTAGACTTAAATGACTGGCTAAAGGTCACACAAATACTACATAGCATAGCTGGGGTTTGAAACCAAAGACCTCCGTCTCCAAGTTTAGTGTTGTCCTTCCCTTTGATACGTGTCTGTTAACCTACTCTTATAAAAATCTGCAGGGTTTCAAATATTTCCCAAATTAACGGCCAATATCATTAAGTTGATTTACTTGAGACAAGTAAGCAGAACCAAGAGAAAAGTATATAACAATGATAATAATGGCATAAATAAAAACATCTTAAAAGGCAACTAAAACTCTGTTTTATCTCAGTCCTAGAGAACAGAAAGAAGGTGAAACATCTTCCTCCCTCTTGTACTACAGATATGGAATGATATTAACCTGAATGTCAGCTTGTGTTGTTTTGGTTTCTCAGAAGGCAGAATGTGTGAGAGGGGGAAAGAATATAGGTATAAAAACAAAAATTGTAGATGTATTTGCTGTATAATCAATATTGCAGTAATAGCTTACTAAAAATTATGTATGTTTTCATATCACAAAGAAATAAATTGAGTATATGCTTACCACTTTATCTGTTTGGGAAAAAAAGTGCTGTTATAAGCCTTTCAACAGTTCAATTACCTGTCTGGGAATGATTTAATATAGATTTTTAATCGACAAAAATATTATTTAATAAACTCTACTACTGTTAAAATGTTCCGCGTTCTCTTATTTCTCATTTCACACTAAATATAGATTAGCACCTAACAGTGTTTGCTTCAACTAAAGGAATGAAATAAACTGCCTTAATTTAAACTTGGCTTATTAAATTATATTTCTTAGAGGCAAAATGAAATATATGAACTGTGGGTTTCCTCAACTGTTTCACAATATGTTCAGGACTTTATATAAATTTACAATGATTTAAATGCTTTATTAAATGGATTTTCAATAGTGACAGTTTATATTTCATACTAAAGAAGTCAAAGTATCATTTATGAAATACATTTAAGAATAAAATCCTACCTTCATAAAAACATGGCCTAACTATAGCTCCCTTCATCTTCAACAAACATTTATACTAAAATACAAAACACAGCACTCACTGGATATTCAAGGAGATCCACTGGCTGGCGGAATGGCTCAGAATCTTCACACTGAAATATGAGATTTAATAATTCTTGGCACTGATTCCTCCAGGCCTGGGTATCATAAGACTGAGCTCTATTGCGTAAGCGTCTTCTGGGCTGGTGGTCCTAAAATCACAAATTCAAATACATTCATTCACTACAATTTTATAGTTTTAAAAACTTGTCTAGAATAATCAAATAATACTTAAATGATGATACAAAATTTTTCCCCTTGAGTTCTGGTCTGCCTATGGGACATTTCAAACTGAATGTTCCATAGGCACCTAAAAACTCAACATATCCAAAGCACAACACAAATTAAAAAGAACTTTTTTTTTGGATAATTCTATTTCAATGTAACCAAGTTTCCTTATATCTTATGTATTTTTAAAAAACACATTTGTCAGGGAAGGAGCTGTTTTGCCTTTTTTTTTTTTTGTCCCCAAAGTCTGATGCATATTAAGTGCTCAAATAATATTGTTGATTGATTTTTACCCCTACCCTTTATAAAACATATTTTATAAGGCAAATCTGACCTTACAGCAAAAATATATAATCTTTTTGAAGATTCATTAATACTTCTAAAAAAATTGTTTTTAACATTCTTTATTTCATATACAAGTATATTCCCTTCTCTGGGTAAGAGACTGATGATAAAAATCAGTGAAGTAAAACAATAAAAAATAAATTAATTACCTTCCTTTTACGTGTAGAAGTTCCTGGCACATCAGCATCTTTCTCTTCTTCCTTTGAGGCAAGCATTAATGAGTTTCATAAAACACTGGGAAATAATGTTTAATATCGTACTCTGTACATTATATTAAACTATGTAGTCCCACCCCTAACCCCCTTTCTTTGGAATGCCTTGAAAATACCAGCATATCTGAAAATCTTGAAACCAAGCTGATTGGATCCACTATGAATTTGTTATATAATATCACAGGGTTCTCAATGTAGCAAGGCAAACCTTTTACTCCTCTCTAATTCAATTGTTATCCCACATAATATAGGAACTATTCCTGACCTTTCCATCTTCCCTTCAGCCTCCCACAGCTCCTTTGTTCCACTCTCTAAACTGAAGACCTTGTCTCAGACCAAAAAAAGCCTCATATTATTCAACAAGAGCTCCTTCTCTCCCCATCATTTTTATCACCACACATCATCTCCCACTCTCTTATTCCTTCACCTCTGGTTTCAAATGAAAAGGTGGGTCCCTTCTTGATAAGTAAGCCCTTCGACATGCATTCTTGATCTTAATTCATTCCCTGCTACCTACAAACATGCTCAGGCCTCTCTCCCATTCTTAAACTTCACTTAATCTGTCAAACTTGTGGCTCAACTCCTTGAGATGCTATCTATACTAGGTGATTTCACCTCCTCCTCTTTACTCACTTTTAAACATTCTGCAATACAGGCTCATCATTTAACTGAAACTGCTCTCTCCAAAGTTACTGAGCTTTATATTACCAAATTTACGGCCTTTTCTCAATCCTCATTCCTCTCGACCTCTCTAAAACCTTAGACAGTACTATCCTCTTTTCCTGAATAATCTTTTTTCTAGGTTTTCATGACACTGCTTTCTGCTGGTTCACTTCCTCCCTGACTGCTTATTTTCTTCTTTCTAGTTTTTTGTTCAGAAACCATGGATGTTTCCCAAGGCTCTATCCTGGGGCCCTCTTCTCCTTTTTCCTCTATATTACTGTGAGTGTTAATCTCATCAGCTCCCATGGATTCAATTGTCATGTCTATGTAAATGATACCCAGATCAATATATCCAGCCATCTTCTCTTCTGAGCTCATCTTACAACATTCAACTGCATTTAGACACTCTAAATTTACAAGTACTATAGTCATCCCAACTCAACATGTCCAAAACAGAATTCATCCATCCTCTCCTCACTTCTCAACTTCCTATTACTACTGTGGACACCACCACCCTCTTAGTCATCTAGGCTAGGAACTGTTTATTCTTAACTCCACTAATTCATCCATCTCCAATCTATTGTCAAATCTTGTCTTTACCTTGACAATATCTTTGTTCCACGTCCATACCAATCATTTTTGTATAATTCTTCTTTCTTGGACTCTTTTAATTGCCTTTTAATGTTACCCTCTTACTCGATAAACTCCAGTGGTTCCCTATTATCTCGAAGATCAAATATGAAATACTGGTGCACTTTTAAAAGCTCTTCTTAACCTAACCCCCTCTTAGCTTTCCAATATTCTTACATTTGATTCTTCTCCTTGCGCTCTACAGCAACTACACTGGCCCATTTGCTAGTTTCTCACATAACACTTGTCTTCTTGACTCCATACATCTGCAATGGTCATCCCCCATGCCTGGAATGCTCTCCCTTCTTAGCTCTACTTTCTCTGGCTTCCCTGAAGACAATTCAAATAATATCTTCTGCAGGAAGCTTTTGTTGGTCTCTCCCAATGCTAGTACCTGCCCCAAGGTTATCTTCCATTTATTCTGTACATATCTTTTATGTACTGTTCTACAGACATATTGTTTCCCACACTAGCATGATCACACTACTTTTATCTCAATCTTCTCAGCACTTAGCACACACTGCCATTAGCACATAAAAAACAGTTAATATGTGCTTATTTACCACAGTACTGACATTTCTGTTCATTAATTAGTTTGTATCGAGTTTAAAGGTCTTATATATAACTATTACCAACTCAAATGAACACAATATACCAACCAAATTCTTCTAAAAAATGAGGACACTAGATCAAAAATATTTTCATCCCAAATGATTAAAATAATTCACTAAAATATATGGGTCTATTTTGGTCCACTGATTACTCTCTAATAATGACAATAAAATCTTAAATTACCTCTGAATCAGACAGGACTTTCTTCTTCATTGTATTGTAGAGTGGAATTATGTTATAGCAAGTCTGATCTCTATATAACAAGAAATGTTAGTACAAATGCTTATAATATCAAAAATTAAAAAAAAATAACTGAATGTTAAGAGCTAAAATAATTTTTCTACTAACATGTATTTCCTATATTATATAAATAAGCATATCAAAAATTTGGGAGATTACAAAACCCCAAAAATTATTTGAAAATTTGCCCATAACAATTAAACATATAAATAAATTTAACATTCAAGGCCCTCCACAATTTTAACCAAATCTACCTTTCTAAATTCATTTCTTATTTAATCTCAACTCCAGTTAAGACATAAGTTCCCCTAAATATAAGCACTGAAATCTGGGCCTTTGGCTCTTGTCATTCCTTCATTCCCAGAACGCCCCCCCTTCAACCATATAAATCCTATGTACCTTTCAAGAACTAGATTAGATTCTTAGAAACATTACCTGACTACTCTGCAATTTATCATTCCTTTATATATTTAACTTTCTTAAGTAGACTGTATGCTTCCTGAGACTCAGAAAGATGTTTTTTTTGTTGGTTTTTTTTTTTTTGGGAGGGGCAATTGGGTTTAAGTGACTTGCCCAAGGTCACAAGGCTAGTAAGTGTTAAATGTCCGAGGCCGTATTTGAACTCAGGTCCTCCAGACTCCAGGGCCAGTGCTCTATTCACTGCGCCACCTAACGGCCCCAACATGTTATTTTCTCTGTATCCTACCTAGCACCTTAGTAAATACCTAATCCTCAAACTTGAGAAGACTGATGTTGAAGTGAACTCCCTCAACTATTCTCCTTGTCATTCTATTTTTATTATTGTTACTTTTGCTTAGTAACTTTACCCCCTCCAGTAACTTGATTTTATCACTCTTATTTAGGTATCTTTCTTTAGTAGATATCACACATGTGTAACTTCTTTCTAGCTTTCTTGTGAATACTGAATATATTTAAGATAAAATTCATTTCTCCTACCAACTCATTCTCTCCCGACTGCAATTTATATTAATGGAATCACCATTTTCCTAGTCAACCAGATTCAAAGTTTTGGAGTCCTCCCTGACTCTTCCCTCTATCACATCCTCCAATATCTAGGCATAAAGTCAAGTTAATTCTACTTCTAAAATATCTCTTGTAAAGTAAGATATTTAACTCTTCATTTGGAAACTGTAACCTTCCTCTTCTAGTTTTATTTCATTAGTCACCTACACATACCCTAAATTCCAGCAAAACTGAGCTAATCATTCTGCTGTGCTTTCTCCAGTTTTGCTCTTAATGGTCTCTCAAATCAGAATGGCCTTGCCCTCTCATAATCCTTCCCACTGGACAAGATGTTTTCATCTCTACTGAATCTTCCTTAATACCTCCAGCTAGAGGATTTTTTTAACCACAGAACTCCTGAGGTCTCTCATATGACATTTACAGCACATGCTGCCTTGGAATACAGATGTTTATATACAGATATTATTTCTTTGTTAGCTCTTAAGTTCTTGGGATAGCTAACACTGATTTTATCTCTCAAATACTAATTTTTCTCTGCCAAGCACCTAGCATAGTGCCCAGGTGCAATAATTATTTATTGACTAGAGTAACACTTGTTCAATAAGTGAAAAATGAACAAGTTTTGTAGATACAGAAAATGTCTAAAAATCTTTAAAACTGTCTATTCTAAATAAGTCTTTTCACAGAAGCTGAGTTGGAAGGGACTCCATAGTAGCCATCCAGTTCAACTTATACAGAATATAGTAAATTTAACAAATGATCATTCAGAATTTGAGTGAAGACCTTGGGGGGCGTGGGGGGAGGAAGATACCTACTAGCTTCCAAGACAGTCCATTCCACTCTTGAACAGTTTCAATTGGTAAAAAGTTTTTCTGTATCTCAAAACTTATTTGCTGTTTTCTCCCCAATGTTCCTAGGCTTGACCCTTCTGGAAATATGCAGAGTAACATAATCCCTCTTCCACATGACAGTCCTTCAAATACTTAAAAGCCTTACCCCACGTCCCTTCCCAAGTCTTTCATTCTCCAAGCTATACGTTTCCAGTTCCTTCAAATTTTGGGGTCTTCCTTGACTATAACCTCTATCGCATCCTCCAATATACAGACACAAAGTCCTGTTAATTCTACTTCTGATTCTAATTCTGATCAGTCCAAACATTTGAATATTCTCATCAGGACTAGGAAGGATATTGATAAGCTTGGAGCGTTTTAGAATAGGACAATGAAGCTGGTGAAGGGCCTTGAGACAACAACATGAGGATGATTTGAAAAAACAAGGGAAGTTTAGCCTGCAAAAAAATAACACTTACATGATAGATTACAGTGGTCTTAAAGTATCTGAAGGGCTATCTGAAGTGAAAGAGGGATCAGATAAACTTTTCCTACCAATTATAGCTACCCCAAATTGACATGGACTCCTTCTGGAAGTCATAAATACAAAAATAAGTGATTCTTATTCAGTTGTAGGTTGGCCAGCCTCTGAGATTTTGTGACATCTGTATGTCAAGAACCTGTGATTCTGTCTATATGGATTACATACAAACTCCGCTGCTTAGTTTTAAAGCCCTACAAAACCAGGCCTTAGCCCATATTTCCAGTTTCACTGGATATCACTCCCCCTTCCCCCCGCCCTACTCTGTAATCTAGACAAATTGGCCTTCTCTCTGCTTCTCAGCAGACACTAATTTCCCTTCTCTGCACTGGCCACCCCATATACCTCAAATGTTCTCCTTCCTTACTTCTACCTCCTAAGAGTCCTCATTCTTCCTTCAAGGTGCAATCCAAGCACCACTTTATGCATGCCTCTCCTGTGTTCTTTAATTACTAGTTTCACCCCTCAACTACTTTATAATTAAGTATTTTGTATATACCAATTTTATATTTATGCTCTCTCTATATTTTTATAGGTACTTGTCTTCCTCATTAAAATGTGAATTCTTATGAACAGGGATTGCTTTATTCTTTCTATTTGTTTTCTCACCAGTTAGCATCATGCCCACAGGAAGCACTTAATACTTGTTATATTATCTCATTTATATCTAAAAAGATGACACTGGGGAAATTATGTTAAAATGGGGGGAGTGGAAAAGGAAGGTATCTGTGAAAGAGCATAATAGAAAACTATTAATTTAGTACTCTAAGAGGCTAATTATAATCTGGTATATTAGGACTATACTCATATTTATTAATTAAATACATACTGCATGTACCATGTGTCAGGAAAAAAATATTAATGTCACTAGTAATGATCCCTTATAATTAAGATTATACAACAACCCTGTATTTATTATTCTTCATAAAAAGATATTTTGAGTTAGATAGGATGTCTTTAAGGTCTACTCCACGTCTAAATGTATGTCTGTTCCTGTGTGCTCCCTACTTTGTGTTATATAACAATATGTTAATAATGGCCCTACTTTATATAATTTAATGTTGTCAATTACTGGTACAATAGAATAAAAAAGAAATCACATTCATGAACTTACTTTATAAAATGTAGAAGAAGATCAGTGACAAATTTGGCAGATTTCACAATAGGGCTTCCTGGCTCATTAAAGGTACGTGTATTATGTTCTATATAGCGAACTTCCCACATCAGTGATGAAACCCGCCTTTGGAAGAAAAACAGAAGAAATAACTCATTTTTAAAATGTACACAGAAATTAAAATTAGACCGTACCATTTTCTGCCTGTAATATTAAGACTATAAAAGGTAAAATCATATAGATTCAATAACCATTACTTATTTTACTATTATGATATATAGAAGAAACTATTAAATAGCTGAACAATGATGTGGGATATGAATGAAATGAAATGTGAATTTACTATGAAACTCAACTGAAGAAAAATTATGCTCTTTATACAAAATAACTAAAACAAATTTTGATGGAGAATTACTTATACAAATAATACATAGAGTCCCTAGACATTTTTTCAGGGAAAATTCCTTAAAACATATCCAGTGGAAGAACAAAAATAAAATAACCTTATAAACCAAATACCCAGAAAACTTTCCCCCAATTTTATCCCCCCCCAAAACCACAAGACTTCTAGCAACCATAATCACATACCAGAAGCAAACAAAAAATGTATTTGGATGGCAAATATCATTCAGGGAGAAAAAAAACCCAAACTATACATTTTACTATTTATCAGAGGTAAGGCCAAATATAGGCTCTTAAACCCAAACATGTTTATATAAAAATAAGACAGTAGGACGCAATGACAAGAACAATGAGGTGGAGACCTCAGGAAGTAGTTGGAAAGAAGAGAAAGAAGAACTATTTAAAAAATTTATACTAGTAGCCCTAGGGCCATTGAGCACAGAAGAAATGAATTATAACACATCTTACTAACCTGATGGCATCACTATATTTGTAGCATAGTACAATACTACGTATTTTATAACAAAGACCCTATACCTTTAAGAGAATGTTAAATTATAATTATATATGGGGTATGCATATCTTTCAAAATTTCATTTAAAAGTCAGGAACTCAGAATGTAGCATTCCATAGAAACAATGTTATTAAGTGGTGGATGGATTTCCAACCTAGTACACAAAAACCTATTTACCCCTTTGGGGGGAATTTTTTTTTAAAGCATCTTAAATTAGACCACAGGAATGTACTTCTTATCACACAAAAAGAGTTCCAAATGATGGATTGGTTCTAAAATACTATTAGTATTTTATTTAGAATTCTTACCACTTTCACATGATACCAGGATAAGATATGAACTAATGATGGAGCTTTGGGAAGAAGGACCAAAAAACAATGGTTGGAGTCCAGGATGACAGTGGAATATGCAACATAAAAAGGGAGGGGGAGTGAAATCTCCAGAGGCAATGAGAAAAGAAAAACAAGTGAGAGGTTCAGAACAGTTGGTATGTAAAGAGATGTGTGCAAACAGCTCTTTATATTCTCTTTTTAAAAAGTAAAAAAAAAATACTCTTTTATCAAAAGTCAGTTGAAATGAAAAAAAAATTCCTAGGTTAAAAGTAAGAAGAACAAAGGAATCATATGGATGTAAAAGTCTGCCAAAACTATAAAAACCAAAGAGATTTAAGATGAAAATGGAAAATGTGGTTTCTTCATATTAAATACTTATTTTTCTTACCTGAATATGTATCTATATCTACACATATACACCCAGATACGCATTTATAAAGACATAACTATTCTAGGCAATATATCTTGAAGAAAAACATACAAATTATTTAAATTTGGAATGCTGGGGATGGGGGGTGAATGTGTCTATGGATCTTTGAAGTTAAAATTGCTATAAAAATCTTGCATGATTTTCTAAAACTTGTCAATGTCTTTAAATGTTTGTAGTACCAAAGACATAAAGATATAGGAGAACTACTTTTTCATTAGTATTCAAGATTGCATAACTAAAGCAAACACCTATTTTTAAAAATGATGCTCTTTTTAAAAGTTAACTAAAAAACCTTTACTTTTAATGTGAAATTCTGTTTCCTCTCTTCCCTTAGGAAACACTGTATTGAGTTTTCTATTATACAATATGGATTAATTAAGAAAAGTGAGCATCAAATCAGATTAGGAAATAAGTATAGTACTCAAAAATTTTCCAAAGAATATGCCCAATTAAAAAGACCATCTGTTAATAATACTACCCTCCCCTTCCCCTGCTATACCTTCTCCAGTAATAACTATATAACATGGTTCTAACCTGTAAAACCTGCTTTCCAGTCTTTGCTTTATTGTACTGAGATCAGTAGGATATGCCACTACAGTGCAATACATGGGATATGCTTGTAGATCCACAGGGGCCACAAATGCAGAAGCAATATCTACATCAAAGAAGAAAAAAAAATGTTTACATATTATATTTTTAAAAAACCACTTTTAAATGAAGATCTTATGAGTTTTCAAAACCATCTTAGTTGTAGTCCTACTAAATAGTTATAAAAATCACACAGCTAAATTTATGTAGAGAAACTTTTTATTATTACTGTATTAATATTTTAAAATTAACTCTTAAGGGCTACACTATTTGATTCATTATGGTTAACAATGTAAGATTAAAGACCCCCCTTTTTGAGTGGTAGTAGAAGCCAGGATCCAGATCTGTAAATTCACCGGTGTGGGGAACTAACAGTATGAAACTTCTTCTACTAATGTAAGTAGTTCAACAATTCACCTGTAATTTATAGTTTCAGAGTTCCTGTGGCACTGAGATGTTAAGTGACTTGCTCATGGTCAGAAAGACAAAATGTGACTAAAGCAGAACTTGAACCCAAGTCTTCCTAACTCTAAGGCCATGACTCTCCACTAAACAGCTATCAGAACATTTCTACATTATATGTGTCCAATACCATACATTACTATAAATTCAACACCTAGGGGATCACTGACTTTGTACCTTCAATAATTCTTAAGTTTTCTCCCCTATGAAATTCTAAACATTTTATCGTGATTATCATCCTACAATGTCACTTTATTCTGATATTCCATACTTTACAGCAAGACAGAATCACTGGAAATAGCATTATTAAAAAGACAGGTTTTGTTCTAGGGGAAGCTTGATGCCATAAAAGCATTGTTAAATTTTCCTGTTCTTCATCATGTACCTGCAGCATGTAAAACCATGGTCTACAAATAACTGAGGTTGCACGTCACTCAAAGGGTAATATAAAGACACCTAGTAGATATGAATAGGTTGGAGCTGTTTCCTACCAAGAATTACACATGGTAAGTTATATAAAAGATATTATCACAGAAATGTACAAGTGAAAAAGGAAGCTGGGAAGGTCATCTATAAAGAGCAAGGGCTTAACAATGGTTTTATGTGTTTTACTGGTACTCTATACATCCTTTATATAATTACCAATAAATAAAATCTGCAGTTTTAAGAGAAAATTCTACAAGAAGAGAAAAGAGCACAGAAAATCACCACTTTCTTCTGAACCTGTTACAGATAATGAATGTAAACAAGTCATTCAACAATAATTTAATGTTTTGTTTCCTAAATACATGAAAGCAAATTTGCAATCATCACAGGCTCATAGGTTTGGAGTTGGAAGGGACCTTCAAGATCAAAGTCTAACCCCCAAATTTTATTTTTATCTCCAATGAATAAGACACTCTTTTTTAAACCTCAGAACAATTTCCCCAATATGCCCCATCACAGAATTCTTTCTCATAACAATGAAAAAAAATTTTTTTTTACAGAACTCAAATAATAAAAAAACCACAAACAACAATATTTGCAACATTCCACACCTATAATCTTCCAACTTTATATAGGAGGAAATACATCTTTCAGGACCAAGACTGATAAACAGCAATATATCTATTTGGTCATATTTTTTCACTGTAAAAAACAAAAACAAAAAGACCTAATCACTTCCTACCCCTAGAGGGGAATGGTCAAGATGGTGTTAAGCGTAAATAGACAGCAACATATTAACAATGAAATACTGTACAGAAGAAACTTATGGCAAGTCTTAGGGAACAGACACGAGCCAATATGGGTTTTGTGTAGTAAAGTGATTTGGTGGCAAAACTGGCCCTGGCCCTCTGCCGGTTTACCAATCCTAGCATGTCAGGTTCAGTCTTAACTTAATTCTAGATCTCTACTGTTTTTGCTCACTTTGAAGATTTTATACACTTATTTGATAAAAAAGGTAAGTTTCCGTTCATAAAATAAAAATATTTTATTTTAGGAAAACCAAATCCCATCAAATCTCCATATGTTGCCATTTCAATGTAATAATTTTTTTTACTTAAATTGGATTATGTACAAAGGAGATTGCTAATAGGCCTCAAAAATCACATCACATATGATTTGGTTAGGCAGTTATGAATAATTAGCCTGAGAAAAAGTGGATTGGGTAAATAGGAACACTTACAGTATTCCTGACCAAATGAAAAGTTTATACATAAAAACAAATTACACTTCTTGTGTTGTTCTAACTGGAAGAATTGGGATAAATCAGTGGAAATTATAGGAAGGCAGAAAAGCTTCAACAGAAGGAAAAATTTTCCTAAGGACTAACATTGCTAAATGAAGAAATGAGTCGCTTCATCAGGCAGCGTGTTCTATGTCACTATGAGTGTTAAAGCAGACACAGGACAGCTGCCTTCAGGAGACATTATAGAGGTATACAGGCATCTAGCATGGACCTAAGGTTCACTATGTCTAATTTTCAGTTTTCTATTTCTACATCGTCAGTTTCTTTTTTTTTGAGTCTTACTTACCTAGTGTCATGAGCTGGTTTATTCCTGTGATAATTCTTTCACATTCCTCATCCCTGGGATTAGAACCCCATTCTCCATCCAGAGGTTTATAGATCAGTGTTCTACATTCAACATCAGTTAAAGGAACACTCGTTCCTAGCTCTTCAGGAAATACAGCTGAAATGCATCAAAAAGAAAATCTGAGAAAAATGATTTTTAGGAAAGTTACTGAAAATGCAAACAAATTCCTTAAATCAACAATTTTAGTTTAAAATTCCTTGAAAAGACTTAAAATTTTATCAATGACAGCTTCATTAATACAAAATATCTTTTATACTCTAAAATGTCCATAACTGAAAATAATGCTCTAATAGTTAAATGCAAGAGTATATTTTAAGAAAGATGATTGATAGTTTTAAGAAACAGCACATGAGAATTTTAAAATTTTTTAAGTTTCAAAAAGTTGAAGTCATCAGTTTTACATTGGTACTGCCTTCAATTCGTTATATAAAGGCCTTGGATAAAATGAGAGTCACCAATTCTACTTCAATGAACTATCAGGCCTTACCACCTGCCCTGCACCTACCTCCTAAGATTCCCCTTCTCGTATTATATCTGCAAAGCCTCAGTGCTGGAAGACCCCAGCATGATATCTGACATACTGACTTAACCTAGGAACCCTTGAGCCTTGTTCTCTGCTTTTCCACTAAATCCTTAGGACTTATGTGCCTTTATGTCTCCTCTGCCCCATAACTTTTAAATATTGTCTCCTCCAATTAGAGTATGAGCTCCTTGGGAATAGGGATTGTCTCTATTTTTTCTATTTGTATCTCTAATGCTTAGCACAATGCTTGGCACACAGTGCTTAATAAATGCTTTTTCATTCATTCAATCATTCCGGTTGTTATTGAACAAATTATTTTTCTGGTTTCATTTGCTGTAAATCAGTTCATACAAGTCCTAGGATTTTCTGAAATCCGTATTTTTTAGATATGAACAATATTCCATTATATCCATGAATTGTTCAGTCATTATCCAATTGATGACTATTTCCTTAGTTTCTATTTCTTTGCTGTAACAAAAAGTACTCCTATAAATATTTTGTACATTATCTCCACTTTGCCTCTGCTGCTCCACTTTTCAACAGATATCCTTCTCAGGTTAAACTCATCACTTCTCATTTTGTCACCCGAAGCTAATTCAACCCTTGACTGACAGCACCTCCTTCAGCCTCCCGTTACCTAGGACTGGAGGGTGGAGTACTGAACTCCTTGATGTCTTTTATAGAGGGTAGAAAATGTACTCTGCTCACCCCACTGTGCATCTGCTACTCTGCCTGGTTTCAACTCCCAAGAACAAGCTACCCCCATGCTGACTAACCCCTTGGTTTTCTCTCCCCACCCCTACTTTCTTACCTGTCTTTTTTACTAATTTATTAATATCTCAGTGTTTAGCACAACGCCTGGCATATAGCAGATGCTTCGTATTAAATGTTTACAAATTGAATTGGATTAGATATTGGTTCTTTGATCTCCCTGAGATATAGGCTGGGTCAAGGGATATATAGGTTTTGGCAGCTTTTTAAAAATTACATATTGCTTTTCAAAATATTTGGCCCATTTTATAACTTCACCAATTGTGCATTAATGTGCCTATTTTCTTATAAATCCTTCCATAATTACTATTTTTTGGGGGGAGAAGGAGGATGTCATCTTTGCCAGCCAATGTATATCCCGATATAAACTTCAGTTTCTTTTCATTTTTCTCTTATTAGTGATTTGGAGCATTTTTACACATGGCTGTTGATAGCTTTTATCCTTTGATTCCCCACATGGGGAATCATACACTTACATATGGGTGCTCTACCCAAAAGAAAATAAATTTCTAGAAACAGAGTTCTGTTAAATCAGGTTTCTCAGAACTACTTGACCATGCCTTAAACCCAATCACTCTGGTTCTGATTGTCCAATAATGGCCCCCAACCCAACCCTCAGTTGGTCATTGTTTGGGTTTTGTTGGTTCAAAGTGAGTACAAACAGGAACTGTTTCTGTTCTGGCCATAACCCTGAAGGTCCTTTCCCTCCCAGACTGATTTTTTTTTTCTTTGAGTAGGTAAAAGAGGCCATTTTTCCCCCTCATTTCTTACCTAGCCTTAATCACTGAATAGTTTTTTGCCTCAGACAAACCGAGACCTGGGAAAGCCCTTAGCTTAAAAACACCAAGGTCTCCCACTGCATCAGGGGCCATCTCCAGTCGTCCTGATCTATGTCTTCCCACTGGACCCAGATGGTTCTGGAGGAGAGAGTGAGGCTGGTGACTTACAAGCCCTGCCTCACTCAAATCCAATTCACTTGCAAGTCAAGACATCACCTTCCTGATGTCACTGGTCCTCTTCAAGAATGAAGGTCAAAAAAATAACAAAAAGCAATGAAGGCCTAGGAAAATTCTAAGTACAAGAGAAGAGTTCTGGAGAACAAATCTGCCTGCTACCACCTCAGAGTGATGTGATGTTTGTAGCAAAATCTGTGGTTGGATGAGTCAAAACAGTTCACTCCCTCCCCACCTCAAGCCCACCCCTTTTTTTCTGTTTGTCTCATGCCTGCTTGAAACCATACTCAAGCTAGCTTTTAGCTGCAAGTTATTTTAGGACAGTAGTGACATAAATTGTGCAAACAAACTAAGTGGTTTCAGTTCAATTTCTGATTTGTATATTATAAAAGAATATCTCTTGTATTTTTTTGGTAACAGAAGAAATGCTATTCTCTTTTAAAATGATCTATTTTTAAAAATTACATTATTTTTATTGCATTCAGAATTCTTCAATATGGCTTAAATTAAAAAAAAACCTAATGTAACAGTGAAAATGGAAAATTTCCAATGAATTCTCTTGATCAGCAAATTTATGAACTGATCTAAAACTTACATTTTCATGTTTCAATTTACATGAACATTTCATAATGGACATTGTGTTTTTCTTTTTTTTTTTTTAAATTTTATTATAGTTTGCATCAT
>CM053586.1:137965257-137986162 GCA_028646515.1 Pseudochirops corinnae
AGAGATCAAGGGAGCTAGGATTAAAACCAAGAATCACCTACCCAGCAAAATTGAGTATAATGTTCCAGGGGAAAATATGGTCATGCAGTGAAGTGGAGGACTTTCAAGCACTCTTGCTGAAAAAACCAGAACTGAAAAGAAAATTTGACACTCAAATACAAGAAGCATGAGAAGGTAAACATGGAAAAGAAATCACAAGGAACTTATCAAAGTTGAACTATTTACATGCCAACATGGAAAAATGATAATTGTAACTTCTGAAACTTTTCTCAGTATGAGGATAGGTGAAGGGAATACAAATGTATATATACGTATACATACACATGTCTATGTAGGAAGGTTTATATATGTGTATGAACATATATCTGAGTATGTGTATATATGAGTATGTAGAGGGCAGAGGATCAATTGAATAGGAATGGATGATACTTTAAAAGGTAAAATTCTGAGGTGGGAGAGTATTAGAAGGAGAAGAGACAGGGAGAGAGAGAATGGGGCTAATCATCTCATATAGAAGAGGCAACGGATAATTGTTACAATGGAGGGGAAGAACAGGAAGGCAAAAGGGGAAGGGTCAACCTTACTCTCATTGAATTTGGCTCAGGGAAGGAATGACATAAACTCTAAACTGGGTATCTTGCCACACAGGAGAGTAGGGGGAATGGAGATGAGAGGTGGGATGATGGAGGGGAGGGCAGGGTAGAGGAGAGGGTTGATGAAAGTACACACTTCTGTAAAGGGACAGGGATAGGGTAGAGAATAGAATGGGGGGGGGCAGGATAGGAAGGAGGAACATATAATCAGTCTCTCACAATATGTCTACTGTGGACAGGTTCTGCATAATTACACATGTACAGCCTGTATTGAATTGCTTGTCCTTCCAGCACTGGGGTAGGGAGACCCATCCTGCCCTACTGGAAAGTCATAAGGGCGATGTGGAGGACATAGGAGACAGCAGATTGGGGGAGGGGCTTTACAGTGGAATTGCTGTTTTGGGGTGGTGGATAGGGGAAAGATGGGGAGAAAATTTGTAACTCAAAATCTCATGGAAATGAGTGGTGTAAACAAGAAAATAAATTAATTAATTTAAAAAAAGGAATATCATATAGGATCACAGATCTGGAGCAGGAAGATCTTTCTGGAGTCATCTAATTAATGTCCTCACTACATATTGGAAGTCATTTCACTTCCTTGAGCCCCTTTCCTTATCTGTAATATGAAGACAATATTTTGACTATCTCCTTACAGACTTATTTTAGTAGTATTACTATTAGTACCATGAAAGTGATCAAATGAATTAAGATACACAAAGTATTTCATAACCATAAAGCACTACATGAGTGAGTTATTTTTTATTGGAAAATGCTAACATTTTTCATCATAAACGATAAATTAAAATGTATATGTAACATGAATATTAAACATCATACCATTAAACAATTAGAAGACAATCAGATCATGTAATTTTTGCAGGTATGGATGGGAGTAAATTCTTAACCAAATAAGCAACAGAGAAAATGACAAAAACGAAAACAGATAATTTTGATTGTGTTAAATTGAATAGATACTGCAGGAACCAAATTAATGCTGCTAAGACAGTCTTTGCTAAGGACTTGCTATTGGAAACAGAGGTAACAGAAATATGTAAGACTGAAGGTCATTCTCTAATAGGTAAGTAGTCAAAGGATGTGAACAAATGTTCTCAAAAGAATTAAACACTTTTAACAACCATATGAAAAAATGTTCCATATCATTAGTAATGAGATATGCAAATCAAAACGACTCTGAGCTTTTACCTGATCCCCAGCAAATCAGAAAAGAGGTAAAAAAATGGAAATGATCAATATTCGTAAGGGAGAGGGTAAAAGGAAACAAGCATGTATATGGCACCTACCACCATATACCAGTCACTGTATAATGTGCTTTACAAAAATTACTTTCATTTGATTGTCACAACAACCCTGAGAATTAGGTGCTGTTATTATCCTCATTTTACATCTGAGGAAACTGAGGCAAACAGAGGTTAAGTGACTTGCCCAGGGTTACATAGTAAGTGTCCATGGTCAGGTCTGAAGTTGTGTCTTCCTAATCCCAGGCCCAATACTATCCATTATGCCACCTAGTTACCCCTAACATTGGAAGGGTTGTAGAGAGACAGGTATACTAATACACTGTTGGTAGAGCTGTGAATTGATTCAACCATTATGGAAAGCAATTTGGAACTATTTGAAGAAAGTGACTAAAATATTCATAACTTTAACCTAGAAATTCCACTGCTGGCATATACCTGCCTTGCCCTTTCCTCCTCTACCCCAAAGGAGGTCAACAGTAAAAAAGAAAAGCTTTCCATACACCAAAGTATTTACAGTAACAATTACTATAAGCATATAATTCTGAAGCAACAAAAGGCATTATAGCAAAAAACTGGTAACGAAGTAGATGCCCACCAGATGGAAATGGCTAAACAAGTTGTAGTACATGAAAGCAATGGAATAGTACTGTAGTGTAAGAAATAGTAGGATGATTATATAGAAGTTTGGGAAGACTTATATAGCAAAAAACTGGTAACGAAGTAGATGCCCACCAGATGGAAATGGCTAAACAAGTTGTAGTACATGAAAGCAATGGAATAGTACTGTAGTGTAAGAAATAGTAGGATGATTATATAGAAGTTTGGGAAGACTTATATCAGCGGTTCTCAACCAGTGGATCGCAACCCCTTGAGGGGTCAAATGGGGTCACCTAAGACCATCAGAAAACACATATTACTGATGGTCTTAGGAACCAAGACACCGCTCCTCTATCCATCTCCAGGCAGGTCTGCCCACATGAAGATACGCCCACATACGAGTATTAAAGGGTCGCGGCATTAGGAAAGTTGAGAACTACTGACTTATATGAACTGATGCAAAGTGAAGTAAACAGAACATGTCAATCAAGTCGATAAACAAGCATTTATTAAGTGATCATCATGTGCCAGCTGGGAAGCAAGGTCACACTGAGGATAGTGTGCCAGGCTTGGAGTCAGAGATACTGTAGTGGTAATGGAATTTAAAGATCTCCTTGTTTTGGCTTGTTTTAGGAGTTAAGTGTTAAAACTCAGAGCTTGTGAATCCCACTTGTGGGATGGACTTGTTGACATAAAGAGAGAGGGCTGAACTGGGAGGAGCTGGTGTGGTGGATTTAGAGACAGGCCCAAGCAGAGAGAAGGCCCAAGCAGAGAGGCCAGAAGAACTTTTGGGGAGCAGTATCGTGGAGGCAGAAAAAAGAGGAGAATTTCTGGGGGCCAAAGTTGCTGAGAGGGACTGCTGAGGGCCAGCTGGAGCTGCCCAGGACTTTTGAGAGCTGCCATCTGGAGCTGCCAAGAACTGAGGAGACATGACTGTGATACTGGTATTTTGTCTGTCTGTTTTGATGTTGTTTTGCCAGATTCATCTGCTGGTAAAGGACAGTGCTGTTGTTGCAGAGGTCCTGGAACCTTGCTGTTGGTTCAGAAGCTCTGAAGAAGGATTTTCTTGTTGTATGTGTACAGAAATCCTGGAAGAGGGTCTTGTGATGTTTTCAGGGTTCTGAGACTGTTCTGCAGGCAGAGAGTGAATTGATGAGGACACTGGCAATGTATATTTTGGCTTTGTTAAGCTTTGTCTCCCCAGGAACAGAGACCGCTGAGAGCTTGCCTCTTGTCAAGATGAAGAAAAGACCTCTCCTTGGGTATTAAATGCTGTGATGGTATCTTAACCTTGTTGTAGCTTAGGGGTAGATAGCCTTTGTGCTCTCCACTGCCCCTTTTAAGAAGGTGCTTGGCATTAACTGATGATAATTTTAATTCAGTTGTGATCCAGGGTTGGGAAACTTTTGACTCTTTGTACTTTGTGACAGACCAAATGAATGTGCTTTGTTTATGATTGGAAACTAATCTTCATTTGAGAAGAGAGACTATGTGACTGACTAAATGAATGTACTGCCCAGGGGTGGTGTAGTACTTTGATTCTACACTTTGTGATTGAACTGAGAACTTACTACCAAATGAATGTACTTTGTTTATGATTGGAAACTAATCTCCAGTTGAATACAGAGAAGACTTTGTGATTGACTAAATCAATGTACTGCCCAGAGGTGGAGTAGTACTTGGATCTTATTGACTTTGTGACTGAATCGAGGACTTACTAAATTATTGAATTACACATGGTGAATGCTGTATTTTGATTTCCTCTTTTCTGTGAATCTTTTGCCTTAATTTGTCACTGAATAAATGGAGAGTTATAATGCTGGTATTCTGAACCTTGGAAGTTGCCTTTGCTTGGCATTACAGATACTCATCTTCCTTAGCTCAAACCTGGTCTCAAACACTTACTTAGCTGCATGACCCTGATCGAGTTACTTAACTCTGTTTGCCCCAGTTTTCTCAACTGTAAAATAAGTTGGAGAAGGAAATGGCAAAGTACTCCAGTATTTTTGCCAAGAAAACCCCAAATGGGGTCATCAAGAGTTGGACTTGACAGAAAAATGACTAAACAACAATAAAAATGTGCCAGCTATTATGCTGAATGCTGAGGATACAAAGTAAGACAATAATCTGATTCCTGCCCTCAAGGTATTAGTATTCTAAACAATATATTTAATGACAACAACATTGTAAATACAAAGAACAACCACAACCTAACACAGAAAGCTAAATGCTGTAAAATTAGGAGTTTGGCCCCAAATAAGAAATACGAAAAGAAATCTCTCTTTGATTTTTTTAAGAGGTGACATACTATAAATTTGGGATACTGCATACAATCAATCTTTTTCCCATATGCTGGGGTATTGAATAAAAGTCATACTTTTTCCATATGTTGCTTGGATTGGCTGAATTGTTTTTTCCTCTTTTTCATTCTTTGTTAAAATGGATAAATCTCTTGGACAGGGAGCAGGAAGGGATATCTACTTTGGGAAATGTAGATGACATAAAAATGAAAGATTTCAATAAAAAATTATTTGAAAAATAAATCAAGGAATGACTGTTACTGAAAGCAATTCCTGACTAAGAAGTTCCTAAATAAGAATGACCATTTATGCCCTTCTACTGCTACGAGAACTTATGTTGCTCTTTGAGCCCCTGCCACAAAAATCTACCATCATCAGAGTCCTCTTCCCCACCTCTTCCATGCTGTCACTACCACCTAAGTCCCACTATTTACTAAATAAAAGTAATTTTTCCATTCCCAACCAAATAAAAGCAAATTTATAACTGCCATTGCTGCTGACGGAAATCTTTGCCTCCCAAGAATCATTATTTTGGATGCTATTAATAGAATTCCATCTCCAAGAACTGAAGGAAACATGTTTGATTCAGTTAAATAAAATACATATTTAATCTGACCTGGTTCCCAACTTCCAGTCTCTCCCTTTTATAATACATACTTCACACAGCTGCCAAATTTATCTTCCTAAAGCACCAGGCTGATCATGTCAATACCCTGCCTAAGAATCTTCAATGATTTTATTCTCTTCCCTTTAGGATAAAATACAAATTCATAAATCATCATTTAAAGCCCTTCGTGATATACTTCTTACTTTTCCAGATTTATTTCATATTACTTCCCTTACATACTCTTCAGATCCCAGCCATGCTGTCCTACTAGCCTTTCCCCAAAATTCACACCTTCCTCTTAACTTCATGCTTTTGCACAGGCATGCCTGAAATTCATTCCTTCTTTATATCCACCTCTCAGGCTCCCTAGTGTTTTCCTCCCTAGTTGTTAGTGTACATTCTCTACTTATTTTTAATTTACTTGTCTCTTTTTAGGTTATATCACTCAGGAGAATGAAAAGCTCCTTGGGGTGTTATACGTGTATATACACACATATACGTATGTACACAAGTATGTTGCTCTTCAGCTGTGTCCAACTCTTTATGACACCATTTGGGGTTTTATTTTTTATTTAACACCCCTCCCCCCCAAACACATGTAAAAACAATTTTTTACATTCTTTTTCTAAAATTTCCAATCCTTTCCTTCCCTTGCTGCCCTCCCCATTGAAAAGGCAAGCAACTGGATATAGGTTATACATATGCAGTCATGCAAAACGTATTTCTGGGTTAGTCATGTAAAAGAAAACACAGACCAAAAAAACAAACAAAAAATAAAAAAAAAGTTATGCTTTCATCTGCATTCAAATTCCATCAGTTCTTTCTCTCAGGATGGATAGATTTTTCACAAGTCCTTTGGAATTGTCTTGGATCACTGTATTTCTAAGAATAGCTAAGTCATTTACAGTTGATCATTATATAATATTGCTATCACTATGTACAATATTCTCCTGGTTCTACTCATTTCACTTTGCATCAATTCATGTAAGTCTTCCCAGGTTTTTCTTAAAGTATCCAGTTCACTAATTTTTTCTACTTAAGTAGTATTTTTTTCCAATTACATTTCAAGACAATTTTTAGCATTTATTTTTACAAGATTTTGAGTTCCAAATTCTTCTTCCTCCTTCCTGCCCCTCCCCTCTTCCTAAAATGGTAAGAAATTTGATATCATATAAAATATATTTCCATATTAGTCACAGTTGTGAAAGAAGAAACAGATCACAAGGGCAAAAAAACCACAAAAAAGAATAAAGTATTTGAAAAAATATGCTTTGATCTTCAATAAGAGTCCATCAGTTCTTTATCTAGATGTGGACAGCATTTTCCTCCCTGAGTCCTTTGTACTTGTCATGGATCACTGTATTGCTAAGAAGAGCTGAGTCATTCCTAGTTTGTTATCACCCAATGTTGTTGATACTGTGTACACTGTTTTCTTGGTTCTGCTCATTTCACTTTGTATCATTTTGTACAAGTCTTTCCAGGTTTTTCTGAAATCTACCTGTTCATTGCTTTTTATTGCACAATAGTATTTCATTACATCAATACACCACAGCTTGTTCAGTCATTCTCCAAATGATGGGCACCTCCTCAATTTCCAATATTTTTCCACTATGAAAAGGGCTACTATAAATATTTTTGTACATGTGGGTCCTTTCATATTTTTCATGATCTCTTTGGGATGCAGATCTAGTAGTGGTATTGCCGGATCAAAGGGCATGCTCGGTTTGGTTGCCCTTTGGACATAATTCCAAATTGCTCTCCAGAATGGCTGGATCAATTCACAACTTCACCAATAGTGTATTGGTATCCCTATTTTCCCACAGCCTCTTCAACACATATCATTTTCTTTTCCTGTCATATCAGGCAATCTGATAGGTGTAAGGTGGCACTTCAGAGTTGTTTTAATCTATATTTCTCTTATCAAAAGTGATTTAGAGGGGCAGCTAGGTGGCACTGGTCCTGGAGTCAGGAGGACCTAAGTTCAAATCTGGCCTCAGATACTTGACATTTATAACTGTGTGACCTTGGGCAAGTCACTTAACCCCAATTGCCTTGCCTTCCCCCCCCCCCAAAAAAATGAAAAGATGGGTCTTTATTGTGTGTGTGTGTGTGTGTGTGTTACTGTGTGCCACACTTTTCTTCACTTTTATAACAGCTGAGCTTACCACAATGCCTTGCATTTAAAGCAGGCACAGAATATATGGTTATAGAAAGAATGAATAATTGAACTCTTATTATGTTCAACTCACCAAGCTAGCAGTTTTGAGGAAACAGAAATAAAAGGACAGAGTCCCCATTGTCAAGGAGTTTGCAATCTACTTAGCAGGAATAAATAATACATATAGTACACAAAACGGGCAGGCACTATGAGGGATATTACCATAGCTGGAAGGCTCAGTTAAATTAGGTGTGAATAGTCCAGGAACCTTGCTCAGCCAGCTATCATAGAAGAGTATTATTTCCTTCCTCCATTTGTGAGTAAGCAAAAGAATGTGAGTGTCTTGATTAGTAAGAGTACCACAGTACAGTCTGTGGTCAAATCCCAGTTCTGATACTTATGTAAGCTTGAAAGAAGGGTAAGTCAACTCAACCTCTCTGGGCCTTAGTTCCTCACTTACAGAATGAGTGATTGGGCTAGATGGCCTCTGAAGCCCATTCTAGCTCTAGATTTCTATGTGCACCTTTCTGGATCTCAGTTCTTCAATTAAAAAAATGAGGGGCTTGGACCTGATACCTTTTAAGGTCCTTTACAGCTTTTAAAACTATGATTCTAGTTAGTTTAAAACTACCATGTCTACTATCAAGAAGCTGTAGGTCTTAGCTCCAAGTTGTCAGTTGCTTATTGTCCTATGGGCTAGGATCTTCTTTGGAGGGAGGGAGGCAAGGCAATTGGGGTTAAGTGATTTGCCCAAGATCACATAGCTAGTAAGTGTGTCAAGTGTCTGAAGCTGGATTTGAACTCAGGTTCTCCTGACTCCAGGGCCGGTGCTCTATTCACTGTGCCACTGAGCTGCCCCTGGCTGTGGTCTTCTTTAACACACTGGTCCTTATGTCCCTACATTAGGAGGTAATGTACTTTCCAAGGATGTACACGTTAATAATGAGGTTGACACATGCATTGCCAGAGCCAGGTCAGTGTTTGGGAAGCTCCAAAAGAAAGTATGGGAGAAAAGAGGTATTGGATTGACTACCAAACTAAAGGTCTACATAGCCGTTGTGCTGATCTCACTGCTGTATGCCTGTGAAACCTGTACAGTATACCAGTGCCATGCCAGGAAACTGAATGGCTTCCATTTCAATTGACTTAAGAAGATTCTGAAGATCACCTGGCAGGATGAGGTACCAGACACTGAAGTTCTTACTCAAACTAAACTGCCAAGCATTCATACTTTGCTTCAGAGAGTGCAACTCTGATGGGCTTGCCACGTTGTTCGAATGCAAAATGTAGCTTGCCAAAAGGTCTATTTTATGGAGAACTCACACAGGGTGAGAGTGTTCATATGGTCATCAGAAGAAGCAATACAAGGACACTCCCAAGGTCTCTCTTAAGAACTTTGGAACTGACTGATTGTGTATCACGGAGACACTGGCAAAGGACTGCTCAGCATGGTGTGCCCACTTCAGAGAAGGTGCTGTCCTCTATAAGCAAAGTAGAATTAAAACAACTCAAAGGAAATGCAGGATGCACAAATGTAGAGACCACCTCAAATATTCACATAGACTATTTGTGCCTGTCCTGTGCTAGACCATCCTGAACTCCTATTGGTCTGATGAGTCACAGTCAGATGTGCTGAAAGTTAGGAGGTAATTAAATTGTTTAGTAGAAAAAGTCCTAAACTGGGAATCAGGAAACCTAGGTACTAGTTTCCGACCTGCTACTAGCTGTAAAACTAGGAGCAACTTTTACTGACACCAGTTTCCTCATCTAGTAATATGACAGGGTTAGACCAAATGATCTCATGTCCTGTTCAGTGCTAAATTCTATAATCTGGATTAAAAATCTGTTAGATCTGTGTGCTGAATGATGAACTCAAATATAACTGCAGTTAAGCCACACTTTTACATATTTATTACTACAAGCTTTTCTATCAAATGTGCAGATTTATGCAAAAATACATTATTATTCTGAACCAAAGACCCTGGAGTTGCTGCCTTTTAAGTATTATTATGTAGCTCTGTGTTTTATTTAAATATAGTTTATACTCAGTATCCAACAAGATGATGCCCCAAAAGTCAAGTACTATTTATTTTGAACTGGGGGAAAGAGAGAAAACATACCAAATATACCAACTACCAATCTGTTTTGGACTTATACCAACTGTAATAATGATATTTTGGGGCTACTTTCTTATATTTCCTCCTGAATGTCATGATAGCTAGAATCAGTCAGGGTCCTCAGCTAAAGAATCTTTTTTTTTTTTTTAAGCTCAGAAGGCAGAGTTATAGTAAGAATCACAAGCAATCTTGAAAAGGGCATATATAAAGGTCAACGGAATTCCCCTCCCCTCAAAAGATAAGGACTTCAGTTCTGTTAAACATACTGTAACATTTTTCTGGCACAGAATGGGAAATGAGAATACATTGTATATAGCTGTGTTTGTAATGCAGTTGCCCTATACTTTTGGAATATTTGCTTTTAAATGTCATTTGCAGAAATAGTCGCAATCCAAATGATTAGAGTTTAAAAGTGCCCCATGACTTTGAAAACCTTGTATGATCCATTCCAAAATATAATTTAAATGACTTTTTTGGATTATCTACTGCTTTGAATTATCCACATGACTGCTTTCCTTCATTAGCACAGATAATTGGGAGATTACTATTTCAATTTTACTTGTCCAGAATACTGAATTTCAGCACAATTACAGCAGAACCAAGTGACTTCTTTTATATCCTATATGATAACTTTTCATGATCTGAATATACCTATTTATGCAAACACTGTATATACAGTGGCTTTTTAACATTTGAACCAGATTGTAGCAGAGCTTAGAGCTGTCAACATTTTTTGAGAAGTAATTTTCTTAATTTTCTAATGTATTTTATACGTTACTTGGGTGTTTAATACATACATAACATTGTGAGACCTTTTAAAAATTATTTAAAATTTTTCTTTCTTTCTACAATTATCTTTCTTACTTTCTACAGTTATCTTTTGTGCAAATGTCAAATGACTAAGGTACAAATGTAACGGACTTCAAAATTCAAGTCTTTGTTCATCAAATAGAGTTTTTCTAAAGTTCTGGAAAATACCCAATGTTAAACAGGAAATATGAATAAGTATTGATGGCAAAAAGCAGTTATGAACTAGCAATCTATCTAGTGACCAGGAATTCTTAACTATTTTTTGTGTGATGGATCTCTCTGACAGTTTGTCGAAGCCTATAATAAGTATGTCTTACAATAATCTTAACTCAATAAAACATAGAAATCTGTCTATTTATCAAGTTCCTAGACCCCAGGTTAAGAACTCCTGCTATATAGGACCACAGAGGTCGAATGGGAAGGTCCCCTCTGGAGTTATCTAATTAATCTCCTCTTACTACAGAATAGGAAAGGGAGGCCCAGTGAAAGTTAAGTGATTTATCCAAGTGATTTGAACCAAGGCCCATTGCTCTTTCCAATGTACTACATTGCTTGGTTTGACTTCTTTAAACTACCGTGGCTAAAAGCTAATTACTGGCTTAGTACTGGGGGAAAAAAAGTGGTGGTGGAGTATATGGATAGTGAGGCAGGGTTTTGTTTTAAAAACAACATACAAGCAAATTCTGATTAGGCTAGATTCTATTTGAAGGACATTGGGAAGACCCAAGAGAAACCTGAAAACGGAAAATAAATGTGGTCAAGGATAATCCTCTGTATTATTTTTATTTTTTATTTCTGGAGGAAGGCAGGTAAGTGTCGAGACCCAGGATTTCGGTCCAGTGGGGAACTCCTTGTATGGCAGCTCCCTCTACCGATGCAGACAGGGGCTGAATTAAAAGGCAAAAAGAGTTTTCGAATCAGCCTGCAACTTTTTGAAATTTAAATGCTCGACATTTCACGTAGGCTTCACTAGGTATGTGTGTTTAAAATTTAAAAGCACAAACCAAAATTTTAAAATAAACCAAAGACGTCATCTCTTGCATTCACCTTTAGAGCAGGGTTTCTTAACCTGGGGTGCATGACCTCTTAAAAAACCAATTTTGGGGGAGGATAACTATTTCGTTGTAACTGGTTTCCTTTGCAATCCTATGGATTTTATTTTATGCACTTTTAACGATATGATTCGTAGAGGGGACTTAAAGGCGTCACCAGACTGGCACAGAGTTAAGAGCCTTCCCCCCAAGTCCCCTTAAGGGTTTGCGGGGACTTTCTCTACTCCCTCCCCCGCCCCCATCGCCTGTCCCGCTCCCGCCGTCCCTTCCACCCAGGGGCGGCTCAGGCCTGGAAAGTGGGGGCCGGCTCCTCTCACCTGGATGCCCGGTTTCTGCAGGTTCTGCACGATATAGTCCAGACGGCGGCCCACACTGTTCTTGGCCTCAGCTGCCGAATTTTTGGTGCTGTTGACCTTCACGGTAACCAGCGCCCGGTCGGGGCCGCACGACATCTCGGCCGAGCCGCTCACGTGCACCTCGCGGGCCGGATTTTGGGCTGATGCCGGTGCCGAGGACACGCACAGGGGCAAGTGGTTGTTGAGGTTCGGCAGCGTCTCCCCAGCGGCGCCCGAGAAGCCATCCCGGCCCCTCTCGGTTAGCGGCGCCAGCTCGGCAAACACCCGGGACACGGTAGCCGGCGGCCAAGGCATGGGAGTCGACCTTAGGTCCCCATGGCAACCGAGGCCTAGGGCGTCCTGGAAGGAGAACTGGGACGCGATCGACTGCGGGCGCGTGTCCCTGGAGTCTTCGCTATCGCGCAGGGAATGACGGGAAGACCTTTCTCTCTTCTGCGGAGCCAGCGCTAGCGAGCTCTTCCCGTGGCGCTTTCGCTGCATCTGGGGCAGCTTGGGGAACTTGGGGAAGAACATAAACGGGACTGAGGAGAGCCCTTCTGACGTGATTCCTGTCATCTTATATCCATCGACCCCAGTGGGCCTCTCCCCGGGACGTCTTCTGTTGCGTGCAGGCGTACATCACATTGTGATGGCTCTGGGCCCTTGTCTTGTAATACAATGGGTAGGGCGGGGTTTGGAGAATCCGGGCCATTTTACAACCTTCCTCCTCCCTGCGTCCTGGCTTCTTTATTGGCATCTTAGAAAATGGGTTGGGTTGGATGACCTCTAAGGCCCCTTCCAGCAGGAGCATGTTAGTAAGTGGTCAGTGTTCGGGACACACACATTTTAAAATTTAATCTGCGTTATTGACGCTTTCTTGAGGCTAGACGGTCAACCAAACAATCGGTCAAGCCTGGACCTCGAAAACCTGGTTCCTGCACATCCCTGCTTCCCAGCTCTCAATCTGTGATTCTATGAACTCTCTTGCTTGAACTATTGCAATAACCTCACTGATCTCTCCCTAGCCAATCTCCTCCAATTCATCCTCCATAGTCCTGTGAAATGATAATGGCACTCTTTTACTCAAGGAGATCCAGTGACTGCCTTGTACCTCTAGGATAAAATACAAACAGCCCTTGACATACATATAAAGTCCTTCACACGCTGGTTCTAATCTATTTTTACAGATTGATTTTTACATCTTTTCCGTATTTATTCCGACCAAACTAGGCTACTTGCTGCTTCCCCTTACACATATTCTATCTCTGGCTCACTTATCTCTTAGCCAGTAATGTTTTCTCTCTTCACTTCTGACTTTTGGAATCCATACTTCACTTCAAGGGTTAGCTCAAGTGCTAGCTCTTATGAGAGGCCTTTTCCTTATTCTGTTGTTAGTGTCCCACTCCCCAAATGTACTACCTGTTTATTTTGTGTACTTATTTCCTCCTCCTAAGAAGTTGCCACAAAAGCTTTATATACATCATCTCATTTAAAGTGCACAACATTCTTTCATTTAAACCTTATAACAACCCTTTCAGGTAGATACTACAAGAATTTCCATTTTACAGATGAGGAAACCTAGGCATTGAGAAATTAAGTGACCTATGCATGGTAATATATCTAGTGACTGAAGTAGGATTTGAACAAGATTTTCTTGTGGCCAAGTCTGGTATGCTATCTACTATTTTATGCTGATCCATGTAATATAACCTCTTCGAAGGCAGGGATATTATATCTCTGTACTAGTTGGGACCTACTATAGTACCTGACACATAGTAGGTACTTTATGCATGTTTGGTGCCTTAAATTGTATTGAGTTGGTGGTGGAACTTGGAAGCCAGATTAAGGGTTGGTAGTTCACTAACATTTATATTTCTGTTATGGGAATCTGAAGATCTTCCCTGCCCCTAGGCCCTTTGATAGGCTTAAGTGGCTCTGAGAACCTTCCCTGATTTGAAAGTATACATGGAGCCTGTGGGGAGAGCCTTGTTCTTCAGGAATGCCCATACCTTGTTGCTTTGTGATTGGGCAGTGGGTCAAGAGGGCTGTGACATTCTCTGATCCAGGAGAAGGCTATATATACATGCCCTGATATGAAGTTTTGCTTTGGGGCTCACTTTGGGAAGAGTTGTGTGATTTGGCCAGAGGAGCCTCTGGGAAGCCGCTGGCTTTGAAAACCCAGATGTTGGTGCTTCCCTCTCTGGTAACTGAATAGGTGTGGGTGTAATGGTCAGACAGTCTGCTGATCTGTTTCTTTGTCTGCTTATAATTTGTGCTTGTAACTTGTGTTTGTATTCTCTGAAGTTCAGGGTGCTGACTTTTTCCCCTGAACTAGGTAAATGATATATGTTTCATTGATTAAAGTGAGACTGTTGATCCATTTCGAGTTGCTTTCCTTTAGAAAAGCAGATCTAAGAACCTGTGCTAGCAGCCATCCTGGGTAGGCTAAGATGCTTGCTGATATAATTTCTTAGAACACACTTAAAGAGCTGAAATAATGACTAAAAGTCCCATGTTACTCCCTCTGACATATACACATGTTAATCAACTAAAAATCATTTACTAAATAACACCTATAGTACAAAGATACTAGTAATACAAAGAAAAAAATAAGGCATCTTTCATTCTCTCTGATCAGTATCTAATCAATCCATTGATTCAGTCCTTTAATGTGTTATAAATTCACAGTGTTAAATAAGTGTCAATCCTGGTCTTAAATGACCAAACATCACAGAGGTTATGTAACTGCGTTGTTAACTCTAAAAATACCAAATTGCTGATGCAGGTTATCACAACAAGGAACTCTGAAATAACAAAATAAAACCAGAGAGCTAATAGTGGTCATAAGCAAAAAGCTTTCTTTATTCCACTGGAGGAGGGAGACTAAACACATGTACTGGGGTCTTCTCTAGTACGGGACCTGCTTTAGTGTGGGCAAATCTCAATACATATACTAGTGGTACACTGATAATAAGGGGTAACAAACAATGAGACAAGTTTGATTGGTAGCAAGGCTTCATAACGAGAGCATGGGTATTGCAGGTGCTTTCTGAGGTCAGGAGCACCTGGTTCTGATGTGAAACAATTCTGGGATTTTGCTCTGGCTCAGTTCCTCCAAAGGGTGAACATAAAAGGATTGTTGTTATGCCAACCTTAGGGCACAGCTTGCTTGCTGGGCCTTAGCTCTGGAAAACAGGGTGTCCCTTAATAGTTAAAAAAAGAGAGGTGTGTTCTTGGCATGGGGATCTCGACATTGGTATAATCAAATTTCAAAAGAACCCAATATAAACTCTTCCTACCATGACCGCTCCTTTCCAGGTCAGTCTTTAATAAAAACTATTTTCTGAACCAACACTTGTGGCTAATAAAGAGAGTTGGGGGAAAGATTTTCTTTCTCCCTACCTCAGGTTTATGGATTAAAGGAAAGTGGGGGAACACAAAATGACTGGTTGGATGATCCTAGCCCTACTTTGATCCTCATTCCAGGCATGTGGGATGTCCAGTGCAAAGACGTGAAATGGGTCATGGAATGTTATATAGGAAAAAGTGAGAAAAGTCCAGTTTGGGTGAATCATAGAGTATGGGAAGAAAGTAAGGTCCACTGAGGCTGGAAATACAATTTGGGACCAGGTTTTGAAGGGCTCTTGTTCACAGTACAGTAGTCTACACACCTTTCTTTCTTCTAATTCTTTTTTTCACATACCACTAGAGGTGATTGTAATAGACTACTAGATTCTATTTTTTTGAAACCTCCCAGCCCAGATAGTAAATTTTTCCTAGGTTTCTCTTGAAAAGGTCAGAAATCAGCAAGGTGGATTTCATTTGATTGTTTCTTGGGTATATCTCACATCTTTCTCTTACAATGAGAATACACTTATCTCTCTCCCTCTGCAACCTGCTTCTCTCCCCCACACCCCACCCCAAATGCTTCTCCCTTAAGTGATCTTTCTATTTTTTCACGGCCTAGAGAGTAATCAAAGTGAAATTACTCTGGTTCTACTTCTAAGCTGGAGAAACTGTTCCCTGCTGACATTCTCTGCCATCATTTTCTTCTATCCTGTAAGCTTCTGAAAAGATTCATGGATAAACATGGTGTTCAGGTATCAAGTCCCAGATTGTTGCTTGGAATATTTTTCTGTTTGTCAAATAGGTTGGAGTTTACCCCCAATAAATGCCAACAAATGCCTCTCCTAGATATCCCAGAGGCATGGTACTTACTTATCCTTTTGAAATCATCTAGTCCACATTTGTAGGAGAAGATAACTCTTCGGTTGTATGCTGCTGGTAGTCTCCTTGCATCAGTGACCTCTGGCCTTATCTTTCTAAATGAATTTTATCTGTGATTCCTTTTGCAATCAGGTTTTTGGTAAGCCTTTGTTTCTGGGAGATGTAATGGGAAGTTCTTTCTTTACTTCTAACCATGGTCTTGACTTTTGTCTTGCCACTGGACTTTCGTGACTCTGGAGGAGAGAGTGGGGCTAATAGCTTTGCACAGCTCTGTCTCATTTAAATTCAACTCATGCAAGTCAAGATACCCTTGGGATGTCATTTATCCTCTTTAAGGATAAAGGATGAACAACAACTATGGACCATATCCAAGACAACGTTCTGCAACTGTCAAAGTTGGATTTTCCCTGTTGTAAATCACATTATCCAGATATAGTCCATTCCACAAACAGTTTTGCCCTTTCTGGAAAATGCTCATAATCTGCCTATTTATTTTTTCTCTTAGTAGCAATTCGTTGTTATATTAGCTTCCTGTGGCACTGCAAAATTCTGCTCACTTGTGCCATCCTCATCTAGTCTACTTCCTTAGATTTCAGTCCTTTTTTTAAGGACCAGTTCTGTCAATTGATGCCAAAATTAGCTTGATTTTTCAATGCATTTTAAAATTTGGGTTCTTTTGGTGCTGATTTCACTCTGTAGTAGACTGTCCACATGTATGACAAAATCAAGGCTTTTCCCTTTGGGACTGAAAAATAGACTTATTATATTTGCTTTGCATCTTAGTCATTCAAAACTTTACTGTCTCATTTTTGTAAGCACCCCTGCTGTTTTTTTCCTTCAAGATTTGCAATCTTTAGATTCCTTATAAATGTAGCATTTGTTGCTTTAATGCTGTCCAGCACATTATTCTTTTAAAAAATTTTCTCAGATGCTTGCTAGTGCTATAGTAACTCAGTTAAATGACAGATCCAGGTTTCCAGTGATTTTTCCATAGGGAGAATGGGTCCTTTTCTGTTAGGATTTCTAGCTTAAGCCTTTAATTTCTCTTCATTTCAAGAGATCATCACCACACCTGATCATGTATCTTTTTCAAACTTAAGCATTTTATTTCATTCACTGGCAAGCTCTCTCTGCTTCTTATTGGTTCAAATTGACTTAATAAATCCTCCTATTTAGGGAGTGTTTGTGATCAATTTCTTGTACTGTCCCTAGCTGTTATGTTAGGAATTTTTGAGTGATCAGATATTTCTAGCATCTTAGAGTGTGGTCTCTCTTATTGTAATTGTAGGTGATCACTTCATATTTCCCTAAATCTCTTAAATCTTTTTTATTTTCATTTTGAAGAAATAGGCAAAGAAGGGATCTACCAAGTTCCTTTTATGATACAAATTTGGTGCTGATATGTAAACCAGGAAAAGCAAAAACAGAGTAAGAAAACTATAGAACATTTTCCTTGAGGAATATTGATGTAAATTTTTTTTTTTAATAAAGTACTAACAAGGAGATTACAGCAATATATCACAAAGATTATACATTATGACCAGGTGGGCTTTATACCAAGAATGCAGGGCTGGTTCCGTATTAGGAAAAACATCAATGCAATTGACCATCAATAACAAAAACCAACAAAAACCATACAATTATCTCAAAAGATAAAGAAAAAGCTTTTGACAAAATGCAACACTTATTCCTATTAAAAACACTAGAAAGAATAGGAATTATTGGAACATTCCTTAAAATGATAAGTAGTATCTATCTAAAACCATTAGTAAGCATTATCTGTAATGGGAATAGACTTCTAGCTTCCAGTCTTCCCAATAAGTTCAAGGGTAAGCAAGAATGTCAATTGTCACTTCTATTATTCATTATACTAGAAATGCTAGCTATAACAATAATAAAAGAAAAAAGAATCAAAGGAATTAGAATAGAATGAGGAATAAAACTCACTTTGCAGATGATATGATAGTATACTTAGAGAAACCTAGAGTATCAATTAAAAATAATTAGCATAATTAGCAACTTCAGCAAAGTTGTAAGATAGAAAATAAACCCACATATAACATCAGCATTTCTATATACTACCAACAAAGCCCAGCAGCAAGAAATAGAAAGAGAAATTCCATTTAAAATAACTGTAGACAATATAAAATACTTGGGTATCTGTCAAGACAAACACAGGAACTAGGTGAACACAATTACAAAACACTTCACACAAATCAAGTCAGATCTAAACAATTAGAGAAATATTAATTGCTCATGGCTAAACCAAGATAATGACATTAAAATGAGAATTCTGCCCAAATTAATTTAATTATCTGGTACCATACCAATTAAACTACCAAAATTATTTTATAGAGCTAGGAAAAATAATAATGAAATTTGTTTGGAAGAACAAAAGGTCGAGGATATCAAGGGAATCAATGAAAAAAAAAGTGAAGGAAGTTGACCTAGCAGTACCAGATTTTAAACTGTATTACACAATGGTAATCACCAAAACAATCTGGTATTGGCTAAGAAACAAGAGTGGTGGATTAGTGGAACAGATTAGGTATACAATACACAGTGGTGAATGACCATAGTAACCTAGTGTTTGATAAATGCAAAAATGCCAACTTTTGAGACAAGAACTTATAATTAGACAAAAATTTCTGGGAAAACTGGAAAGCAGTTTGGCAGAAACTAGGTATAAACCAACATCTCACACTGAATACAAAGAAAAGGTCAAAATGGGTACATGATTTAGAATAAAGGGTAATATCATAAGCAAATTAGAGGAGCATGGAATATTTTGCCTGTCAGATCTATGGATAAAGGAAGAATTTATCACCAAACAAGAGATAGAGAACATTATGGGATGTAAAATTGATAATTTTGATTACATTTAAAGGGTTTTGCTCTACCAAAACCAATGTATCCCAAGATTAGAAGGAAAGTGGGAAAATGGGAAATTTTTTTTTTACAGCATGTTTCTTTGGTAAAGGCTCATTTCTCAAATATACAGAATACTGACTCCAATTCATACAAACATGAGTCACTTCCCAGTTGATAAATGGTTAAAAGATAGAACTGGCAGTTTTCTGAAGAAGAAACCAAAACTATTTATAGTTATATAACAATTGCTCTAAATCACTATTGATTAGAAAAATGTAAATTAAAATTGTTAATATGACAGAAAAGAAAAATGATAAATGTTAGGAGGATGTGGAAGGAATATTAATGCACTAAAACTAATGGAGTTGTGAATCGATCTAACTATACTGGGTAGCAATTTGTAACTATGCCCAAAGGGCTATAAAACTGTGCATATCCTTTGACCCAGAAATCTCACTACTAGGTCTATATGTCAAAGAGAATTTTTAAAAAGGAAAGGAATCTTACAAAATACAAAAATATAGCAGGTCTTTTTGTGGTGGCAAAGAATTGGAAATTGAAGGAATACCCATCAGTTGGGAAATGACTGAATAAGTTGTGATATATTATTGTGATGGGACACTACTGAGCTATAAGAAATTATGTACAAGATGGTTTCAGAAAAACCTGGGAAAAACCTGGGAAAACATAAATTCATGCAAAGTGAAGTGAGTAGAACAAGGAGAACATTCTATCTCAGTAACAGCAATATTATATGATGATCAATTTGAATGACTTAACCGTTCTTAGCAATTTAGTGAACCAAGACAATTCCAAAGGACTTATGATGAAAAATGCCATCCCCCTCCAGAGAAAGAAATGATAAGATCTGAATGCAAATCAAAGGATACTTTTTAAAACTTGATTTTTCTTTTTGGTTTGTGTTTTTTTTTTTTTTTTTTTTTTTGCAGTGTGGCTAATATGGAAATATGTTTTGCATGATTGAGTATGTGTTAAAAATGTTTGTCTTCTCAATGGGGGGGAGGGCAGGAAAGATGAGAGAAAATTTGAACTCATAATTTAAAAAAATGATGTTAAAAGTTGTTCTTACTTGTAATTGATAAAAAATATATTAAAAAACCCCTTTTCATGAAAAAATCCTTATTTCTATACTTTTAGAGTTAGAAGTCCCTTTAGGTTTTTAATATCCCTTACTTCACAGTATATTTTTAAAATTTTTGGCTTTTATTTTATTCAGACTTTTTTTTGGAGGGAAGAAGGCAAGGCAATTGGGGCTAAGTGACTTGCCCAAGGTCACACAGCTTGTAAGTATATCAAGTGTCTGAGACTGGATTTGAACTCAGTTCTTCCTGATGCCAGGGCTGGTGCTTTATTCAATGAATCACCTACCTGCCCCTTGCTTAGATTCTTGTTAAAACTAATGTCAATATAACTGATGCAAATAGCAAATACAATGATGCAATGGCATATAGTAACAAAAGCATTAAAATAAACATGCAAATTCAAACAATATATGGGATTTTGTCATAATGATAACAGAAACATGCACTTATATTTTGAATGTGAAAAAGCATACTTTCACTGCATTAAATGCCATATTTATTTATCAGAATAATCCATATTACTTTAACTCCAAGCAGAAGTGATTAACAGTGTAATACTATTGTAGGTAACATTAATAATACAACAATAATCAACTGTATTCACAAACACAACACATTTAGAATCCTATGTAATATAGTAGATTGATCTCAAGAAAAGAAAATCCCAAGAGAAAAAAAATCAAAGTCTAAACCAAAAATGAATAATTCTAGTTAAGATAACATTTCAAGAATCAGAAGAAAAACATTCAGCTGAAGAAGGAACTATCCTTTTCTTTTTTTTTTTTAAATTTTATTTTAGTTTGCATCATTCATTTCTATAAGATTTTGAGTTACATATTTTCTCCCCTTCTTTCCCCTACCCACCACCCCAAAACA
>CM053586.1:137986662-138005886 GCA_028646515.1 Pseudochirops corinnae
CTATGGCCTGTAACTAGTTCATATTTTTCTTGGAAGCTTTTGGTACAGGAGTTCTGACTGTGTTGTCTTCCTTCCATTCCATGCTTTGATCCTTTTTGTCCCCAAAAAAGGAATCTAAAGTTGGATTGCTGTGCTTGCTTTGCTTCCTTTGCCTGCTCATGTTGCCAGTCAATTAATTTGACTTTTGAGCTCTTTGCCACAGTAGAACTCTGCTTCCAGAGGGGAGAGCTTTGTCCCAAATCACTGGGGTTTTTGCAGCTGCCAGAGCTATTAGGAGGCCACCATCTCTACAGCCCCCACCCACTTTGGCTCACTGGTCACACACCTCAGGACCACCACCCAAGACTGTGATCCTGATCCAGGCAGGTTAAGGCAAGAGCACTTAGCCTCTGAATGATTGCTTGGCCCCCCTGCAATCTGCAGGCCAGGAGCTCTGAAGAAGCCATTGGAGGTGACTGAACAGCCACCAACTCTGCAGCTTCAGGCTCTAGGGGCACAGGGGTGGACCTGCTCCTCTGTCCCCCCAAATTCAGCTGAGTTCCACTGACCTTTCACTTTGTCTTTGGCATTTGTGGGTTGATAATTCTGGAAACTGCCACAGCTGCTGGTGATTCACTTTCATGAATGCTCCAGCTGGACTAGTTGGGCGGCCCTGGGACTAAAACCATGAGTTCATGCCAGGCTGGGCTTGGCTCCCAGTGTGCAGCCCTGAACCCTTCCTGTCTGCCTGCTGGGGTGCCTTCAGCAGGAGCTTTGTTTCTCTGTCACTTTGTGGGTCCTGGAGCTCTAAAATTTGTTTAGAGTCCTATTTTATAGGTATTTGAGGTGGTTATGGGGGGAGCTATGGAGTTTTCCCGCTTCTATACCACCATCTTGACTCCACCCCCCCAGGTTTGATATTATTAAAATCACTGCTTCTTTCAGGACTCTTGAATTCAGGGTCTGAGGTTGACTATATGTGTCTTATTGGAAAGTGGTGACTGAGTTGGTGGCAATGGCTTTACTCGCTTGGCACATGTTGCTTCTTGTCACTCCTTCAGAATTCCTTTCACCTTCAGATAAACTGATTTTTGTTCCATTCTGAGTGAATATTTGTCGTAAAAAATCGACCACCCAAGGGAGGGAACAACAAAAGTGAACCCGAGGCTAATTGCATTACAGTTAACTTCCAGCCTGTTCATTGCTTTGATCAGAGTTTTGAAGTCTTTCAGAGAGGTTTTCTTTCACATTATTATTATGTGCATTGTGTATATTATACTCTTGGCTCTAATTTCTTGGCATCAATTCATACAAATCTTCCCAAGTTTCCCTGAATCCATCATATTTATTATTTCTTATGGCACATTAATGTTCCAGGTGGTTCAGTGGATAGTGTTGGGCCTGGAGTCAGGAAAACCTGAGTTCAACTCTGGCCCTGAATACTTATTAGTTGTGTGACCCTGGACAAGTCACTTAACCTCTGTTTGCTTCAGTTTCCTCATCTATAGAATGAGAATAATGATAGTATCTATCTCCCCAGGATCAAACAAGATAATATTTTTAAAGAACTTAGCCTGTAAATTGAAGTGCCTGGCATGTAGTAGGCACTCAATAAATGCTCCTCTTTTCTCCTGTCCTCTCCTCTCTTGTCCTATCCTGTCCTCTCCTTTTCTTTCTGCTTTCCCTTTTCTCACTCCCTTCTCCTTCCCCTCCCCTTTTCCTTCCTTCCTTCCTTCCTTCCTTCCTTCCTTCCTTCCTAATTGAATGATACCTATTTTGTTTTCAGTTCTATGCTACAATAAAAATAGTGCTATAAATCTAGATCCATTACTCCTGTCCTTGACCTTCTTGGGGTATATGATTGTAGCAGCAAGTACTCTAGCATATCCAGTATGGCTGCTAGGAAAAGGTTCTTTGATCTGCTTTTCTAAAGGAAAGCAACTCAAAGATGGTTAATAACGTTACTTTAATCAAACAAACATATATCATTTACCTAGTTCAGGGGGAAAAGTCAGCACCCTGAACTTTGGAGAATATAAACAAAAGTTACAAGCAGACAAAAATACATATAGAGAAAATAACACAATTCAGCAGACAGGGCTTCTAGCTATCTGACCATTACATCTATACATAGTTAGTCACCAGAGAGAGAAGCACCAGCACCTGGGTTTTCAAAGCCAGGAGCTCAATGGCTGCCCAGAGTCTCATTTGGCCAAATCACACAACTCTTCCCAAAGTGAGCCCCAAAGCAAAACCTTGCCTCAGAGGTGTATATATAGCCTTCTCCAGGGTCAGAGAACATCACAACTCTCAAGACCTACTTGACTACAAAGGAAAAAAAGTCATACCTTTCTGAAAAACAAGCCTCCCACCACAGGCTCCAGGTGAGCACCTGCCCCCCATTAGGGTGCAGAGTATATTTTCAAATCAGGAAAGGTCCTCAAGTTCAACTTAGGCTTATTAAGGGGCAGGGAAGATCTTCAAATTTCAATTACCATTATAATGATCAATAGTAGAATTGAAGGGTGAAAGGGTGTGTGTGAAGATTTCTTGAGTATAGCTCCAAATTTTTTTTTGATGTTTGAACCAATTCACAGATCCACCAGCTATGCATTAGTGTGTCTGTCCTTCCATAATGACTATTTTACTCTTGTGTCATCTTTTCCCAATCTCACAAGTGTAAAGTAGAAACTTAAAGCTGTTTTAATAGTTATTTCTCTTATTATTAGTGTTTTATAGCATTTCTTAATTTAGAACTACCTATTCACATCTTGAAGAATCCCTGGGGAATGCCTTTTTCTTATATAATTGTTTGAATTCTTTATATATTTAAGTGGGATTTTAGTATAGTAGCAATTCATTCTGATGATTATTATGTCACTCTGTAGTATTTTATCAATTCTTTAGAAATGATGCAGTAATTTCAGATAAAATTCTCCTTATAAAACATTGTGTACTTGGTTCTTATCTAGGATTTGAAAAGATAGCATAAAGTAAGTCATCAGCAAAAAGAAGTATTATGAGTTTATAATAAGCTCATTTACTTTTGATCAAAATTTGTAAATTGAAGTACTCTTACTTCATATTCTTCAAATCAATATGAGCCTTTTAAGAAATCTTGGTTGGAATTTATAAGTACCTCAATTGTACTCTGTACCCTCCAAAAGTCAGATCAACATAATTAAAAAAAAAAGATGAACTCTTAATGGGTACTGATTTTAGAGACTATTACCATAGTGAGCTGAATATGTTCAAATCAGATGCTATTATTAGCAAAACTTCTGACTATATATTCCCCTGAAGAAAAGGGTTCCAGCTTTGTCAGGCTGCTCTTTTAATCTCCTTCACTGTCCATTGGAGAGAATTAGGGTTTTCTTTGAAGGAGAAGCCTGTAGCTCTTTTAACCCTCCCACTTGGCCTTAGCATTCATTTTCTGGTAAGGTTCCATCTTTTTAAAAAATTAAACTTTTAAAAATAATTAGGCATTTTTTATTTTTATTTTTTCCCTTTATCCCCCCTCAAAAAACCAAAAGAAGAAAAAAGGCTTTGTATCAAATATATATAGTTAAGCAAAACAAATCCTTATATTGGCCAGTCTGTTTCTACATATATTTAGTCTATCATTCCTCTATCAGGAAGTGGATAGCATTCTTCATTACCTGTTGTTTGGAATTATACTTAATCATTGTGTTGATCAGAAGAATTCCTAAGTCTTTTAAAACTGTTTGATTTTATCATGTTGTTCTTATAGTATAAACTATTCTTCCAGTTCTGCTAACTTCACTCTGTATAAGTTCATACAAGTCTTCATAGGTTTCTCTGAAGCAATCTTTCATAATTTCTTACAGGACAATAGTGTTTCACTACATTTATAGACCATAGTTTATCAATTCCTCCAGTGATGGGCAGGTGAGGAGGCATCTTTAGGGCTACTTAGTATTTTATCTGTCATCCGCTCTGTGAGAGAGAGAGAGAGAGAGAGAGAGAGAGAGAGAGAGAGAGAGAGAGAGAGAGAGAGTGTGTGTGTGTGTGTGTGTGTGTGTGTAGTGTCATTTGTTTTAGTAAGCCTCTCTCTTGCTCTTGCAGTGTAGAGTGCATGGCTCTTTCAATCAGCTCAGCCAAAGTCTATGAAGTGTTCCTCCTTGTATTCAGGCTATTCCAAAACGTAACACGAAAAATGTCTGAATTTGACTTTATTTCTTTTTCACTTCATGTTCACTATGCTATACTATATTGCCTCTATATTTTGCAGTTAGAATTTTGAGTTCTCAGTTTTTTTCACTGTCATAACTCTGGCAGACCACAAAGCTATAACTTGTACAGGCAACTGGGGTTCCCTTTTTGTGGTAAATGCTGTCCCTATGCTGTACCTCATGACTCCATTTTGAAGATTAGAAAATTGATGTTCTTAGATGCAAAGTGACTTATACCCATGGTTACATGTCAGGGATGGGATATGAATCCAGGTTTCTCCTGACTCTAAATTCAGGCTCTTCCTACTATTCCCATTTCTGTGCCTTTGCAAATAATGAAACAATCCCTATTCCAAAGAAATAAAGCAGCTTCACCTGCTTTCTTCCACTTGGTGGTTCTTTGGGTTTCCCTGAAGCTCCAATGCCATGGGAAAACCTCAAGGGAGCTCCTCCTCGAATGATATCCTCATCTTTTTCCTCTGATGAACCATATTAATGCCCCAAACTGTCATCCCCAGGATTCTATCCAAGGACCTTTTGCTCCTCTGCCAAGCTTCAGTGGTATGGGTTGGACTCTCTGGGTGACAAACTACTCCCTCTCCTAGCCAACTGAATACATGGTTGTAATGTCATATGAGCAACCTTTCCTTATTCTCTTCTCCCTCTAGTATCTCCCTTTCTTCCTCCATTCCCCCTTATTCTTCATTAGAATTTTCTAAAAGAAAAAGAATTTAGGATTTTCAGCCCTTATAACCCAGCTGAAAATGACTATTTGGAGTGTCATTCCTGGTAAGGTCAGGAGAAGTGATGTGTTAGCATGCGCTGCCAAACCACTGTTCTTTGTGCTATAATAATTATTTTTACCATAGTAACAATAATAACAATTTCTGGCATCTATACATAACACTTTAAGGTTTGAAACACATTTTATATGCATTATCTAATTTAGTCCTCTAGACAACTGTGGGAGGTAGGTGCTAATGGTATCATTGCCCTCACTTTATAGATTAGAAAATTGATGCTCATAGAGATTGTCACCTGTCCATGGTTACACATTCATTACATGTCAGGGGTGGAATATGAACCCAGCTCTCTCTTGACTCTAAGTTCAGTGTTCTTTCTACTATACTCATCTCTGTACCTTTATAAAGAATGAAATAGTCCTTCCTTGAATAAACACAAATCTATTTCATCTGCTGTCCTCCAATTTATGCTTCTTTTGGGTTCCCTGAAGACTTAATGCCCTGGGAAAAGCTCAGGGGAATCCTTCAAGTGCATTTTCTTTTGCTTCATCTATCACATTACTTGTTCTATGCAAATAATTATGAAAGTTATTACAGTTTACATGCTAGTATTTGCTGTAAATCCAGAGATTCTAAGTGGTCATACTCTCTGAAATTATATAAGAGACAGTGTGGTATAGTGGGAAGAATACCATACCCAGAGTCAGGAAATCTAGGTTCTAGTTCCAGGTCTTTTGCTAACTAGCTGCAGCACTTTGGACAAGTCATTCACTCTCATTGGACTTTTAGTTTTTTCATTTATATAATGAGGGGATTGAATTAGATGATCTTTAAGATTTCTTACCACAAAATTCTGTGGCTTTTTAAATGATACACTTGGAAGTTTCTCTTCTTACCTTTCAGCTTCAAGTATATTTTCTACTTTTTGATGTAATGAATGTATGTTTATCCCATATTCTTTTTGCAAATGACATCTTTCAGAAGCTTGTGTAGAAATAATAGCTAATATTTATGTAGCATTAACTATGTGCCTAACACTTTGCCAAGTGCTTTACAATTACTGTCTCATTTAATCCTCACGACAACCCAGGTAAATAGGTGCTATTATTACCCCCATTTTATAGGAGGAACCTGAGGCAAAGAGATGTTAAGTGACTTGCCCAGGTTCATGTATCTAGTAAGTAAGTGTCTGAAGCAGAATTTGAACTCAGGTCTTCTTGACTTCCTGAATCCAGTCCTGATACTCTGTCTGCTTTGCCTCTAGATCAACAACTTTCAGAACAAAATGAGTACAAAGCTCTCATGGTGGAATGAGGCTCAAGATTTAGTTAGGGTAGGTGACCTAGACAGAGATGGAGACAAAGTGACAGCTGGGATCTGGCCTTGAAATCTTGACTGATTGTTACACAAAGAAGCAACAATACTCCCTAGAAAATTCCCTAGTTTTATGGTAAAGATAACAAAATTTTAACTGATACATTGCTTTCCATGATGTCTTGTCTCTGGAGTTCTATACCTCTAACAATCTCACACACACACACACACACACAGTATCGTGATTGAAATCTATGAATAAGAGATATTGAGGTAAAGAGTTCCTGGCATGATCAGTTTATTAGCAATGGTTACCCATTTCCTGATAAAATGGGTCCAAAACCACCTCAATTGGTACAAGAGGCTTGTTGTGAGATTACAGAGTATTTTTATAGGCATTAATGAGTAACATTAAAATGAACATTGATCATAGACTGAGGAACATGATATTGGTTAACAGGAGTGTTTATGCTTTTTGATTATAAGAGTTTTCCTTAACATCATGGAAATCCATCTTATGTAAGCATCCCTGATAAAAACAGGGAACCTTTATAGGGATTAAAAATACTCAAGGTAGGGGGTGGAGCCAACATAACAGAGAAAAGGCAGTAACTTGCCTGAGCTCTCCCCCAAAGCTCATCTGAGCACCTTTATATAATGCTGTAAAACAATTCATGGAGCAGCAGAACCCACAAAAGGACCAAATGAAATCATTTTCCAGCCAAAGACAACTTAGAAGGTCAGTAAGAAATATCTTTTGCACCTGGGTGAGAGTGAAGCACAGTATAGTATAGACTGTGCCAGCACAGACCTAGCCCTAGCAAACCAGTAGCAGGCCTTGGGAGTCACTGAATCAGCAGAGGTAAAAGTTGGTTACAGAGCTCTTAGCCCATAGAAGATAAAGGGGTTGAACAACTGGTCAGAAGTAGATTACTGGGGTCTCTTTGTTAGCACTGAGGCAGGACTCTGTTGCTTTGCCCATACTCAGATCTAGGTTTTAGCCCTGGTTGGCAGCCCCAGGGCATGGAGGAGCACTAGAACATCAGAACTTGTGGCTGCAGAGGATCAGGGACCCTCCTCACAGTTCCAGGGCAGAAAAGAATGCTTGTGGTCAGACCAGACCAGGAGAATAGTAAACACACCTCTCCTTAGATCATACCACCTTGGAAGAACTGAAAACTTACAGGTCCCTAGAAGTATCTCTGAAAATGGCTGCATGAAACCCCTGAATCTTGGGACAGTGTTCTCTCCATCCTGGAGTCAGAGCTCTACTTTAACAAAAAATTAAAAGTCAAGAAATAGGCTGGGAGTAGAAAGTTACTATGGTGAGAAGGAAGATCAAAACAGGGAAAATATTAATTGGTTTCAGGCCATGGAAGAGCTCAAAAAGGATTTTGAAAATCAAATAAGGCAGAGAAAAATTGGGAAGAGAAATGAGTGATTCAAGAAAATCATGAAAAATGAGCCTACATCTTGGTAACGGAGACATAAAAAAATACTGAAGAAAATAATACTTTAAGACAAACAGACTAGACCAAATGGTAAAAGAGGTCCAAAAAGTCAATGAGGAGAAGAATGCCTTAAAAAGCAAAATTGACAAAATGGAAAAAGTGGCACAAAAATTCACTAAAGAAAAAGGAACTCCTTAAAAAGCAGAATTGGTCAAATAGAAAAGGACGTACAAAACTTCGCTGAAGAAAATAATTCCTTAAAAACTAGAATTGAGCAAATGGAAACCAATGACTTTATCATAAATCAAGAAACAATAACACAAAACTGAAAGAATGAAAAAAAAACAGAAGATGATGTGAAATATCTCATTGGAAAAATAACTGACCTGGAAAATAAATCCAGGAGAGGCAATTTAAAAATTATTTGACTACCTGAAAATCATGACCAAAAAAAGAGCCTATTACCTTTCAAGAAATTATCAAGGAAAACTGTCCTGATATTTTAGAACCAGAGTGTAGAATAGAAATTGAAAGAATCCACCAATCATCTCCTGAAAGAGACCCCAAAATGAAAACTCCTAGGAATATTATAGCCAAATCCTAGAGTTCTCAGGTCAAGGAGAAAATATTGCAAGCAGTAAGAAAGAAACAATTCATGTGCTGTAGAGCCAGTCAGGGTAACATAGCTTATACATTAAAGGATTGGAGTGCTTGGAATATGATATTCCAGAGGGCAGAAGAGCTAAGATTATAACTAAGAATCATCTATCCAGCAAAACTGTATATAATCCTTCAGGGGAAAAAATGGATATGCATTGAGATAGAGGACTTTCAAGAATCCTTGATGAAAACATCAGAGCTATTAAAAATTTGACTTTCAAATACAATACTCAAGAGAAGCAGAAAAATGTAAACAGAAAAGGGAAATCATAAGGGACTTAATAAAGTTAAACTGTTAACATTTCTATGGGGGCAGATGATATTTGTAACTCATAAGAACTTTCTCATTATTAGGGTAGTTAGGAGTATATATAGATAGAGGGTACAGGTGTGAATTGAATATGAAAGGATGATATAAAAAATAAAATTATGAAGTGAGAAAGGAATGTACTGGGAGAAAGAAAAAGGAAAAAGTAGAATGGGGTAAATTATTTTACATAAAAGAGGTAAGTAAAAGCTTTTACAGTGCAGAAGAAAAGGGGGGGAGGTGAGGAGGAGTGAGTGAACTTTAATCTCATCAGAATTTGCTCTAAGAAGGAATAGCATATGTACTCAATCAGGTATAGAAATCTATGTTACCCTACAGGAAAGTAAGAGGGGGAAAGGGATAAGAGAAGGGAGGGCAGATTAGAGAAAGGGTAGTCAGAAGCAAAACATTTTTGAGGAGGGACAGGGTGAAAGAAGAAAGAGAGAATAGGATAAACATGGCGGGGGAGAAATAGGATGTAGGGAAATATAGTTAGCAATAGTAACTGTGAAAAAAAATCTGAAACAAGTTTCTCTGATAAAGGCCTCATTTCTCAAACATATAGAGAACTGTGAAATTTATAAAAATAAGAGCCATTCCCCAAATGATAAATGATCAAAAGATATGAATAGTTTTTAGTTGAAGTAGTCAAAGCTATCAATAGCCAAATGAAAAATTGCTCTAACTATTGATTGGAGAAATACAAATCAAAACAATTCTGAGATACTACCTCATACCTATTAGATTGGCTAATCGGACAGAAAAGAAAAATGACAAGTGTTGGAAGAGATGTGTGAAAAATGAGACACTAATGCACTGTTGGTGGAGTTGTGAACTGATTCAACTATTCTGTAGAGCAATCGGGAACTTGCTCAAAGGGTGATAAAACCATGCATACCCTTTGATCTAGTGATACCACTACTAGGTCTGTATCCCAAAAGATATAAAAAACAAACCCAAGTAAAAGGACATATATGTGTGTGTGTGTGTGTGTGTGTGTATACAAAAATATTTATAACAACTCTTTTCTGTTGGCAAAGAATTGGAAATGAAAGGGTTGGCCATCATCTGAGGAATGGCTGAACTCATTGTGGTATGTGGTTATCATGTAATACTATTGTACTATAAGAAATGATGAGCAGGATGCTCTCAGAAAAACCTGGAAAGACGTACATTAATTGAGGCAAAGTGATATGTACCGTGTACAAAGTAACAGCACCATTATAAGATGATCAGCTGTGAATTGCCCAGAGTCACACAGTTAGGAAATGTTATAGGCTGGATTTGAACTCCGAGGCCCTACACTTTATTATTTCTGTCAACTAGCTGCCTCTGGGCAATGAATAGTCTTAATTCAGTTTTCCATTGTTGTAGCACTATGCTGAAAAAACAAACTAACTAAAAACCAAAGTACACCTAGTATTTCTTCTGTGGACACTAACAACATCCTGCTATGAGTGACTTCCTGCACTTTATTCCCAGTGTGTTGGGAAGTAGCAGCAAAAATTCAGAGAGGCTAATAGGAATGATACTCCCTGGGAAATGTGTAGGGGGATGGCATGAGATCTGGATAACATGAGTGCTTGCTGCTTGATTTGATTCCTTGTTATTTGTTTTGTGCTCTGTTTTAAGTAAATGACCTTTGCTTTATTTTATCCTGGGTTGGTCAGAGGAGAGTCAATGAAAATGAACACTCATGCGCTGTGTGTTGATATAGATTATTACCCCCTGAATGTCAAAGTACAAAGTCAATACCAGAGAGCTTGGATGCCATGTGTACATTGAACTTTTGGTCCTTTACTGTTGGATCCAGTAATTAACCTTGCTATGACCCCATAGGGTATTTCAGAGTACATCATTTTTCCTCTATTTATGTAAAGTCTACTGATTACCATAGTTCTGAAGAATGATCTACAAGTACATTAAATCATAGGTACAAATTATGAAATAAACCTCTTCTTGTACTCCTCCTCCTCCTATTACTACTACTACTAACTAGCATTTATTTAGCTCTTTAAAGTTTTGGAAAGCCCTTTTTGTGTTATCTCATTTGATATGGTCATTAATGTTTTCTGTTTACATTTTCTAAATTTGAGCCCAAAACATTAAATTAAAAATTCCTTGCTCAAACATGTATGAATCTTTTATAATGCATTTAATTCTGTTTCACATAGGATATAGAATAGGCACTTAAAAATATTGAATTGGATGTTAGCAAATGGAACAAAGTTGCTCTTGGTTCAATAAATTAATACAGTTTAGTGTCAAAGGCAAAGAAAAACAGACTTTACCTCACAGATGATTTTTCCTTTTAATTTGCATATAAGCCATTATGGCACATTCCGCCTATATTGAAATATGCATTGTATAAATTAATATAAGTAATTATTTTTACAGTATTATTATAGTAATAATAGTTTCATATATGAAATATTCTTTTCTCCAGTGATTAAATGAGGTATACAAGGCTTTGCTTAACCAATTAAAATATTAAAATTTTAATATTAAGAAATCAAACACATGAAACTCAACAATAGTGATAAAAATAAAATTACTGAAGTGAAATGCATTAGGGAAGAAATAGATGAAGTCGGACAAGTTTAAGCAAAAAGTCTATCTGAAAAATGGAAGTGTCCACAAGGGCAATTAGAGTCTACTAGTATAAGAGTCAGTTGCAGAATCTGTATCCATCACCAGTCTGATGGTGATTTGTTGGTATTATTGTTGCTGTTCAGCCATTCATTTCTGTCTGACTCTTTGTGAACCCCACAGACCATATTGTTCATTGGGTTTTCTTGGCAAAGATATTGGAGTGGTTTGCCATTTCCTTCTCCAATGAATTAAAGCAAACAGGGTAAGTTACTTGCCCAGGGTCACACAGCTAGTAAGCATCTGAGGCTAGATTTGAACTCAGGAACATGAGTCTTCCTGACTCCAGGCCCACAGTTCTATTCACTGTGCCACCTAATTGATAGTCTGAATTGTACCTGTTTCTTTTTTTTTTTCTGCCAAAGAAAAGCATAGTTTATTAAAGGTTCACCTTCTTGGGTAGACTCTTAAGGAGCCTCGGTATCTGTGACAGTTGCATTGGGCAAGGAGGCCAGAGTAAATCTGTCACAGAGTAAGTCTGTGCTAGATCATTCTATGGTGCTCTCACACACATGGGGGCAAGAAGGGGTTTTAGATACAGAAAGGTTGTGGGAAAAATCTAGGGGTGGTCTGGAGGAGGAGTTTGGGAAGGGTCTCCAGGAGCAGTCAGATGAGGTCAAACTCCAGTAATGAGTTTGGGGAGTCTTCAGAAGTCAGAAGAGGTCAGACTCCAGTAATAAGTGATTAAGGGTGGGAAGTTGCTGGACAAAGGAAGGCTAAAGATTTGGGCAGAGCCACAATGAAAGGCCTATGGCCTCAGGCAAATGCGTTAGTCGGAAGATTCAAGGAAAGCCCAAGGGGGCTCCCAGAGCCTGCACCTCATCATTTCCCCCTCAAACAAATGGGACCCAAATTCCTTTGGGGTAAAGGGTGAAGGTCTCAGCTTCTGAAAGTGCTTCCTGCTGGCAAGGGGTGTAGAGCTGTCTCTGCCTCTCTGGGTCCTGTTCAAGGGGGTCAGACTTCACATCCATCAGACTCTGGAATGTGGATGATACCAGGTCCAGTGGGCTAGAGAACTTGGGGCTTAAACTCTGGAGGAGATAAACCTGGAAAGGAGGTTAAGCAAACAAAGACCAAAACAGGCACAAAAAAAGTATAGAGAAAGGACAATTTCCCTGGTAGGAATTAAAGATGACTATGGCAAGGCCAAAATGCTGTCAGATATCCCTTTCCCTTCTAAATTGCTCCATGGACATTTAGCACATGGAAACCAATAGCAGCCACAGAATCTAATACAAAAACAGGCAGTAACTCCCAAAGTCTGTTCTCTCCTTCCATCATCATAGAGAGTAAAAGGTTATTCCTAGATTGGGTAAAGCTGGAGTGGTGGTCAATTTAGTTTTCAAAGTCTCAAAAGCTTTCACCTGTTCTGGGCCCCTACTCTCGAACAGTGAGATAGGGCCTTGAGTAGCAATTAATGGTTGCAGTTCCTCCCAGGCCTTGGGTTTAACTGGATATAGACCATGGGGGGGGGGGGGGGACACTTTAGGACCTAGGAGTCAAAAACAAGTGCTGGGATGGCAGAAATAGCTCACCTGGGAATTTCCTGATCCCAAACAATTGATTCAACTATCTCCCGCACTCCTGAGGGAACATGGAAAGATCTGGGATGCTTAGCTAGAGAAAACTGGCTTCCCAGTTTCACCAACAGGTCTCTTCCCAACAAGGGGACAGGATAAGAGGAGAGCATAAGGAAGGAGTGTTCAAACAACAGATCATCAAGTAGGCAGAGAACTGGGTATGTCTGGAGACAATCACTTAGTTTCCCCGTCCATGCCCCTGACCTGACTGGTCAAGAGGAGGGTAGAACCAATTGTTAGAATAGAGAACTTAGCTATAATAAAGTAGATAACCTTACCTTCAGCCTTGATGCTTGCCCAGAGTTCAGTGAGAGATGCAGAAAGTGGGAGCACTGCCAATCCCCAGGCTTCCCCGTCATTCCGAATTGTTGAGAAGACTGGAGGACAGGGTACTGGGAGGTGGCTCTACCACTTTTCCAACCTCAGGGACAATCCTTCGTCCAGTGTCCCTCCTAGTCAGATGGACACGGTTCTAGAGATGTCGGTTCCTGGGGCTTCCTCTGGCGGGGCACCCTGGAGGGGCACTCCTTGGACCAGTGACTCTTTGTTGCATCGAAAGCAGGTTTTCCCACTGCCCAAATGAACTGGACTTCCTCCAAAGGGGTGCATGGGGATGGGGGGTGGGGGGTGGGGGTGGTTCCTGGCCATGGCAGCAGACAAGAATCCAGCATGTTCTCTGTCTCTGGTTCCTTCTTTTTGTTCTTTCTCTTCTTCTGCAACTAGGTCCCTGTTGTTAAAGACTCCAAAGGCAGTCTCCAGTAATTGGGCCTGAGGTGTTTGGGGTCCCATTGCCAATTTCTTCAGTTTTCTCCTAATATCTAGGGCAGAATGATTAATAAAATACATGTTAAGGATTGTTGTCCCTTCCATAGAGTCAGGATTTAAATTCCTATACCTTTTAATAGCTTCTACCAGTCAGTCTTGGAAAATGGCAGGGTTTTCCCTTTCTCTCTGAGTAACTTCCCTAATCTTACGATAATTTACTTGCTTTTGAAATGCAGTTCTTAGATCTGACTGGCAAGAGGGACGCTCAGCTGGCACCTGAGGAAGGGAAGGGGTCAGAAGAGGAGATACCTCTAATACTACTGTGGGGGTAGGCCCTGAGACCTGAGAGGGTGTCACCTCAGGGGGAGGGGCCACGGAGGGAGGCACCTCAGAAAGACAGATGGTTGGGACCCGAGCAGGAGTCCCTGAGGGGAGGAGGGCTGAGGCTGAAGCCATAGGAAGAGGGTCATTTAATTGGTCCCATTGCCCCTTTGTTGAGGGACTCTAGCTTCAAGCATCTCACAGTGATTCCTAGGCTGAGAAAGTTCAATGAAGGCCACTAAGTAGGCAATTAGATCCATCTTCCTTCTCTGTGACAGTATAATTCTAACTGCAAGAGAGTATTTTCTTTTAAAGTCCCCAAAACAGGCCATGATTCATGGTCCTCTAGGTGACACTGAGGCCAAACAGTATTGCCAAAAAACACCAACTTTTCCTTTTTAAGTTCTCCAGAGAAACTAAATTTTTCCCAATGTTGTAAAAGACACCCAAAGGTGAACTTTCGGGAGCTACAGGTGTAGGGCCTGGAACTCCCTTCCTCCATAAAGGAAGGTTTGGGAGTAAGCCTCAAAAAACAAACAAAACAAATCCCACAAAAAAGTACCTGAAGTTTTCCCAGTTCCCTAGTGCCATGAGAATTGAAAGAATCTGGCTTACGCTTCCAGATGGGCCTTTGGTCCTTGTCCTCCATTCTTCAGAAGCTGTGCCCATGTCCATGTTCTCCAACATAACCAAATAGGACCAAGAACCTAATAGGTCAGGCTGAGTACTAGACAGCCTCCTAGCTGTCTGACCTAATGGGACCTGAGACCCCCCAAAAAACCACACACACACACATACACACATGCACACACACACACTCCACACCTCCAAGGTACTTGGGGAACAAGAAGGCAATAGGGAGAGAGGGAAAGAGAGAGGCTTATACGTACCTTCCAGTTCCAGCTGGAGAAGAGCTTGAGGTTAGCAGTGTTCCCAGTATCAGTGAACCATAAAAATGATGTGGTTAGGGGTTAAGGTTAGAGTGTGCGAGACCCCAAAATACCACCCCAAAATACCAACATGCTGGGTCTTGCTGAATGAATTCGACTCAAATCTTCTCTCAGCTAAAGAAAAGCAAAGTTTATTAAAAGTTCGCTCTATTGAGTAGACTCTTAAGGAGCCTCAATATCTGTGATGCTTGCATTGGGCAAGCAGCCCAGAGTAAGTCTGTGCTAGGTCATTCTATGGCACTCTCCGTACATGTTTCTTAAGGTGATATTTTCTTAGTAATGAAGATTCACTGACTGATGTGTTGGGTGAAAGAGAGGAATGAATCAGAGATGGCTATGAGATTTTGAGTCTCTTTTAATTTAAAGTACAATCTGTCACTCATGTTTGCATACTTTACACCTTTTTAACTCACCCTTATTTGTCTCTTCCCTCTGACTGTAAGGTTGGAGGATGGAACACTCAACCTCTCCCCAAATCTTTCTTTATAGAACAGCTTTTCTGGTAATTCCATTCTTCATCAGCAACTCTGATTGGCTTCTACTCCATGGAATATCCTCACACTGGGTACCCTCAGGTACCTACCTCTTTCTCACTTCCCCCCTCTGCACACTTTTCAGCTCTCTTTTGTGTGTTTTCTTCCCTTACTAGATTATAAATTCCGGTAGAGACTGCCTCTTTTTCTTCTCTGTATCGCTAGCACTTAGCATGGTGACTGGTGCATAGTGGGTACTTAAGTATTTATTGAATTGATTTTTTATGAAATAAGTATCTCTAGAACAGATTTTTTTTATTCATACAGTTGGTCTGGCCCAGACAGAATTCTCAAATACATTTTAAGTGGCATTGCCTTTTTTATATGTAGTCCACTGTGTCCTAAGGTGGTTTAGTTTAAATGCAATAGTTTACCTATTGTCAGTGACAAGAAGAAATCACTAGAAATGTCAGTATATGTGTTTTTCTTTACATCTGTTTGATTTCCTTTTGGTTTCACCTATAAATTCTCCCTGGATGGTCTGATTTTGTTAGGTCTTAGTCCAAGGTTTCTGCAGTCTCATTTCCCTCAAACCACTTTTTATTATTTTGTGAGGCATAATTTTCTATCACTATGCTAATTAATTTTTAAATTCTCCTTGGAGAGACTTGAGGGGAGAAGAGATTTGGTGGTGTCATTAATAGGACTTGAGATCAGGAAGACTTGAGTTCAGATTGTTCCTCAGGTACTTACTGTGTGACCCTGAACAGGTAACTTAAACTCTCTGGGCATCAGTTTCCTCAATTGTCAAATGAGGGAATGGGACTGGATAGCCTCTATGGTCCCTTCTAGTTTCAAATCTGTGATCCTACAAAAGCTGCTGTGGAGAGTGAGGTAAAGAGTCAGTTAAGAAGTAAAAGGATTATTTTGCTGCATTGAGAGCCCAGTTGAGTCAAATTTACCACGTCCCACTTAGCAAAATTTCTTGACTATAACAGATTCAAACTAAATAGTAACAGATTTAAATCCAACAGTTGTTAAGCATTTGACCCGTAATCTCCCATATAATGTAAAAAGGGCCTTTTAAAATTTTGAGCAGTTGGTTAACAAATCAAATGAACATTTCTAAAAATACTTTCACTGTATTAGCTCTCCAGATTGACCACTAAAGTTGTTTGTTTCTTTTTAAACTTTTGTTATTGTTGTCGATAGCTTCAGGGCTGGAGAAGCCATATCCAAGTCTTCTTTCCCCATGGTATTTAAAAGTCCCTTAATCATAAGGCTCCCCCAATTCATATGTTAATATATTAGAAACTGATTAAGTTTAAGTGCCCAGAGGCTATTTTATTGGAAAAAATGTTTTTGTAATCCTTTTATTAAAAAAAAAACGTTCTAAAGCAGAGATTCTTTACCTGGGGTCTGTAAACTAAAAAAAAATAATTATAATTATATTAGATAATTATAATTTAATATAATCTGTTTCCTTGGTAATCCTGTGATTTTTATTTTTGCACACTGTCCCTGAAAGACAAAAACAATTTGGGGGTCTGGTCAACTGTGTAAGAATTAACTCATGACAAAATTATGACCCTGGGCACATCACTTAACTCTGTTTGCCTCAGTTCTTCATTTGTAAAGTGAGCCGGAGAAGAAAACCTCAAATGGGATAACAGAGACTGGGACAAAGATCAAACAAGGACAAAAAAAGATCTGAGTTTGCAAGGCCCAGATCTCTTGCCCCTCCCATAGTTTGGCTTCTGTCATTTCATTAGCAAGGTCATCATAGGATCATGATTTAGATGTGAAAGAAACTTCAAAAGGCATCTATTTCAAGCTCCTTGTTTGACAGATGAAGAAATTGAGGCCCATAGATATTGGATAACGTGTGCATGGACATACAGTTCTCTAAGTGTTAGAGACAGGATTTGAACCCAAGCATTCTTGAGTCCAAGTCAGAGGATCATAGATTTAGATTTTTTTTTTCTTTTTGGAGGGGGGAAGGCTGGGCAATTGGGATTAAATGACTTGCCCAAGGTCACATGGCTAGTAAGTGTTAAGTGTCTGAGGTTGGATTTGAACTCAGGTCCTCCTGACTCCAGGGTCAGTGCTCTACTGACTATGCCACCTAGCTGCCCCCATAGATTTAGATCTTGAAGAGACCATAGAACACCTTCATCTTACAGATAATGAAACTGAGGCCAAGAGGCAAAAATGGCTAACTCAGGGTCACACAACTAGCATCAGAAGTAGAATCTGAATATATATGTTCTCCTGATTTTAGGTGCAGCACACTCCCTGTTACCCCTTCTTCAAGAAGCCCCCTGTTGAGGAAATCTTCATGTACGAAGCTGGTGACCTATGGCTACAATTCAGGGACTCTTAGATTTGGTTTTACCCATGAGGTAAGCCTTAATGCTGATACTACTTGGTAAATCTTGTCTTACTAGAAAACTGAATTCCAAGATTATAATGCCTAGGGAATTAAAAATCCCCCCTCTTCTGCTCAAGAGCTTGAGATTCAGGAACATTGTCCTTATACTTCTCAGGCCTTGTTACAAGCATCTGTCTACCATTGCCATTGCTTCTGCTGTAAAATTACCATTTATGCTCCTGGATGGAGGGAGGGAGATAAATCTTTCCACCTGCCCCTTGCTAGAAGAAGGTCTAAGGGGAATGTAAAGAGACAGTCCTAGAGAGCCAGAGAGAGTGTGTGCAGATCTACTACACTAACTTTGACCATGGCACTGAGTCAAATGTTCCTGATGTGAATACTGACTTCAGTGGTACAGCTAGCAGCCCTTCCTTGGATACCTATTCATATAAAAATATTTAGGAATTCCTTGAGATGTACTGCTGTCATTTATACTTATCAACATGCAGAAACATTTTAATAACTGGTTTATATATGTTCAGAGCATACTCCCATGGTCTGCAAAAACCATGAGTAGCATTTTCAAAAACTTATATAAGGCAAGGCAGCATGGATACAATTAGAATTTTTATAGAGTGCAAAAAGGGGATGGTAAAGATGTACACATCAAAGAATAGATAGAGAGAGGGAAGATCTATATCAGGTGAAATAATTAACTGATTAGCAAATACTAGGGGATTTAATTGGAATTACAGACAGGCAGAGCAGGAACTAACAAGATAGCAGCAGGGCTATAGGTGGTGTCTCAGCTTAACTAAATAGGGATAGCAAAGTAGAGCCAGAAATTCTTCTGTCATAGAGCAGTTAATTATCTGAGATGAAAGCTCTAGCTATAGATGTGACTAGCTGTCTTAGGGAAATGGCAGATATAAAGCCAATACAGAAAAATTACCTTAGTACTTTATTCTCTTACCAATATTCTCCTTTAAATTCTCTACAGGTGGTTCACCCAATGTGATGGAGACCTTCCTCTATTTCTCTTGACATTACCTGGATAGCAATAGAGCATGTTGAGTATCAATCATCCAAAACTCTTGCTTTGCAACTGACCCATCTTTCCCATGCCATCCTACACATATTTCTCTCTGCTGATGTCATTTATGCTGCTTCTCTAGCATAATTCTTCATTAGCATTGTGTCCGTGTCTGCCATTCATCTCTCCCTTTGCCCTTTGTATGACCTTCAACTTTAATTCTTTGTAAGTTGTGGAATTTTATTACTCATAGGGGAGTTTTCAGGATCCTGAATTTCTAGGGCTAATTGCTTCAACATGTTCAATATGCTGATCCTTATGTTCATCCTAGAAAATATATTTTTTTTAATTTTATTTTAGTTTGCATCATTCATTTCCACAAGATTTTGAGTTACATATTTTCTCCCCATCTTTCCCCTACCCACCACCCCAAAA
>CM053586.1:138006386-138045682 GCA_028646515.1 Pseudochirops corinnae
TGGCTGCACTCTCCTCCTCCCTCTCTTTGCCATGATCCTTCTTTTCCCCAAAGAAGGAATCTAGGGTTTGGTTGCTGTTCTTACTTTGCTTCTTATGCTTATTCTTACTCATGGTTGGTCAGTCTGTGATTTTTTTTAATCTCTGTGGATCTCTGCTTCCAGAAGGGAAAGTTCTGTCCCAAATCATTGGGGTCCTCCTGGCTGCCGTAGCTCTCAGGAAGATGCACTAAACAGGAGTGACTGAGAACAAATAAAGGTATTAAGGATTGAGGACAGTAAAGAGAAGTTGTTTTTGGTTTCTGTTTTTCAGGACATAAGGAGTAGCAGCAGTGTCAGCCCTTGGAGGTAGGGCCTGAGACATTCTCAGTTAAGAAGAGACCTACAACAAATGAAGTGCATGCTATAGGTATTTCTAGGTAGGTGGTAGGTGAGACTGGCAGGAAGTTCCCTTCACAGTGGATCAAAGGATGAGTTCCTGGACCAAGTATGGGCATTCCTGACTAAGAAGAGCAAGTAGGAGAGAAACTCCAAAGGGAGGCCAGAGGAAGGGAGGTCTGTGGCTGTGAAGAGAAGTAGATATGGTCTTCACTCAAGAAGTGCCAACTATCAAGCTCCACTCACATCATGGGGACTTCCCTATTGGTGTTGTAAATGTATTCCTTGCTTCTAGATTCAAGTTTCAATTGCATTTATGTCCTAGTCATTTTGTAATAAATATTTGGGTTTGAATGCTTTTTGGTTGCCTTGGTTGCTAGTGGATTAGCTGACATGGAAACCCTAGAAGTGAGCTAAATCTAAATGTTCCCAGATTTATCTGGGTTGAAGTATGAGCTGTGATGTTATTACTAAAAAGTCTTTAAGAATAAGCTCCATCTATCTGTTTTCAATCTACACAAAGGTAGTCTTTTACAAGCTAGGTCTAATAAAGTTGTTTAGTTGAGGGATAGGGGTAGAGGAATAAGTAAATAATTTTAGAATGTAAATATTGCAACAAATTATAGATTCAGTGATGAATGAATGAATGATGAAAAAATAAGGAAAATCACATTATTGGTAAGAGAAGTCACTATTTGAAGACCCACAAATTTGCAGAACTTAATGGATGGGAGCCTGAAGTCCAGAGAAATGAAGGGTCCAGTGGAGTCACATAATTAATTAGCTACACTCTAAATTCCCATTTCGAGGTGGTTTCTACCATGTCACACCTATTTCTTTAAGATTCACATTTGAGAACGGCATTGTGGTATAGTGGTTAGAGACAGACTGGATTATAGAAGTTCCAGGTTAGCTTCTAACTCACATGATGAGCCTTCTGGCACATCACAACTTCTCACTGCTCTAGGCAACCAAGACTGCTCTAGGCAACCAAGTTACAAAGAAGTGATTGATCTTCACTGAGAGAGGGAGTTTTCTTACAAGGAGTTACTTTCATCAATAAATTCACAGGTCTAATGATGAAAAAAGATTCACATCTTTAAAAAAATTATTTTTATATATTTTATTAAATATTTTCCAATTACACATATAAATTTTAACAATCATTTACAAAAAATTTGAATTCCAAATTCTTTCCCTTCCTCTCACTCCTCTACCCTCCTTCAGAAGGCAAGTAATTTGATTTTTATTTTAAATGTGAGGTCACACAAAACATTGCCATATTAGTCAAGTTACAAAAAGAAAACACAAACAAAATAAAAGATGAAGAAAATATTTAAAAGTATGCTTCAATCTATATTCAGAATCCATCAGTTCTCTCTTTGGAGGTGGATAGTATTTTTCATCAAGGGTCTTTTGGAATTATCTTGGATTTTGTGTCTGAATTTTCTCTGATCTTGATCAGAGCAACTAATCCTTTCACAGTTGATCATCTTTAGCGTATTGCTGTTACCATGTACAATGTTCTGGTTCTGGTCACTTCCTTTTGCATCAGTTCATTTAAGTCTTCTCAGGTTTTTCTGAAACCATCTTGCTTACCATTTCTTATAGCACAGTTATAATCTATCACAATTATATACCACAACTTGATCAGTCATTTCCCAAGTAATGGACATCCTTTCAATTTCTGGTACTTTCCTACCACAAAAAGAGCTGCTTTTTTCTACCACAAAAAGAGCTACACATTTTTGTACAGATGGGTCCTTTTCTCTTTTCTTTGATATCTTTGGGATATTGCACCTGGTAGTGGTATTGCTGGGTCAAAGGGTATGCGCGGTTTTGTAGCTCTTTGGGCATAATTCCAAATTGTTCTGCAGAATGGTTGGAGTAGTTCACAACCCAAAAGATTAATATCTGAAAAGCATCAACTGGAAATCTCTAGATAATAATTGACATTATAATGAAGAAAATAATCAATTATGATAATCACTGGGCAGAAGACACAGCTTATCTAATAAAAGAATCTCAAATCTATAGATTCCAGAATTTCTGTGTAAAGAATCTGTCATTCAGGACTCTTTAAAAAACCAACTAAATTCTCTATGGGATATTTTACTAACAGTTTGGCTGTATAAAAACTACTACTTAGTAACTACTAATTGAAACTGCTGCCAGTGAAAGAGTATATCAATTATGTTGATTTACAATGAATTTTATACTTTTTATGTTTTAGTTGAGAAGGGTATTTGAAGGGAGATAGAACAGATCTTGTTGCTTAAATCAGCAGTTTTTCCCCTTAAGAATGTCAGCTTTGTACATTTAAACTTCCATTTTCTACAATGAGAGATTTCAGGGACAGAAGTTGCTACTTCTCAATGCCTTCATTTCCCCACGTATTTTCAAAATGCATCTAGGGATGCATATTTCTGGCAAAGCTAAAAATAGATGGTGTTTAAAACTGAAGGGCTTTAAATGATGGAGGCAAAAATAGTATTGCTGAATATTAGGATATTTACACCTCAGGAAAGGAATTTACAAGTATAGCCCTTGATAAGATGTATGCAGAGCCTTGAAGAATATACTCCATCTTTGGACAGAGTTTCTATTTGCTCTGGAAGAGATGAACAATCTGATATTTGTAGTCACATCTTCATTGAAACCCATTCATATCAATGTGTTAATTTCCCTCAGTATTTGCATTATGGAAGCATTTCTTTTTTTATAAAATTAAATTGGTTTATTTACTTTTAGTTTACAACATTCAGTTCCACAGTCCCTTGAGTTTCAGATTTTCTTCCCCTTCGCCCCCCCCCCCCCATCATGGCGGCATGCACTCAAATACAGGATCTACAAATATCTTCCCATTAATTATTAGTCAGGTTGTAAAGAAAGATTGTAACTGATAGAATGATCAGTGGGAAAGAGGAAACAAAACAAAACAAGAAAAAGAAACAGAGCAAGTAGTTCATTTTAATTTGCATTTCAGACTCTGCATCTCTTTCTCTGCATGTGAATATCTCTTTCAATCATGAGTCTTTTGGAGTTGTCTTATAACTTTATATTGCTGAGAGGAGCCCAGTCTATTGAAGTTAGTCATCATACATACGTTGTGTCTGTGATTGTATACAAATTTCTCTTGTAAACCTTTCATTTCTAACTGTGGAATGAAAAGTTTAGATTCATAGGTTCCCAAAGTGGGCAGTACCACCCCCTGGGGAGGGCCGCTGTGGCAATGGCAGTAGGGTGGTAGTAGCCTCGGGTGCAGTTGGGGGGTGTTGAATAAAAATAATGATTAACCTAATAGAGGGGGTTGCTGACTAATTTTTTAGTCTAATTTTTAGAAGGTCAAATAAGTTTGGGGACCTCTGAAGGGTATAAGGAGACTGACTTTTTGGGATTTCACCATATTCCCAGAATGTTTGTACCCCTTGGAAGACTAGTCTCAAGACTACATGGTCCATGAGATTTTAGCACCAAATAAAAGCCCCTGCTGGGAATAGGTCATCACGGGGGTAGACCACTCTACCTAGGTTATAAAAAAGTAGACTGGAGTGGAATTAAAAAGAGAAAGCAAGAAGGACATGATGATTAAAAAAGAAAAAAAGAGAGATGCTTACAGTTCCCAAGTCTGCAGGAATGTGCCAGATAACTCATTATTCCATTGGTCTGTGTAATGATAATGGGAATTTGAAGATTTTCCCTGCCCCTTGGTCCCTTGATAGGCTTAAGTGAATATGAGAACCTTCCCTGATTTGAAAATATACTCTGCCCCCTAATAGGTTGAATGTGATCACATGGAGCCTGTGGCGGGAGGCTTGTTTTTCAAGAATGCCCACACCTTGTTACTTTGTCATTGGGCAGTGTGTAAAGAGGGTTGTGACATTCTCTGACCCAGGAGAAGGCTATTTATACCCTGATATGAGGTTTTGCTTTGGGGTTCACTTTGGAAAGAGTTGTGTGATTTGGCCAGATGAGACTCTGGGCAGCTGTTGAGCCCCCTGGCTTTGAAGACCCAGATGTTGGTGCTTCCCTTTCGGTAACTAACTAGGTATGGATGTAATGGTCAGACAGCTAGAAGCCCTGTCTGCTGAACTGTGCTATTTTCTATTGTAACTTCTGTTTGTATTCTCTGAAGCTCAAGGTGCTGACTTTTCCCCCTGAACTAGGTAAATGATATGTTTGATTAAAGTAAGATTGTTAATCCATTTTGAGTTGCTTTCCTTTAGAAAAACAGATCTAAGAACCTGTGCTAGCAGCCATCCTGGGTATGCCAGGGTATTTGCTGCTACAGTCTGAAAAGGCATATAGATTTGAGTTATAACCTGAGTCAAAAAATGGAAGCAAGTGGATCAAACATTTCAAATGGGAGGTGCAGGGTGGCAGAGAATAAAGTAACTTGTGGTCCTTGGCTTATGGTGAATAGCACATACTGCCCTAGCCAGGAAGAGTAAAAGGGAAATTTAAGCCAAAGCATCTATTATGAGTTAATTGTTGTGTGTGATTTACAATCTGTTGCTTCCGCAATACATGGTGATAAGAGGTTTAGAGTAAGCAAATGATCTTTTAGGCTGGTTCTCCTGCAGCTGTAGGAGACTAAAGGAGGTGATGGATCCCCCTGAAAGTCTTTTTTTTTGTTTTGTTTTCAGGGTTAGGGCTGTGAAGTGTTTGGAAATGTACTGTATGATACATGTTTCTAATACTGATCTTCACCATGTTGTTGCTAAATCTAATTAAATTTCTTGTTTAACATTGAACCATTTACATATCTTTGTGATAATGATGGAAAAGAATTAGATGATACTATAGAAATTAACAGAATATTAAAAGAAAATGGAATAGAATCAAATACATCAAAATACTCAGAACTGGCAAGGTACCTTTTAAACTTTATGTCCTCCTCTCTTCTGATCCCTCCCCAGCCCTTGGTGTTTAGGCAATCCCAAACCTCAGATTTCAGTTTCCCCTCACACCCTCTCCCCCTCCACTATTTCCCAATGCTTTGGACAGAATGCTAGACCTAGAGTCAGGAAGACCTGAGTTTAAATTCAGCCTCAGGTACTTACTAACTGTGTGACCTTGGGCAAGTCACTTTTGTCCATCTCAGTTTCTATGTCTATAAAATGAATATAATAGCACCAGTGTCCCAGGATTGTTGTTGTTTATTCATGTTGGCCTTTTTGTGACCCTGTGAACCATACTGTTCATGGAGATTTCTTGATAAAGATACTGGAGTAGTTTGCCATTTCCTCCTTCAGTGGACTCAAGCAAACAGAGGTTAAGTGACTTGCCCAGAGTTACATGGTTAGTAAGTGTCTGAGGCTGGATTTGAACTCAGGTCTTTATGACTCTAGGCCAAGGGCTCTATCTATTGAACTACCTAACTACTTCCAGAGTTGTGGTGAAGATCACATGAGAATGTTTGTAAAATTCTTTGCAAACCTTAAAGCACTATGTAAATGCCAACTATTATTATTATTAGTTTGAGCAACCACTTTCCTTTTGGAGGTAGGTTTTTAGCAGAGTGTTAGAGAGAAACTGTTCTGGTGCTTAGATTCAAACTCCTCCCAATCCCTCCTTTCCCTCCAGATACTGTTGGGAGGAAAAGGCAGCTCATGGGTTTTCACAGCTAGACTGGATATTTAAGGTCCCCCCGTTCTGATCTCTCTCCACAGCATGACTGCTGACTTCTCAGGTCTGTTCTGCCTATGCCTCCTGCTGCTTTCAGACCTCTGCATACATTTACTACTTGTCCCTGAGCCTGGCTCAAGTGGAAAGGGTATGATTTAACTATTAAAATCTTATTTCAGGAAAGTACTGGCGGGGCAAAAAACAGACTGGCTTCTTGCTAATCTCCATTTTGATTCTCTTTGTCTTTGTTTTTCTGAAAATTCATGTTGTCCTGCACAGCCTGATGCAGTTCTACTCGTGTCCTTCAGAATTCTGAGTGCCCTCCCAGTCAGGTAAGTACTCCTTCCTCTTTCCCCACTCTTACTTAGGTCCTCCTACATTCTGTGGCAACTCCATAGTGTATGGGGGAGGAGAAGAAGAGGACAAAAAGAGCAAGAAGTGTTTAGTGTTTCATAACAACACCGAACTCTACATACATTTTCATTCCTTTTAGTTTGTAGCTCATGTAATTTCTTCATTTGTATATCTTAAAAAACACTAGAGGAAATATTGCTTTCAAGTCATGTGCCCAGATTTAATAACTGCAAAGGGAAAAAATAATTCTAACAAGTGCTGTCATTATGTAGCTCATAGGGATGTCGAGCAGCCATCTCTAACCTCTTCCCCCCTCACCCTTCTCCAAGGAAGACCTTAATTCCTGCCAGGGAATGTGGGGGGCCAAGTCTAATGGACTCTTGAGCTACTGTTTGAGTCCAAAGACTAGTGACTTGCTCTGAATTCAAGAACTTGTTGACTTGTTTGAATCCAGGAGGGTACAAAGTCCCTTCTGGACAGGTGTGCCATATCTTTCTCCAAGAAGAATATCTGGCAATCAGTATCAAGAAATATTGCTGTGCCTCCCACAAGCAGTCTGGGCATGCAGGAAGCAGGCTTGGTAGTCAAGGTCTTTTGCTGACATCTATGTTTAGCTGAGCGCATCCGTGAAAAATTGGTGATCCTAAGTTCACTGTAAAACTTTCCATGCATAAACAGGAAAGATATATAATCAGCCATACTACTCCAATAAACCAGTACTGTTATCCAACTATGCTCACCTAGCCCAATTCTCTTTAGTTCACCATCTGACTGTCAGCGTCAGTTACTGGCAAGGCGAGGAAGGACAAGGTTGGAGCCAGAAGGCTGGCCACTTTGTTTTCCTCAGAGAGAAGGGGTACTGGAAGAGAATCATATCTACTTATTCCTTTAAGTATTATTAGTCTAAGGGATATGATTTCCAGGTTCAAGCTAACTTCTGATAAATGTTTCATTAATTGGGGGTACGGTATGTGAGGGAAGCATGACCCAAACTTTATATTCAAAGCTTGACTCCCTTTTTCCCAAATGCTAATTTCACAATGAACATACATTGTGAGTAGCCAATAAGTCCATTTATGCAATTCCATAGCAAACAGAAATCAGAGAAAGTATGCATAGGAAAATATGTACCAGATAATGTGGAATGAAGGAGCTCTGCCTTGGGAGTGAGGTAACAACTCAATCAAGGGAAAAAGTTCCAGGTCTTACCCAAAGGGAAATTCACTGTAGTCTCTAGTTTAGCAAAATGGGAGCAGGGACATGATGGAGATTGCCAGTTTATTTCATGTCAGTTTCTTCCCAGAGTCTTTCCCTTCATTAACTTGGAGTAGGATTGGTATCTTCTGTCTTTTTTTCCTGATGCTAAAGTGCCCAAAGTGCCTGCCAAATCTGAAAAGCCTGAGAAGACTTGACCTTAAATAGAGTGAAACTTGCCACTGTTCCCTCTCCTGCTCTCACCAACTCCACTCTGCCCCTCACACAGGCTCAGGCTATTGATCTCTAAGAATGAGGAGAGAGCCCCATATCAATGGGCTTTGGGACTACAGTTATGTAATATCTAGCATTTATATGATGCTTTAAGGTTTACAAATCTTATCTCATTTTATCCTTATAATGACCCTGGGAGATAGGGCTATTTTATTCCCCATTTCACATATGAGGTCACTGAGGAATAGAGAGAATAAGTGACTTGCCCAGGGTCATATTACTAATAGTTTCTGAGGCTGGATTGAAATCAGAACTTCCTGACTCCATATCCAGCACTCTCTTGCATATTGTTACTGTTCAGTGGCTTCAATCGTGTCAGATTCTTTGTGACCCCAAATGAGGTTTTCTTAGCAAAGATACTGGAGTGTTTTGCTAGCTTCTTTTCCAGCTCATTTTACAGATGAGGAAACTGAGGCAAAGAGGGTTAAGTGACTTGTCCAGCATCACACAGCTAAGTAAGTATCTGAGTCTGGATTTGAACACAGGTCTTCCTGATTCCACGTCTGGTATGCTATCCACTGGACCACCCAGCTGCCCTTCTTTTGCCTGATGCAAATTAAAAATGAAAAAATTATAAAAACTATTCACTTTCAAAAGCACCAATGTGAAATTCAATATAATTTCACATGAACTATTTGTTGTTACAGGGAAGTAGCTTTGGTAAATTTTATTTTCAAATTTTCATTTTATTTTACCTAATATCAAGCAATGTCACATCTCCTATTTTTTTTATCAGACTTAAGTCGCCAGGTGACTTATTCTCCTTCTTGAAACAAAAAACTGTATTTGTTCCTCATTATTTGCAGATTCTGCATTTGTGAATTCAGCTACTTGCTAAAATTTATTTGTAATCTCCAAATCAATACTTGTGGTTCCTTTGTGGTCATTCAAGGACATACAAGGACATGCAGAAAGTGGTGAAAAATTCAAGTCTACTGATGTACATGTTCCCAGCTGAAGTTGAATAAGGCAATGCTCTGCCTTCTTGCTTTGGTAAACAAAAGTCATTTTTGCTGTTTTTCATATTTTTGTGCTTTTTGTTGGGGATTTTGCTATTTAAAATGGTCCCCAAGTGTAGTCTTGAGGTGCTGTTTGCTGTTCCTAAGTAAAAGAAGGCTGTAATGTCCCTTACAGAAAAAAATAGATATGGGAGATAAGCACCTTTCAGGCTGTTGGTCATGATTTTAATGTTAGTGAATAAACAACATAGTCCATACAGAAAAAGGAAGAAGAAATTTGTTGATCTGAGGAGTATAATCATGTCTGTTGGTACATTGATAAAAGGACAATGATAATCAATATCAGACTGATTTCCAATGACTGCCTTTTTCCCAAGATAGCTGACTCCTAGTACTCTGGGGAAGATGAATGCTTTTTTGAGCAGCTTCTGCTCTTTGCTGGTCTATAAAAGGAAGCAACAGACTAATTTCTGTCCTTTCCCTCATTTCACACCCCTTTTACTTTTTAGTCTGTTAAGAGGACAAACTGGGGAAAGTGGTAATGGGTATGTGAAAAGCACATTTCTAATAATTATTTTAAAATTGTTTATTGATATATTTATTCTTATATCATCTTCATTTTCAGATATCTCTATCTCATTTCCCTAATCATTGAAAATGTTATGATTCTGCTCACTTTGCTCTGCATTATTTTATACAAGGTCTTCCCAGTTTTCTCTGAAACTACCCATTGCATCACTTCCACATAGTGTAATAATATTTCATTACTTCTATATGTCATAATTTATTTGACCATTCCTCAATAAATGGGTACCTCCTTAGTTTCTCAGTCTTTGTTAGATACTTTTGCATAGATGAACCCTTTTTCTCTTCCTCTACCTTTGAATTCTTTGGTTTATAAACCTAGTAGTGATATCACAATTTAGTAACTTTTACACATTGTTCTAAATTATTTTCCAAGATGACTATACTTATTTTACATTTTTTTGGGAGGGGTTAAGGCAGGGCAATTGGGGTTAAGTAACTTGCTCAAGGTCACATGGCTAGTAAGTGTTAAGTGAGGCCATATTTGAACTCAGGTCCTCCTGACTCAAAGGCCGGTGCTCTATTCACTGCACCACCTAGCCTCCCCAACTACTATATTAATTTTATACACATCCACCAGTCATGTATTAATCTGCCTGTTTTTCTGTAGCTCTTCCAATAATTCCATTTTTTCTTTTTCTCTTTTTTGGCCATCTTTGTAAATCTGATGCATGTGAGGTAGAACCTCAGAATTTCTTTAATTTGTATTTCTTCAATTATTAGTGATTTGGAGTGTTTTTTTTTTTAAATATTGTTGTTGATATGTTGTTTCTTCCTTTGAAAACTGCTGGTTCCTATCCTTTGACCATTTGTCCTTTGGGGAATGTTTTTTGTTCTTATAAATTTGAATGTATCTTGGATATATGATCTTTATCAAGGAAATACTATAAGCTTTTTTTCTCCCTATTTCAATAAGGGAGATATTTTGGGTAGCACCAGCCTTGAAGTTTGCTTTGTAAGTAAATTCAAGTTTCAAAGTTTGGGGAGTTGTTGTTCTAGGGAGAAAGGGTTTCCTGAGCAACATTTTTCTCAAAAAAAGAAGAGAATTGCCTTTTGACTCTTGTAGATAGAGAACAATAGGGGAGTTAAAGGTATGACATAGAAGAGTCAAACTTTGCCACCTCTCCCACTCCCCCAACTCCTACAGTGAATTTTTCAGACATTTCAGATTGCCTGACTAGGATCCTCAAAATGTGTTTACCTTCCACTTGGAGTCCAAACCATATCAGGTACTATAAATCTACTAGACACTGTGCTGTATAGGACCATTTGTGAGATGTAGGATTTTAATGGAATGTGGAAGTATTATTCTACTGGTAAACCTAGTAGGTGGCACAGTAGATAAGTGTTCCAGGCTTGAAGTCAAGAAAACTCATTTTCCTGAGTTCAAATCTGGCTTCAGACACTTGCTAGCTGTATGACCCTGAGCAGGTCACGTAGTCCTATTTGCCTCAGTTTCTTATCTGTAAAATGAGCTGGAGAAGGAAGTGACAAACCACTCTAGTATCTTTGCCAGGTAAACCCCAAATGGGCTCACAAAGAGTTGGACATGACTGAAATGACTGAACAATAGCAACAACAAAAACAGAATTTCAGTTTCTTACAAGGGGAATGAATATGAATGCTTTATGTGTTTTCTACATCTGCTTATTGACTTCTGTGAGTCCCTTTTGTCTTATGTATTTTCTATGGGGTGGTTGTCATGTATCCAACACTCATCTGTTACTCTGAATGAGAAGCTGGGGACACTCCTAGACGCTCTTATTTGGAGAATTTCTCAGAGAAAATCTGGGTGGTTGGTCAAAGAGAGAGTATGAAATGTTTGGGTCAATCCCAATATTGGACTGAGTTCATGTGAACCTAGGGATTGTGGAGTGTGGACCATAGAATATACATGTAATATTTAATGGTAGGATAGAAATAAAAACCAAACAAAAACACAGTAACATATCTTGATATTTTATCTGTATGATATTTTATCTAATGTTTTCCATGATAATGTTCTCTGAATTCTTTGGTTCTGTAGTTTGAAGGTTGAACACCAGATGCCCAGAAGGAGAATATTCCCCGAACAATACTCTTCTTGGAAAAGAAAGAGGACTATAATTAGTAGGGTTTTCAACTCCAGAACTAAAGCCATGCCAGGAGCGGACAGGAAGCCTTGACCTTGCAAATCTTTCATGCTGTTGCTGTAAGTTGCTTGAGTGGTGCAATTTAAAGATGAGTGAGGAATATTTGTTCATTGTAAAATATCTTTATTTTCTAAGTCTAATAAATGTAATGAACTATTTGATATTTTTGTGTTTATTACATTCATTCGTGAGCAGGGGAGGCATTTGAGCCATATATGTTTTCTGTGGTGGAGGAAATAAAAACCTATCCCATACATAATACCCATGTAGTCACAATATTCTCATTGGAAGGGACCGTTTGTCCCTATATAGAGGAAAATCCTAGACATGAGCCAGATCTAAGCTGTGTTTTAGAGATTTCTCTGGAAATTTACTTTGATATGCAGGCATGACCAAAGAGAGAGAACCTGAACTCTGGGTTTAAGGCTTAATCTAGTCAATTTGAACCCTAAGTCCTTGGGGTAGAGGGAGGCATGAGACTGTGGGTGGCATAAAATTGAGATAGACTCATTAAATGATAGCTAAGATCACTTCTAGCTCTGTCTATTACTCTGTGTTAACAGGACCTTGAAATCATAGATTTAGATCTAGAAAGGACTTTAAATGGTAATCTGTTTCAATTCTCTGATTTTACAGATCAGTGAACAAGCTTAGACAGGTAAAATGATCTGTCCAAGGGTCCTATAGCTAATGAATGAAAGAACAGAGATTTAGACCAGGGTCCCTTGGCATCCAAATCCAGACCACTTTATACTGTACCATGAGCTATTTTACTCTCCTTCTTTTCCTTATGTCCCTTACTGATCAAGCTATCAATTAGTATTAAGCCAAGTAACAAGGATTTTAATTGGTCTTTATTACCTGTTATACAATGGCTTGTCTGATGCTGATTGACAGCTCAACTAGCTAGAGACAGGATGCTCTTTAATAAAGCAACTACAAAGGCGGCAATAAAGCTCCTTGGTATTTGCTACTCTTAGTACTAATGATATCTTAATGTCCCAGTGTGGTTATACCACTGCTTTACCATTTTAGGCAAATTTTCTGGTCACATGTCTTCCCCCATTGAGTATTGTTTAAACTCCATACTTACAGGAAAACATAGTAACATTATCCTCTCTGATCATTCACCATCTGTTTGGTGGGGAGCAGAACCATTGGTTAACAGTCTGACCTTAAGAATAGGCAAAGAACTCCATTTTATGAATTATTCAGAGCTTAGCTTGGATGCACTGATGAGATATTAGATCTAGCTAATTGTTTTATTCTGAGGAGGGAGGGACAGGGTAGAGGACTTAAGGAGACTGAAGACAAACTTCACTTAATTCAACTTTCACAGAGTTGTTAACCTCAGCAAACTCTGCCACAAATCCTGCTGAACATCAAGCTTTAGCTTTATCTCTACTTGTACAGAATGGCCCTCCAGTTCTAAGCTTGCAATAAGAATCATTTGTGATTTCACTCATGTAGAGAACTCTGTATGAGGAAACTCTGTCTACTAATGCAGATCTACACTTGCTTTACAATTTATAATCTTAAAGAGTTCTTTGGTAGCACTGAGAACCTGAGTGACTTGCTTATGGTCACACAGCCATTATATGTCAGAAGCAGAACTTGAACCCAGGTCTTGCCAACTCTGAGGACATTTCTATTCACAATGCCATGCTTCCACACGTCTGTATTTATTTGTCTATATACATGTCTATGTCTAGATCTATCTACTATTTTTAACGTAGTCTTTAGGTACTTAGTATTCCCTTGTGTTTCTCTGATTAGCTTATGGTGCAGCTAGCATCTTAATACCTTAAATAATCTATCTAGCCATTGCATATTGCCTTTTCTATTAGTTAAGTATTTGACTCTTACTCTTGTTGGTGATTTTGTTTAATGCCTGGACAAAGGTCACTTGAAAGCTAAAAAATGATGGTTTGTCATTTATAACATTTTAATACAATATGATACTTTCTTTTCCTTTTCATATTTATTCCTGAGGACTTAAAAAAACCCCCACTTTCTGGAGCATATTTTCAGAGCATAGCAAAACTTTGTGAACATTCTTTATTTGAATATAGAGATTCAAATGTGGAACAGTTACCATAAGAGAGACAGTATTTTGTAGAGGATAGAGAGCCAGCCCTGGCATTAGGGAGATCTTGTTAAATTCTGAGCTTTTACAGATACTGCCTGTGTGACCATGGGCAAGTTAAAAGCCTTAACCAACTCTTTAAGACCAGGTAAATAATGGGGAGTCCCCCATTTTACATATACTAAGTTTAAAGAAAAATTAAGATATTTTGAGTTGAGACTTAAACAGAAAGTGAGCAGTAGAGAGTTGGGGGTAGAATGGGTAAATCAATTCTTACTGTCAGCACCATAACTAGAGTGAAGTTTTCACATCAGGGAGTTTCCATGCTGAGAAAATAATAGGTTTATGTTCTTCCCCACCCCTGCCCTAGTATATAGAGGACTATCCACTTGGAATCAGGAAGATCTGAAGTAAAATCCTTCTTCAAACATTTAATCCTGATGTGATCCTGTGAAAGTCACTTAACTTCTTTCAACCTGTGTCCTCATCTGTAAAATGGGGATAATAACATCACCTGTTTCACAGTGTAGTTTCAAGGACCAAATGAGAAAACATAGGTAAAGATCTTAAAGCACTTTATAATGGCTAGCTATTATTATTATTACTACTACTATTAAAAAGATTAGTATACATTTAAATGCATTTAATGGTATTTAATGGTATGCATTTAAATGCATACTAATACCATGACCTTGGTCATATGTTCTAATTTTGCTATTATGAATATTACGAATATTGAAAATGACACGTTTAATCAATCCCTAAACATTTATTAAGTGCCTTCTACATACCAGGCACTGTGCTAATTGTTAGGGATATAAAAAAAGTCAGAAGACAGTCTCTGCACTGAAAGAACTTATAATGTAATAGGGGAGAAATTTTCCAAGTAAATACATATAGAATAAATAGGAAATAACAGTGGGAAGGCACTGAAATTAAGAAGAGTTGGGGAAGATTTTCTGTAAATGATGAGATTTTAGTTGGGACTTAAAGGAAGCCAGGTTATCAGTAGGAAGAGCAGAGGAGAATATTCCCAGTATGGGAGACAGAGAAAATGGCATAAAGGCCACTGGCTCTAGTGTTAGAGGACCAGAGCAGCGGGACAATGATCTCCATCTCCATTTTACAGATATGAAAACTGAAGCTGAAAGGAGTTAAGAGACCTACCGATAACCAAGTGAAGTAACTGACTTGAAGTAACTGACTTAATTAATGCCATTTTATGGGGTTCGAGTAGAACATGGTAAGGTTGAGTCCATAAACCACACTCCAAAGTCAGTTTTGTAACATTAAAACAAAAGACCATTCCCTCCCCTCTCTCCCACCTTACTTAGGCTTTGAACATTGAAGGTATTTTCTAAATGGATGTTGAATGAATAGTCACACTTTGTATTTTCAAGTCTGTTTAGCAAAGGTTTTCAGTAGGGAGACTTCCCTCAAGTGATTAAGGAGGGCTGACTCCCCTGAAATCAATGCATTTCTGCCTCCTTGAAGCTGAAGTTCCAAATGTAATAGAGACCAGCTAAGGACAGAAGTTAAACAAGAGTTGTAGGTCTTTAGCCAAGGGCTGGATGTTGGGTATATTGTAGAGGGGATTCTTGCTTAGGTTCTGTGTGGTCTCTAATTGACCACGGAAATTCCTTCTAACTCCGAGGTTGTCAGGGTACTGACATCTTAGGATGCTTAATTGGGATATGTCTGCCTTTGGAGGAATTCTCTTTCATGGATCCATTTGAAATCTTTGGAGAATGAGACAAAGTAACTATATCTGCTGTCATGTTATTGTTATTACTCCTTTTGATGAAGCCAGATGTTCCCTTTATGAAATTACATTTTTTGAAAATTGTGACAAATTCTTCCTTTAGTTGTATATCTTCTATCCTGATCTACATAAAAATGATATTCATTTGACTAAAATAAGGAAACACATTTTGGGAAGATGGAATAACGGGAATTAGGCAAAATAATATATAGGCATATGGAGTAACTTAGATAATATAAGATTCCAGATTCAGAAATGGAAGAAATCTTGGCTTTCATATTTTGTTATTTCTTCATTTTAAAGGTGAGGAAACTCAGACCCAAAGTCAGGTTAGCTGGGATTTTAATCCAGAAAGAGCACTGGTTCTGAAGTAAGAGAACACAGGTTCAAATCCTACTTCTGATGCTTTCTGTCTGAATGACTTCAGGTAAGTCACTTGATCACCTCAGTTGAGTTTCTCTATTAAACAAAGGATTGAATGAGATGGCTTCTGAACATTTTCCAGTTCTGGGTTTATGCTGCCATATACTTTCTAGTGTATCATACTGCCTTCTGGTGGTGGAAAAAAATTCTGAGGACAAAGCTGAGTACTAGGTAGGGACTGATGTAAAATCTTCACAAAAGATGGAAAATGCGTTATAATCATTTGGAATCAGGATTGCCAAAGACTAGAAAAAGACAGTCCTGAAATATTGGGAAAAAAGAATGCTATAAAGTGTTAGACTTAGGTTCAGATCCTATCTCTGTTCCTTATTATCTATGTGACCTTGGGCAAGTCACGTAACCTCTTGGCCTCAGTTCCTTATCTACAAAATGAGGAGTTAGATGAGATGGCCTGCAAGGTCCCTAAATCTTTGCTCCTATGACTACTGACTTGTTTTGCTTTGAGGCTGGCAAAGCTCTGTTCATATCTTTTTTTATTTGATCTTCACAAAAACCATATGAAGTAAATACTATAAGTATCACTAATCCCATTTTACAGGAGACTGAGATTCAGAGAGGTTAAATTAACTAAGTAACTATGAGAAGCAAGATATAATTAAGTTTTTCCTGACTTCAAGGTCAATATAGTTTGCTATCTGTAATGATAATGGCTCATGTAATAATATTCTGCTTTACAAAGTGCTTTTCTAACAACCACCTTGAATGTTATAAGTGGTTTTTCCATTTTACAGATGAGGAACTAGAGGCCCAGAGAGGTTACATCAGTTATAAATGGCAGAGGCCAGACTTAAACCCAAATCTTCTCAGGTTTAATGTTTTTTGTTTTTTTTTTTTTACAGCTAGAACACAATGCTTCTCAACTTGGGAATGTTGTTCTCAATGGTTGGTACCCTTTCTTTAAGTCAGAAAGAATGTCTTATGTATGCTTTACATATATATATGTATATGTATATATATAAGTGCTTATAAATATATATAAATATATATGTGCTTATAAATATATATATGTACTTATAAATGTAAATCCACATGTTTAAAACTGTCAGAATTGGAAGATGGTTAGAAATAAACTAGAACAATAAAGGACAGATAAGTTAGAGTAGGGGTGGCTGACAGGATAATGAATTTTTTAAATCAGGGAGTTATGATAGAATTAAGGAAAATAGCTAAAGGAGGAGGCCAAAAGGGGAATTAGTGAAGGTGGAAAAATTAAAACATTTTGAGTTAAGACTTTAAACAGAAAGTAGAGAGTTGGGGGTGGTGTAGGGGAGTGAAATCTTTCGGTCAGGGTCATCTCTAGGGTGGGGTGACTAGGCTTTCCTCTAAGAGTAACTAACATCCAGGTCAGCGTACTTCCTTTTCCCAAGTAGTCTCCCTTGTTTTGGGGTCCTCCACGGTCCTTGTGCCATGAGGAGTTTGATGAAATGCCCTTCAAGATTCTTTCTAGCTCTACATCTATGGTCTTATACTTACTGACATGTGGTGCTTTGAGGTTTCTCCCTGTCTTTCCCTTGCCCCCTACCTCCAACAACATGGCTGTGTCTGTTAGTTGACTCACACCTTCAATAGGTACAGGGGAAAGAGGGTTGGATTCTGAGTCAGAAGATCTTAGTTCAAATCCTGACCCTGCTACTTAGTGTCTGTATGACCTCGAACAGAAAAGGAAAATGGTAAATCCTGGAGGGGATGTGGAAAAACAGGTAGTTCTTTGCAGAGCGTCCATATCACTTATCATACAACACAAGCACTTAATAATATTTTTTTCTCTTTAGCCTGTCACAGGATTGCCATTTTCATTTTGGGTTTTGTTATTTATTTTTTAGCTTTTTGGGCCAGACACATAAGTGAATTCATTGATCTAGGGAACTCTCTGTGAACAAATTCCCTTAACTAATGCAAGATTGAAACTGGCTCTGCAGCTTAGCCTTGCAAAGTTGTCTTAGATCAGAGATTCTTAACTTTTCTGTTTATCATGAACCCCTTTTTCAGTCTACTGAAAGTTATGGACCTCTTCAAAGAATAGTGTTTTTTTTTTTTTTTTTTGGAGGGGGAAGGCAGGGCAATTGGGGTTAAGTGACTTGCCCAAGGTCACACAGCTAGTAAGTGTGTCAAGTGTCTCAGGCTGGATTTGAACTCAGGTCCTCCTGGCTCTATTCACTGTGCGACCTAGTCATCTCAGGAATAATGTTTTTAAGTGCATAAAATAAAAACATAGAATTGGAAAGGAGGCTAATAATATCGAAACATATTCATCAAAATAGTTTTTAAAAAATCAAGTACTTAGACCCTAGGTTAAGAATCTTTGTGTAGAGGGTAACTTTTTCTAACTTTTGGAGATTCCAATTCCAAAACAGTTAGGTATACCTTCTCCACAGCTTGAATACATTTCAAATTAAACCCAAGTGTTCAGTTCAGCTGTTTGCCTTTATCCATTTTAGGTTTCCGACTTTCCCTCCCATCCCCTTAGGAGATTGTATAGCAGGGTGGAAAGAATAATGGCATTTGGAATATAAGAGACATAGATCCAGTACTGAAGGGGAACTTAGAGGTCTTCTAGGCACATAACTCATTTTATTTTTTAGGTTTTTTTTTGGAGGGGGGAAGGCAAGGCAATTGGGGTTAAGTGACTTGTCTAAGGTCACATGGCTAGTAAATGTGTCAAGTGTCTGAGACTGAATTTGAACTCAGGTCCTCCTGACTCCAGGGCCAGTGCTCTATTCACTGTACCACCTAGCCACCCCAACACAACCCATTTTATAACTGAGAAAACTGAAGCTCAGGCTAAATAACCTGTCCCAGGATACACAGGTGGTAAACATTAGAGGTAGTGCTTTTAACTAGGCACACCTGCGATGTCTATGGATTCGCAACAAAACTTGGTGTTTATAAGTTAAAGAAATAACTATCTTGGGGGTGGGGAGATGGGAAATAGCTGACAGCTTATAAGGAAAGCTTTTTGATGGACTCATAATTATTTAATATGATAGAATTCTATTTAACCTCTGGCAGATGTTAAAAATGCTTGATTAAAATAAATCGAGTTTCTGGAATGTGTGTGGGAAGGATGACAAGGTAAAGTAAGGGTTTGACTGGTTGGGGATGATAGGATACAAATTAAAACAGCTGGGATAGTGATAGGCTATATATAACTTTGCTCTGAAAGGCAGGGGGTGGAAGATAGAGGAAGCAGAGAAGAAGAGAAAGGTTACTGGAGGCTCTCTTAGGAAGGAAAATAATCTTAGAGCAGAAAGTTGCCCTAGAAAGGTTACTCTAGTAGAAAACAGGTTTCTGTGAAAAGAAAGGAGTGCTCCAAACAGAGACTGATTGCTTTAAGAATAATCAGGTACTTGTGTTCATCCGTGTGGCTTTAATAATTTTAATGCTGAGATTTTGGGGTGTTTGAAACTAGGGAGAGGGACTAAGCACAGACAGTATGAGTTTATTTTGGGGGACTCAAGCTTTTTGTCTGTGCCTTGCTCCACTTGGTTAGTAAGTAAATCTTGGTTTTGTCATGTGTTCTTAAAAACGAATATTGTTGGAGTATTTCCCTTGACTTCTTAATCTTCTAGTTCTAGCTATTTCTGCTTGCTGTGCTATTCAGCTATGTATGGTGGAAAAGAGTGCTGGGTCTGGGGGCAAAGATGTTGCACTCAAATCTCAGCTTTGCGTCTTAGCCCTCGAGAGACCAGGGGCAGGTCCCTTTACCTACGTGGGCCAGAGCGTCCTCAGCTGTAAGATAAGGGCCTAAGAGCCCTAGGTGACCTCCCAGGTCTCTTCCTGCTGCAGTTTTGTATTCTTATGTACCTGTCCTCACCTCCATTAGAAAACTCCTCAGTTTTGTGTTTGTATGCACAGTGCCAGGTACTGGTAAGTGTGGAACAAAAGCTTTTTCATTCCTTTTCTAATTAATGAAAACAAATCTTTCTCTCTCCCTCTCTCACTGCCTTTAAAAAAAGGTGAAAGATTTATACGATCTGAAGAGAAACCAGTGTCCCACTGCCTTTAAATAAAAAACTTCCTAGAATCTCAACAGGAAGAGGCATCCTTGCTCTTGGACCCAAGACAGCTGTAAGAGTGGAAGTTAAGGTAACGATCTTAAGAATTTCTACGGGTTACACAGACACATTTCTGTGAGGGAGGGAGAGGAAGGAAAGGCACTGGTAACAGGGCATGGGGATCAGGAAAGTTTTGTGTCATTTCAGCTCAGTTTTGAAGGAGAATTGTGAAATGTGCATTTGTCAGCTAATGGTGCTTAAAGGGACAGTCATGCTCTCAGAACTGTGCTAGGGACTGTGAGGGATCTCAGGGGAGAATTGGAGAAGTACAGAAATGAAATGCAGTATGTGTATTGAATAAGTTCTTAATGGTGGCATTTCCAGTATTTGAATGCTAAGGGCTCTTTGTTTTTTTTTTTTAACTGGTCTCTCTAACAGTGATGGGAACATCAATTTGACTTTATATGTAGACTACTGAAGGTTCTGATGAAAATATATAAAATTGTGCCTTTAGCAGAAAAGTGGGAAGGGGTGGTAGGGGAGTTACTGCTCTAATGGGAATGCTTAACCAAGGGTCCAAGAAAAAAATAAAAAAAATTTTGTTCACAAAAACTTGACTGACAAGTGATTAAAAAAAGATTCTTAGGCAACTATGCTGTGTTACATCTTTATATCTATGGCACTATCTGAATGACATTGTTTTCTTGTTTATGTGGTTTTATTTATAATTGGTTTCCTTTGTAATCCTATGTAATCTATTTTGTGTATTCAAAAATATTATTCTGAGAAGAGATCTATAGGTTTTACCAGACAATCAAAGGGGTCCATGACACCAAAAAAAAAAAAAAAGACTTCTTGTTAACCTACTTTTCTACTAGCACCTGTTCTTTCCCCTTACTTTCAGGAAGCTTCATTCTCTTGAGAATTTGGAGAAAGGGATTTCTCAGAACATCCTCAAAAAAGACAAAGGAATTGGGAGAGCACACTGGGGTAGGCTTAAGCCATGACATTAGAGAATTGCCCCTAAACTGGGGCACCCCTAAAAACATGAGGGGGTAGATGGAGCCTTCATTATAGGCCTAAAATGACTGTGAGATTTAGGATAACGATCTTCTCAATTAATATGGGTTACACATATACACAAGGTAACTTTTTTTAGGGAGGGGAAAGAGAAAGGCACTGATAAGTGGGCATAGGGACCACAAAAGATTTGTCTTTTGAATTGAACTTTGAAGGAAACTAGAGATTCTAAAGAGGAAAATAAATGAGTTCAAGGCACAGGGGCCAGCTCGTGAAAAGGCAAAGGTCATTGTTTGCCTTGCTATTTGGCTCCTACTTAAGCTATATGTATTCCAATACTAAATTACTGTGATTATCCTTGCTCTATTCCTCTCAGAAGAGGATGGCCTCAGACCTTCAGGATGTTCCCAGCTAGTCCCATGACTAGAAACTTTTGGGAGCTCTGGCCTAATATTCAAATCATAGAGCTGAAGGAATGAGGGGTTAATTAAAGGAAAATCCCTCTTGGCTTTGAGAAAACAAGAGAAGTCTTAACGTATGGATTTAGAATTTTTATTGTGCTATCAAATCATCTTTAATGGTCTCTTGGGTCAACTTATGTCTGACAAGTAATTAAAAAAATAAAAAGTTCTTAGGCAACTATGCTGTTACATTTTCGTATCTGTGGGACTATCTGAATGACATTCTGTTATCTTGTTTGCATGGTTTTAATGATATTGGAAGAAAAATATTTTGCTTTTTATTGTGGTTGACTAATCTTTAGCACTGTTGTTTAATGTAATATAGTTAAGTACATGTTTTTTAAAAGACCATTCTTATAGATAACCTGACAGTATGCATTTCTGGCACGCAGGACCTTTGGGAGACAGATGGGTAGCAGCACATTTTTAGTGACTTCTCAGTATTTTTTCTTATTTTTAAATCATTTTGACCAATTTAATGCTGTCTTCTATTGGTTGATGAGTAGAAGAGGCAAAAATCAAATACTGGAATAAGCTAATGAACAAAAGTCACCTTCTTTCTTGACTAAAAGGGAAGAGAATAATAATGATTATGATGGTTAGCATTTATGTACTACTTATTATGTATTCAGGGCTACAATTATTAATCTCATTTGGTCTCCACAACAACTCTGGGACCTAGATGTTATTATCATATCCATTTTGTGTGAGGAAACTGAGGTTAAATGTGTTGCCCAGAGTCTCACCGATAGTAAATGTCTGAGGCTGGGTTTAAATTAGCATCATCCTGACTCCATGACCAGTGTTTTATTCCACTGTGATATCTAGCTTCCCATCCCCCACCTACCTCCAGATAAATAAAGCATGACTATCCTGTAAAGAGTGCAAGGGCGGGGGAGAGAGGTGGCTATTTGCTTCCCATGATATTCTATACTCCTTTCTAGAGGAAGTGTGGCATAGATAGAGGGATGAGTCAGGAAGCTCTGGGCTCAAATCTCACTCATGAACCATGTAAGCATTGGAAAGTCTTTCATTGTTAAGCCTTGGTTCCCTCACATGGAAAATGGCGGTAACATTGCCTATTGAACCTATCTTTCAGGGTTTTGAGAACCAAATGAAAATGTTTGCTTCACCTTTTGTATATCTTAAGGCACTATATAAACACTAGAATTATTGCTAATGTAGGAATGAGTTTAATATTCTTCTACGTAGGATTCTGTTTCTTCTTCTAGCAACGATTTGGTAGCAAACTGTGATCTTCTGTAAAAAGTTAATGAAAGTTCACCTGCTCATTCTTCACATTTTTTATTACTTGATATGTAATACACTATTCTTGTAAAGATGTTTAGAAAAATGAGAAAATAAATAGCTATTGACATTCTCCAATTCCCCCCCCACTTTTTTTTTTGATAATACCAAACATGATTTCCACTTGCTCCTTCCCTTTGATATCTTTAACTGATCCCTCGATACTTTCAAAATTATAACTTCTATTATATAGTTCTTCCATTTATATTTGGTCCAATCTAACTGACGTACCTTTTCTCTCATGTATTCCATCGGGTACTTAATTGGTAGAATCCAAATGTGGTAGTTTTACTATTGTCACTTTTGGAAAACCATAAAGACTTGGAAGACCTGTTCAATTCATCCTACTGGTTTCATATGCAAATGTTCTTAAGGCTTGTTTTCTCCTTATGGCTTCTACCCTTTACTTCTTCCAACACTTTTTTGGAGGTTCTGCTCTCAGTCTTCTGTAATAATGCTTAGGAAATGAACTTTCTTAAATCTAAACCTTGCCAAGGTAAAGCAAATGTTTGCTGCCAAGCTGGTCTCTGGATTATTTGTTTGTTTTTGTTTCTTTTAATTGTGGAGACCATTTTACTTGAACTTTTTCAATTTGTTTTTGGAGTCCATTTAAACATGTGCTTGGAGCTATTCTAACTTCACAGTCCATTATTATCTTCCATTTATCCATGTCCTTTACTTCCTCTAGGAAAAAACCTTATTTGTAATTATCTGCTTGGCAAACTTTTAGCCCTCTTTCATTCAGGTTGTTTTATGATCAGAAGTACTATGTAGGTAGTAGTCAGTTCTTCTGGGGTATATGCTGCCTCTTGGAAAAAAATCTTAAGTGTGTCCTGACTCATACTTCTGGCAACCAATACAGTGATATTTAATAAAATTTAATTTGTATTTAATAGAAATTGAATTGCAGATATGGGTTTCTATGAACTCATTCTTCTGAAGTCATTTGATTGTTGGCAAAGGAACTGTAGCCACAGTGAGTTTATCATATGTGGAAATACTTTCACATTTCTTTAGCCTCATTTTTTTCATCTGTAAGGTAGGGATGATAATAAGAGAACCTGCCTCCCAAGGTTGAGAATCAAACAAGATGATATCATGTAAGCTGCTTTGCAGATCAGGAAAGCTGGTTAAAAAAATACTTTTCAAAAGAGCTACATTGAAATGATGTGAGTCATAGCCTTTAAGTATAGACTGTACATCATAGACTTTTAAAAAGTTGCCATACTTTTTATCACAAAGTTACAATATCTTGGTTTTACAATTACATTTCTGTAGGATTATATAGTCAAAATGATAGCTTGGGTTGTAGCGTGGCTCTGAGTGAATATTACTGAAGTTTGTTTAGATCAGAGAAATTACCACACATTAGAGAATCAATGAAAATGTCAGCTAGCTAGCATTGTTCTTTTAGAGTAAAATGCTGTGTGTATTGATTACAAAGGTTCCCACTAATGGAAAACTGGAGTTGTATAATAGCTGATTGCTTTGTGATGACAAGAATGAGGGAGAGAGAGAGGGCTCAGTGAAAAGGAGAGACTGATTTCTTCACCAAGGTCCCTTCTGACTCTCAAACTCTGATTCTGGTTATGAAACAGAACTCCAAATTCTGATTAAAGTATTAATAATGAAAAATCCTCATTGTTATTCTACTAATATCTCTGAAATAGATGTATTTAATATAGCGAATGTGGGTTCCATTACCTGGAATTTGATCTTTATGTATTCAACTGTTCAATGTAATTATGACACATTTCCCTTTTTGTAACTAATTGACAGAGGAAAAGATAGCAAGGACTAAATATTGAACTTAATGTTCAAACCTAAACTTACTACTTAAAGAAATGGAGTAGGGTATGAGAAAATTAGACATCCGGGATAATTTATTAATTTTTTTTGGGGGGGAAAGCTATTTGTATAATATGGTTTTCTGTATTCTGATTTTTTTTTTCTGCTCAGTATTAGTGTTGTGTAGTGACAAGAAAGAACATAAGATGGCAGCAGGTGATTATAAAATGTTTTCCACCAGCTAGTCTGATTCTAGTGAATCCACTGCTAAACTTTAATAAAAGTGATGGACTAACCAATGGAAAATGAGGTTGCTGAACTCCATAGAGGTATTGTTTTGCCTCGCCTTTTTTTTTTTTTTTGATACCTCTAAATCATTTGTTACCAAGTTTCTAAGGAGCACTTGATTCTCTTTTTAAACTCTATCTTGAATGTGTGTGTGTGTGTGTGTGTGTGTGTGTGTGTGTGTGTGTGTGTGTGTGTATCTGTATGTGTAGATGTTATCTTGTATGATAGAATGTAAGCTCCTTGAAAGTTGGGGCCGTTTTCACTTTTGTTTCCCCAGAATTTAGCATAGTGCCTGGCACCCAGTAGATGCGTAATAAACACTCATTTAAAAATATAATTTGCCATTCTTCCATCTGTCTGATTATTAATATTTCCTCCTCCCCCTTATGTCTCTGGTGTTAGCACTAATGAATAATGATATGTTATTTTTTTTAAAAGAAGATTCTAGAATCCTAAGAAAAATAAAGACTTTTGTTTCTCTAACAGATTTCTAGAAGATATAGAATGGCTGGACATGTAGTCATGTTTTCAGAGTCTATCCAGATTGGCATCACCAGTGAAAATTCATCAATAAAAATTATTAGAAGGTAAGTTTGTTTGTTTTGTTAAAGTATGAAACTACCATCTCCCCCAAATAAAACCCACACAACTAAAAAGCTATCAAAAAATAAGTTCCCCAGAGATAGACTACTACTATATTGTTATATTCAAACTTCCTTAGGATCCTGGGGGTAGGTAACCTTTTAGAGAGTAAGTATACTTCCTTTATTCATCACTATGGTCCTGGAGGTTCCATCAAATATGTGTTTTCTCTCTACAAAATCAGCTATTCACAACAGTGACACTTTTGCTTGTTAAACATAACCATTTACTTAATCCAAAGAAATGCTAATATTACAAATGCTGTAAGAAAACAAGGAAAACTACATTGAGCTTAAAGATGAAGACCTCGATAGTGTCTTACAACTTACCCCAAGATTGATAGCCTCCAGTAACTGGATCACAAAGCACTCTTCCTTCCCTTGCCTCCTTGCTTTATTTACATCCCCTCTCATCCCCATCATGGACACAAAATCCTTTTGTTATTTGCAAATCTAATTTCTTGAAGTATACCTCTCCTTCTCTTCCTTGGAACTGCTCAGCTTCAAGGCCTAACCTAGCCAAGGACTGGCTGGTATTTAACATGTGCTGCAAAATGCTGCCTAAAGCTGTGGCTGAAAAAGCTTTCTCCCCAGAGGCTCAGAGAAGATGCCTTCTCTCCTGGCATCTGCTGGGCTAACCGAATAAAGGTTCTTTGCTTCTCTCGATTGTTGCTTGCTGACTCCAGCCAAGAACCTTGGATAAGTACTGGCCCTCAAGCCCTGGGTTCCACAACAATGTGGATATATTAAAACAAATAATAAAATACATCACAGCACACAAATAACCCCAGATAACTCTCCATCAATGCACTCAATATCTATGATGTAGTAGGCAAACACATAGGAATCTGGCAGGGAAACAGCAACTCTAGATTTGCAAACTTGAATGTTACTGATTCATTGAGAAATATCTACGTTATACAAAACTGCTTTGCTTGTGGTTCAATAGCTGTTCTTCAACACTTTTTTTTTTGAGGGTGGAAGGCAGGGCAATTGGTGTTAAGTGACTTGCCCAAGGTCACACAGCTAGTGTGTCAAGTGTCTGAGCTTGGATTTGAACTCAGGTCTTCTGACTTTAGGACCAGTGCTCTATTCACTGTAGCACCTAGCTGCCACTTCATCACTCTTTAACTGGGGAATTCTTTCCTTGAACTTGTGAATAGACTTTATTAGCACTTTAAATTAACTATTGCCCTTAGGGCATTTAGGAAGTGCTAGCTCTTAACGTGAAAAACCTTTCTCTTAAGTCAAGAATTGTAAACCTCATCAAATTGACTATCTTTGGTCTAGGTAGACCAGACAGTTATTTACTCATGTGGATATTGCACTTTTCAGGCAGAATGGAGCTCACAGCCATACGGTTTTACCCACCACGATATGAAAACTATTGTGAAGCTTCCTCTGCTCTCTTGAGCCAGAGGTAGCAGAAAACAAGCCTTTGTGAAAAGCATCACTTTTCTCTCCAACGCTAGGTGTCCTAAGTTACCTTAGGGCAAGGGTCCTTCACCTTTTTGTGTGTGGGTGTATCATAGACCTCTTTATAAGTCTGGTGAAGTCTATGATCCCTTTTAAAGAATGTTTTTTAAATGTATAAGATAAAATACATAGGATTACAAAGAAGATAAAATATATTGAAATATAGTTATTAACATATTAGAAATCAAGTTTGTAAGTGGTTCAGAAAAGTAATAGCTGTCACTAAACTTCTTGACCAATGAGGAATAGCGAAGCTGAAGGCTTTTATAATTGGAGGGCTTCTAATGGTCATAGCTATGTTGAGCGCCATCTAGTACCCACTCCTCACTGCCCCCTTCTTCCTTCAAAGCTTCTTTTTCAGAATCTTCTTTCTCCTCTGCTGTTGTTTCCCTGATACCTTTTTGCTCACTGGCTTAAATGAGCGTACTGACTGATTTTTTACTTCAAATCGAGTGTTTTAATTTTTTTTTTTTTTTTTTACAAAAACACAACTCCTAAAGTTTCCCCTACCAAACTGATGCCTCTAAAAACACCAAAGATTTGATTTATCATTTTCTTGGTTTTATTCTCTTGTCATAAACCATGTATATAAAAATTAAGGAAGAGTGCCCATTATGCTTTTTAGCTCTGGAGTTTTTTTTTTTTTTCGGAGAAGGGAGGGCAGGGCATTTGGGGTTAAGTGACTTGCCCAAGGTCACATGACTAGTAAGTGTTAAGTGTCTCAAGTCACATTTGAACTCAGGTCCTCCTGACTCTAGGGCCAGTGCTCTATTCACTTGCGCCACCTAGCCACCCCTGGAGTTTCTAATAAAGTAGCTTATATTGCCCTGGGGTCTTTGAAACTGTTTCTTTATACTCATATCTTTTTAGTCTTTCTTTTTTAAAGATCTTTCTCTGACTTTCTGTAATAGCAAATTGTTCCCAAGTTCTACTTTATTGACAAAGAGATTGAAGTCCTCAAATCTATACCACTGATCGTTTTCTTTCCAAAGCTGTCCAGAATCCTATCTGGTAATGTTTTTAAGACGTAGCAATAGTGTATATCAAAACATGGTTCTTTTCTTCTTATTAGGTATCAAAAATGCTCACTAATAATAACAATGATATCCCACATCATTTGACAATCAGTATTTTCTTCCTTTATACAAAATCCGTTTTCTATTCCTTTCATCAAGAATTGCCCCTTAGAAAAAGGGCCTGAAAGAGGTGGAATATCTTATATAAGACATTCAGTTGACAAGCATTTATTAAGCACCTAATGTATTCCAGGCCCTGTGCTAAGTGCTGGGGATACAAAAGAAATGCAAAAGACAGTCCCTGCACACAGTCTAATGTAGAGTCTAATGCTTATCCAGAACATGAAGACAAACCTGTAGTGTGTGTGTGTGTGTGTGTGTGTGTGTGTGTGTGTGTGTGTGTGTGTGTGTGTGTGTGTGTGTGTGTGTGTGTGTGTGTGTCTAGCTATGTTTAGGACTTCATAAAATTTCACTAAATTTAATATATTTAGAAATAGAAGCCATTTTGAAAAATTCTTAATATGGAAAGACAAAACACATCACAAAGTCAGGGAGGCAATTGTTCTTGCTGCCCCTGTAATGCTGACTGAAATAATACACAGCTACCTCCACCCCCAACCTGGCATTATATTACTTTGTCAGCAAGTGCTGACAAAAGACACAAAGAAAACATTATTGAAGAGCTCAAACAAACCCCCTCCAAACTAGAACAAATTATATAGTTTGGGAAGGCTGGCTAGGCAGTTAGGTGAAAGTACAGATGTTTCTAGTATATCTTGTATTTGCTAGTTTCAGTAATATAGAGTTTTTTTTTCTTTCATGAGTCACTAACAAAAGTGTATGCCAGAGAAGATGTGTTCTTAGTAGTAAATGAGTTTTCAAATAAAAATATTCTGTGGGGGGGAAAAAACCTCTGCAAGGGCTTCCAAAATGGTGAATGTATTGACTGGAATAGAAAAATTCCAGGATTACTTTATAGAAAGGGCACCAAGTGTCAGTCATTTATAGACAAGTCATTATAGTAAAAGAAATTGTAGGCACAAGTGCATAGAGAGCAATAGGAGATAGCCTTATGAAACTAAGAACTTAAAGCAGCATTTTTATAACACTTTGTAGTGAGATGGGGAGTGACCATGAAAAACTTTCATGCCATGCAGAGGCTTCTTGGTTATCTCATGGGCAAATACTCACAAAGAGATATGGAATTCAAAGATGAGTTGTACAACTTTCTTTTATTAAGATGTGTTCCAAATCTGCTGACCTCTTTTGTGATGGTATAATTCTGTCAGTGTGATAATTAGCAAATATTATTGGAGGAAAAATAAGCACCCTAAATATTTTCCTTTCAAGGCCAAGGATGTTATAATAAAGGGAAAAGAGACATTTTTTTGGGGGGTAAAGAAACTTGTGATAGGTAAAGAAATATTTGGAAATGTTTCATTATTATTCTACTGGGTAATTGAAAATGATGTATGCATATCATGTATAAAACTCTCCTACCTTCCCATTTAAATTAGGAAATGGATTTTCTAAATTGTTAAAAAAATTTTCCAAAGTTTCAGTGAGTTCTAATGTTTTTTTAAAATATAAAAATATACCACCTTCCAATTTGTTTGCAAGAGCTATTTCTACAAGATAGACATTTGCTAAGTGAATTTTAATGAGCATTTTCAAGACCAGTAGATGGAATTTAAAAAATGACTATCATAATTCAGTAAGCATGGGGAATGATGCATGTATACACCTACATACGTATATATTCATCTCTGGCTATTGAAACGAAGTATAAAAATCAATTGAGCTTAAAAGTAGACCTTCAATTATTGTATCACAAAATGATAAACTGAGATCTTAAAATATAATGAAGCATATTCAATAGCATTGTTCTCACTAAAGGTATTATTTTAGTGAGAATGAGTTTTTATACCACTAATAAAATTATCTTAAGTTCTTTTTTCTCTAATCCTTTAAGATTTCCATTTTGTATAAATTTTATGAAATATAGCAAGTTTATAGAACAGATATATATGTTTTGGAGGTATATGATCAAGATTTTTTTTTGTTGGGGGTGCATGATTAAAAAATTTGGAGACCTCTATCCTAGATGACCTGTAACATTTTTTTTCCTCCTGTTTAACAGGTTGCCTTAGAAACATGTCTTCCTTCTAAGAAGTCCTATGCATAGCTTCCCAAACATATCCCATCCTTGGATCACCTCCTCTTTGGATTCTCCTTTCCTATCTTCAGGAAGATAGCCATGTACCAGTATGGTCTTCTCAACAACCCTCACTCCCTGAAATTGGAACTGTAAATCATAACCTCAGAAAATGAGCAAAAGAGAAGTAAAGGGTCCCAGAAATTCCCATAGCACACTTGTTCTGACTGATTGACTAAAAAGAACATATAAGAGATGGCTAGTGGATCATAGAACAAAGGAGCCAACTTATTGATAAGGTATTTGGCCTTCTCAGCAATATCCTAAATAGGGTGTTTGGAGGTATTAAGGGAGTACTAGCACCTCCAGTGAGAGGACTTGTTGAACACTTTTTAGAGATGTTCACCTACCTTTGGTGCCTACTTGTCACCTAACTCTCAAGATTCCAAGAAACTATAGCACACACAGTAGTCACACAATAGTAAACCCTTTCTGAAGGCAGGCTAAACCAGGTTGAGGGTAGGCCATAGGCTTTAAACCTGTTGGTGAGTTAGGGCGATGCCTATCCCAAGTATGTGAAGGCTTCTCCCAGAAGATGAGAACAATTTGTCCCAGTGGTCCATGAAGGCTGCTGAAGCAGGTGATGTGGTGCACTTAGTTTGGACAGACATGGAGGACATCAAGGTCATCTATCCCAGGCCATTTCCAGTATCCTGACTTTTGTCTTACGTTGGACTTTGATGGTTCTAGAAGAGGGACTGAGGCCTCACAAATCCAATTCACTTCAAAGTGAAGACATCTGTGATGTCATTGGTCTTCTTCAAAGAAGGATGAGCACCACCATCCTAAATACTGAAGGCCTTCTCTTTCTGCAGCATTTCAAGTACTGTCACCTAAATCTACCAAATATTTGTAATCTATAGTTGAAGGAGACTTTTCCGGCTAAAAGTTCTGATTTTTGTTCATGCAGTTTTGTCCAAGATGTGGGGTAGAATGAGACTGTTGCTTGTGTGTTCCTTCTGGTATAATCTGAGAATTTTTGTCTGAGTAGAGGTGGACATGATCTGGTCTGGAATATTCATCACGAATTGAGAGGTGTAACTTGCTTCCTCTACTAATGCCAAGAGAATCAGCATTCTGACTCTTTGGCTACCATACTGTCTTATAGCCACAGTGAGTGAGTGAGGGATAATTTGCTACTTGAGACTAAATTTCACCCAACCTCCCGTGGAAGAGCACCCTACCTCCACTTTGAGTAGCTGGAACATTTGAAAGTCATAGGACTTACAGTCAAGCTTAGAGAAATCTAACCTATCTTTGGGGCCTTGGCACCATTTCCAGAATATTTTGATATTGGTAAAGTCTTTTCCTGGGATTCTTAATGTTTCATAAAAAAAATTGCTGACTTCTCTGGGCTTGGTCTCATGGACATGGCTATATTCCCCCACTTTTTTTTTTTGAGGGGAAAATTCACCAGACCCAGGTTTTTGACTTTTTAGGTTCAGAAATACTTCCTGGGTTAGTTGGTAAGAAGAAAACTCCCAGAGCCAAAGCCATAAAAATGGATTTATGAACTAGAATGCCAATTTATTAATTTATATGGAGAAAATCTTGGAGAAGTAATTGGTCCCAGAAATTCCCATAGCACACTTGTTCTGACTGATTCACTAAAAGGAACATATAAGAGATGGCTAGTGGATCATAGAACAAAGGAGCTAAATGTTCATAAGGGATCATTTTGTGGATTTAGGCTTTAATCTAGGAATATTCCCCTCTAAAAAAGACCTGGGCCCTGCTGTTTAGAATGAGGGTGCCTTATCTCCTCATGGGTATTGGAGATAAACTGATAAATTCTTATTCTCGAACTCTGGCAAATGTTCCTTATCCATTACCCAGACTTTCTGAGTTTACACATATTTGCTCTACCAAGTACCAACGATTAATTAACCTTTTCCCTGATTATAACTTGTTATACACCCATGACATTTTTTGTTGACTTCTTCCTCACCATCTTGACCCTCAAAGCAAACTTATTTCCGAATCGACATTGACAACACTTTTGAGGCTCATTTCAGAGAAGAAAAATATCTTTGTCTAAATTGAGCACTCTTACCTATTTCTCTTCAATCATTTAACTTTTGCAAGATTTTAATTGCCAGAACTATTTCCTACTGGGGAAGCTAGACAAATCTTCTGGTTTGAAGGAGGTGGAGTAGTGGGGAGTGTTCCTATGAAAAAGGATGGGCAGTCTAGCTGCAGCCAGGAGCTGAAAATGGAAGTGCCATAACCTCATGATTAGTGGAACCATGACAAATGGAATTATGTGACCATAGGAACAGGAGTAGAAGTAAAAACTTGAGACTGACACAGAGGTTGTACTACTAGGGTGGGAAGAAGGATCCATGGAAGCAGTATGAAGACAGACATCAATGTCCCTGAAGCATTGAAGGCATGGGTTATCCTTTCACATGTGTGCATTGACCTTGCATCCCCCCAACCTGTGTGTCCCTCCATATTTGTCTTTATGTGCCTCCTTGAGATACATTCCTTACATGTTCATTCTCATGGTATTTTGATTCATTGGAGAATAGACTCTGGGTTTATGAGTAAAAAGTATTATTGCTACTTTTAAAAAAACCCAGCAAATAATCTATCTCATTAAATACCTTTTACTTTGAATTAATTTTGTCCTTTGGCTGATTACTAAAAACAAGCACAACTATGAGGGCTTATGAGCTGTTACATATAATTATAATATGATATATATTATATATAATTATAATTATATATAATTTATTTTAATTTTTTAAATTTTATTTATTTTTAATTTTCAACATTTACTTCCTGAAGTTTTAAATTTTTTTGCTCTCCCTCTCTGTTCCCTCCCTAAGACAGCATGCAATCTGATATGGACTCTATACATACATTCCTATTAAACACATTTTCACGTTAGTCATGTTACATAGGAGAAAAAAAAAGTAAAACAGATAAAAAAAATTTGGCTTCACTCAGCACTCCAACTCCATAGTTCTTTCTCTGGATGTGGATGGCGTTTTCCATCATGAGTCCTTTGGATTGTTTTAGGACCTTGCATTGCTGAGAAGGGCTATGTCTATCAAAATTAAATATTGTATATAGAATCAGACTGGTCACTTCACTGGCATAGGTATCCTCCTCTGCAAGTTATAGGTACCAAAGTTAGTGAATTACCCAAAACTATTCAGTTTGTGTCAGAGGTAGGACTTGAACCCAGAATTTCTTGGCTCCCTTCATCTCATTATCTAACATCCCTTTATCTACTATGTCATATAGCAAAGTGTGTGATGACAGAAAAATGGCTTTGTTTCAAAGAGAAGCAATGAATTGTGCAGAAATTAGATGTTATAATTGGAAAAAGGCTACATTTTCCAATCAGAGGACCTGGATTCAAGTCCTGGGCAAGACAAAATTGATTTTTCTGGACTTTTCTATTCCATATATGAAAATAAGGAAGTTGGATTAGATGACTTAAAAAATATTCCTATCCCATTCAAATCTAATTAATTTATTCAACCTCAACCTCCTTTGAAGTTAGTAGTAAAAGGCCAAATTTATTTTGTTCAAGTGCCTTGGTTAAGTTTGAACAGTTTTAGAAAGCCATTCAAAGTGCTGAGCAAGTAAAAGGTTGGTTCCAGTTGGCTTATAGTGCCCTCATGGGTCTTACATAAAAGGCATCAAATTAGACAGAATGGAAAGAATTTGACAAATTGAAGTGTGTAGTTCTAGTTAAATTTCTTGAGAAGGAGCTATTTAGGGTGGATTAGGGAAAGAGAGACTTTAGCTTTGACCTTCTTTTGTCTACTCCTCCACCCCATGCCTCACCCCCTTTTTCCTCTTTGATCAGAGAAAAACCTTGTGTGCTTCAAAAGGTCCAGAAGATTCTGGACTTGCCATATTCCCATTGCTACCCTGGTGATGTCCCTGGATCAACTGGTGGCGGTGTTTGCACTGGGTGCCAAGGAAAGATGAAAGTAAATTCATTGCGATTAAGGGGAACTTCTTGAGCACTTCATGAATGGTAGAAAAGGACTTCTAGCAACCAGTGAATGTGAGTTATACCTTTGTTCTTTAAGTTTGAGCCTACTTTCCCCTGGATTCTATATGTACTTGTGGGAGAATGTTTGGTACCACTTTTGCTTACTGTATTACCTTAGTAAATAGTGACTGATTAAATGATTCTAAACTGAATCAAGGTAGGGGGAAGCACAGTAGAGCACTAGAAAGGTCTTAAGCCAATAATATTAGGAAATTGCACTGATTTCTCAAGGTTATATCTATGACCCTAAGAGGAGACAAGCTCCGGGGATGCAAATTTTCACTGGAAGTGATAGTTGGGATAAGCATTTTCAGATCTCATATGTACTACATACATAACAAATGAGGAACTGTATGGATATAGGCATTATGTCCTGTCAATACTCACTATTAATCAGTGAAAGATAAGTTAATGTGTGAGAGAAATGGCTTAGTGTAGTAGCAATGCATGAATGGACCTTGAGTCAAGTGACCTGTGTTCAAGTCCTAGCTGCAATGATTATGAGCTTTGTGATCTCAGGAAAGTTGTTTAACTTCTGAGCTCCAATTATTTCATCTCTAAAATGGGATTAATGTTAAAAATCAGTTTGTAAAGATATTAAATCCAAACTTTGACAATGTTATCCTACCATTCTCCTTCTAAATACACTAAGTGATTAACTGAAATGTTTTTTTTTTAAAGATACGTAACACAGAAAGAAGTTTAGCAGGAAATATAAGCAGGCCAACTTTGGAAATAATATATTGAATTTGTTAAGTACTTAAAGCAAGTTGTACATGTTAAGATTTGTAGTTATATATATATATGCATATATATACATATATAATCTTTTTGTTCTCAACTTCATAATGAAGTTATGCTTTCATTCTCAATTAAATTAGTAATAAACATTTAAAAAAGAAATTCCTGGTCACGAAACCTCTAAAAGCACATGTAATTGGGATACCAAAGAAAACTTAATTTAACAAACATTTGAAGCAGGTCCACGTAATAGAAGAACTATAAGAATGTGACACAGTCCTGTAAAAATAGTGTTTGGAATGCTAAAGTTAAGAATGAGCTGGAGGGTGAGAGGAGCTAAGAACAATAAAAAAGTTGATTTTTTTTTTAAAATTTATATTGGGAGAGAAAGGAGGATCAAAGAAGGAATAAGACCTTTGGTTGAGGCTGGTGGGATGATGATAACTAACAACGGAGAAGGCAGAACTTCTCAGTCCTTACTTTGTTTCTGTCATCTATACAAAGGAGAATGACTTTTATTCTCAAGGTGACAATAAAAACTAATCATAGAAATGATATTCAACAAAAATGATACTTGAGATAAGGAGATAGTAAGAGAGCATTTTGTTTAATTCAGATTGTCTGACCCAGATAAACTCTATCCTTGAATTCTAGAAGAATTGGGACATGGGATCACTTTCAGTGATATTTGGTAGGTTGTGGTAAATGGTAGATGTGCCACAAGGTTAGAAAAGGATGAATGTTCCAGTGTTCAAAGAAAGAAGAGAACAGAGTATAGACTATAGGTTAGTGATCTTGACTGGAATAATTCTGGAATGGATCATGAAAGAGATGGTTAATGAACTCCTAAAAAGAGAGGTAGAAATTCCAAAGAGTCAGCATGACTTCATCAAGAATAGGCTATTTCAGATTAAATCATTTCTTCTTGATAGGATTATTTAGCACTTGAAGGGAATTCTGGGGATATAGTTTACCTACATTTTAAACAAATTTTTGGTGAAGTATCATACTATTCTTATGAAGAAGATGGAAAGACATGGATTAGGCAATAATGCAACCAAATGGTTTGAGAACTTGAATGGCCAGATTCAGGGTAGTTTTTAATGATTTACTACCAATGTGATTAGGGCAAGGAGTCTGTAGTGGAGTACTACAGCCATCTAAGATTGGCACTATGCTGTTTAATATATTTGTTTTTGACTACAGATAAATATTTATAGATTAGTATATCTATGTATATGTACAAATGGTTTGTGTATCACATTTAAAGATGACACAAAGCTGAGAGGGAGAGCTAATATAACAGATGACAGAATTAAGATCCTAAAGGACCTTGACAGGTTACAGGATTGATTTGAACCAAATATGATAAAATTCAGCATGGACAAGCATAAAGTATCTCACTTGGGTATAAAAATCAACTTTACAAGTTTGAGATGGAGCAGGCATGGATAGAAGTTTTGGAAAAGATCCTGGATTTTTAGTGGACTGCAAGCTCAATATGAATCAGCAGTGTGATGTGATAGCCAAAACAGCTGATCCAAAACAGCTGATCCAAACTGGGACTGTATCAAGAGAGCATATCTTGTAGGAATAGAAAGATGATGATAGTCCCACCATACTCTACACTTATCGGAACTCATCTGTAATATTTTGTTTGATTCTGGGTACCACAGTTTAAGAAAGATATGGACAAACTGGAGCACATTGAGAAAAACAAGGATGCTCATGGACCTCAAGTCCGTGACATGTGGGATGGTCAAAGGAATTGAGCACATTAGACCTGGAGAAAAGAAGACCGAAGGGAAGTGATGATAGTTGTGTTTAAGTATTTGAAGGAATGTCATATGGAGGTTTAGTTGGACTTCCATTTGTTTCTAAGGGGAAGAACCAGGAACAATGAGTAGAAATTGCAAAAAAGGAAAACAGTCTTGCTGTCAGGAAAAATTTCCTAATGATTAGAGCTCTCAAGAAGTGGAATGTGTTGTTTCAAGAAGTGATGGGTTTGCTTTCCTTAGATGTCTTCAAGCAGAGGCTGGAAGTCTACTTGTTGAATATGTTATAGTAGGAATTCTTTTGGTGTATTGAATAGGCCAAATGACTGCTTAATTCTCTTCCAATTAACCAATTTTGTGATTCTGTGAACTTTAAATGCCTATATGCCTATCATGTACCAGGCACAATGGAAACTATGCCCACAGAGTCATTGCTATAAACATTTGACAATCTAGTTATTTGCCTGCAAGCACAGCAGAATATATAGAGTTCCCAAGTTCTTGCATTCTTGCTCTTAATTTCAGATATTCTTTTGTGAAGAAGTCAAGAGGCAGAACAAAGGAAATGCCATGTGGGACTCATGGAGGGTTATGATGAGGGTATCTCAGGACTCTGTTTTGGGTCATTTGAGCTTGGTTAGGACCAGAGCACGGTGGAGGTTATTATATGGGGAGCCAATGGTGAGATTGGTCCTGAGTTGCTAACATAAAAGAGTTGGAAAAAATGAGATACAAGATATATTACATAAACAAATAGAGCAATGCAAAGAAAATTTAAGAGTGAGAGAATGCTAATAACTGGAACAGGGTGGGGGAAGAAGAAGGTGGCCAAAATAAAGTCTTGTATAGGAGACGATAAGAAAGTTCATTCTAAATATGGGGGCCCATTTGTTCAAAGGCAGAAAAGTGGGAAAGCAGCATGTGGGCAAGTTTTATTTATTGACCATATGTCTTGAGTTTTGTTTTAGAAAATGTGGTCAGCCTATTGGACAATGCTTCTAACTTAGCCTTGTTAGAATTATTACATATTTTTGAAAAAGAAACTATATTTCTTTAAAAATATAGTAGAATTCTATTATAACAATAGTATTGAGGAGTCATGAATTAGCAACCTAAGCAAATCATCTTATATCAGGCCTTTGACATGCTGGAGGTGTATAAGAAGGTATATTTTATCTTTGCTGTATTTGAATCTATGTAATATAATGGATTGTGTTAAAACTGGCTTCTATTTTTAAAAATTTAGGTACCACTAAAGCAGATTAACTTCCTCTGCCTCTAGATGATCCAAATTAGTTAAATTTTGCTCTTTGGATTCTTTATCCTTTTATGCTGGAGATACATCTATCCTGTCTACTACACTTAAGATTCCAGAGGAATTTGACCATTTCTTTTATTTACTCCTTTAGTTTTTCATAGTCAAAGGTGCTTTTCATCTGAAAAGGTGCAGTCCAGTTTGAAGATACAGAGCCAACGCAATATTTACAGTGCCTATGATCACTATAAATACAACTGCATGATACTCAATCACAAAATATAACAGACTCTTCATATAGAGGACAGAAGCAAAACATTATTCAGATACTAGAAAACTAAATCCCCAAACCAGAAAGCTGGTTCCATCATAGTAGCAAAGAAGTTAATAAGCCATAACAGCACAGAGAGCCACAGCATCCATTAGCCATCCCACAAACCAATATTTTTACTCACAGGCCTGAATGACTCCCTGGGACATGTGCTCTCCTCCTCCTAATTGAGGGAGGAGGTAGCTAGTTAGCTCTAGCTCCCAGTTTCCTGTGGGCTCTGCTCCAACCTTTAACGAACTCCTCCCAGCACAGGCTCCATGTGATTACATTCAGCCTATGTCGGGGCAAAGTTTATTTTCAAAGCAATGAACATCTTCAAATTCCCTTAGGCTTATTAAGGGGCAGAGAAGATCTTCATATTCTCTTTTCCATTACAGAGTCTATTGCCCTTTCAGCTCTCATAGCCTAATTCTTTTTTTTTCTTTTTTTTTAAATTTTATTTGTTTACATCATTCATTTCCACAAGATTTTGAGTTACATATTTTCTCCCCCTCTTACCCCCACCCACTGCCCCAAAACAGCCATCCCAGTGTGTCCCCCCTCCCCCAGTCTATTCTCTCCTATGTCACTTTTCAGCAGGGCAGGATGGATCCCCCAACCACATTGCCTGTGTATCTCAAGTTCCAGTTGGATAGTCAATAACAATAATAATAATAATAATAATAATAATTGCATATATATACACATTCACAACATTTGATTATGGAACTCCAGATTCCAGATTCTTTCTCCTCCTCCCTCGCCACCCACCCCCACTGGAAGGACATGCAATCAAATACAGGCTGAACATGTGAAATTACGCCTCTCCATAGTGAGCACACTGTGAGAGTCTGATTAAATGACCCTTCTTCCTATCCTGCCCCCTCATCCACTCTCCACCCTGTCCCTCTCCCTCTACAGAAATGTAAATATTCATCAGCCTTCCCCCCCACTCTGCCCTCCCCTCCATCACCCTACCTCTCATCACCCTTCCCCCAACTCTTCTATGTGGCAAGATGCCCAGTTTAGAGTTTATGTCAATCCTTCCCTAAGCCAAATTCCGTGAGAGTAAGGTTGACTCTTTCCCTTTTGCCTTCCTCTTTTCCCCCTCTATTGTAACAATTCTCTCTTGCCTCTTCCATGAGATGCTCAACCCCATTCTGACTCTCCCTGTCTCCT
>CM053586.1:138046182-138062335 GCA_028646515.1 Pseudochirops corinnae
GGTTAAGATATCATCTCAGCATTGAAAACCCAAGGAAAGGCCCTTCTTTCATCTTGAATCAAGGCAAGCCCTCAGCAATCTCAGTTCCTCGGGAGACAAGGCTTAACAAAGCCATAGGTAGTGTCCCCATCAAGGCACTCTCTGCCTGTAGAACAGTCCCAGAACCCCTGAAAACATCAGCAAGACCCTCTTCCAGGATTTCTGTAAACATACCACAAGAAAATCCTCCTTCAGGGCTTCTGAACCAATAGCAAGGTCCAGGACTTCTACAACAGCAGCACTGTCCTTCACCATCAGGTGAATCTGGCAAAACAACATCAAAGCAGACAGACAAAATACTGGCATCACAGCCATGCTTCCTCAGTTCTCTGCAGCTCCAGGTGGCAGTTCTCAAAAGTCCTGGGCAGCTCCAACGGCTCTCAGCAGCCTTTCTCTCAGCAACTCAGGCTCCATGATACTGGATACTGCTCTCCAAAAGTCCTTCTGGCCTTCTCTTGGCTTAGTCCTCTCTCCCAATTCACAGCTCCTCCCAGCTCAGCCCTCTTTCTTCATGTCAACAAGTCCATCCCACAAGTGGGATTCACAAGCTCTGGGCTCAACCCAAAAACCAAGCCAATACAGGGGTATCTCCAAATTCCATTACCATTACAGTGGTGCTAGGGCAGGTGTTCTTATCTATTCACTCCCATGGCTAATGAGTAGATTAAAATTGGTGCCCTATCTAGGGAGTAAAAAAAAAAAAATTCAAACCAAGGCACTTGGCTAAAATCTCTTTTTGCTTGATAATAAAGTTAATAGTTAAGTCTTTGGGGAATTCATAGAATTCTAAGATAGGGCAAGGACCATTACCTTCCCCACTGGACTGGGACCTGTCACTCACTTCCATACTCCAATAAGACATAAAATGGTTGTCTTCTAATTTAATTCATAGTGAGACCCATGGAGATCTATTTGAAAAATTGAAAGCAGAATAGAGTACTTAATATACAATTTACCTTAATGAAGCAAAGTGACTTTTTCCTTGTTAACAAGGTATACTTTAAGAAGTGATATTTAAATTTGTGACAATGTTAAAATAAATGACTCATTTTCAGATAAGATACTTTTTGGCTAGCTTCAATTGTGAATACTTTAAGAGATTTTATTTTAAAAATATAACAAAATGCTTATATCCTTGGTTATGTAATTTTTCTAGTTTTCCTTTTTGCCAACCAAATTGAGATTTACTGGCTCAATTTCAATCAGATAGCTTTCATTCTCAGATAATTTTCTTGTTTATTTAGGAATTTTACATAAACAGTGGTTGAGTTTCTAGGAAATGTAACTCAGAGTAAGCTATAATGCTATTCATATCTATATACATAAACTATTTACATCACAGTGTGAATAAATCAGTAATGAAAACATTGTAGGAAAAGCTTAACTTAAGCTCGTATTTGTTTACTATTTGGGAAACTTCCTTGAAATTCAATGATTTAAAATGACTTTGCAAATAAGTTTTATCATAAGCTCAAGAATCTCAAAAATCAAAATAACAAGTAAAGTAATAAAATCTGAAGTCTTTGTATGTGAAAATATATGTAAACATTACTAAAATAATGGCAACAATCTATGTCTACTTCTAATTGTTGTTCTGCCCTTTAGATTATGTTGTATAATAGGATGAATGATAAACTTGTAAAAGGAGACAATTTGTTGCAGCAGAAAGTGTGCTTGATTTGGCATCAAATCTCAACTCTGTCAATTACCATTGTATGGTCTTGCTCAATACACATAGTCTTTCTTCATCTTGGTTTCCTCACCTGTAAAATTAGGTGTTTGAGTTAGTACAATGGGATAAAGCATTGGCTCTGGAGTTAGAAGATTTTGGGTCATATCTTTATTTTTTCCATTTACTACCTCTGTGATCTTGGACAAATCACTTTAACTTTCTAGGTTTAAGTTTCTTATCTGTAAAAGGGAGAAAAGGGGATCTGGTTCTCGGGCTATAATTCCAATGATGATATGACTTGATGACCAGGTCCAATATTCCTTCCAACTCTGAGACAAGACTTACAGAATCAAGAGGTAAAAGGCATGTTGACAGCCATCTTGTCTCATCTAAATCTATAACCCTTTATTTGGAAGACCTAGGTTCAATGACCCCATTTGATATTTCTCACTTTCTAAGTAGAGATAGTTATTAGAATAATACAAGATGAGACATGAACCAGGTTGTTACCAGTGGGATTGAGGAGAAAAAGGTGAGTGAGTACAAGAAACATTTTGAAGGAAGGAAGAATTGGACTTAGTGATGAAGGAGAAGACTGAATCAAATATGGTTCCAAGGCTTCTAGCCTATGAGATTAGAACAAGAGTAATACCATTTATTGACATGGAAAGGAGAGCTAGTTTTAGGGCAGAGAAAATTAATTTTTGACATACTGCTTCTAGTAACAATGGGACATATGATAGGTGGCATGTATGCAAAGACAGAACTAGAATGAAGGAGTGAAGTTACAGCCTAGAAAGGCACTTAATTGGTAGTCATAAGACCTGAGTTTTAGTTCTAATTTGTTTTAGTTCTAATTTGGACAAGTCACATACCTTTTGGTCCCTTAGTTTCTTCAATTATAAAACAGGATGAGATGTTCTGAATTTATTTACAGAATATTATAAAACACTCAAGTAAAATAAAAGAAAAAGTCAGAGTTAAACCTACTTTTTGTAGTTTGCAATCAACTACAAGGAACGGAAGTGTACAATGAAAGAAAAGAGCTTCTTGTCACTATATAGATTAAAGATGACAATAAAAACCTTATTCCTCTCACATAATCTAATTAGACAAAAGCTTCAAGTTTATTTAAAGCAGTGGAAAAAATGGAGTAGATGGTAGAATTGGATAATGAAGAATCTTTTACTTTACATTGGTTGGTTCCATTACTTAAAAAATTGATTTCAATTGTATAATGTTAAAATTAGCAGAGATGTGGCCAGTGAGGACATAGAAACTAAATATCCTTATATTTTGAAGAAAATAACCAAAGAAAGAAGATACATCGATAAATTTTAATGCAGATATAATTAAATGATGTAGTTACTCTGGGAAAAGATGCCTTCTGGAACTTACATTTTAAGGAAGAAAAACCCAACCTTAATTTAAAATGTCTAAAAATTGCCTAATGCCTTTACTAGGAGGTAATGCAGAATTGAATTTTAAATTAAAATCAATGCTTTTTTTTTTTATCCTTCTTAAAATCCTTGTGGAATGAGAGGCTACAATTAACGATCATTTTCAGTTCTGGTCAAATGAGAAAGTGTGAGTGACACTGTTTTCAAAGACTAGTTTTCTAGTTAATGTAGCCTAACTGTGGAATAATGTTTTAAGGACAACAATATTATGCTTAAAGCAGTACTGATTACTAGAAGAGGATTGGTTTGAAGGACCTAGAGATATTTAGTCTGGAGAAGACTCAAAGGGTCCAAGATAATTGTCTTAAAGTATTTGAAGGGGTGTCCCTTAGTGGTAGGATTAAATTTATCTTGGCCCCAGAGGAGTGGTCAGATAGGAGGAGGAGAGGTAGGACAGAGTCATTACCAAATAGTTATTTTTTGTTCAGTTATTTCAATTGTGTCTGACTCTTCGTGACCCTAATAAATGATGTACCCAGTGTCAGTCTATGTCAGAAATACGACTTGAACCCAGGTCTTTCAGATTCTGAGGTTGGCTTGATATCCATTATACCTTGATGCCTCTCTGTGGAATTTTCTTGGCAAAGATACTGGAATGGTTTATGTAATACCAAGCAAAGGCAACTTCCAAGGTTTGGAATACCAGCATAGCAAACTCCATTTATTCAGTGAGTGATTGAGGCAAAACATTCACAGAACAGAGAAAATCAAAATACAGTGTAACTCATTCATTTAGCAAGTAAGTTCTCAATTCAATCCAAGTACTACTCTACTCCTGGATAGTACATTCATTTAGTCAGTCAAAGTCTCTCTTCTCAAATGGAGATTAGTTTCCAATCATAAACAAAGTACGTTCATTTGGTCAGTCAAAGAGCACAAAAAGTCAAAAGTTTCCCACTCCTGGATCACAATTGGATTACAATACCATCCATTAATGCTAAGAACTTTCTCAAAAGGGTCAGGAGAGCACAAAAGGCCATCTACCCTGAAGCTACAACAAGGTTAAAATATCATCACAGCATTGAAAAGCCAAGGAAAGGTCCTTCCTTTATCTTGACATGAGGCAAGTTCTCAGCAATCTCTGTTCCTGGGGACACAAAGCTTAACAAAGCCACAATATACATTTCCAGTGTCCTCATTAATTCACTCTTTGCCTGCAGAACAATCTCAGAATCCCTGAAAACATCAGCAAGACCCTCTTCCAGGATTTCTGTACATGTACAACAAGAAAATCCTCCTTCAGGGCTTCTGAACCAACCATAAGATTCTAGGACATCTACAACAGCAGCACTGTCCTTCATCAGCAGAAGAATCTGACAAGACAACATCAAAAAAGACAGACAAAATACAGCATCAGAGCCATGCCTCCTCAGTTCTCAAAAGTCTTGGGCAGCTCCAGCTGGCCCTCAGCAGTCTTTCAGCAACTCTGGCCTCCAGCAATTCTCCTCTCTGCCTCTACAAGACTGCTCCCCCAAAGTCCTTCTGGCCTCCTCTGCTTGGGCTTTATTGCTGCTTGGGCTTCTCTCTAAATCCACAGTGCCAACTCCTTCCAGTTCAGCCCTCTCTCTTCATGTCAACAAGTCCATCCCGCAAGTGGGATTCACAAGCTCTGGGTTTTGACACTCAACCTGAAAACCAAGCCAATACAGGAGGATCTTTAAATTCCATTACCATTACAGTTGGCTATTTTCTTCAGGAACTGAAGCAAATGGGGTTAAGTGATTGGCTCAAGGTCATACAGCTAGTAAGTAACTGAGGCTAGGTTTAGGCCCCACACTCTATCCATTTAGCTGCCCTAACAAAGAAGAAAACCAAATTACCAGTTTCAGAAATGAAAAGGGTGAATTCACCATCAGTGAAGATAAAATTAAAGCAATTATTAAGAGTTTTTTTTCCCCAATTATATGCTAACAAATCTAACAATTTAAGTAAAATGGATATTTACAAAAAAATATAAATTGCTCAGATTAAGTGAGGAGGAAATAGAATAAATAGCCTTATCTTAGAAAAAGAAATCAAACAAACTATCACTGAGCTCTGTAAGAAAAAAATTCCCAGAGCTTGATGGATTCACAAGTGAATTCTACCAAACATTTAAGAATTCCAATACTATATAAACTATTTAGAAAAATAGACGTGGAAGGTGTCTTAACAAATTTCTTTTCCAACACAAATATGGTGCTTATATCTAAACCAGGAAGAGTAGAAACAGAGGAAGAAGACTATTGACCAAGTTCCCAAATGAATATTGATGCAAAAAATTTAAATACAGTACTAGCAAGGAGATTACAGCAGTGTATCACAGAGATCATACATGACAAAAACCAGGTGAGATTTATACTTAGGAATGCAGGGCTGGTTCAATATTAGGAAAACTATCAGCATAATTTGCCATCTCAATAACAAAACCCAACAAAAATCATATGATTATCTTAATAGATGCAGAAAAAGTTTTGACAAACTGCAATGCTCATTCCTATTAAAGATACTGGAAAGCATAGAAATCAATGGACCTTTCCTTTAACGATAAGTAATTATCTATCTAAAACTATCAGCAAACATTATGTGTAATGTGGATAAGTTAGATGTCTTCCCAGTAATATCAGGGTAAAGTAAAGGTATCTGATATCACTACTATTATTCAACATTGTACTAGGAATGCTAGTTATAGCAATAATAGAAGAAAAAGAAATTGTAGAAGTTAGAGTAGGCAATGAGGAAGCAAAACTATCACTCTTTACAGATGACATGATGGTATGCTTAGAGAATCCTAGAGAATCCACTAAAAACCTGTTTGAAATAATTAACAACTTCAGCAATGTTGTAGGATATAAAATTTTGTTGTTCAGTCAAAAAATAATTATGCCCCAATAAACTAGTTAAAAAGTAATTTATCATTTTTTGTTTATATTCATTCTATGTATTTTTCACCCCCATGATAGAATTGTTATATATAGCACTGATCCACTTCATTGCTCTGCACTCTTAGTTTTCTCATGAGATTGCCATAACTTTGCCTGATTTTTAGTTTGGAGAACACTGACTCACTTACCAGGCTCCAGTTTCCCAAAGCATTCATAATCTTTGCATTACTGTATACTTTATAGCCTTCTTGGCATTTATAGCCTACTGGCACATTATTTGCTATTTCTCTATGGCTGATTCAAAATCATAGTATCTGATCTCAAAAGGCCCAATCACATCATTGATGGTGCCAGGTTCTTTTGGTCTAGAACAATCAGTTACAGTAAATGTGTTTCCTCTAATTTCATTCATCTGAAATTTGGTGATCTCTCCCACTCTTATCACCCTCACTGATCTGTTTAGAATAACATTATTCCATCAGCTGAGAGTACTGGTCAAATTATACTAGCAGTGGTAGAAGTTATGGGGAGCCTTTCATTTGGTACCCTGAATCAATGGTAGCACTTCCCTCAAGAGCCAAATCTCCTGGTCCCATTCAATGGAACATAGCCTAACTGAGGGGTGTGGAACTTGGAGCCTTGAGGCTACACGTAAGCCCTCTAGGTCTTTAAGTGAGGCCCTATGACTGATTCCAAACTTCACAGAAAAAGTCCTTTTATTAAGAGGAATTGTTCTGTGAAGTTTGGATTCAGTCAAAGGGCTGCACTTGACGATACATGTGACCTTGAGGCCACAGGTTCCCCATCCCTGGTCTAATCTAATTGCTGATACCCTTATCAGGTGAGAACACCTCTATTGAATCAATCAATCCAAGGCATTAAATTATATGAAAACACCCTTGATTTATAAGGAGTAAAAACTATTGAATGAAATGAGATGATAGTACACAGTGCATTTCAATGAAGACTTTTTTTTGGTATTTATTTAGTATTTATTTTTCCCCAGTTAAATATAAACAACAATTTTTAACATTTGTTTTTAAAATGTTGAGTTCTAAAGTCTCTCCTTCCCTCCCTCCCCACCTCCCAATCCTCATTGAGATGGCAAGAATTCCATAAAGGTTCTATATGTATAGTCATGCAAAACATATTCATAATAATCATGTAAAAGAAAACATAGATTAAAAAAAAGACTTTTTATTTCATAATGGGAGAGGAGGGTGGAAGGCAAAGAATGCAGACCTGATAATAAAATAAAATTCAAGTTAAGAATAATTTTTTTTTAAAAAAGGATTGACTGAAGAGTAGACCATGCTCTGTGGGGCTTACATAAAAATAGCAAGCCAGTTTGAATTCAACATTCTAGTGGTGGGTTATCTCAGTGATAGAAGCAGTCTATCCTCTATAAAATAATTTCTTGGGAGGAAAAGAATTGATCAGAGGCTGCCCTTGAGAATATTTAAAGGTCATAAAATGTGGGATTTTCCATTGGCTATAGAGATCGATGCCCTGGAACCTCAGTGGCTAACAGCAGCATCTGTATTGAGAACCAAGTTAAAACTAAGCCCATAGTTCCAAGACTCTACAGGGAGCTCAGAAGAAACATAAATTACTCCTAAGGAGAAATTGATGAGCCTCCCATTAAGGGGAGAAATGCAGCAGCCAAGAGCAATGACTTATCCTTTGTCTTATCTGTTCTCTGTTTTGTCACATTTTCTCCTGGATTCTGTATAGACTCCTGGTTTTGGGGGATGTTAATATGATATGTTTTTATTATGCTGCTTTGGTAAATACTAAAAATCAAATCTGGCTGGCTAATTGGTATTAACTTACAATCAGTGGTAGACTTGCTGAAGACTTTTGAATCATGGTATTAGAGAAACAACTCCCCAAACATTCAGGATTGTCACTAGAACTCTGAAGGGAGAAGAAGCCTGGCACTTCTGGGGACTTCACGGGCCAGTGGCAATGGGGATCTGGATAGTGAGCCCAGAGCCTGCACTATACTAGAAGTAATTAAACCTCTGTCCTCTGTGTCTATAGCAGAAGCTAGGGTTCAGCAGTATTCTCATGTCTCACATGGGTTGAAATTCCTTTTGCTTCACAGCCTAGGTTCTTTCCCCTTTGAAATTCTGTTTTACAGTGTCTGTTCTCTACCTTGTACTGTGTAAAGGCCTGATCATGATCTACTAAAATACATAATTATCTATTTCTGTTGAAAATCAGCAGGAGCCCCAGAAGCATTTAAAAAAAAAATTCTTTTAAAATTTCTGCTCTGAGGAACATACTGATTTTAATCATTGACCTATATACTTAGACAAAGGAATTTACTGCTTTGAACACTGTTTTCATTCCCAAAAGAAGCCAGGGTTATTCATTTGATTTTTTTATAAATGATCTCTTCTAGCACTAAGCTGGAAGGGATTCATGAACATAATTTAATTTAAAATTAACCTTTAAAAACTATTGATTAAAGATGATTTTAATACCTCTTGGCTATTGTGTTAAATAGAGTTTTATGGTTCCAGTCTTCAGTTAGAGATTTTATAACTTTAAAACAAATAAAGGTCATTTTACTAAAATGCCACTCTCTGCTACTTCTAACATATGCATCAGCTCGTTTTAATGGAAAAATCTACCTATGGTTTTGTGAGAGAGAAAGATATGTCCTTCCCTAATAGATGCTTGGGATTTTGCTAAAACTATGTTTTCTTAGTCTGAATATTGTTGGATACCGTATGACCACAAACCTACATAGACGTGGGCCGTGCAGAAGAGTGAAATGGTGAAGAAAGAAAGGAAACAAACATGAAGCACCTACTATGTGCCAAGCACTTTACAGATAATATCTCATGTGGTCCTCACAATAACTGTAGGAGGGAGGTACTATTATTAACGCTATTTTAGTTAAGGAAATGGAGGCAGAAAGAGGGATTAAATGAGTTTCCCATGGTCACACACAAAGTGGCTGAGATTGGATTTGAACTCAGGTTTTGATAACTCCGGAGACCTGACTTCTAGTGCTTGCTCTGCCCCGACCTTGTTGTATGACCTTGGCTAAATCATTTTGTTTCTTAGAGTCTCTCTTCTGTAAAATGGAGAATGACGATGCCTATTCTATCTAACTCATGACATAAAGAATACAAATAAGTTTAAAATACTTCAAAAATCATAAATTGTTGTGAAGATGTAAGATGTAAGCACCATTAATTGCTAGGCAGGCATTCTTAACCTGAGATTTGGGAACTTTTTTTTTTTAGATTTTAGTTTTTTGAAAACTATTTCAATATAATTGGCTTCCTCTGGAATTGTGTATGTTTTATTTTCTGCTTTAAAAAATGTTCTGAGATGGGGTGGCTATGAGGCACAGCGAACAAAGCACCAGTCCTGCAGTCAGGAGGACCTCAGTTCAAATCTGACCTCAGATACTTAACCGTTACTAGCTGTGTGACCTTGGACAAGTCATTTAACCCCAATTGCCCTGCCTTTCCCCCTCCAAAAAAAAAAGCCGTTCTGAGGTGAGGTCCATAGACTTCACCAGACTGTCAAAGACAAAAATAGGTGAGGATCTTCTGTGGCTATGTTGAACGTCAAAATATTGTACTTAGGTATATGAAGCTAAATATTTTAAGGACTCTCCTGGTGTTGTCATTATCTCCCATGCAGCTTTCCTAGTTGGAAGGGATTTTCTAAACTGGAATTAATTATGAGAATTTTTTTTTTTTGGTAAGCACACACCAAAAAAGGGGAAGTTGAAGGTGTGACATGCTTCTCCAGCAGATTCCAGCCCACCAAGCTTTGGCGGACAACATCAAATTCACTGCCCTGTTAATGTTGTTTGGGAGCAATTTGGAGTCAGTACCTATGTAGCTTTATCACTTCTGGATTCTCAAAACCTTGGCTTCAAATCGTAGACTCACAGAATTTCATATTTGAAAGAGACCTCAGCATGGCTCAGCAGTCATTATAGGAACTTCTAATAGTTATCACTGATCTTGGCTTATGTACCTATACCCATTTAAAAAAACAAAACAACTGAGAACTTCAGAAGTTAATTTGGGCCTAGGGATTTAGTGGTTCACCATGTTAAAACATCTAGATGGAGTGAAACATTTGCTTGGCATAGAAATAAATAGGCAATGAAAACAATATTGGCTCACATTCTTTAATGGAAACAAGGTCATTCTACTAACTCTCCTTTAATTACACTCCCCAGCTTTCCCCCCAAAGGAAAGAAACAAGCTCCCCAAAAGTCACACGTAGTACAAGATGTAGGTAAGATTATGCTACAGGGGAAGTGTATGTAGCAACTTTAGAGCAGGATTGCTGACCTTTAAAGAGTGAATCCTCTTACTCATCCTCCCAGCTATTTACAACACTATCAGATATTCAAGGAAAATGGTTTGTGCACTGCTAGGTTCCTCTCACTCTTAGCTTGTATCCTCTCCATGTGCCACAAATATATTTCATTTCCTTTTTTAGCTCATTCTATTTGTTTATTTAGCTTGTTCCTTCATTCATCCACTTTATTTATTTATTATTCTTTTGCTTTTTGGAGGGAGGAAGGTAGGGCAATTGGGGGTTAAGTGACTTGCCCAAGGTCACACAGCTAGTTTTTGTGTTAAGTGTCTGAGGCCAGATTTGAACTCAGGTCCGTCTGACTCCAGGGCCGGTGCTCTATTCACTGTGCCACCTACCTGCCCCTCCAGCTCCTTTTATAGATGAGGAAACTGAGTTGTTGAAAACGTCATCTGTTAACTGACAACCAGATGTTAGAATATGTTGAACAGCCCTCATCACTCACCAATAATACCCCTTGAAAGAAGAACTGAGTGTTGCTCTTCTTGCAGCAATGTGTCAAAGAATAAAAGTTTTATTGTAGATTAATTATTGGACCTCTGTTTCAGTGCATTTCACTTTAAAAAGGTCTTTCACAGAAGACTGATGATGATTTTCTTTTTCATGAAATAGATAATTTTAAAGATACTTTTTGTTGTGTCTTACACTAAATTTTAAAGTCATTTAAAATATTTTTTGTGTTGGCAATACAGACAAAGCAGATGAGCGAATGCTGATAATATCTTTACATTTTATAATGCCCTGTTTATGAAATCTCAGATAAAATAATTCTTTCTCAAAATTAAAATAATCATTATTTTGTAGGAAATATACAAAAGACTTCAAAATTGTAGCTTGAGAAAACAAAATTTAATGAAACTTATATTTCAATTGTTGATACAAACTTATAATAATATTTTGATATAGAAACTTGGTATACAGTTTGTTTTTTCCTTTCACTATTGTTTACAGCAGTTTAAACATGCACATACACAAAAAGAAAAACATTAAACTATTCCATTCCTTACATAAACTAATCAATCTCTAATATGATGTTTTATGTAATAAAAGATACCAGCCTGTGCCATATAATGAACCAGCATACATAGTGTGATAAGCAAATGTCAATCTGTCCCTTCTTTAAACGGGAGAATTTTGAAATTTATGTTTATTACAATTATAGTCATAACATTGATTATTACAATATGCTTTAGAAACAAATTTGATGAAATAGTGGGTAATTTCATGACTTAGAATGTAGGTTTTGGATCCCAGAATTTTTAAATAGCTAATGAGGGATGTTAGAAAATCTAAGCAGCAAATACAGGCCTTCAAAAGCATTAACTAGTCAGAACATAGAGAGTATGCTAGTAACACACATATTTAAATGGTAGCACTAAAACTGCAATGTAATATATTTTCATGTCATAAGCCTGAAATGTTCATGAGATATTGAAAAAAAAAAACACTGAAATTCAGCAATGATTTTTTGGTCTTTACTTCATATCAGAAAACCAGAATCTTATTGTCAGTGATGTTCACACTTGTAGATTCCAATTGCAGCTGAAAACAGCAATGGTAATCACACAGCGTTTTTGATATAAAGTACTTATCTTGTAATAACGCCTAATGTTCTTACCCACAAGTCATTGTTGTGCATATTAGTGCACGTTTATATTATTAAATTAATCATCCATGATATTGTATTCAGTCAACAATGCATGTTGTACTTCAAAATGACTTTGCTAACAATAAGGTCTATGAACACTCAATTGAGTTCTTGAAAATGTGGGGCAAGTGAAAGTATTGCTCTGGAACATGTTGAGTGAATTAGAAACATTTTCTAGGACTCTTTACCATATGGGCATCTGGAATTGTCCTGTTGTTGCTCTTCAGTTGTTTCAGTCATGTCTAACTCTTCATGACCCCATTTGGGGTTTTCTTGGCAAAGATACTGGAGTGGTTTGCCATTTCCTTCTCCAGCTCATTTTATTGATGAGGAAACTGAGACAAACAGGGTTAAGTGACTTGCCCAGGGTCACACAGCTATTAAGTGTTGGAGGCCAGATTTGGACTCAGGAAGATGAGTCTTCCTGACTCCATGATGGTCAACTGGTTCAGGTGTATTTAGATATTCCCATATTCCATATGAACAAGGTAATATTTGTTTGTGCAGAACATTCACATTTATTTCATTTTATTCTTCACATTTCATTTTTATCTTAAATCTTTTTTTGAGCCTATGATGAACTGGGTCCTCCAAAAGTGCAGGACTTTCTGAGGCTTGGGTCCAGGGCAAACCAGTTTGCCCAAGTCTAAGGGCAGTTCTGCCAGCCTCTTCTGGTTTTCTCCAAAGATTTTCTCCTCTATTCTCCCCATTGTATTTTTCTAATCTTCAGTGTCCCCTATCAACTACCTCCTTCCCTTCTGCTTACAAACCCAGTCATATCTTTCCTCATCCTTAAAAAGCCCTCACTTGATTTTACCATCCTTGCAAGCTATTAGATATTCATAGAGCTTCTCAGAGTTAGTAATAGGGTAGTTATTTAGTCATAGCAGGGGGAGGATATTCAGTAAGGATACATGATTGATTCAGATTTGCATTGTTTCCCTGACTCCGTTTCCCATGTTGGTCTGCTATTCAGAATCCTAAGGGATAAACCTGAATCTCTTTGTCTTTTCATGACTTAGTTTTTGTATCTATGCCACCAGGAAGTTACATTAAAGGCAGGAGCTTTTTAGTCCCTGGAGCCAATTAAATTTTAAGAATATTTCAATTCCTTTTAAGGAAAAAAAATAATCCACCTAACCCTGACTCCCATAGAATATTGTTTAGACCAGGCGTGGCTAGGTGGCACAGTTAATAGAGCACCGGCCCTGGAGTCAGGAGGACCTGAGTCCAAATCTGGCCTCAGACACTTAACACAAAAACTAGCTGTGTGATCTTGGGCAAGTCACTTAACCCCAATTGCTTCACCTTCCCCCCCCTCCAAAAAAAGCAAAAAAAAAAATATTGTTCAGACCATACCTGCCTCTCCATTAGAGAGTGAGCATCGTGAGGGAGGGGATTATCTTTTGCTTTTCTTTGTATCCGCGGGATTTAGTCCAATGCCTGGCATGTAGCAGACAATTAATAAATGTTTATTGCCTGGCTTTCCATAAACAACAATCTTTTCCAGTTTGTTGGATGTGAAGTGAAACCTCAGAGTTATATCTATTTGCATTTCTCTTTTTACTAGTGAGGAACTCATCTCTTTCAAAAGATACTTAATTAAAACAACCATGGTAACTTTTTCTTTCATGATGAATGCTGAAGAACCATTTCTCTCCATCCCTGTTTTTTCCTCAAAAGCCCAGAGTGAATGAATCGCATCCTGATTAACATAGCCCTCATTAGTAATGTTTTGAGAGGAATCAACCATAGATGAAAAATTCTAAGTTAAGGCTGATGGGATGTCCTTCAGCTGTCCTACTGAACTCATCTATTGTTAGTCATAACTCAGTTCCTGAGTAATTTATAATAACCATGTCAACCCCCAGGGACGAAAAAAACTCACATGATAACAAATAAGAATATTATGTAACCAATGGTGATTGTCTATAAAGTACCATTTGGAAGATTATCAAATTGATTTATTTTGTGACATAGGCTGAAGTCTAAACAGAAGGCCCAGGAGAGGACTGGACCAAAGGAGTAATCAGGGGAGGTAGTGGGGGTGAACAAGAGAAGAGAACTTCAGGGCTTTAGAGAAGATTGATTTATACGTTTCCTTGTCATTAAACTTACGTGACTTCCTTGTGATTTCAGAAATCTTTGAACCTCTGTCTCCCCTTGTTTCATTTTAACTCAGCAGGTGTTTATGTATCAACGGTGGGCTTAGGTATTCAGTTTCAAAGAGATTATGTTTTGTCTCATCCTTCACTGGTCCTGATGTAGGTTTTTCCTTCATAGAAACTTACTTACATCAAATTAATTTTCCCTAGGCTGCTCCTCACAGTTACCCTGGGAGGTAAGTGCTATTATAATTCCTGTTTTAGATGAGAAAATGGAGGCAGATTGAGGTTAAGTGATTTTGTCAGGGCCACACAGTTAGTTAGTGTCTCAAACTGGATTGGAATCTAGGTCTTCTTGAAGCCAGTCCAGTACTCTATTCACCATGCCACCTAAGTGTACAAAGACTCAGTAGGATAAATCATGTAAGTGCATTTTTTTCATTGCATAAAAGCATCAATTTCTGTTAAAATATTTAATTCTAGGGACTAGTAAGGTGGTGCAGTGGATAGAACTCTGGCCCTAGAGCCAGGAGGACCTGAGTTCAAATCCAGTTTCAGATACTTACTGGTTAACATTCTTTGCCTCCATTTCCTCATCTGTAAAATGAGCTGGAGAAGGAAATGGCAAACCACTGCAGTATCTTTGCCAAGAAAACCCCAAATAGGATCAGGAAGAGTCAGACACAAATGAAAGAACTCAACAGCAACAACAATTTAATTCTGACTTCCAATGTTCATCCTTGGCTCAGTTTCCTGCCACACCACAAAACATTCTGTTAATATTTATTTCATTATATATGACTTAGTTTTTTAAAAATTCTATTTAAAATTAAATTTAAAAAATTAAATTATTTTTGCTTGCTAGAGGGAAGGACTGGATTTGTGACTTCATTTCTATAATGGATTCCCAGTAAAGAAACTTCCCCTATCAATGAAGACTCTTACCCATCTCCTGTTCTGTACAGGCCTGGATTTTTTTTGGGAGGGAGAGCAGGAAGGTGGTTCTAAGAAGTTAAGTTACTTGCCCAAGGTCATAGAGTCAGTATGTTTCAGAGTTGGAATTCAAGCCCAGATCTCTGTGACCCTAAGGCCCATTTCTCTACCCTCCATATCATAGCTGTCTTTCAAGAGGAACATTTCGTTAGAGTTATATGGTACCTTCTGTCATAAGAGCTCAGTATGTTTTTCACATTCATTGTCTCATTTTATTTCATGATATCTCTTCAAGGTATATTGGGCAGGGCAGGTATTGTTAAATGAATAATGTCCTATTGGGAAAATATAGTCTTTGGTCAACCCAGTTTGAAAGCATTTTTAAAAATTTGGATTTGATATTTTTATTTTTTCCAAATTACATTTGAGTAGATCCTTGCCAAAAATTCTAAATATAATAAAGTTATTTGATGATCATGTAGAAAACAAAATTCTCAATGTGGCCTATTTGATTTTTATGAATTTATATATTACCTTACTTTTACAAATGACAAATGATACAAGAGAATAGATTGAAAAAAAAACGTTAAAAAAAACCAATTTGGTTTGTCTTATGATCATCGGTGGAGTGATATGTGATTGTGTCTCTGAAAACCAGAGAGTTGATTGTAGGCTATTGTAAATTAGACCTGAAAAACTTCAGAATCATGTCCTATAAAATACCAGATGAAATTGCTATAGAAAGAAACAAACATGCCTATTAGACGATTAGTTAGGGAAAAAAATAGGGAAAGAAGTTACAGGGAAGTCTTGTTAATTCATTCTTTTTATAGAGTTTCTAATAATTTAGACTTCCTATATAAAAATAAAGTTAGAAATAATTATTTCCTCTGTGAATTTAAAAGATTTTTTTTCTTTAAAAGGGATAGAAATCTAGGTTAAAATCAATAACTTATTTGAACTATAACATTAACAAAGTCAAGATTTCTTCATTGTGCCCTCTATTCAACTCTTGGGTCTAGAAATGGAGAAGGAGTAGGAAGATGTGACTCAGGGCCTCCAACTGAATTTAT
>CM053586.1:138062835-138138956 GCA_028646515.1 Pseudochirops corinnae
CAATATAGAAATAACATATAATATAAATATATCATATTTGTATGTTATATAAATATTATAATTATAAATGTTATATATTATGTAAATTATAAATATGAATATTATCTATAATAAATATTATATTTTATAAATATAAATATTATATATATAGTGTTACTGTTTATTTCTCCATATAATTACATTAGAATCTTTACAAGGTCCTATGCCATTTGTGGTGTGTGTTATTAATATTGCTGTGTTAGCATTGACATATTGGTATTGATGTTACATAACAGTCTATGTTATATTTAGGCATATTGTACTTTCCCTATTGCTCTCTTCTAATCAGACCAGTTACTTTCTCTGGAATCGTAATTGCTACTCCTGCTTTTTTAATTCAACTGAAGCCTAATAAATTTTGCACCAGATTCACATTTTCACTCTTTGTGAATCTTCAACTTCCAGTGCTTCAAATAGTTCATTGCCTGCATCTGATTTCTGTGCAGTGAAACATAGTGGCTACTTTTATCCTTTGCTTATATTCTGATGGGCCAGGATCTGACTTTAGGCTCTAATAACTGGAGCTTGGATCGAATTGTCCCCCTCCCCCCTCCCTTTCCCCTTAGCATCTACATTAGAGTTTCCCATGGCTCCAGGCATGTTTACTGAAATTCATACTGACTTTCCTGGCATTACCCTTCTCCCAGCCTCCCCAAGGCTTCTGGCCATCTTTTCATGCAGTTATGGACAGGATGGAGAAGCTTATTTCTCTTTCCTTTCAGTTTTCCTTATCATTACTCTCTCTGATGCTCTTTCAAAATATTTTCTGGGGTATAAGCATGAGTTCTGAGATCCACTATGATCTTTCATGTACCATCTGAACTGGAATTTGTTTCCTGTGAAAATATGGATTTCTCAACTACTATTCTTGTAGCTACTCTTTATGCTATTGAGTTTGGTGGATAGGCATGGGAAATTTTTCTTCCTCACCCAATCCTTTGAATTAGACCAGGGGTGGGGAATTTGTGACATATGGCCCTCTGAGTCCTTAAGTGTGGCCCTTTGATTGAATCCAAACTTCATGGAACAAATCCCCTTAATAAAATAATTTATTCTGCGAAGTTAGGATTTGTTCTGTGAAGTTTGGAGTCAATCAAAAAGCTATACTTGAGGATCTAGAGGGCCACTTGTAATCACAATGCCTTGTGAGGTAGATACTGCAAATATTTTTTTTCCACACTTTTCAGGTGCAGAGACTCTAGAAATTTAAGTTATTTACATACAGTCACACTGCTAGTGAGGTTAAGAAGTTGGATTCAAACTTAGATGTCTCCTAACTCCAAGGTTACTCTCAATTTTCTAATACTATGCTAACCCCTATTTCTGTCAAACTCTACACCTCCTTGCTCTCTGAATATGTGCTATACTCTTGAACCATTATGCTTTTTTAAATTTTTCCCCAAGCTGTTCCTTATTTTTTGGAATAACCTTCCTTCTTTTCATGCATTGAGTTCCAACTCAAACTTATAGTCCAATCAAAAGCCATTTCCTTCAGGAATCTTTCCCTGGCTCTGCAGGGTGATAACATACTTGTCCCTCAGTACTCACATAATACTTTCCATTGCTCTAAAGCAGTGGTTCTCAACCTGTGGGTCGTGACCTCTTTGGGGGTCGAACGACCCTTTCACAGGGGTCACAGGGCTTGCCTAAGACCATCAGAAAACACATATTTCCGATGGTCTTAGGAACCGAGACATCTCTCCTTTATCCGTCTCCAGGCAGGTCCATCCATTTGCAGATACACCCCCAAGTATTATCTCAAGGGTCATGGCATTAGGAAGGTGGAGAACCACTGCAAGTCTAAAGTATATTCCACCCAAATGATCTGGTGTCTGCTCCTCATTTGTGACATTTATTTCCTGTTGCACAGATGATCCCTCATACCTGGAATGTACTCTCCCTATTTACTTATTAGAATATCTAGTTTTCCTAAAGGTTTAGGATGTGACAACCTCTCCCTACCCCCAGTTACTAATAATTTCCAAATTACTTTTTATTTACTTTCCTTACAGTTTGTGCTTATTTTATATATACATGCTATTTCCCCTAATTGAATGTGAGCTCCCCCTGGGCATGGATTTTTTGGTTTTTCTTTTTGTTTACATGGTGCCTGTGATGCAGTAAGCACTTGAAAAGGTTGTTGATTATTTGACTCATATTCCCGTCTGTATTGTTTTCTTCTCCCCTTCTAAATTTATAGACTATTTGTGTCAGAGATCTTACCTTATTTAAACACTGTGTTCTGCACAGAGCTGATTGTTTAATTTTCAATGTGAGCATTCACACCTTGGTGTAGAGGGAACTTGAGTGGTTTCTTAAGCCAGCTCTAAATTGACACACTAGCCCAAAGTGCGAGAAATTGTGGTCTAGGCGTGATTGTCAAGCAATCTGTTTATTGATACCATGAGCAAAGTTTTTATAGAGTAATGAAACAAAGAAGGTAATTATAGGTCACTTAGCTTTCTAATACTCTTTGTTCAGTTTCAAGATGCCAGACTGTGGTGTCAATTTAGTCCTTGACGATTATCATGTCTTTTGATGATTTCCAAGCTATATGAATAGTATCTAAGAATGTATGGGAGAGCTTACCTTCTGGCAGTAATCCCAGAACAGGGCACCTCCCTGGATCACAGGATATCAGGAAGGCTCTGATTTACAGCTGCTTCTCAAGGGAAAAACCAGGACTAGTCGCTTTGGACTGGCCACAGGAAAAACCCGAAGCTAACTTATCTAGGACCAGCCTGATTCCTGAATCAGGTGTTTTGGCTCCCTTTACCTTGGCAACTGGCAAATGTTGCAGATCAGGGCTTGATTTATGTCTAGACTAGGAAAGCACTGGGGAAAATGTTAATAAAAAGTGTGGCTTAGTTATATATTTTTATTTTCAGAGCATTAATTGTTGAACATTTATAAGCACATGGCTGGGCACCAGTAATATTCAAATGCTCTAATGGATCTGTGATCTCACTGACGTGGGCATTTCCTCCAGTGATGCAGATCATCATCCCATCCATGCCTGCCCAACCTGTGGGACTCTTTTGTTTAGATCCTCCTATGAGGTTACCACAGGAGCTCCATTCAGTGTGCCAGAGGCCCTCCTTGCTTTCTGTAAATGATTCCTGTTTAGGGTTCAATTTTACTGCTACTACTACTTCTCTAGGGTGTTTTACTTAGGATGTCTGAAACTTTGCTTTTACCAGGAAACATTTTATCAGCAATCGTATACATGAGTGCAAAAGCTTGACCTTCTTAGGGACAGATTGACAGTTTGCAAGACTGTTATCCTCATAAGACTCAAGAGAATTTGATTTCTCTCGTTTGTTCTTGACTTCTCTAGAAAGACTTTTTTTTTTAAAATGAGGGCAGAGTGATATAGATTGAGCCAACATTAAATTATTGCTGAGAAAGCAGCAAATATTTAGCAGAAACAACTTTGTTTTCCTTATTTAGCGGCTTGAGTCACAATTTACTTCCTTAGAAATTAGTGGCTAAGCTCTCCCTATAGAGAAAGATTTCTACTGGAGTGGCCCACGGGGACTTGTTAAAAGTGTGGCTTATTCAGTGATTAAAAAGTTATTAATAAGAGGGGCTGATCACATGTATGTGCTTCTGCAGTCCCTGTTCCCAGCAACAAGGGGTTTATTATGGAGTCTTCAGAGTTTCCAAATCAGCTCTGGCAGCCTAAACAATGATGAGGCCATGAGAGCATGGAAAAGTTGCCCATAACAATGCAATGATAAACTTCGAGGATGAAGTTATCAGGTGTCCTCAGGGAGAGGGAATTGAAGCTTGAGATTTCTTGTGTATCTGATCTAATACTCGTGAACTGCTAAATCCAGTGAATTTTTTTCAGTCCTTATCCTACTTGCACTCTTTGCAATTTTGAAATTGACCAGTCCATCCTCAATTTTTGTGATACTGCTGTAATACCAGTTTCAGTGGCCTCTGCCACAGTGACAGTATATATCATTACTCTTATCTTTAAGAGGCAATGTAATCTCAAAAATTGGAATTTAATTGTCATTTTGTCCTAGTCTAGTAGTTTTAAAAGTACAAAGGCTGGAGTATGATTCTTCAGGCAGTCTGTTAGGGGAAAAGAAAGGTTGGGCTCAAGGGTAGAAATAAAGGGATTGGACTGGTTGAAAAGGGTTGTATCTTCAGCAGTTGGAGGAAAGAATGGAGAGTGATGTCATGGTTTTTGAGATTTGCAGCAGGGGAAAGAAGGAACTCACAGAAAATAGCCTCCATTTCTTGAGTAAAATAGGAAATGAGGATTTCAGCTGAGAATGTGAAGGTCAAGGAACATGCTGTGGGAGGTGAAGAGAGAAGAGGTTTGCAATAGCTGCTGTGGGTAGTGGTAGAGAGAACTCCCAGAGGATTGAAAGGATCTTCTGCTGAAGTGAGAGTGGAATTGAGATCAGATAACATTGATTTGTAATGAACTCAGTCATCTTGGTACTCAGCTGTTTTCAGAAGCCTGGTACAGGATAAGAGTGGAGGAGAAAAAAATGGGTGGAAATTGTAAAGAGGTTAATTTAGGCCTGATATAAAGAAGAACATAGTAACAATGAGTACCCTGCCAAAGTGTAATGAATGGGAAGTGATGGGTTTTTTCCTATGGGAGGTCTTTAAGCAGAGACTAGATGGCTATTTCCTAGTAATGCTAGTGTTTCAGATCCAGTTTTGTGTTTCTGTAGTTCTGTAAATACTAAATATTCTCAAACTCTTTAGCAAGGTGGGAAAAGGGTTTTGAAAAGATAATTTAGTCAAATCCTCTCTGTTTAGAGAGGACCACAAGCAGATCTCATGACTCCAACTATATATTTTAAATATGTTCATTCACTAATTTATCAATTTACTCAAAGGAAGATTTTATTAAATTCCTCATCAGTTATTTTCAAAGAATTAAAACTTTTGGTGGTAGTGTGTACGTGTGTGTGTGTGTGAGAGCACGTACTCTGTTTAAAATCATTTATATGGTTTGTTTTTTAATATCACTTTGCTTCTGCAAATATCCCTTCCTAATTCCCTTATCGAGTGAGGCATATTCTTATACCAAAGAATAATAATAATAAAAAAGAGACAGCATATCAGGTATCTCTAGTCCCACTCTCCCTGACTGAGGCCTACCACATCTTTACTTTAGGATTCTTAGGGTAGCCTGAGAGATTTCAGGTGTCTCCTTTCTAATGCTATTGGCTCAAAGCTACTTTTCTAAACCATCTTCAGATTAAATGTTCTAAAGTATCTCACCATCTTGGTTTCCCTCCTCTGGAAACATTTAAATAGACAAATTTCCTTTCTAAAATGAGGTACCATATTCTGGTCATGGGTCTCTTCCTGGGATACGGAGACTGGTGGATCATTATAATTTACTTCTGAGTTACAGTGGCTAAAGCTGATTGGGTGTTCTCACTAAGTCTGGTACAAATATGATAAGCCCCTAGGAATATGGGGCCACCAAACTGTCTAAGGAGAGAAGTGGCCTAACTCAGAAATGGTGTAACAGGTTAAAGAGCCCATACTGATAATTATTGGCATTTAGTCCTTTTTGACCTTTGTCGTTTTTGATGGGGTGTATGGGGTGTTTAGGAGAATTAGCATATTTTGTGTGAATACTGGCTAAGCCCTTTTCAGGGCTGCTCATCCACCTTTGGTTTCCACCTGACTCATCTAACTCACTTTTGGTTTCAAGGAGCTGTAGAATGCACAGTGACCTCATCCTTATAAACCATATTGGCAGATAGGGTAAATCAGGTTCCGAGTAACTGACAGGCATCCAACATGTCAGTGAGTTAGGGTGATGTCTACCCCAAGCATGTGAAGACTTTCCATGCTGGAATAGGCATAGGAGAATGATTTGTTCCAATGGCCATAAAGGTGGCTGAAGCAGGCACCATGCAGTAGTTAGAGCTTGGCTCGGCATTGAAGATACCAAGGCTAATTAATACCAGTTGTCTTGACTTTTGTCCTGGACTTTGATGACTCAGGAAGAAAGAGTAAGGTTGATGACTTTGTGCAACTCTCTTTCACTTAAATCCAATTCACAAGCAAGTCAAGACATCACCAGTGGTATCATTGGTCCTTTTAGAAAAAAAGAAAACAAAAAAACCCCAACAACAGTATTTGATAGTTTTGACCGTCTTCTTTTGCATACTTATTACTCTTTGGGTTTTCATGGCATTGGTCTCTCTTTGTCCATTTCTCCCTATCTAACTTTCTCTTGTTGGTTATGTAGGTTCAAGGATATGCAAAGTTTATTAACTTTTGTGCATAGTTTCTATTGATTTCCAGGATTTCTGGGCAAGTTCATAATTCCTCCAGGAGGGCAGTAATATACCATTCTTCATTGTCAGTTTCCTTTTTCATTAATGGGTGTGAGACGGAGCTGCAGAATTGCTTAATTTTCATTTCTATAATTATTAATGATTTAGAGCATTGTTTCAATATGGCTACTGATAGCTTAGATTCCTTCTTCTGAAATATGCTTGTTTATATCCTTATACCATTTATCAATTAAGGAATGTTCTTATTTTAAATTCGAATCAGTTCCCTTTATGTCTTAGAAGAACTTTATAAGGAACTTGCTGCAAAGATTTTCCCCTTTATCTGTTTTTCTTCTAATCTTATATATATGTTATTAAAATTTCCCATTTTATGTCCTGTGATCCTACCTATTTCTTGTTTGTTCATGAACTCTTACTCTATCCACAGATTTAACAGATTATTCCCTCCTTTCTCCTCTAATTTATTTATTATATGAACTTTCTATATCTGAGTGTTATACCCATTTGTAGGTTATATTGGTACATACTCTGGGATGTTGGTTTATATATAGTTTTTTTCCAGACTACTTTCCAGTTTTTCCAACAGTTTTTGTCAGATATTGAATTTTTATCTTAACGTCTGGAACTTTTGCTTCTATCAGACACTAGACGATGGTATTCATTTGCTTCTGTGTATAGGGTACCTAAGCTTTCCTACTGATCAATCTTTTTTTTTTTGACATTGTATCAAATTGGGTGAGTAGTATAAATTTTTTTTTCTTTTTGGAGGGCAACTGGGGTTAAGTGACTTGCCCAAAGTCACATGGCTAGTAAGTGTGTCAAATGTCTGAGGCTGGATTTGAACTCAGGTCCTTCTGACTCCAGGGCTGGTGCTCTATTCACTGTGCCACCTAGCCACCCCGAGTAGTATAATTTTTACATCTGGTACTGGTAGATCCCCTCCTTAATTACTTTTCCCCCCATTATTTCCTTTGATAGTCTAGAAATCTTATTCTTCCAGATGAATTTTGTTGTTCTTTTCTAAAGATTTTGTTTTTCTCAATTACATGTAAGAATGATTTTTAACCTTTGGTTTTTTTTTATCTGAGTTCCAAATTTTCTCCCTCTCCTCTAACCCATCTTTGAGAAGGCAAACGATTTAATATAGATTATACGTGTACAGTAATACAAAATATGTTTCCACATTAGCCATGTTATAAAGGATCATACAGACCAAAAAACCCCCAAGAAAAATAAAGTAAAAAAAAAAGAAGCAAATTCCATCTTCATACATACTCCATCAGTTCTTTTTCTGGAGGTGGATAGAATTTTTCTTCAAAAGTCCTTAGGAATTGTCTTGAATCATATAATGCTGAGAATAGCTAAGCCATTCACAATTGATCATTATATAATATTGTTGTTATTATGTACAATGTTTTGACTACGCTCACTTCATTAGTTCATATGTCTTCCCACATTTTTTGAAACCATCCTTCTCATCAATTCTTTTGTATTGTATGGTTTGATTTTTAATGTATATTTATTTTATTTTAAAAAGATATCATTTCTTTCTGATTATGTGGAAAAACAATTTTTATCATTTTTAACAACAAATTTGAGTTTTAAATTCTCTCCTTTCCTCTCCTCCCATTGAGAAGGCAAACAATTTGATATAGGTTGTACATGTGCATCTTGCAAAACATATTTCTATATTAGTTATGTTGTGAAAGAAAAGACAAAAAACCCAGAAAAATAAAGTAAAAAAAAGTATGCTTTAATCCACATTTAGAATCCATCATATCTTTCTTTGGAGGTGCATAGCATTTTTCATCATAAGTCCTTCGGAATTTTCTTGGGTCATTGTGTTGCTGAGAATGGCTGTCATTTACAGTTGATTATCACACAATACTGCTGTCTCTGGGTACAATGTTCTCTTGGTTCTGCCCACTTCACTTTGCTTCAGTTCGTGTAAGTCTTTCCAGGTTTTTCATAATTTCTTTTAGAACAATAAGTATACATATACCACAATTTGTTCAGACGTTCCCCAATCTATGGGCATCATTTTCCTTTTCTGTCGTATTAGCCAGTCTAGTGGGTGGGATGAGGTACCTCAGAGTTATTTTAATTTGAATTTCTCTTATGAAGAATGATTTAGAGCATTTTCCCATTTGACTATAGATAGTTTTGATTTCATCTTTGAAGACTGCCTGTTGATATCCTTTGACCATTTGTCAATAGGGCAATGATCTTTATTCTTATAAATTTGATTCAGTACTCATATGTTTGAGAAATGAGGTCTTTATCAGAGAAACTCACTGTGAAAAATTTCCTCTAGTTTCCTGGTTTCCTTCTAATCTTGTTTGCATTGGTTTTGTTGAAGCAAAATCATCACCTTTGAATCCATTTGGTCCTAGGAATTTTTTCTTAGGGAGTTCATTGATGTCTTGCTCAATTTCTTTTCCTAAAATAGAGCTATTTAAATATTCTATTTCCTCTTCTCTTAATCTGGGCAATTTATTTTTGTAATTATTCATCCATTTTGCTTTCATTGTCAGATTTATTGGCATATAATTGGGCAAAATATTTACCCTTTTCATTTTTGATACAGGTAATTTTATTTTTTCTTTTCAAAATCAAATTAACCAATGATTTATATATTTTATTCCTTTTTTCCCATAAAACCAGCTCCTACTTTATGTTTATTTTTATTTTTGCTTTTGCAGGGGGGAAGGCAGGGCAATTAGGCTTAAGTGACTTGCCCAAGGTCACATGGCTAGCGAATGTTAAGTGTCTGAGGCCAGATTTGAACTCAGGCCCTTCTGACTCTAGGGCCAGTGCTCTATTCACTGCGCCCCCAAGCTGCTCCCAATGGTTTTCTTACTTTCAATTTTATGCATTTCTCCTTTGATTTTCAGAATTTAAAATTTGGCATTTAGCTAATGATTTTAAATTTGTTCTTTTTCTAAATTTTTTTTGGTTGCATTCCCAATTCATTGATAGGCTTTTCTCTATCTTATTTATGTGTTTAGATATATAAAATTTCACCTAAATATTGCTTTAGCTGCATCCCATAAATTTTGGTATGTTCTCTTGTTGTTGTCATTGTCTTTAATGAAATCAGTTTCTATGATTTATTCTTTGACCCATTCATTCTTTATGATTAGGTTAATTAATTTCCAATATTTTTTAATCTTTGTCTCCACAGACCTTTATTGATTATGTTTTATGGTATGAAAAGGATTCATTAAATATTTTTCCTTTTCTGCATTTGCTTGTGAGGTTTTTATGTCCTGATGATAAATTTTTGTGAAGGTGCTATGCACAGCTGAAAAAAAAAAAAGAAACCAACAACAATACTTCTTTCTATTCCAATTCAGTTTTCTCCAGAGGTTTATTATGTCTAACTTTTCCAAAATTTTATTCATCTCTTTAACTTTTTTCTTATGTATTTTATGGTTAGATTTAAATTGAGGTCCTCCACAATACATATATATATATATATATATATATATATATATTTCATATATAATTTTACTGTATATTTCTTCCTGTAATTCATTTAAGTTTTTCTTTAGAAATTTGCATATTATGCCAGTTGGTACATATATGTTTCATATTGATATTACTTAATTTTTTATGGTACCTTTTAGTAAAATGTAGTTTTCCTACTTATTTCCTTTAATTACCTCTACTTTTGCTTTTGTTTTGTCTGAGATCATGATAGCTACTCCTCTTTTAAAAAAAATTTTTTTTTTTGAGGAGGGAAGGTAAGACAATTGGGCTTAAGTGATTTGCCCAAGGTCACACAGCTATTAAGTATGTCAAGTGTATGAGGTCAAATTTGAACTCAGGTCCTCCTGACTCCAGGGCCAGTGCTCTAGTCACTGTGCCATCTAGCTGCCGCCTAGATTATCTATCTTAAATAGATTTCTATATACCACTGAATGTGCATGTTATTCCCTCCTTGAGCTGATTCTGATGAGAGTAAAGTTCAAGTGTTGTCTCCCCTCCATCTTTTCATCCATCATAAAAGCTCTTCCCTTCATGCCTCTTTTATGTGAGGTATTTTTTTTCTAGTTCTTCTCTTTCCTTTTACCAGAACATCCCTCTTCCTTGTCCCTTAATTTTATTTAAAAAAAAAAATCATCCTATCATAGTCATGTTACACCTATGCCCTCTGAGTAACTTTTTATAACTCCCCTAATAATGATAAAGTTCTTTGGAGTTAAAATGATCATCTTCCCATATAGGCATGTAAACATTTTAATCATAATAATTCCTTGTTAATTCTCTTTCATACTTGCCTTTTTATGCTTCTCTTGTGTCTCGTATTTGAAAATAAAAATTTCTATTCAGCTTTAACCTTTTCAGTCAGAAATGCTTGAAAGTCCTCTAATTCATTAAATATCCATTTTCCCCCCAAAAATTATATGCAGTTTTCTGGGTAGGTTATTATTGATTATAAATCCTAGCTTCTTTGTCTTTCAGACTATCATATTCCAAGCCCTCCAGTTCTTTATTGTGGAAGCTGCTAAATCTTATGTGATCCTGACAATGGCCCCATATATTTGAATGGTTTCTTTTTGGCTGCTTGCTATATTTTCTCCTTGACCTGGGAGCTCTGGAATTTGTCTATAATATTCCTGGAGACAGATCTTTCTTGCCAACCTTCTAAGTTGTTTTGGACTGAAAAATTGTTTCACCTGATCTTATGTTGGTTCTGCTGCTCCAGAATTTGATTTAAGATATTATTTTGTAGTTGTTTGGAGGGGAATTTGGGAGAGTTTGGTTGAGTGCTTCTTAACTCTGCCATCTTGGCTCCACCTCCACATCTCATAACTTTTTGTCTGGACTATTTTAATAGCCTTGTAATTAATTCACCTCAAGTTTTATCACAATAAATCTATGATTAAGGGAAACAGGTTTTGTTGTTAAATTGTTTTTCAGTCATGTCTGACTTTCTGTGACCTCATTTGGGTTTTTCTTGGCAAAGATACGGGAGTGGTTTGCCATTCTCTTCTTCAGCTCATTTTACAGGTTGAGGTGAAGATGGTTAAGTGACTTGCCTAGGCTTGTGGCCAGCAATTACTAACAACAAAGATCAATGATCCCTCAGTGATCAAAGACCTACCCATACAATCAGAGCATCCTTTTTACATTTTGATTATATAAGTGTATTACACAATGTCAATTGGTGCCAGTTAAGCTGAAATTGTATTGATCCATAATTACCTGGACTTGCGACAGAGGTCTTCCAGAGTCCATGGTAATTCAGAGTTAATTAATACCTTTTGGAAAGTCCCCAGCTCAGAGGAAACCATCCCCTGACCAGGTTTCAGCATCCTTTCTTCATCTTCTTTATCTCATTCAAGAGGCAGGTTTACTCAAAGTTATGTGAATAGTTTCCTATCATGTAATTTGCTATCAACGCCTATGTAAAATAGCTCTAAAGCTAAGCATTTAAAAATTGGTTACAATGGTTACTGTTGTGAGCAATAAAATTCTTAACTATTAATCAATAATTGGTAAATTTCATAACCTCACCTACTTTAATCTATCCTTCTTGTAGCTGGGAGAAAGTTTTTTTTTTTTTTTTACATTTTAAAATGAATATAACAATAGCTTCTCTTGTCCTCATTGCCTAGAAGGTCAGATATGTTCCATTTTACCCTTTTCCCAGGGTTCTTTGTTATTATTAAAATGTTTAGAGTGTTTAGGCTTTCAGCAAATCGCTCCAGTCATCAGCAATAATGCTCTTCCAAGTATTGGGGAGGGGGGTAATTCTTCATACCCTAGTTCCATTTATCCACTAATAGCTAGATTAGCTAAGGTATAATCACAAATATATGAATTTACTCACCAATGTATGGGAGTCATAATCCTACCTTTTGTGACCTAGTCAGGGGAAAGAATTCATAACTTGTAACTCTTGCCAATGGAGGGGGTTTGTAGCTTAACTCAATTCTTGTAAGGACCAGTCCTAAGTTCCGAGTCTACAACCCCCTTCAGGATTAAGTTCCAGGGACCTGGCTTCTCTATTTGGCTGGCTAGCTGCAATATCCCATCTGTAATCCTATCTTCAAGGTCACTATGGCTCAATCTCCTAGATCCTGTGGGTATCAGTCATTGTACTTGAAACTAAGAAAGACAAATGACAAAGAACAGAAACAAATATCCCTAGACTCATTTCATGGAACTACAATAAAAGAATGGAAGAGCAAGGGAAGAAATTCTTTCCCTGTCACTAGTTGAGTTCATGGTGTCACTATGGCACCACACCATGGGTGAACTGTGGTCTTCGCTCTCTGAAAGAAAAGGAAAAAGAGAGAAAGAATGAGTAGGGAGAAAGGGAGGCTGAGGGCAGAGAGGGAAGAGAAAGGAATAGAGAAAGATTATGATGTCAATCTGGTCAGTTTTAAAGATGTAAACTGTTCTTGTTACAACCAACCAAAGGAGTCTACTCTTACCCATGTGGTATGAGTCACAAAGTGATTCCATATTAGACAATCTGGACATACCCAGGCAAACCTCATTATACTAAAGCGCTGTTCTACTCCTCAAAACTCCCATGGCTCCCTATTACTTCTAGGATCAAATATAAACCCTTCCTTTAGATATACTCTACGGTCTAGCCAGAGTGGTCTACTTAGTATTTCTCATACATGATGCTTCACTAATAAATCTATGCCTTTACATTGACCATCCTTATGCCTAGAATGCTTTACTACTTTCCCTTCCTCTCTTGGAATGCCTAACTTCTTTTAAGACTAAGCTTAAGGGTCAATTCTATATGAGTCCTATCTCAGTCTCCCTAACTGCTAGTGCCTCACTGATCTTCTACTTGTTATATATATATCATGTTTGTACCAATGTGTATATATACATGATGTCTTCCCAATAAGGATGTAAGGCGGTTCTCAACCTTCCTAATGCTGCGACCCTTTAATACAGTTCCTCATGTTGTGGTGACCCCCAACCATAAAATTATTTTCATTTTTACTTCGTAACTGTAATCTTGCTACTGTTATGAATCATAATGTAAATATCTGATGTGCAGGATGTATTTTCATTGTTACAAATTGAACATAACCCACAGGTCGAGAACTGCTGTAAGCTCTTTGAGTCCTTACTATTTTTTGCTTTTTCCTCATAACCTCAGTGCTTTGTACTGTACCTGACACAGAGTAGGTGCTTAATAAATACTTATAGATTTATTGATTTCCAAAAATATAAGTACTAATGGACCAGCTCTAGGAATATTCATCCAAGTGAATATTTTTATTAAATGCTGGGGATACAAAAAAGATGTATATGGGGGAAGATAGCTGCCATTATTGAACTTATAATCTAAGAGGGAAGGCAACAAGGAAAGAGAAGTGTGGCCATGAAGAAGTATTTGGGTTTAGAGAGGCATAGGGATGGTGAATAGAGCTATCAAGGAGTGGATTGACACCTTTTTACCCACACGAAAGTAATGGAAGTATTGATTTGATTTTCATTTCAGAGCTACAAACTGAGGGTGGAGGTAAGAAAGGGCTACATGAAGGGTACAGGTGCATCAGCAAGACAACTGGCAAAGTGTTGTCTGGGGAGTAAAGTTAAGCATAGCCAGAGTTAGTTTGTTCTGATGTGTGACATACTCACTAACTTGGTAATTTCAGAGATGAAGGGGTTGAATCATCTAGGGCATCATCTTTGATCTGGGTGGCAAGATGACTGGCAAGTAGATGGCTGAGAAACAAATTTTTTTATAATGGAAAGAATAGTAGCTTTTCTTGATCTACTTGGCAGCTAAGTGACAGAGTGGTTAGAGCTTGGAGTCAGACAGACCTGAGTTCAAATCCCATCTCAAACCCTAGCTATATGACCTTGGACAAGTCACTTAACATTTATTTGCCTCAGTTTTCCCAACTGTAAAATGGGAATGATAATAGCATTAATAATTAATAATTAATAGCAATAATAGCATTCACTTCTCAGGGTTGTTGTGAGCATCAAATAATATTTACAAATCACTTAGCCCAGTGCCTGGCACATAGTGGATGCTATAAAAATGCTAGTTGTTATTATAATTTTTTTCTGTGTAAACAGGCCAAATTCTCTTGGACAGACATCTCATTTAGGAGATTCTGAAGTATTTTTAGACTTGAGGAAATCAGTGGAACCTTATCCATGAACAGGAGCATTAGTGAATTTCACAATTAGGAATCCTTATTTCCTTGTGAATCTAAATTACATATCCTCTATGGCAGGAAAATGAATATATCCCCTTTTTATGTTTTACTTAATAATTGGAGGATCATTGAAAATAGTCCTCAGTGCTTACATCTGCCAAAGAAACTTGCATGACTATAATGCATATATAGAAGACAGAACAATGGGCCTTTTTGATCCACTTGGCATCTAGGTCACAGTGGATGAGATCGCTGGACCTGGAGTCAGGCAGACTGGAGGTAAAATCCCGCCTCGAACATTTACTACCTGTGTGATCTTGCACAAGTCACTTAACCTCTCTTTGCCTCAGTTTCCTCAATAGTAAAATATGGAGAATAATGGTACCTCCAGGATTGTTGTGAGGATCACCTGAACCAATATTTATAAAGTGCTTAATACTATGTGTCTTGCACATAATAGGAGCTGTATAAATGCTTATTACCTTCCTCCACTCCCATTTTACTTTACTGAATTAAATGATCTACTAATCTTATAAATTCTGTGCAAAGTTAGATGTTATCTTCTATGTAACTTTCAGTCAATTTGACTGTAAGGAGATGATTTACTCTATAGTGTTATTTGTGAAAGTCTGTTCATTCTCTTCCACCACTCTGTGGTATCACCAAACTGGTCTACTTGCTGTTTCCTTGATACGACATGCCTCTATGGCTTTGCCCTGGTTATTACTCGTGAGTGGAATGTTTTTCTTCCTCACCTCTGCCTTCTAGAATACATAAGTCACTTTAAGAACTCTTTTCCTTTCACTTAGTTGTTACTGTACTCTGCTATGAAAGCACTATTTATTTTGTATGTATCTGATATTTACATCTGGGATAAATTATTTTTATATCTTATATTTATGTATTTACTTATTTGTGAACAAGTTAGATACATCAGTAGAATGTAAATTCTTTAAGAGCAAAGCTGATTTTGTTTTTTTCTTTGTATGTCAAATTCCTAGCATAATGCCTAGCACATAGCAGGTATTAAATAAAGGTTTATTGGTTGATTCTCATAGTTTTGTGAAAGATATCCTTGATATACATGTAGCTCATTGTCATAAAAAGTATAGAGAAATGAAAAAGTAAGGACATAGTTTGGTGATCATAATGCCCTCTTAATTTTCTTGGTTTTGGTAATAATGTCCTTCTGGATTTTGGTAATAATGGTAATTTTGGTAATAATGCCCTTCTCCACTCCAATATTACAAACCCAAATAACCTACATCTGAGTGTAGTGAAAGGACTGGTGGAAGTAGGAGCAGAGAGGTAATGTTTCACCTAATATGAGAAAAGTGTCTGAACAATGAAAAACCTGCAAAAGTGGAATGGGTTACTCTTGCATGAATTCACTCTCCCTCACTGAAAATACTCACATGTAGTTTGGATGACAAGGAATTGTGGATGTTTTATATGGAAGCCAAGTTGGGTACAGGTTAAACTGGAGGAATGACATTTGGTGCCCTCCTAATTCTGGATTTCTGTGCTTATGTTCTAAATCTGAAGGTAAAATCAAGAGGCCACAACTTTTCTGAAAGAAAATTAATCATTTGAAAATAATACATGTGAAGATCCTCATCAATTTATGTTATCTGTTTGCTTAACAATTGGCTGCATGGAATGATAGAAAATATCTGACTTAAGAAGAGATTAAGTTTTTGAAACATGATATCACTTACTGTAGACCTTGAAAAAAATTAGTTTCCTTTAATATAAAATGGTGCTAATAATACCTTTCCTTAATACTCATTACTGCTATTATGGTGATCAAATATTGGATTGTGAAACCACTAAAAACTGTATAGCAAAATAGTCACATAAAGACTCTTCACAGTAAGTTGTGACATCTGATTCAAATGCTTCATCTATTTTCAAGTCAGACAGTATTTTCTATCATTCCATGTAGCCAATTGTTAAGTAAACACTTGACATAAGTTAATAAGAGGACCTTTAAATACATAATTTTCAAATAAATCTACTTTTTTTCTCAGAAAAATGGTGACCTCTTGGTTTTAGTACTGGAAAGGGTGTACATAGTTTAAAGAGTATATTTTTATGATGTTCTAGTCCCTTTGAGAATCAAATTTCAAAATTGGTGAGGATGACATATAAACGAAGAGTTCAAGTCAGCAAACACATAAAGAGAAGTGATCATATCAATATATATGAAATATGTGCACATACATACACACAAATATGTATACATATGAAATACACACATGCTTGTCTGTACATGTGTGTACATAAGTATGAATATATATGCACAGGCATATAATCATGGAAAAAACTTTGGTATTAATCCCTGTGTGAAGTATTTCCAGGTTATGAGCTTCCTCAAAGCAGTCTTCATGTCCTTGTTCCTCAGGCTATAGATGACAGGGTTCAGGGCTGGGGACACCACTGTATAGAACATGGACAACAACAGGTCCAGAACTGGGTCAGATTCCTGGGGTGGCATTAGATAAGCAATGACACCTGTTGTGATAAAAAACATGAAAACGGTGAGGTGAGGCAGGCAAGTGGAGAAGGCTTTTGATCTCCTTTCTTTGTTTGGAATCGTCAGCACAGTTGAGATGATGCAACTGTAAGAAATTGTGATGTAAATAGAGCAGAAAATCCCTAAACTAAATCCCAAAATCATAGTGACATCAATTTCAAGGTGTGAATCAGAGCAGGAGATCCTGAGTAAGGCAGGGGCATCACAGAAGAATTGGTGGATCTCTTTGGAGCCACAGAAGGGCAGAATGAATGTACTAACTGTGTATAGGATGCCAAACAAACCTCCAGTGAGCCAGGAAACAACTGCCATCTTCACACAAGCCCCTTTGGTCATGATGACTTCATAGTGCAGGGGCTGACAGATGGCTACATAGCAGTCATAGGACATCACTGTGAGGAGAAAAAGCTCTGATGCTGCAAATAACATCATTAGAAAGAGCTGTGACATGCACCCCCAAAAAGAGATGGAGTAGTTGTGACTCAGAGAATTTGCAATTGATTTGGGGACTGTGATGGAAACAAGACAAAGATCTAAAAAGGACAGATTCTTTAGGAAGAAGTACATAGGAGTGTGGAGTTTCCCATTGAGAGAGATGAGGGTGAAGATGAGCAGGTTTCCCATCAGAGCCACCAGGTAGAGCAGCAAGAAGAGAATGGCATGTAAGACCTGTAGCTCCCAGATGTTGGAAAAGCCCATGAGGATGAATTCTGTCTCCATGGTGAGATTGGCCGTATTCTAGGGGTGGAATTCTCTCTCCACTGTCTGCATGGAGAAAAAAAACAGAGGACAAATGATGAGAACAGTCATTGTTTTAAGGGTCAAATTCCCTTAGTTCAGGTTTACTGTGTGACCTTGGGCAAATGGCAGTTCCTCTATGTGCCTTAATTTTCTCAAGTTTTAAATGAAGTGATGGACCTAGTTCTAAGGATTTTAACCTAAGGTTCATGTACTTAAAATATCTTGATAAATTTATTTTGATGTAGTTTGTTTCCATTTTAATCTTATGTATTTTATTTTATATATTTAATGACATGATTCTCAGAAAGGAGTCCACAGGCTTCACCAGATTGCCAAAGGGCCCGTGAAACAAAAAAGGATCAAGAACCCCTGAAGTGCATAATTTTAAAGTCTATTTTATATCTTAGATGATCTAGGAAATTTTGAACAAGATCCTTATCTTGAAAAAATTGATAACAATAGTTATATCTTCCGATGGATCATTTTTATGATCCTGAAGTACTTTCAAAATAAGACCTCTTTGGGGTAAACAATTCTAGTAATATTATTACCAATCTATACACAGGGCACTGGGGCTCAGAAAAGTTATATACTTTTCAGTGGTTATACAAGGAGTGTCAGAACCAAGATGCTAATCCAAATTTTCTGATTCCAAGGCTGTCTCGAAAGCTCCTCTGGGTTTCTTTGTTGATAAATCCTTGGTTGTTAATATCCTGTTACTAAACAAATGACTGTCTTCCTATTCTTCAAGACTGGCAGTCTTGATAGATCCTCTAGTAATTTTATGTGATATCCACTGCTCTGGATTGATTTGCTCTCCAAGGTATTTTGATACCATAATCAGCCCAATAAACTAGAGTTGTCATGTAGATGAAGGCAGTATCATGTATTAGATTTCCATAAGGAATGTCTAATTTCAAGTTCTCCCTTGGTCACCACCAACACAGACCAGTCATGTTGAAATGCAAATCTATCTTCAAATGGAAAAATAACTCCAAAGGTATTCTCTACTGTGTTGTTTCTCTTCTGGTTGTAGACTGTGGGATGTAGAAAACCTGTTTCCTCCACTCCAAATGTCACTTTGGATTTTGATTCAACTTGTCTTACTTAAAATGCTCCTGGAGCTCACATCCAGACACTCAGATTCACATGATTTTATTTCCCAGGCTATACCTCTTGGTGTTGTTCATGTCTACAAGTTCATACATAAACAGAAAGTTGCATTTGACCATGGGGCAAAGGAATTACAAAGAATGGATCAACCATAACATTTGACAAAACATTTATAGAGTGCTTGCTCTGTACAAGCCTCTATACTAAACCTGGATAGTTTAAAAAGCATGAATCATTTCCAGTCACAGGCCTCAAGATGTTTCCAGTCTGTTGGGGGACAATAAATATGTGCAAATAGTTACTGTGAAGATCAAGGGACAACTGCATGCTTTACAGAATTTGGTTTGTATGTAAGTTCTTGGGCTTGGTTAGGATTTCAGGAGACATAAATATCGAGGTCACAAGAAGAGATATTCCATGATATGAGCATAAACACAGAAGCAATGATAAGCAGGACAAGGAAGAGGGATTGTCTATTTTTTTTTTAATGTAAAGGCCTTTTGGTTTTCAAATATTGATTTCAAGAGGTATACTTTCAATCAGAGTTCTTGTACTTTTACTACTTTTCCCATGCGTTATTCTTCTTAAGCTTATTCTTTATTTTCATTTGGACCTCCACTTTATTCTGGTCCCTAATGATGTTTCAAAGTGGCCCTGTTCCTGACAGAAGTGAAACCCTCTATGTATACCCCTGATTCTTTTCCCTTTTCTAAGGTTTTTCCTCTATTGTTAGCCTCTTCCTCTAATGTTCAGTCTTTCTCTATCAAGTCCTTTTCTGCTGCCTAAAATATCACTTATCCTTAGAAATGCCCAAATAGGTCCTATAATTCCCCCAAGAGCTATCTTTTGATATTGTTTTCTTTTTTCAGTAAAAGTCCCAGATTCTTTTCTTTCTTTTTTTTCTTTCTTTCTTTTTTTCTGTTTCTCTTTCTCTGTCACCCCCTCTCCCCTCCCTCCCTCCCTCCCTCCCTCTCTCTTCCTTCCTTCCTTCCTTCCTTCCTTCCGTCCTTCCTTCCTTCCTTCCTTCCACTGCTTCTCCTTTCACTCTTTATAAACCCTCTAAAATCAGACATGGTCTCATGAGTTAACTACAACTATCCTTTCCAAAGTCATCAATAATTTATTAATGGGCAGATTTGCTGACTTTTTCTCCAGACTTAATCTTCTCTTGACTTCTGTTGAGCACTTTCTTTTTGGCACTGTTGAGCACTCTCTTTACTTTTATAACATTTTCTCTCTAGATTTTTGTTATTCTGCTCTCTCTTGGTTGCCTCAATACCTATTTGACAATTAATTCTTAGTTCCTCTTACTGGATCATCATCATCCCGTTGTGCCCTCTAACTGGATTTATCCCAAGGTTCTATTTTAGGCTTTCTTCTATACTCTATAAGTGCTCTGTCTTAGTGATCTTATTATTTCACTTGTCTTTGTTCACTTTCCCTATGATGCTGAGTCCCGCAGTTTATATTTCCTGCCCTAGTCCCTCTCTTGAGATTTGGCATTGCATTATGTATTAGATATTTCAAACTTTATCTATCTCCAACTCAACATATCCAAAACCCATCCCATTATTTTCCGCATTTCCCAAAGATCCTCTGTTTCCCTAACTTTCTTTTTTCTTTGTGAGTACCACACTCCTTTTAGTCACTGGATTCATAACTTCACTGCTATCCTTTTCACCTCACTCTTACCCTCGTCCCCACATCCAATAAGTTTTCACAGAGTTTTCTATCACCACAATGTCTCCCAAAATTTCCCCCTTTACTTCATTTACTCAGCCACCACTGTAGTTCAGACCACTGTCACTTTTTATCTAGAATACTTCAGTATCATCCCTATTAGTATCCCTGTGCTGTCTCTCCCCTCTTCAATCCATCCATCACAGATCTGCCAAATTAGTTTTCCTAAAACACAAAATTGAGCATGTCACTCTTCTCATTAAACCCTAGAGGGGTCTCTAATCCTCATAGAATCAAACTCCTCTGTTTGGTTTTTAAACCCTTTCTGAAAGATGACCCAATCTTTATTTCCAGTGCATGTTAATCTACCTTATTTGAAACTAATGTTCAACCAAATTGACCTTGCCTTTCCTCATATACAGCACTCCATCTCATGTCTTTATGCCTTCACCCTGCCTGTTACAAAGGCTGAAATAAAGATTGTTTTCACTTTTATCTTTGAATCTCTAGCTCCTATTACAGTGATAGACCCACATTAAGACTTCAGCAAATTATTGTTGATTGTTTTTTTGTGGTTAGCCTTTCAGTGATCACTTAGTCTATAAACCATAAAAGGCATTGGAAAGATCATTGTGCTCCTAAATATAACCTTAAATTGCATGAAATGCTCAACTTCACTCTTTTGTGCTTCCTGGATTTTACCATTAAAGATGTAGTTTTTTGGTTGGGCTTTCCCCCCCTCCCCAACACTTAGTTGAGATCAGGTACTGGAAAGAGTATTATGACCAAATGTTATGGAGAATATATATGTAATTTTGGAACTGGCTATACCATAAAGAAAGTTAGTCATGAGTGAGTAGGGTGATAATGGGAAGTGGGACAGGGAAGACTAAATTGAATGTTCACTGGGTAGCAAGAGAGCAGCATGAGGGATCTGGGCAACTAAAGGGTAGAAAAGAGGGAGTTCTAAAGCCTAATAATGAATATAAAGAAAGAGAAGCTTAGTAAAGTAATCTTCACATTCACTTAAATTTTGCCCCACTTGGCTCTGATTTTCATGAAATTTCAGATAAAATTTTCATATTCTCTGCTTGTGCTAATATAGTTTTTAATATTTCTGGAAACAAGATGGGTTTTGTCATTTTTTTTCTAATCTTGGGCACAAAGTCACTGATGCATCTACATTTTGATTACAATGAAGTGGAAATTTATACCTCTTATTCTGTTTACTTCTTCAATCCATTGCTTGAGATAAGACTATCTCTTCTCCATTCAGACACCAACAAGCTTATGTAGAGATGGAGTAAGTCTTCAAAATGAAGGGTATTCATATACCCAATGATCAAACGTGGAGTTAACAAACACTTTTCTTTTCCATTCTTCTAATTTCTGGCACTAGTGGTATCTCACTACATTCTTAGTCATTACAGCATACTATAGATACTGAAGTGGGAAGCACTGATGTCTTCTTAGTTATGCTGACCACTTTTCTACTTCAACTGCAGCATTTAAATTGTTTTTAGGGAATCAAGTTTTTTAGTATCTAGTTCAGTTCTTTCTCTGAGGTTGGTATATTTGCTATGTTCTTACATCATTTTATTTTCCTTCTGAGATTCAAGCTCACTAAATTTGTTGGGATCCTCTGAGGATAATAGAACTAGAGATCTCCTGAGTATTTGTATAGTTATGAAGGGTCCCAAAGTCCTTGAGCAGCTCAAAACCCAGAACCTATAGTCAACTTGTGAGCATGGCCCTTGAGAATTGGAGGGCACTTGAGCACTCTTTGATACCTAGATCCTATGACTTATCTTGATAATGCCTTAAACATTCCGGTAACCATTGGATCACAATAGAAATTATTATTTTTTGATTCAGAAAAATGTTTCATATGCCACAAAGGAATATAAATTGATATTCTACCCCTTCTCCAAACAATAAAACAACTTAAAATCAAAAGACATTCCTCTGAAACTCTTAGGAAAAGCAGCATACCTCATAACAACCATTATCTTTTATAATTTTCCATTTGTTGTAAGAAGGGGTATCATTTAAAAATTTGGAACAAATGCTGTCTATCTATTTCTAGTGCCCAGGCATTTCTAATGCCTGACACATGCTAGGCATTTATTAAGATGTAAAAATGCACCATGGACTTATTCACTTCTGCCAGAGAGACAAAGAGATAGAGAGAGATAACACATGTCTTAATACTTAAAGTCTCTCCATTACTATCATATCATGTCTCTGTACTAGGTTTCTGATCATTTCCCTTAATTCATCATTGCTTTTCTCTTTATTTTCAGATAATTTTGTCCATACTTTGCACACAAGTGCAATTAGTACCTCCATTGATCTCCATTTAAATGCTCTTTACCATTCTTGTTCTTTGGTTTCTTCGATTTCCTCAAATTCTATTACTTAAATTATAATTCTACCCCACTAAACTTCACCAATTTTTTTTTTTTTAGCTTTCTTGCTACTTTAACATACAGTAGTCACATTGATAGTGATATTCCAGTCATGAGTTTCGTGACACAAAGATTTGGTGATACATATAAGATCAGGTTTACCTCTTGAATCATAACCTCTAATTCTTCTTGTTTGTTACCTAAATTTGGATATTTGTATACGGACTTGTAAGCCTATGGATTTTATTTCCTGGTCCTTTCTTGGAATTTGTCTTGTGGCATTCTAGGTGTCTTAGCTACTATCCTTCTTCCTTCATTTTAGTTGTACTTTATGCCATTTATCTCAGTCGATGTGAATAGGAAATTTTCTTCTTCCTAACCAATGACAAAAGAAGCAATAAACTACTGATTATAATGCCAAGTTTTGCTACACATATTTCCATATTAGTCATTTTACAAAATACCTCACAAAATAAAACAATAAAAATTAAGAAAGTAGAAAAAAAGTATGCTTTAGTCTACATTTAGGATTTACCAATTCTCTCTCTGGAAGTGGATTGCATTTTTCATGATGGGTCTTTTGAAATTGTCTTGCATAATTTTCTGGGTCAGAGTAGCAAAATCTTTCATAGTGTACCATCCTTTGCTGTTACTTTGCAGAATGTTTTCCTGGTTCTGTTCACTTTAATTTGCATGAGTTCATATATATCTTCCCAGGTTTTTCTGAAACCATTCTGCTAATCATTTCTTATAGCAAAATAGTATTTTTTCACTATCAACTGATAGGTATCCTCTTGATTTTTAATTCTTTGCCACCATAAGAAACTGCTTTTTTTGTACAAATAGGTCCTTTTTACTTTTCTTTGATTTCTTTGGGATACAGACCTAGTAGTGTGATACTGTTAGTTCAAAGGGTATGCACAGTTTTATAATCCTTTGGATGTAGTTCCGAATTACTCTCCATAGTGATTGGACTAGTTCACAGTTCCATCAACAGGACATTAATGTGTTCCAATTTTTCCACATTTCCTTTAGCATTTGTCATTTTTCTTTTTTGTCACATTAGCTAATCTGATAGATATGAAGTAGTATCTCAGAGTTTTAAAAATATACATTTCTCTAATGCTTTAGCATTTTTTTGTGTGTGACTATTTGCTAGCTTTGATTTTATTTTCTGACAGCTGCCTGTTGCCCTCCTTTGGTCATTTATCAAATGGGGAATGTATAGGGATCAGTGTGAGTCTAAAAGCATCTGTGGAGCTGAGGGTCACTGCCCAGTTGTTAAGCTCATGGGGAAGTCCTGTGAGACCACTCACTTGATGAGCAGCACCTGAGATGACTGGCTTGGCCTGTCCTCCATTGGCCCACTCCTCCAGTGCATGAGGAGATCATGCTTTAATCATGTTACCTCTAGGGTATGTAAGGAGGATGCTACAATACAATAAAGAACAGCTGCTGTATGCTTCTCTCTCACCTCTCCTCTCTTCATTCCCTCCTGAGAATGTAGCCTAAGGCTGGTCCTTAGGCTACTGATTTAAGCAGCCGCAACTGGAATGGCTCTTATTTTTTTTTATTAATTTTGTTCAATTCCTTATACATCTGAGAAATGAAACCTTTACCAGATAAACTTGTTGTAAAAATCTCTCCCCCCCCCCCCAGTTTCCTGTTTTCCTTTTAATTTTGGCTCTATTATTTTCATTTGTGCAAAAGATTTTAAATTTTATATCATCAGAATGATGTATTTCACTTCCCACAATCCTCTTTATTTCTCGTTTGGTCATAAAGTCTTCTCTCATCCATAGATCTGACAGGTACATTTTGCCAAGTTTTCCTAATTTACTTAGAATGTCACCCTTTATGTCTAAATCATGTAACCATTTTTTACTTTATCTTGGCATATGGTGTGAGATGTTTGTCTATGCCTAGATTCTGCCAAACTGTTTTCCAGTTTTGCAGTCATTTTTTGTTAGATGGTGAGGTCTTACCCTAAAAGCCTGGATCTTTGGATTTGTCAAATACTAGAGTACTATGGTCATTTATTACTGTGTGTTTTATACCTCATCTATTCCATTGATCTCCCACTTTGTTTCCTATCCAGTACCAGATTGTTTTGATTATTACCACTTTGTAATTTAATTTGAAATCTTAAACTTCTATGCCACCTCCCTTTACATTTTAAAATTGATTTCCTTGATATTCTTGTCCTTTTGTTCTTCCATATGAATTTTATTATTATTTTTTTTGTAGCTCTATAAAATATAGTTTGATTGGTATGGCTCCAAATAACTAAATTAATTTAGGCAGAATTGTCATTTTTATTATATTGACTTGGTCTACCCATGAACAATTAATGTCTTTCCAGTTGCTTAGATCTAGCTTGATTTATGTGAAAAGTGGTTTGTTATTATGTTTTTCTGATTCCTGGTTTGTCTCGGCAAGTAGACTCCTAAGTATTATATATTGTTAGTAGTTCTACTTTTTGCTGCTGGATTTTGTTGGTAATATATAGAAATGCTAATGATTTATATAGGTTTATTTTCTATCCCACAACTTTGCTAAAGTTGTGAATTATTTCAACTAGTTTTTTTGGGTGATTCTTAAAGTACACCATTATACCATTTGCAAAATGATAGTTTTGTTTCCTCATTGCCTATTCTGAATTCTTCAATTTCTTTTTCTTGTCTTATTGCTATAGTTAGCATTTCTAGTATAATATTGAATAGTATTGATGATATGGACATTTTTACTTCACTCTTGATCCTATTGGGAAGGCCTCTAGTTTGTTCCTATTATAGATAATGCTTACCGATGGTTTTATATAGATATTACTTATCATTTTAAGGAAAGCTTCATTGATTTCAATGCTTTCTAGTGTGTGTTTTTTTAAAATAAGATTGTGTTATAGTTTGTCAAAAGCTTTTTCTGTATCAATTGAGATAATTATATGATTTTATTGGTTTTGTTATTGCTGTGGTCAATTATGCTGATAGTTTTCCTAATGCTGAACCAGCCTTGCATTCCTGGTATAAACCCCACAAGGCTACAATCTTTATGACATATTACGTAATCTCACTAGTATTTTATTTAAAAATTTTGCATAGATATTCTTTAAGGAAATTGGTCTTTAGTTTTCTTTCTCAGTTTTTGGTCTCCCTGGTTTAGGTATCAGCATGATTTTTATATCACAAAAGGAATTCGGTAAAACTCTTTTTTTGTGTGTGTGTATTTTCCCAAATAGTTTTTGTAGTATTGAAATTAATTGTTCTTTAGATGTTTGTTAGAATTCACTTGTGAATCCATCTGACTCTGGGTGTTTTTTCTTAGGAAGATCATTGATTTGTTCAATTTCTTTTCCAAAGATAGGGCTATTGAAATACTCCATTTCCTTTTCTGTTGATTTGGGCAATACATATATAAATATATATATATATATATATATATATATATATAATGTATATATTGTAAATATTCATCATTTCACCTTGATTGTCAGATTTATTAGCATATAATTGGGCAAAATACATCCTAATATTTGCTTTAATAATTTCTTTATTGGTGGTGAATTCACTATTTTCATTTTTGATATTGGTGCTTTGGAGTTCTTTTTTTTTTTAAAATAAAATTGACCAATGGTTTATCTATCTTATTGTTCTCCCCCCTTGTCCCACTAAAACCAGCTCCTAGTTTTATTTATTAATTCATTTGTTTTTCTTACTTTCCATTTTATTAACTTCCTTTAATCCTTGTATCTCTCCTAAACTTTTATTAACCTCCACTTTGATTTTTAGCATTTCCAGTTTGCTGTTTTATTGGAGATTTTTAATTCACCCTCCCAGATTTAAAAAAAAAAATTACATGCCCAATTTATTGATCTACTCTTTCTCTACTTTATTTATTTCTTTATTTTACTTTTTTTCTCTACATTCAGAGGGATAGATTTCCCCCTAAGTATTGCTTTAAGTGCATTCCATAAATTTTGGTGTGTTGTCTCATTATTGGCACTATCTTTAATGAAATTATTTATTGTTTCTAGGATTTGTTCTTTGACCAACTCATTTTTTAGGATTAGCTTATTTAATTACTAATCAATTTTTAATCTATGTTTCCATGGTCATTTATTGATCGTATCTTTCTATTTCGAGTGTGTTTCTTTTAAATGACATATTATTGGATTTTAGATTCTAATCCATTCTGTTAACCACATTTGTTTTGGGCGAGTTCATTCCATTCACACCCACAGTTATGATTACTAACTGTGCATTTCCTTTCATCCTATGTTCTTATGTTCCCTCTGTCTCTCTGTCTGTCTCTCTCTCACCCCTCTCCTAAAGACCTACTTTGCCTTTGGCTATTGCCTTCTATTGTTTATCCTCCCTTTTATCACTACCTCTTTCTCTTATCTCCTTTGCTCCCTACTACCTGATGTGGTTAGGGTTAGGGTTGCTTGAGACCTCAAAATACCAACACTCCGGGTCCTGCTGAATGAATTTGACTCAAGTCTTCTCTTAGCTAAAGAAAAGCAAAGTTTATTAAAAGTTCACCTGTATTGGACACAGAGCAAGTCTGTGCTAGAAAATTCTATGGCACTCTCACACACGGGGGCAAGATGGGGTCTTATATACAGAAAAGTTGTGGGAAGAATCTAGGGGTGGTCTAGAGGAGGAATTTGGGGAGGGTGTTCAGGAGGAGTCAAATGAGGTCAGACTCTGGTAATGAGTGATTAAGGGTGGAAAGTTGCTGGAGTCTACCTGGAGCCATCGGACAATGGTAGCCTAGGCCAGTTCAAGGGTGGATTGATATTTTGATAGGCTCAAGGGTGGGAAGTAGATGGACAATGGAGGCTGGGATAGCAATAGATATCTGGGCAGAGCCACAATGAAAGGCTTATGGCCTCATGCAAATACTTCATCATGTGGGAAGATTCAATCAGAGTTCAAGGGGGTTCCTAGAGCCTGCACCTCATCACTACCTACCTACTCCTACTACCCAGTGGAGTAGACAGATTTCTATTATCAATTGTGTATTTGTGTGTGTGTGTGTGTGTGTGTGTGTGTGTGTGTGTGTATTTCCTCTTTGAACAAATTTAGATTTGAGTGAGGTTCAAGTATTGCTCACTATGATATTCTGGGGAATTTTCATTTTGAGATCTCCTTCAGTGGTCATCAGTAGATTCTTTTAATTTGTATTTTACCCTCTGGTTCAAGAATATTGGGGCAATTTTCCTTGATAATTTCATGAAATATGTTTTCTAGGCTCTTTCTTCAATCATGACTTTCAGGTAATTCAGTAATTCTTAAATTGTCTCTCCTTGATCTATTTTCCGGGTCAGTTTTTCTGTTATTTCGCATTTTCTTCCTTCACTCTTCCCTCTACCCTGCTGTCACCCCCCCTTCCCCTCCCCTTCCCCACCCTCCCCCCCCCCCTGCCATTCTTCTGATTTTTTTTTTATTGTTTCTTGATTTCTCACGGAGTCATTAGCTTCCATTTGCCCAATTTCAGTTTTAAGGAATTATTTTCTTCAATGAGCTTTTTTCCATTTGGCTGATTCTTCTTTTTAAAGTATTATTTTCTTCAGTGATTTTTTTGTATAAAATTTATAAAATTTATAAAATTTATAATTTATAAAAAAAAATTTTATAAATTTTTATATTTTACCAAGCTGCTAATTTCATTTTCATAAATTTTTTGTTTGTTTTAATTTCTTTACCTAATTTTTCTTAACAGTTTTATTTGATTTTGAAAGTAATTTTCTAGTTCTTCCAGAAATTCTTGTTGGACATGTGTCCATAAAAATGTATGATTTTAATTAATCAATCAATAAATATTTTAAATTGCCTACTATGTGCCAGGCATGGGAGATACAAAGACAAAAACAAGAATAGTTCCTGCTCTCAAGGAGCTTGAAATATAGTTGGGGACACAGCATGTACCTGCATAGATATTTACAAAGTAGGTAAAAGGTGATTATTAGAGGAAGATATTTGCAGTTGATGAGCATTAGGAAAGATTTCATGTAACAAGTGACTTTAAATCTTAACCTTGAAGGAAACTTGGTATTCTGAGAGATAAAAGTAAGGAAAGGCTGCAGATGAGGCACTGAGAAAGCCAGGGCAAAGGCACAGAGACAGGAGATACAGTGTTCATAAGGAATAGTGAAAAGGCCACTATGACTGGACTGCAATGTTTGTGGAGGGGAGTAATATGTGGGCAGGGAATGTAGGTTGGGGCCACGTTGTAGATAATTTTAAATACCAAATGAAGAAGTTTACATTTGAACCTGAGAGACTGGAAGGATGGTGGTTCCCTTGACAGAATGATGGAAGCTCAAAGGAGATGTATTTTTGAGGAAACATAAAGAATTTAGTTTTGGATGTATTAAATTTGATACATCTGTGAAATACTGTTTGAAATGTCTAGTTACCAAGTTGGTAACTTGGGATGGGAGCTCAGGAGAGAGGGTAAGAATGGAAATATAGAATCTGAGAATAAGCTGCACAGAGATAATCATTGGAGCAACACTGAGATGATAAAGTAGATGAGAGAAGGAAAGGGAGAGAAGGGTGAGAAGATGAGAGGGTACAGAGCAAGGGGGAAAAAGGATGAAAGGAGATGGGAAGGATTGAGTGGGGTAAGGGGAAGGAGAAAGAGTAAAAAAGAAAAGACAGAACTTTGGGGGACATCAACAATTGAAGAGTGTTATGGAGAGATTGATCCATGAAGGATGCTGTTCATCTCGTGGTGAATGGTCTCTATGTTTTCAATTTGAAAATTTGTAATATAAATAATGATAGCCTTTCACATTCACATAATGTTTCATGGTTTACAGTAAACTTAACATGCATTATCTCATTGGTCTTCACAATAGTAATGTGAGTTTAATATGAAAGTATCATCATCTCCTTTTGGCAGATGAAAACACTGAAAGTCAGAGAGATTAAATGACTTGTTTAATATCACACAAGAAACCCCAGGTTTTTTGACATCCAGGCCATTACTCTTTTCTATTACCCTATGTTGCTACAGGTAGAATTTCTCTGGCAACTGAGAAAAAGGATTACTTTCTTATTATTTTAATAACCAATTTAATATACAGGGCCCACAGATCCTCTTTCTGATGATTAAGAATCAATTACTAGCAGATTAGTTACTAGTAGGGTTTTTTTTCCCCCTCATTTTACTTCCTCATTCAAAGCCTAGTCCTTGTTAAGGAGAGGCTGACAACTAGATATTCTTAATCCTGGGCAGGTTGGGATCCCACCCAACCGGGAGAGCTAATATCTGATTAAATGGTTAAGAGACTCTAATCTAGGTGAATTCGGGCCTATTGTTCAGTAATTTAAGTGGTCTGGGTGGAGATGGATCCCTTGGTCTAGATATCTGGAGGCAGCTGAATCTAATCAAGCCAAGTCCACAGCAGGAATTGTAGACTTTGCCCAACTTCACATTAATATGTTCACTCCCTCATTAATTTTAACCAATCAGAGTTGATTTCCACCTTCAGAGACAACCCTTTTTTCAAAGATATTTAGACATTCAATGATCTCAATGTGGGGTCTTTAGTTATCTAGAGAGAGACCACTGACATCAATTAATAAATTGATTATTATCACTGTGTTTCTTGGGCTTTTCATTTGTGTCACTACAAATAAAAGTGACTTTAACTGTACCTGTCTTTTTAATTTTTTTGCAAGGTGTGTGTATACGATGAAAAAGAATCATTCAGTATCCTTCTTGGAATCCCAGCAGCTAAATGAAATCTAGAATCTGGTCTTCCTGCTATTTGTGTAATTTCATAAACATTTAAACTTTATAGAAAGTGTTCAAACTATTGACAGACCCTTGGGAAGGGAAGAAAAACAACTAAACAGAGTTGCCCAGTTTCTTCTCCTACAGGTGTCAGTGCATTATTTAAGTCATTTCATGTCTAATCTCTCTTTGGAGGAATAACTCAGACAAAGATAATAAGCAGGTCTGTAAAAACCACTCAACTTATAAAAGATTCATTTAAAAAAAATTCTGAGATTTTCTTTTGACTTTGGTCTCATAATAATAATTAGAAATTGTCAAATGTTGCCATTTCTACCTCCATTAACATTTCTTGAAACTGGCCTCTCAACTCACACAATAACCACTTTAATTTGGGACTGCAACGGCGTCCTAATTGGTTTCTCACTCTCAAGTCTTTTCACTATTCTAGTTCATCCTGCACATTGTTGCCAAATAGGTGTGCTGGAGTCAGTTTGAACTGGCTAGGGGAGAACAGAATGTTAAGTTTTCAGTTTGAGCATCTATACTTCAGAAATAAAAAAAACAAAACAAAACACAACCCACTACAAACCAGAGTCTGATTTATCATCTTGTTGATTTTCTAGACTTAATAAAGTAATGGAGAAATTGTTAATAATGTGGATTAAATTTAAAAATGTGTCCAGTATAGTTTTTTTTTTGTGGTGAGCCATTTACTAAACATTTATTAGTACACTCTTGCCTAAGTGAAGATTTGTTCATATCGCTCTCCAGCTCATTAAATTCTAGTGTCTCCCTGTTGCTTCTAGGGGAAAAAAGAGTTTTATAAAGCCTTTCACAACTTGTCCCCAACCTATATTTCCAACTCCATTGTGCATTATTGTGCCTTTCACACTCTATAATCTACCTACGTTGGCCTTCTTTCTGTTCCCCAAATATGAAACTTTCATCTTTTTGCCTTTGAACTGATATTTCCCTTTGCCTGAAATGTAATTCTTCTTCATCTCTGCCTTGTAGACTCTCTCTCCCTCTCCCTCTGCCACTCCCTCTTCCTCTGCCTCTCCCTCTGTCTCTGTCTCTTCCTTACCTCCCTCCCTCCCTCCTTGTTGCATCTCCTGCTTGGGTATAAGACTTTTCAGAATAGGGATTGTTCCATTCTTTCTATTTTTACTCCTGATGCCAGGTACACAATAGGAACTTAATAAATGTTTGTGACTGATTGATATCCTGTTTTAAAGTTCACAAATGTCTTATCTTATTTGAGTCTCCTGTAACACAGATGCTTTAGGGATTATTATCTTCATTTTACAGAACAGGAAATTAAGGCTCAGAGAAATTATGTACAGTAATATATGAGAAACTAGAAACACACATACGTCATTTAGAAATAAGAAAGACTATTAGAGTGATAAACCAATATAATGGGCTCCCCAGGGAGGGTGTGGAATCTCCATCCCTGAAGACCTTCAAGAAGAGAATAGGCAACCCTGTGTCCAGGATGTTAGAAATTTATTTGCCTGAATATAGGAACTTGACTAAATGATATTCCAAGATTGCTCCTAATTTTTGTAATCTGTGATTTTTTTTTTTTATTGTGTCCACTGGTTTGAAAGAGCCCTGTATAAACCAGGGCAGTTCTGAGTACTATAACTCACTATTTCTCCATCTCTAACAAGGACAGAGGAAATCAATAGAATTCAGTTGTACCATGAGGAACTTAGATTAAATGTAAGGAAATATACTGATAAAGACTCTTTGAGATTGAAATAGATAGCCAAGGAATTTTGTGGCTCCTACCAGTTTGACTGTGGGAAAAAGGTAGCATGTTGTATAGCACCAGGAAGAAAGACCTTCAAAACCAATAGGATGCCATATCGTTCTGTCTGGTGCTGTATTTTTAGCCTAAGTGATGAGCTCAACTGCTCCAAAAAACCCCTTCATAATTTGGACCTATAGATGTGTCTGTTTAGTCACCCTTTTTAAAAACTGAATTTTTAAAATTCTAAACTTTGTTATTGGCAAATGCAAGTGTTGCAATACACGAAGAAAAAGACATATGGAAAGTAAACTTTTGTTGCATACCTTTAAAAAAAACAAATGTATTAAATTTAACAACATTGTTTTCTTTGTGTCTCCTCTTCCGATAGCCATCTCAAATGATGACAACGATGATGATGATAGCTGCCTTGTGTATAGAGTTTGACATTTGCAAACCTTGAGAGCCTTCTCACTTTTCCAGAAAGCCTTCATAAAAAGAAAAGTGGCAGTCTTCTGCATAGGTGAGTTCTTATCCTTAATCAATTTGTGCCTAAGTATTTTATTCAGTATATCTAGTACTGTTAAGTGCCACAAGTGGTAATAATAGAGATAACAAAATTATTTATACTGATTAACTCTTTTGATCTGCCTAGTAATTCTGTAAATGTTTTTTTATTAAACATATGTTTCCTTTTTACTGAAATGATAACTGAGACTCAGAGAATTTGTAGTGTAGTATGGAATAAATAACCTCAGTTCCTCATTTTTCCTTAAGGGTCTTAGAGCCAATCTTCAATTTTCTATAGAAGTAGTGCAAATTCTCTATTTCTTCTTAACAATGTAGAAATTAAAAAAAAATTCAAAATAACGACTAACCATAATGTAAAAGTTTTCATTAGACCCAACAATATAAAATCTTCTGTATTTTCTAATTTGTACAAGTTGTGTGAGCTGAGTCTATCAGAATCTGGAAAATGTGGTAGTAGTAGGGATTTCCAAGATCTTATTATGCTTCACCTCATGAAGCTTCTGAATAATTTTTATGTTCATTAAAAGAGCTAAGGATGTGAGAATTGAGCTCACTTCTCTAATGTAGGCTCAGTCGTTATAAACAGTAGTCCTACTGGCCAAATATGATTAGGCTGACTTTTAAAGGTCCTTTGAAAACTGAAAACATTTTATGCCATGTAATGATAGGTCACATAATGATCTGGAAGGGATTTATAAGATCACTTAGTACTTCCCAACCCCATTTTACAGATGAGGAAACTGAAAATAAGAGAAGTCAAGTAGTGCACTTAAAATTACATTGCTAATGACTAGACTAGGATGAAGACCTGAATTTTCTGCTCTCAGTTGAGGAATTTTATGCAATCACTGATTTATTCATTTAAAACCTATTTATGAATTACTTATCACATGCAAGGCAATATATTCAACACTTCAAACTCCTTAGCTTTTCTTTTTCTCCTAACAACCTTTCAACCAGAATCTCCTACACAGTCCATTCTCATTCTAACTCTAAGCTTGGCTCATAGAGATCTACCCTCCAACTCTATGAATTCTAAGCATCCTTTAATTGAATATCCAGTTCAAGTTTTACCTCTCCCCTGTGCCCTTCACTCTAAACATCCCATGCATGCACCAAACTCTTCCACCTCTGAATGTTTTCAGCAGCATCATATAATAGAAGGCATTTGAATTAAAAAAAAAAAATTAATCCCTTTCCCCCCCATACATGGATTTATTGTGTGAATTTGGAAAGGTCAATGAATGTCTATGAATTTCAATTTCCTCATCTGTAAAATGGAAATAATTACCTCAAAAGGTTATTGTGACAAATCAGAATAGACAAAATGTTTTGTGACCATACTTTACTATGTAAATGTACTTTATTGTAGCATTCATTTGGGTGCTTAATTATCTTGTTTTCCCTTGTTGCATAACTTTGTGTATGAGTGTGTTGTCTCCTCAAATATGTCAGATTGTCAGCTCTTGGAGAAGAGATATATTCCTTGGTACTCCCCTTCCTCCTGCAATCTCCATTGCACCTATAACAATACTATGCATATAGAAAGCCCTCAAGATAGGCTTAATAAATAAATGTGGGAGATAAAAAGATGATATAAAATATGGGCTCTAAAGTGGCTTTCTTAAAAGGACATCCTATGATCTAGAATAAAAAAAGAAGTGTTAAAGTACTTATTGAAATGACTTGAACTGAATCAAATGAAAGAGAGGGTGAATCTAGCTTATTATTCTTTTGACTTCTTTTCAAGGCCAGTCTTTAGTTTATTGGGATGAAGAATCAGTCGATGGAAATAGAATTTATGCTGGTGGGAATCTCCAGTCTTCCGGAGCTACGCCTGTTTCTGATAGTGTCTTTCCTCTGCATCTATGTAATTGCTCTGGTGGGAAACTCTCTCATCTTCTTCACCATCTATGCCAGTCAGCAGCTTCACACACCCATGTACTTCCTTTTGGGCAACTTGTCTGTCATTGACCTCTTGTGTACATCTACGATTGTGCCCAAAATGTTAGCTAACCTTTTTTCTCAGAGGACTGCCATCTCATTTGCAGGCTGCATGACCCAGATATATATGTTCACATGGGCCTTAGTCTCAGAGGTTCTCTTCTTAGCCCTCATGGCGTTTGACCGCTACACTGCTATCTGCCATCCCCTCCATTACCCAATGGTCATGAGTAGTCGTGTCTGTGTTGCGATGGCAGGAAGCATCTGGGTCATTGGTATAAGCAACTCAGCAGTCCATACCAGCTTGGCAGTCCACTTGTCCTTCTGCAAATCCCTCATTATTGACCATTTCTTCTGTGAGCTGCCACCCATATTGAAGCTGTCATGCTCTGACACCCATCTCAATGAAGCTTTAGCTTTCTGTGCAGATGTGATTTTTGGGGTGGGGAGTTGTTCCCTTATCCTGGTTTCTTATGGATGTATTATTAAGACAATTCTGAGAATTCGCTCCTCTGAAGGCAAGAAGAAAGCGTTTTCCACCTGCTCTTCTCACCTTACTGTGGTCTGTCTCTATTATTCTACTGCAATTTATACTTACATCCGCCCAACCTCCAACCTCTCTTTGGGAAGGGACAAAATTATCACTGCCCTCTACTCTGTCATTATTCCTATGTTCAACCCAATTATTTATTCCTTCAGGAATAGAGAAGTGAAAGGGGCACTGCAGAAGTTGTTGGGATGGACTTCACTCCTTTTCCCAGACAGAACTTTATCAATTAATTTAAAAAATCATCCATCTTAGCTCTGACTCGACACTTTCTCCATTATTAGAGGTGTTGAAGCAGAGACTAAATGGCCACTTTTCAAGGATTTGATAGAAGACATTCATGTTTCAGGTAGGAGTTGGACTAGCTATTGTCTGGGGTCCTTTTCAGTTCTAGGATTCTATAACTTTTGAAGTAGGTGCTGGTTAGGTCAAAGAAATTCATGCTTAATGGTGAGATTTCAGGCAACATTTCAGAGAGTTTAATAAAATATTTTGGGGGGGGGGGTAGGAAACTTTCCTAAACTCATTAAATGGCATTACATAGGCAGTCACTTCTCTTCCACACTCTCTGACGCATGAAGTGATGATTATGTCTAATTTTATAGGAATACTTGTCATGCTTGACTTGATATACTTGACAAATATATATATATGTATATATATTATATATATGTGCATATATTTGCTTAGATAGGGAAACAATGCTACTAGCCATGTGTTTTCTATTAGTAATCTGTGCAACATATCTTAGAATCCAAAGAAAATTTCAGGTAAGTTACAACACATACTGAGGACAGGAGTGTTCTTTCTGACTAGAAAGTGGTCATTTGAACATTGAACATTCAATTGAACATTGAACATTCCAGGCATTGTTTGGATGGCATATTTATTTTATTATTTTACATGATAGTGTCTAGCAGCATCTGGCACCTGCTTGATATGTAGCTAGTACCTGAATCATGTTATGCAGCTTGTCCTAGGTTCTACTATTTAGTAATAGTAAAGCTTATTGATTTAAATATGCATTCATTTGGCTGGCCAGAACAAAGAGGATAGGATCCAATCTCTTCTCATGTCCTTGAGATCATAACATGTGTTAGTTATTGCAAAAACATGCAGCCTGAGAAGAGGAACCCTTTGGGAACTGGTCAAATATCAATGAGACATATGGTTTGGCTTAGGCAATGCTGCTTTTATGGACACTTTTTATATTGGGAATATAATAGAGTTGAATAGCAAAGCAGGGTTGATCACTTAATTTCAATGCAATCCCAAATGATGTGGGGTTCTCCCAGTTAGGCAAGACTGCTGAATACATCAGAGTTAAGCATCTTAGAGCCTGGGTGACTGTGTGTGTGATGAGACTTGAATTCCCCTATATCTCCATTCCCATACTCTATTAAATGATTAAAGCCTTCTTGTCAGTGAGCTTTTTTTCCCCCCATTTCCTCTTCTCACACTGCCAAGTCCTAATTTTTCTACAAATGCAGAACAAAGTGGCCATCTCTAGTGTGAGACGTACAGCATTCCAAATCTGTGGTCATTCTCAGTCACACTGTTAGTCATGGAGAGATGGGAGAGAAGGGAAGAGAGGGTGACAGTAGTTCATATGCATGCTTCTCAATGGTCCAGACAAGGCTATCAGCAAAGGGTAGTCAGGGGTATGGCAGAGGAAAAAGACTAAGGCTCCACTCCAGGCTTTCTGTGTGATAGACCATGGATAGACAGTGATGGTCTGAGGAAAGGGGCTATATTATATTTTCAACCTGTCCTTCTAGCAGTGGTCAGCAACATTTCTCAAGTATCATCTATCAAGTCTTGCCTTGCTGGAGTTAAGGTATTGGAGAAGGAAAGGAAGATGGCCATGGTGATTCTTTCTCATCACAATATACCCATGTATATTGTAATAATGATGATGATGATAAACATAGTAACTATAATAACTACCATTTATGTGGCAATTTAGGGTTTGCAAAGCACCCTACACATATTATCTCTTTGATCTTCACAACAGCATTGTGAGGTAGGTGTTATTATTATCTCCATTTGACAGATAGGGGCAGCTAGGTAATGCAGTGGATAGAGTTCTGGATCTGGAGTCAGGAAGCCTCTTCTCCCAGAGTTCAAATCTGACCTCAGACACTTACTAGCTGTGTGACCTTGGGCAAGTCATTTAATCCTGTTTGCCTCAGTTTCCTCATCTACAAAGTGAGATGGAGAGGGAAATGGCAAATCACTCTAGTATCTTTGCCATGAAAACACCAGAGGGGGTCAAGAAAAGTCAGACATGACTGAAATGACTGAATAACAACCATTTGACAAATGAGAAACCTGACTCTGAATGAAATTAAAAATTAAATTAAATACAAAGCATTGGAGGCAGGATCTGAATTTGTGTCTTTCTATCTCCTTTCTAGCACTCTATCCACTGTACCCACCTGCTTCCTCATTCAGAACCCTTACTCCATTTCTAGCAGAACATCCTGTGTGCCATGCAATGACTTGCACTCACCTATTTTAGTGCTGTGAATTGTCTCAATTTACTTGCATTCATCATCTACTTCTTCATTGTCTTTAAATGATTCTAAAATAAAGAATTGATTTGATAAACTTAGTTGTATAGTTTCTCTCTTTGTTCTGGGCCTATGATGCAGTGCAACAATTTGCTCATAACAAACATTTTTAGAGAACTTCTGGGGCACAGAGAGGTAAAGTGACTTACTAAGGGTCACACAGCTAGTCTGTGTCAGAGATAGGACACGAACTCAGGTCTTCCTGATTTCCAGGCCAATTTTCTATTATACACTGCTACCATTAGTTACTTCAGTTAATGGATGAGAAATCAATCAAATGGGCCAATAGAGGACCCTATAGAACTATATAATATTCAGCTAATAGAGTAGCCTAATAGAACTCTGTTCTAGGTGAGCAGAGAGTATCTTTGAAAAAGGCAGAGTTGAGGGAACACTTTTTTGACTAGAGATAACAAGAATTTACAATGGGTTTAGGAAAGTCTTGTGGCTAGTAATTCCTTATATTTGCATTATGTCTTGTAGTTACAAAGGACCTTCACATATATTAATTCATTTGAACCACACAATAACTCAATGAGGTTGCTAGGAAAAATATTAATCCCCATTTTATAGGAGAGGATATGGAGATTCAGTAAATTCCAGTGACTTTATGTCATGTTACAGCTAGTAATTGACAAAGATAGGACTAAAAATCTAACTAATCCTGACTCTAAGACCTCCTACTAGGATGCCTCCTTCTTTTGTTGTTAGATAGTAATAAGGTATTGTAGCTAGCAACTGTTCTAAAAGAAAAACAACAGGTAATAGAAGTAAATGCAGGTGATTTCACAGGTGTTCTAAGCTGTCTTCCCTTGTTGCAGAGAGAGATTTACTATACCTGACAATATCTAATCTTGCACAATTGAACACAATCAAAATCTAACTAATATATGTATATATTTTAATTGCCCAGTGATGTTAATAGCCTTCCACTGAAGAGTTCTTTGTTCAGCTGGATGATTTGTAGGCATCCTTATGAACAGAAATACTGGATAAATATTGTGCTGTGTATGGCTCTCAGAGAGTCCATGTTCTTTTATCATCAGTTCCATTTCTCTTGCCAGGGTGACATTAACTTGATGTCAAGAGATGTGTGAATTTGTGGACCTAACCAATTAGAATTTAGCTCTGATTCCCCCATCCATTGATTGGGAATCTCATTTTTTAAATGTGTTGCTTTTCCATGAAGCATTGGCCTAGTGGAATTGACTCTTCATAGATGCAGACATACATACTTTGATAGCAAAAAATTGCTAAGCAAAATAAGTGGCATATGGGAAGTAGAGAACAATGCACAATAAATGTATAAAATACTTGCCAAGTGACCATGCATTTGCTTATCTCTTAACCTTCGGAAACCCCTCATAGATAGGATTGATATAAATCCATCAAACTTTTATATTCTATTTCTACTGTTCTAGAAAGTGTAAGGTTTGAATCTTCTTTGAATAGGTAAAATTGAGTAATAATATGGTTCGTGCAGGAAGTTTTCTTCATACTTCTTATATAATAGCTTATCATATTCTGAATCCAAAACTTTAGAGGAATTCTGGATGTGTGATGCATAGTAAAACAATTCAGTTGGGGTCTGGGTAGACTTAGAAGACAGAAACTTTCCTCAGTCCTGGTTGTTCTTTCCCTGGAGGAAACCATCAATATGTTCTGTCCACAGGTAGCTCATTACTAATGGAACAGGGAGGATGAACCAAGCTTCTTAAGTGAAAGAAGCATAGTCAGATTTTTTTAAGGACTCCACACAATTTTGTATCTGTGTGGAGTGTGAATTGGAGAAGAAGAGAATAGATGTAGAAAGACCAAGTATCAGGATCTTTGAGTACTGCAGGTGAGAAGTGACAAAGGATTGAACTGCAGTAGTGACTTACGAGGTGGGAAAGATGGGAAAGATCTTGAAGCAGAATCAACAAATTAGTCATACACATTGACACAGAGATTCTATGTCTAGGTATGAATTCTATGGAGGCAAAAGATAGATCGCATATACACCAAAATATTTAGAGCAGACCTTTTCTGTGATAGCAAGGAATTCTAAAGAATGCATGTGTTCAATTGGGGAATGGTTAAAAAATTTTTGTGAATGAGTTTAATGAACTATTACTACATCATATGAAATTGTGACTAGGAAGCATGAGAATATATATTATGATGTGATACAGAGTAAAGAAAGCAAATAAGGAAAACTATGTACAATCACATCAGTATAAATTTAAATAAACAAAATTGAACTGAGTATCATGTAATTATAATGATTATGCTTTGTCTCCATAGAAGACCTGTAAAGAAAAAGATTGGCTTCCATTTTCCTCCCAGAATTGTGCAACAATTATATAATGTTGCTTATATTATTACATATGGTTTATATGTTGGTTTTCCGGAGTTTCTTTTCCTTTTTAAAATCTTTGCTATTCCTGATTATTAATTGGGTAGCTAAGGGAGTTAGTACATATTCAGAAACTATGGCAAATAAAGATATCAAAGCGCCTAGGGAAGGAGCATCCTTTACCGCTTGCCTGAAGGCTCCAGGAAATGAAAGATAGAAAAAAGCAGTCCTTGCCAATTTCCTGTGAATCACTGAGAAAAGCAAAAAAAGTATGTGATGTCTGTGGTACCCAGTAGAATATGAGTTCTAGAAACATAAGAAATGTATAAACATCTCATCCAGAGGGACTGAAGTAATTGAACATTCCATGAAATCATGTCCCCAAACATTCCAGAGATGATATAGGTCAAATCTTTATATGCTTTCAGGATACAATTTGACTTTGTTGGGGTCCAGAGGGAGGCCTCTCTCTTTAATGCAGACTGAATTCCGAGAAATAAAGAGAATTAATCTCTGGCTTTTCCTGAATTTCCAGGTTACATCTATGCAAAGATTTAGTGGGTACAAGATATAGGATATTTTCTAATTGGAGTCACAATGATGTTGCTGAATCTCTTTCACTTGTTGGAGCAATATGGCATGAGCGGGCAGGCAGGAGAGGAAGGATGTGCATGTGCATGCGTGTGTGTGTGTGTGTGTGTGTGTGTGTGCGCCACGGGAGTGTGTGAGAGAGAGAGAGAGAGAGAGAGAGAGAGAGAGAGAAAGAGAGAGAGAGAAGATGTGGGAGGAGGAACAGACAGACCAACAGACCTATCTTTATTTCAGAGAGATGCTTTGGAGTAATAAAATGACTTTGCAATCTACCAAAGGCAATCTCATCAGCTCTCTTCCTCCTGTTCAATTTTGAGTTCAGTTCATTTTCCATTTATTGTAAGTATAGAGAGCTCCTTTCAAGTTCTGCCTGTGATCTCTCTCTCTCTCTCTCTCTCTCTCTCTCTCTCTCTCTCTCTCTCTCTCTCTCTCTCTTTCCTGGTTTACAAGAGCCTGTCTACTTCCTTACTGTATTAGGGTGTGTAGATTATTCTTATAAAAATATATCAAGTTACAGTTGTTGATTACGGATGGTGGAGTTATCATTCACCACAGAGCTTAGGGCTTAAGGAATTTGCTATTCCTGCCTTTTCATGGGCACGAGTATGGACTTATTGATTGTGAATTTTCTTTTCCAAGTGTCTCACTCCCTGTCCCTTCATGGAGGCACGGCTTTCTTTTCAAGCTCACGATGGGTATACCACTGCCCTTCCAGGGAAATAGGAAATGATTATTGATTACTTAAACCCCTCCTACAGATTTCCCAGTCTTGTTTCTCAGCAGACTTAGTGTTGTTTTGTCTTTTTCCCAAATAAACTCCAATCTCTGTTAAACATACGGTTCTTGAATTCCTTAGCTACATTGCACTGATTTTTGCAATTTAGATTTGTAAACTCTTCATAATCTACATTTCTTGCCCTTCCTGTTTCCTCCCTCTTTTTATGACTACAATGTTGGTGTTCAAGTTAGCAGACTTGAAATAGATTTGAATATATTTTCTTGCTTTTAAATCTGAATTTATATACCAAAAAAGAGAGAAAATTCTATACATATAAAAAAACACAGAGAAGAAAGAAAAAAATACCTTTAAACATGTAAGCACAATCAAAGTGAATCCAAATTGTGACCCTGTCAAAAATGTCAGTTTATGTCTCTTGCATCCATCATATATGTCAATAATATACTTCCTCTGCATATAGTAGTAATATGCTTCATATGAGGCCCTCTAGATACTTTATCATTGCATTAATAAGAATTCTTTTATACTTTAAAGTTTTTTTTGATAGCATGGCTGTTCTTTTGAGAATTATTCTGCTTCTGCTTACTTCACTGCATCAATTCATCCCACTCTGAAGGAAAGGAAAATTTTGGTTCAGTGTTAATGAAATCTTCCTAACAATTAGAACTATCTCAATGTGGAATGAGCTGAGTTGGTATATGGCATATTTCCCATCACTGTAAATCCTTGAGTGAAAGCTGGAAGTCCACTTGTCATGGTTGGTTTAGGTAGAATTCTGGTTTAGGTACAAACTGGATTAAATGAGGTCTGATATTCGTAAGTATCTATGGAATTTCTATTCTATTTTAAATGTTGAAGTATAATAAAAATCATGTACCTTATGGAAACCAAAATATTATTCTTGTCATATACTTTATAAAAGTCTACACATTAATAGTTTGCTTTTGAAGGGAGTATTGTGTAGTGGATTGAGAGCTTGTTTTGAAATTAAGAAGTCATGTATTCAAGTCCTGTTTCTGACACATACTAGTTCTATGTCCCTAGGTCAGTTATTGAAGCTCTCACTTCCTCAATTAACTCACCAAGACTGTGTTTGTAGAATTTCCTCAGTGGAGGTGCCTAATACCAATAAAGTCATAGATTTGGACCAGAACAAAGAAAAATCCACCATAACCTTTTGACTTAATGGCTATTTGCATAATATAATATAATGGGAAAATAATTTGACTTTGAAACAAAAAAACTTCATTTTAGTCAAGTCTCTGATATTTATTGGCTGTATGAATTTAGAACAGGGCACTGACCCTCTTAGGGATTCATTTTCCTTAACTATAAAATGATGGTAATTCTATTTTTATTCAGCAATCCTATGGTTAGTGTAGGGGAACCAGATGTTATACTAAGAAAGCACATTAAAAACTATAAAGGACTATAGAAATGTAAAGCAGTTATAATATAAGTCAATTAAGTGAGTATATATACATAAGAATAATTTATGTATTTATGTATTTAAGCTCCTCTCCTTTCACCTCTTTCCTCACCCCTCTCCTCTCTTCCTTCCCCTCCCCTCCCCCATATGGTCATGGAAAATACTTTGATATTAATCTCTTTGAAAAGTATTTCCAGGATATGAGATTCCTCAGAGCCATCTTCATGTCCCTATTCCTCAGGCTACAGAGGACAAAGTTCCAAAGTAGAGGCACCATTGTATAGAACATGGACAAAAACAAGTCTACAACTGAGTCAGATTTCTGGAATGGGTTTAGATAAGCAATGATGCTGACTGTGACAAAAACCTTGAGTGAAATGAAGTGGGACAGGCAAGTGGACAGGGCTTTTGCCCTGCCCTCTGTGGTTGTAATTTTTAGAACAGTTGAGAACATGTGAGCATAAGAAATAGTTATGGAAATAGACCAGAAAATCCCTAAACCAACTCCAATAGCCAAAGTTACATCAACTGCAAGGTTTTTATCAGAACAGGAGATTCGGAGTAAGGAAAGGACATCACAGAAAAGCTGGTGGACCTCCTTGGAGTCACAGAATGGTAAAGGGAATATACTAACTGAGCACAGGACTCCAAACAAATCTCCATTGAACCAGGGAGCAGCTGCCATCTTCACACAAACTCATCTGGTCAGGAAAACTTCATAGGACAGGGGCTGGCATATGGACACATAGTGATCACAGGACATCACTATGAGGAGAAAAAGCTCAGATGCTACAATAATATCTTTAAAAAGAGTGCGATGGGGGTGGCTAGGTTGTGCAGTGAATAGAGCACTGGCCCTGAATTAAAATTTGGCCTCAGACACTTAAAGCCACGTGACCTTGGCAAGTCACTTAACCCCAATTGCCCTGTCCCTCCAAAAAGAAAAAAGAGTGTGATGCACAACCCCAAAAAGAGACTGTGAAGCTATAATTCAGGGAGCTTGCAACAAATTTGGGCACAGTGACAGAAATAAATCTAAAAAGGACAGGTTCTTCAGGAAGAAGTACATGGATGGAGGTATGGAGTTGCCCATCTAGAGAGATGAGGGTGAAGATGAGTATGTTACCCATCAGAGGCACCAGGTATATCAATAAGAACAAATGTGACCTGTAAGACCTGCAGCTCCCAGATGTTGGAAGAGTGTATGAGAAAGAATCCTGTCATCATGGTGAGGTTGGCCATGCCCTAGGAGTTCTTCTCACAGTCTGCAAAGATAAAAAAATACAGCTGTTGAATGATGAGAGGAACACTCAGTGTTCTGGATGTCAGAAGACCTTATTTTAAGTTCATTGCATCACCTTGGGCAAAGCACAATACTCTTGTCTGCCTCAATTTTCTTATTTGTTAATGAGAGGATTGGTCCATGAGGTCCATGAATTAAAAAAAAAAAATGTTGATAAGCTTATATCCATAGAGTTGGTTTCCCTTGAAGTCCATTTATTTTATTTTATGCATTTAAAATATTGCTCAAGAAAGTTCCCATAGGTTTTAACAGAAGGACCGTAAAACACACAAAAGGTCAAGAATCACTGAACTAGATAATTTTCAAATGCTCTTCTACCTTCCAAAGAAACTGTGTCTACAAATAGAATATTCACCTTGAAAAAGATGATAACAATAGTGAGATTTCTTTAAATGTATGATTTTAAAGGATTTTGTAAAGCTAATTTATTACAAGAACAGTGTGAGGCAGATAGCTCAAGCAGTATTATTACTTTTTAACACAAAAGGATACTAAGGCTCAGAGAAGTTATATGACTTTTCAGTGGTTACAAAAAGAGTTAGAATCAGGATATTAACCCAAGTCTCTGATGTCAAGATTGACTTGAAAGTTCTTCCAGGTTTCTGTGTTGAGGCAAAACTGAATTTGTTCCTTATGAACAAATGGTTTTCTTCCAATTTTTTAAGACTAATAGTGCTATAGATTCTCAAGCTGTTTTAAATGTTATCTAGTTCCCAGAAATGTTCATCTTCCTGAGTTCAAATCTGGCCTCAGACACTTATCTAGCTGTGTGACTCTGGGCAAGTTACTTAACCCTGTTTGCCTCAGTTTTCTCATTTGTAAAATGAGCTGGAGAAGGCAGTGGCAAACCACTCCAGTGTCTTTGCCAAGAAAGCCCAAAATGGGGTCACAAAGAGATAGACATGACATAAGTGACTAAATAACAACTAATCAAATATAGTGTCCTACTAGCATTATTCTATTTACATATACCTTTCATTTAAAAAAAAATATTTGCTTTGGCTAAGATGCCACGCTTTGTTAAAAGTAACTAATAATGAAATGGTGATTATGTTCTGTAAGGGTCTGAATTTCACTAAACTCTATGCTTAGTCAACTCCTTCCCATTGTTATCACCTCTCCTCAAAACCTCAAAATTCATTTAAATAATTTCTTCGTTAAAACTGTCAACAAGATAGTTGGTGAATTAGTTACATATTCTTCTCTTATGGATAGTCTTTGCTTTAGCTACCAAAGTAAGTCATGAAACTTTAGCATGGCCTCATGTGTAGGTTTTAAAAAAATTTTTTTTGGAGGGAGGAAGGCAGGGCAGTTGGGGTTAAGTGACTTGCCCAAGGTCACATGGCTAGTAAGTGCTAAGTGTCTGAGGCCGGATTTAAACTCAGGTCCTCCTGGCTCCAGGGCTGGTGCTCTATTTACTGCATCACTCCCATGTGTGGGTTTATAAAGCAATGAGGCATACTGCCAAGTCCATATAATTTTTATTATTCTGTGTTATGAAATAGAAATCCCTTGGAAAGATGTGCATGTGTGCATGTTATATCCTAATACATGAGCTGTCCAAACTTCATTAGTACATTTTAGACTTTTAATTGGGTCTATTATTTGGAATCCTTTATCCCTATTTGTGGTTCATGTTGATGCGGATATAAATTTAAATTTTACATTGTTTTAGGCAATTGGAATTCAACTTAAACATATAATACACAATGAAAGGTTTTAAGATGCTTTGCAACATAATAAAATTTGAGTCTGATTTATGTTCCTAAATAATAAATATATAATAACTCTAGCAGAATATTATTTTAAAATTAGCTCCAATTTCTCTCAAATCCTATTTACAGTTTTATTCATAGAAAACAAAATGGCTGAATTGACGAGCTCTACATAAAGCCTTATTCCTTACAACGATATTTACAGTTTTTAAGCAACACTGCAGAAAAACAGAACAGCTTAAATTGTACTACAAGGAAAGGAAACAAAAATATAAGGATAAATGTTGGCAGAGTTGAACAGTACAAGAATATTCATTCTTGATATGGAACCCCTTGAAATACTTGGCTGGACAACTAGAGTTTCTCAATCTGATTATACAGATAATTAACATATGGCTGGTTCATTTTGCCAGAAATTTGTTTGGCAGGATCATAGGCCATCATTTTAGAGAGCAAATCTAGGCCATTTTTCATCCAGGTTTTTGATATGTGATGTCTGACTTCCTGGTTTCCACTGGGGGAAGATATTCTTATAATCCTGCAATGATTTGACTCCTGGTCACACTTAATTCAAAATTCTCAAAGCCCTGAGGATTCAGAAGAATTCATCAATTTCAAAATCACCATGGAAAAATATCTTGTTGGTTGCTAATTTAATAAATATAGTTTCTATTTTCAGTCATTTCAATTGTGTCTGACTCATGATGCCATTTGGGGTTTTCTTGGCAAAGATACTGGAGTGATTTGCCATTTCCTTCCCATGCTTAATTTATGGATGAGGAAACTGAGAGCTAAGTGACTTGCCCAGGGTCATATAGCTAGTAAATGTCTGAGGAAAGATTTAAACTCAGGAAGATGAATCTTCCTCACTTCAGGCCTGGTGCTTTATCTGCTGTGCCACCTAACTGCCTATATTCCAAATGTCTACTGGATTAGAATATCTAGCAGACCCTAGCAAGACCTCTAGAGATCTGCATCACAATGTTACATGTTACATGTGTATGTACCCTTAGAGGTATCGCGAAGGCATGCAAGTCCAAAGTCAGCTAGCTTAATTACTCATTTATTATTTATTAACAGATTTTGAGTTTTCAAGTCTCTGAGGGACTTTTCATGATTAACGAAAGACAATGCATTGTAAGATTTGGTACACATAACTTTTAATGAATGAAGAATCCATAGGATGACTAGGAGGCATAGCATCCCAGTATTTCTTGAGGTACATGGAAATGATTTAAAAAGTGAGGGATAGTCTAGTTGCATCTCCTATGAGTATATATTGAAAGCTGTCAATGTTATGATGATAAAGTTCCTTCGAGAGCAAAATTTCTTGAATTGCAGTACTGGGAATGTCCTTTTTACTCTGTGATCTGATTTTCTTCATGGCTACTACCCGACCCATAGTTTTTTGATGACTCTTGTGTGTAGCACTATAGGTAACTTCCCCAATTTTCTCTATTTTTGTGCAGTCCTCTATAGCCGTTCAATGTGCTGGAGACTCTGAGGAGTCCAAGGCCAAAGAGGCACAGGTGACAGCAGAGGCAATGGTGACAGTAGCAGGAACGGCAGGAGAGTTTCTTCCACATTAATTCTAGGGACTCCAAGTGTTGTCATTACTTTTGTATTCCATACCTTGTTGAGTTATTCCCTAATTGATGGGCACTCCCTCAGATTCCCATTCCATGTCACTTCAAAAAGTACTATAAATGTTTTTGTATATCCTTTGGTAGAGTTTGTTATACTCAAGACTAACCCCTAATTCCTCTCTTAATCTCTCTATTTTGCTCTCTCCCTGTCTCTCTCCTTGTTTCTCTCCCTCTTCCTCTCCCCCTCTCCCCTTCTTCCCTATCCTTGCTGCTCCACCTCAGGGTGAAATACTGACTGCTCCCCCCTAACCCATCTTCTTGTTTACACATCTGTGCTGCCTGATTATAATTTTACTTAAGCTTTGTTTCTCTCTCCTGCTTTTACTCCTTTTCTTCCCTATTCTTTCTATCCTTCTTTTAAGATGACAAACATAAGGGTGCTATTCCCAGACTCTCTGTCTCCTTGGAGTCTCTCTGTGACCACTGGTTCAGGAAATAGGGATCAGAGGGAACATATTTATCATCTCCCCATATTAGAATATAGGCAATTCATTCTTGTTTAGTGCTTTATAATTTTTCATTTGTGTTTCCATTTTTATATTGTTTGAAATTCTGAGTGTTTTCTACTCAGCTCTGGTCTTTTAATCAGGAATGCTTGGAAGTTGTCTATCCTAATAAAAGTCCATTTCTCTCCCCTTTTGTCCTCTTGCCTCCTTTCTGGAATATTGAATTCCAAGTCGTCCATTCCACTATAGTTGTGACTGCTAAAAGGTATGTGATTCTGAGAGTGAGGTATCTAGTGCATTTTTTTTAGTTCTATTTGGATGAGTTTGTGGGTGGAACTCACTGTACTTCTTCCTGCTACTCTGCCATCATGTTTCCACCTTCCCTACTATGAATTTAGAGGACTCTACAAGGTCAGGGAAAAAAAATACCACTCAACAGAGAGGTGAGAGAATTGTATTTATTGTCTATAACCTACTATGAATTTTTTTTGTGAGATTTTTATGCCCTAATACGTGGTCAATTTTTGTAGGTACCTTGTACCACCAAGAAAAAGCTAAATTCCTTTTTATCCCCATTCAATTTTCTCCAGAGGTCTACCATATCTAACTTTTATTCATCTCTTTAAGTTCTTTCTTGTTTATTTTGTGGTCATATTTATCTAGTTCTCAGAGGGGGAGGTTGAAGTCCCCACTGTATACTTTTGTTGTCTATTTCTTCCTGTAACTCTCTTAATTTCTCCTCTAAGAATTTGGATGCTATACCACTTGGTGCATATGCTCAGTGATGATATTACTTCATTGTCTATGGTACCTTTTAACAGGATGTGGTTTCCTTCCTTATCTCCTTTAATTAGATCTATTTTTTTTTTTTTACTTTTGTTTTGTCTGTGTGATCAGAATCGGTACCCCTGCTTTTTTTTTTTTTTACTTTAGCTGAAGCAAAATATATTCTGCTACCACCTTATACCTTTACTCTGTGCATAGCCTTCTGCTTCAAATATGTTTATTGTAAACAACATGTTGTGGGATTCTGGTTTTTAATCTAGTCTCCTATCCACTTCTGTTTTATGGGAGAGTTTATCCCATTCACAGTTATGTTTACTATCTATATCTTTCTCTCCATCCTATTTCTCCCCTGTTTATGCTTTTCTTTCTTCTTTCTCCCTTTTCCTCCTCACTGGAGTTTTGCGCTCAATCTGCCTTCCCTTCTATTCGCCCCCTCCTTTTTCTTTCTCCTTCCCCTTCCTACTTCCTATAGGGTAAGTTAGATTTCCATACCTAAATGATTGATTTTTCCTCTTTGAGCCAAATCTGATGAGATTAAGGTTCAAACACAAAGTTCAAAGAAGCCCTCACTTTTTTCCCTCTACTGTAATAGATCTTTGTGCCTTTTCATGTGATATAATTAACCTTGTCTGCCTCTTCTTTTTCTTGTCTCTCGGTACAAACTCTTTTTACCACTTATAATGCCAATGCAATATTCACCACACCCACCATGGGTGGCTATGAATATGCTGGTGTAGTTGTGAATCACAAAATGTAACAGACTCTCCACATGGAGGACAGAAGCAAAGCATTTATTCAAATACTAGAAAGCTGAATCCCCAAACTAGAAAGCCAAATTCATCACAGTAATCATGAAGCAGGTACAAATAACCAATGTAGTGAACACCAACATTCCCAAGCCTTCCCAAGCCTTCTCTCCATGAGGCCTTCAAAACAAAACAGGATCCCTTAAGCAAGAATGCCCCTCTTTCACTCACATTAGCTGCTCAGCCTCCATGCTTCTTGCTCCCAGCATTTCTGGCTCTCTTTCCTTCTCCTTCCTGCTCCACCCTTCCTGTTCCACTCTGTCAGCAAGCTCCTCCCCCCCGGGATCCATGTGATTATATTTGGCCTATTAAGGGGCAGGGAAGATCTTCAAATCCCCATTACCATTACATCACTTAATTAGATTTTTTTAAATCATCACATAAAAGCCACCTTATACCCATGCCCTCTATCTATGTATACCCCTTTTATATGTCATAATTGTGACTTCTTGAGAGTTACAAATGTCATCTTCCCTTGTAGGGATGTAAATAGTTTGCCTTTATTAATAACATATTGTTTTCTTCCTTCCTCTTTACCTTTTTATGCCTCTCTTAAGTCTTGCATTTTAAGATCAGATTTTTTTGTTGTGTTCTGGTCTTTTCATCAGAAAGGTTTGGAAGTCCCCTATTTCATTGAATGTCCAGTTCCTCCCCTGGAAGATTATGCTCAATTTCGCTGGGTAGTTAATCCTTGGTTGTAATCCAACCTCCTTTGCTTTATGGAATATTATATTATATTCCATGTCCTCTGATCTTTTTTTCTTTCTTTTTTTTTTTGGAGGGCAATTGGGGTTAAGTGACTTGCCCAAGGTCACATGGCTAGTTCTTGTGTTAAGTGTCTGAGGCCAGATTTGAACTCAGATCCTCCTGATTCTAGGACTGGTGCTCTATTCACTGCGCCACCTAGCCACCCGTCCTCTGATCTTTTAATGTAGAAGCTGCAAGCTCCTGTGTAATCCTGTCATTCCATGTTATTTAAATTGCTTCATTCTGGCAGCTTGTAGTATTTTTACTTTGACCTGGTAATTCTGGAATTTGATTACAATATTTCTTGGCATTTTCAATTTTGGATCTCTTTCAGGAGGTGATTGGTGGATTCTTTTGTTGACTATTTCACCCTCCAATTCTAGGATCTCATGGCATTTTTTCCTTGATGATTTTTTGGAAGATACCATCCAGGTTCTTGTTTCCATCATGATTTTCAGGTGGACTAATCATTTTTAAATGATTTCTCCTTGATCTATTTTACAGGTCAGTTGCTTTACTAATGAGGAATTCTACATTTTCTTCTATGTTTACACTCTTTTATTTTTGTTTGACCAATTTTTTATATCTCATCGAGTCATTAGTTTCCATTTGCCCAATTCTAATTTTTAACAAATTGTTTTCTTGAGTTAGATTTTAGGCCTCCTTTTCTATTCGACTCATTTTGCTTTTTTATAGAGTTCTCTTCAGTGAGTTTTGGTGCCTCCTTTTCCATTTTGCCGATTCTACTTTTTAAGGAGTTGTTTTCTGGGTGGAATCAAGATGGTGGAATGGAAGCAGGAACTTTTCTGAGCTCCTCCATGAATTGTGTCACTAACCTCTAAAAAGTAAATCTGAATGGATTTTTAGAGTGACGGAATCCATTGGGAGATGGAGCATGGCAGATTCCCAGCCCAGGAAAATGCCCATATAGGTCTGGGCAGGGGGAATGTGGAGCACGTGGAGGTTGCACCAGTGTGGACCTGAGAGCAGAGCACAGCAGAGTGAGAGCAAGCCCTGCTCCAGCAGATCTACCCACCCTAAGGGTGATTTGTAGATGTCTCACTGTGGGACAAAGGATCAGTCTGAGCTGGGTAAGAGTGCAGGGCCCATGGCAGCAGCTTCTCCTGGGGCTATGAGCTTGCAGCCTGGATGTCTAAAAATCACCTACCTGAACTTTGAGGAGCCAAGATGGTGGATTAAACCTTAGCTGCTTGAATCCCCCTCCCTGACTCTGAAAACCTAGAGATTAATGCTCTACTCAGTGTAAAATCCTGAAACAGAGGAAACAGCCTCAGGCTTGGGAATCCTAGAGGAAGGGTGTGACTGAAGCTGTGTCAAGCCTGACGTGAAGGGAAGATGGTGTCCCAACAAGCCCCACCTCAGCTGACTAGGTGAAGATTCTGAAGCCCAGGGGGGTGGAGCCAGCCCTAACAATAGAAGCCCAGGTATGCCTTAGCACCACCAGGGGAATCTGAAGACACCAGCACTGCTGGTCAACAGCTGCTGAGCCTGCCTGAGCTGTAGCTCAGAGGCACAGAGCCAAAAACCTGAAGTGGACAGACCAATCCTCCTCCACATATTTCTCTGTGAGCTTCAGGGTAACCCAGGGGAAACACTGAGAATCCTGGTTTAGACACCCAGAGGCTACTGGGTCAACAACCAAACCTCTAGCTCCCAGCCTGAGAAGCATGGGTCAGAGCCTTCTGTACCCCAGAAGCAGAAATCCACTCTAAAAGTCAGGATATAGGCAATCACAATGGGCAAGAAGGAAACTGGGAAATCAAGAATGATACAATCCTATTATAGTGAGCAAGGACAACTAAACTCAGAGTGCAACATGGTCTTTCTACTCACACCTGAGACCACAGAAGGAAATATGAACTGCTTTCAAGCCCAAAGAGCATTCTTGGAGGAACTCAAGAAAGACTTTAAAAGCCAATTTAGAGAGGTAGAAGATAAAGTTACATCTACACTGACCAAATTGGAAAAAAAAAGATCTCACTGAAGGAAACAAATCCTTAAAAAGTAAGATTGGTGAACTGGGATGGGAGGTTCAAAAATCTAACTGGAGAAAACACCTCCCCGTAAATGAAAACTGAACATATGGAAAAGGAGCTTCAAAAACTAACTGAGGAAAATAATTCACTAAAAATTAAAATCAGTCAAATCAAAGCTAAGGACTCTATGATGCATGAAGAGTCAGTCAAACAAAACATAAAGATTGAAAAATTAGAAGAAAGTATAAAATATCTCTCTGGAAAAGCAAGTGACCTGAGAACAGATCCAGGAGACATAATCTAAGAATTATTGGTCTATCAGAAATCCATGATGAAAAAAACAACAGACTGGACTACATCCTTCAAGAGATTGTCAAAGAAAACTCTCCTGAGGTCCTGGAGTCAGAGGGTATGATAGTTATCGAAAGAATTCACCAGACTCCTCCTGAAAGAGATCTGAAATTGAAAACTCCAAGAAATATAGTAGCCACATTCCAGAATTACAAGGTCAAGGAGAAAATACTGTAGGCAGCCAGAAAGAAACAATTCAAGTATCATGGAACTACAGTCAGGATTACACAGGACCTAGCAGCTTCTACATTAAAAGATCAGAGGGATTGGAATTTGATATTTCATAAGGCCAAAGAGCTAGGACTGCAACCAAGGATCAACTACCTGGCAAAACTGAGCCTAACCTTTCAGGTAAGGAGATGGTCATTTAATGAAATAAAGGACTTTCAGACTTTCCTGATGAAAAAATCAGAGCTCAATGGAAAATCTGATCTCCAAATACAAGATTTAAGAGAGACATTAAAAAGTAAATGAGGAAAACACACACACACACATGCGCATGTGCACACTCACTCATATAACTTATGATTCAATAAGAGCAAACTGTTTACATCCCTATGTGAGAAGCTGATACCTGTCAATATTGAAATTTATATAATTATTGTGATATTTTTGGGTATAAATGAATTAATCTGCTGATTAAAAACCTTATTAAGGGGTACAAAAGGATTGTAACGGGAGAAAAGGAAAGGATGAGGCAGAAAAGGGTGAATTATGCCACACAAAAAGGTGTTAAAAACAAACTATAATAGAAGGAAAGAAGGGAGGGATATGAACATCATATGAACTTTATTCTCATTGGTTCTGGTTCAAGGAGGGATCAACATAATCAGTTAAGTTTAGGATTCTAATGTGAAAAGACACAAAAACTCATTATAATAGAGGGAAAGGAGGGAGGGAGAGGAGCACTATATGAAATCTACTCTCATTGGTTTGGATTCAAGGAGGGAATAACATACTCTGTTAAGTATAAAAATCTATTGTGCCCTAAAGGCAGAAGGAGGTGTATGGGGGAAAAAGGGGTGGGTGGTTAGAAGGGAAGAAAATAGTAGTAAGGGGAAAGGGTAGGTAAAAAGAGGGGGGGGCACAGGGAGGGAATACTGAGGGAGGCAGTGGTCAAAAGGAAAGCTCTTAAGGAGGGGAAGAGAGAAGAAAGAAATAAAAACATAAATAGAGGAGGAAATAGGATGGAGGGAAAGACACAGATAGTAATCATAACTGTGAATGTGAATGGGATGAACTCTCCCATAAAATGGAGGCAGAAAGTAGAATGGATTAAAAACTGCAATCCTACAATATGCTGTCTACAAGAAACACATTTGAAATGAGAGGATGCACACAAAGTAAAGGTAAAAGGCTGGAGTAGGATATATTATGCTTCAGTTCAAGTAAAAGAAGCAGGGGTAGTGATCCTTATCTCAGATAAAGCAAAAGCAAAAATAGATGTATTTAAAAGAGATAAGGAAGGAAACTATATCTTGCTAAAAGGCACCATCAAGAATGATACAATATCATTACTTAACATATATGCACCAAGTGGTATAGCATCCAAAGTCCTAGAATATAAGTTAAGGGAATTAGAGGAAGAAATAGATAGCAAAACTATACTACTGGGGGACCTCAATCTTCCCCTCTCTGAGCTTGATAAATCTAACCTCAAGATAAACAAGAAAAATTAAGGAGGTGAATAGAATTTTAGAGAGGCTTGATATGATAGATCTCTGAAGAAAACTGAATGAGGATAAAAAGGAATATACTTTCTTCTCAGTGATACATGGCACATACACAAAAATTGACCATTTATTAGGGCATAAAAACCTCAATTCAGGGTAGAAAGACAGAAATATTAAATGCATCCTTCTCAGATCATGATGCAATAAAAATCATATGGAATAAAGGGCCATGGAAATAGAGACTAAAAACTAATTGGAAACTAAATAATTTAATCCTAAAGAATGGGTGGATGAAAAAAGAAATTATAGAAACAATCAGTAACTTCATTCAAGAGAATGACAATAATGAGACAACATACCAAAACTTGTGGGATGCAGCAAAGGCAGTTCTTAGGCAAAGTTTTATATCCCTGAATGCATACATGAATAAAATAGAGAAAATGGAGGTCAATAAATTGAGCACTGAACGGAAAAAGCCAGAAAAAGAACAAATTGAAAATCCCCAAATAAATACTAAATTAGAAATAATGAAAACCAAAGGAGAAATTAATAAAATTGAAATTAAGAAAACTATTGAATTAATAAATAAAACTAAGAGCTGCTTTTATGAAAAAAACCCAATAAAATTTATAGAACTTTAGCTGATATGATAAAAAAAGAAAGAAGAAAACCAAATTACAAGTATCAAAAACAAAAAGGGTGAATCTACCTCCAATGAAGATGAAATTAAAGCAATAAGTAGAAATTATTTTGCCCAATTGTATGCACATAAATTTGACAATCTTAGTGAAATGGATAAATATTTACAAAAATGTAAGTTGCCCAGATTAACTGAAGAGGAAGTATATTACTTAAATAACTCCATCTCAGAAAAAGAAATTGAACAAGCCATCAATGAACTCCCTAGGAAAACATCTCCAGGGCTGTATGGACTTACTAGCAAATTCCATCAAACATTTAAAGTATTGATCCCAATACTTTACAAACTATTTGGGAAAACTGGTGAATAAGGAGTCCTACCAAATTTTTTTAGGACACAAATATGGTACTGATACCTAAATCAGGAAGAGACAAAATGGAGAAAGAAAATTATAGACCAATTTCCTCATGAATATAGATGCAAAAATTTTAAATAAAATATTAGCAAAAAGGCTACAACAATTTATCATAAGAATAATACACTTTGATCAGGTATGATTTATTCCAGGAATGCAAGGATGGTTCAATACTAGGAAAATTGTCAGTATAATTGATCATATCAACAACAAAACTAGCAGAAACCATATAATTATCTCAATAGATGGAGAAAAGGCTTTTGACAAAATACAACACCCATTCCTGTTCAAAACACTGGAAAGTATAGGAATAAATGGAGTCTTCCTTAAAATAATTAGTAACATCTATCTAAAACTATCAGAATTATATGTAATGGGGATAAGCTAGAAACATTTCCAATAATATCAGAGGTGAAACAAGGAAGTCTACTATCACCTCTCTTATTCAATTTGGCACTAGAAATGTTAGCAGTAGCAATAAGAGAAGAAAAAGAAGTTGAAGAAATCAAATTAGGCAAAGAAGAGACTAAGCTATCACTCTTTGCAGATGATATGATGATATTCTTAGAGAATCCTAGAGAATCAAGTAAAAAACTACTTGAGATAATAAACAAATTTGGCAAAGTTGCAGGATTTAAAATAAACCCACATAAATCCTCAGCATTCCTATATATTTCTAACAAAATCCAATAGCAAGAGATGGAAAGAGAAATCCCATTTAAAGTTACTGTAGACATTATAAAATATTTGGGAATCCGCTTGCCAAAACAAACCCAGAATCTATATAAACACAACTACAAAACACTTTTCACACAAATAAAGTCAGATATAACTAACTGGAAAAAAATATCAGTTTCTCATGGTCAGGTTGAGCTAATATAATAAAAATGACAATTTTACCTCAATTAAATTACATATTTAGTGCCACACCAATTAATCTACCAAAAAATTACTTTATAGAGCTAGAAAAAAATAGTAAGAAAATCCATTTGGAAGAACAAAAGGTCCAGAATATCAAAGGCATTAATGAAAAGAAATTCTAGGGAAGGTGGCCTAGCCATACCAGATTTTAATCTGTATTATAAAGCAGCAGTTATCAAAACTACTTAGTACTGCTTGAAGAATAGAGTAGGGGATCAATGGAATAGATTGGGTACATGGGACTCAGCAGTCAATGCATACTATAGTAATCTACTGCTTGATAAACCCAAAGACCTAAGTTTTTTGGATAAAAACTCACTATTTGTCAAAAACTGCTGGGAAAACTGGAAAATAGTATGGCAGAAACTGGTTATAGACCAGTATCTGACACTGTATATCAAAATCAAGTCTAAATGGGTGCATGATCTAGGTATAAAGGCTTATACTGTCAGCAGTCTAGGAAAGCAAAGAATAATTTACCTATCAGATTTATGCAGAAGGGAAGATTTTATGACCAAACAAGAGTTACAGAGCATTATAAAATGCAAAATGGATAATTTTCATTATATTAAATTGAAAAGTTTCTGTACAAACAAAGCCAGTGTAACCAAGATTAAGAAAGAAGTGGAAAATTGGGAAAGAATTTTTATGACTAGTATCTCTGATAAAAGCCTAATTTCTAAAACATACAGAGAATTGAGTCAAATCTATAAGAATTCAAGTCATTCCCCAATTGATAAATGGTCAAAGGATATGAACAGGCAGTTTTCAGAGGAAAAAATTAAAGATATCTATAAGCCTATGAAAAAATGCTCTAAATCACAATTTTTTTTAGTTGATATTTATTTTTAAAAATTTAATTAATTAATTTATTTTCTTGTTTACATCACTCATTTCCATGAGATTTTAAGTTACAAATTTTCTCCCCATCTTTCTCCTACCCACCACCTCAAAACAGCCATTCCACTGTATAGCCCTTCCCCCAATCTGTTCTCTCCTAAGTCCTCCCCCATCGACCCTCTGACTTTCCAGTAGGGCAGAATGGGTCTCCCTAACGCAGTGCCTGTATATCTTAATTCCCAGTTGCATGCAGTTAATAATAATAATGATAATAATGATAATATACATATACATATATATTTTTAACATTTGGTTATAGAACTTTAAATTCTAGATTCTTTTCCTTCCTCCCTCATCACCCACCCCCACTGGAAAGACAAGCAATTCAATACAGGCTGTACATGCATAGTTATGCAGAACATCTCTACCCTGGACATACTGTGAGAGACTGATTACATGTCCTTCCTTCCTATCCCCCTCCACCTTGTTCTATTCTCTATCCTGTCCCTGTCCCTTTACAGAAATGTGTACTTCCAGTGACCCTCCCCCCATCCTCCCCTCCCCTCCATCATCCCACCTCTCATCCCCATACCACCCACTCTCCTGTGTGGCAAGATACTCAGTTTAGAGTTTATGTCATGTCCTCCCTAAGCCAAATTCAATGACAATAAGGTTGACCCATTCCCTTTTGCCTTCCTGTTCTTCCTCTCCATTGTAACAATTATCCCTAGCCTCTTCTATATGAGATGATTAACCCTTTTCTGTCTCTCCCTGTCTCCTCTCATTCTAATCCTCACCCACCTCAGAATTTCACCTTTTAAAGTATCGTCCCTTCCTATTCAATTGATCCTGTGCTCTCTATGTACACATATATACACGTACTCAGATATGTATTCGTATGCATATATAAACTCTCCTATATAGACATATATGTATGTATATATATACACATATATATGTATATATGTATCTATATATATATAGATACATATATACACACATATATATATACATTTGTATTCCCTTCACCTATCCTCATACTGAGAAAAGTTTCATAAGTTACAATTATCATTTTTCCATGTTGGCATGTAAGTAGTTCAACTTTGATAAGTTCCTTATGATTTCTTTTCCATGTTTACGTTCTCATACTTCTTATATTTGAGTGTCAAATTTTCTTTTCAGTTCTGATTTTTTTCAGCAAGAGTGTTTGAAAGTCCTCCACCTCATTGAATGACCATATTTTCCCCTGGAACATTATACTCAATTTTGCTGGGTAGGTGATTCTTGGTCTTAATCCTAGCTCCTCTGACCTCCACAATATCATATTCCAAGTCCTTTAATCCCTTAATGTAGAAGCTGCTGGGTCTTGTGTTATCCTGATTGTATTTCCACAGTACTTGAATGATTTCTTTCTGCTGCTTGCAATATTTCCTCCTCAACTTGCAAACTCTGGAATTTGGCTACAATATTCCTTGGAGTTTTTCTTTTGGGATATCTTTCAAGAGGTGATGAGTAGATTCTTGTAATTTCTATTTTATCCTCTGGTTCTAGAATATGAGGGCAGTTTTCCTTGAAAATTTCTTGAAAGATGATGTCAGGCTCTTTTTTTTATCATGGCTTTTTAGGTAGTATGATAATTTTTAAATTATTTCTCCTGGATCTGTTTTCCATATCAGTGCTTTTCTGAATGAGATATTTCACATTGATTTCTATTTTTTGATATTTTTGGGTTCTGTTTTATAATTTCTTGAATTCTCATAAAGCCATGAGCTTCCATTTGTTCCATTCTAATTTTGAAGGAATTATTTTCTTCAGTGAGCTTTTAGACTTCCTTTTCCATTTGTACAATTCTTTTTTAAATTAACTTTTGTTTATTTTTAGTTTACATCATTCATTTCCACAAGATTTTGAGTTACAAATTTTCTCCACGTCTTTCCCCTACCCACCACTCAAAAACAGTGATCCCACTATATACCGCCTCCCCCAATCTGATCCAATGCTCTTTTTAAGGCATTCTTCCCCTCACTGGCTTTTTAGACCTCTTTTGCCATTTGGATTAGTCTGTTTTTCAAGGTGTTATTTTCTTCAGTATTTTTTTGGGTTTCCTTCAGCAAGTGTTGACTCATTTTTCATGATTTTCTTGCACCACTGTCACTTCTCTTCCCAATTTTTCCTCTACCTCTCTTACTTGATTTTCAAAATTGTCATGAGTTCTTCCATGGACTGACACCAATTCATATTTTTCTTGCAGGCTTTTGATGTAGTAGCTTTGACTTCATTGTCTACTTCTGGTTGTATGTTTCAATCTTCTTTGTCACCAAGGTAAGATTCTATAGTCTGTTTTGTTTTTTTTTAATGCTGTTTGCTCATTTTCCCAGTCAAATACTTAAGTTTCTAACTCTTTGTCAAGGTAGGACTATATTTCCAGTGGGGATGGGGATGGGCTTGAGGGCAGGGCTGGGTGTACTGTCCCACCTTCAGAGGTTTTGTGTAGCTGTTCTCAGAGACATTTCTAATGTAAATTTTCATTACTTCCAAAGGGGTAAGATCAAAGGAGAGTTGTTTACCCCTTTTCTGGTCTGTGCTCTGATCTGTGAGTGACCACAAGCACTCTTTTCTGCCGTGGAACTCTGAGGAAGATGCCCTCTCCACCACAGCCACAAGTTCTGCTGCACCAGTGCACCTCCTCACCTGAGGATTGCCACCTAGGACTGTAACCAAGATCCATGTAGGGCAAAGCAATAGAATCCTTCCTCAGTTCCACCAAAGAGATTCCTGCAATCCCTCTCTGGTCAGTCATTAAATCCACATACTGTTTGTGGGCCCAGAGCTCTGAAAGCAGCCACTGCTGTTGCTGCCTCCACCATCTCTGTAGCCCTGGAGCTGGGGTCAGACCCATGCTTCTCTCTCACCCAGGTCCAATAGAGTTTTCCCACTGAACTTCTATGGTGTTTGTGGATTATAAAGTACAGAAACCATCACAGGTGCCAGTGATTCAATCCCCTGAGGCCTGCTCTGACCCTGTCTATGCTGGTGTGTCCCATACTGGACTGCTCCACTCCCAGCCCAGTCTGATAGACCCTTCCTATTGATCTTCCAGGTTGTGTTGGGCTGGAGATTTGTTTCACTCCATCACTTCATGAGCTCTGCTGCTTTAGAAGTTGTTTAAAGTAATTTTTTACAGGTATTTGGAGGGGTTTGGGGGAGAGCTCAAGCAAGTCTCTGCTTTTACTTTGCCCTCTTGGCTCCATCCCCTCAGGAGTTTATAATTTATATTTTAGGCAATAGGAAGCTAGTAGAATTGAGCTGGATAATGACATGTTCACATCTGCTCTTAAGTGAAATTATTTTGTCAGTAGAGTACAGAATGTTCTAGAATGATGAGAGACTTGAATCAAGGAGGCTTGGTAGGAGACTATTGCAATAATCTAGCCTGGAGGTGTGTAAATCTCTCTCGAGGACTGCTGCTTTGAATAACTTTAAGGATATAATCACATAGTACAGTGAACTCTGCAATAAAACAAAGTAAAATATTCAAGAAGCTAGAGTACAACATTCACAACAATATAACATAACAACTTATTACTGAGGTGACCACAGAGTCTTAAAACATATCATTCAATAAGTCACAATCTCCTCAATCAATGTAGAGTACCCAAATCAAGTCTTCTTTCATATTGATTTGAGACTGGCTTCCAATCATCCTTAAGAGGTAGCAGAAAGTACAAACACCATTCACCCCTAGATCACAGTAAGTTACAATATCATCAGTCAGTACTGAGTACCCAAGTAAAGTCTTCTTTTGCCTTAACTTGAAGCTGACTTCCAAACTCCATGGCTCCTCTTCCACTGGCTGGCTACTCCCCACTCTTGCCTGGATTCACCCACCTGTTCCCTGGATTCACAGGTAGGCAGCTTTGCCTTAACTTGAAGCTGACTTCCAAACTCCATGGCTCCTCTTCCACTGGCTGGCTACTCCCCACTCTTGCCTGGATTCACCCACCTGTTCCCTGGATTCACAGGTAGGCAGCTCTCCCAGCTCTTGCCTGGATTCACACACAGGCAGCTCCCTGCTTTCCTTCTATATTTTAGCCCACGGGGACTATGCCACTCCAAGCCCTTTGCAGTTTCTGATTCTAGGAAGACAAACCTTAACAGAGCTATGCCAGTATTTACATGCATTAGACATAAGAGAGCCACAACAATATTTACATACATTGCCAGCACTGTCATCTCAATTCATTTTCTGTCTGACAAAGTAACACAAACCAACAGACAAAGCTTCTGTCTGAGAAATCAAACACAAATAAACAGTAAAGTCCCAAGATTTCTGTAAACATCAGTAAAGTCCTCTTTCAGTACTTCTGTATCAACAGTAAAGTCCTTTTTCAGGGCTTCTATATTAGCAGTAAAGTCCTCTTTCAACAGATAGAATGCTTTGTTCTGACAAAGTAACATCAACATAGACAGTACAAAGTGCTGGACATCACAAACATTCTCCTTCTCAGTTCTACTTGGTCCCAGCTCATGCTTGAGCTATTATCTGCTCTGCCCCTTTTTGTTTCACCCTTCTTGTTCCACCCTTCCTGTTCCACTCTTCCTGTTCCTCTCTTTTGGCAAGCTCCTCTCACCGTGGGCTCCATGTGATGATGTTAGGCCTATTAAGGACAGGGAAGGGCTCCAAACTGCCTTAGGCCTATTAAGGGCAACACAGATGTATACTGTTTCCAACAAAGACTTGACACGATCAAAGGTGGGTCTCAAAGGTACTTGAATAGCTGAAACAAGCAGCAAAGTACTAATTTTCTTGCCATAACAAGGTGATGAAAGCCTGAGCTAAGATGATAGCTGTGTCAGTGGAGAGAAAGGATCAAATCTGAGTGATTTTGTGCAGGACAAAGGACAAATAGGCAACAAAAAGTCGCTTGTTCACAACTGATTAAATTGGAAGCATGCCTGAAGCAGTGAAGTGCAGAAAATAATAGAAGACTTCATGTGCCAGGCAAATCAAACTACCCCCCACCCCATCAATCAATAATTAATCAATACTTCCTCTCAAACTTGAATAGAGACAGTTCTGATCTTTGAGTCCAACCATCCTGGAAATAGTATCGCACTAGACTACCTCTGTTTCTAGGCTGTTCCCTATAGCTGCCATCTAGAGAACGACACTTGTGGATGGGAGACCTGGAATCTTCTGCAGGTGCTTCCTCAGTGTTCATGACTACCAATTATCCAGAAAAATGTCTTCTGCATTGTCAAATGATGTGATATCAGAAGTGGTTATGATTGTATAAATGAAAAAACAGTAAAAAAAGATTATCTTGCCACCTGTCTTATTGCTCTAACCTAAGGACCACCAGGCCTTTTCATCTCTCTTGCATGTGAATTCTATTATTGATTGTCTTCTCTTGTTTGAAGATGAACTCCTTGAGAGAAAAGACTGTGGCAAGTATATCATCAGGGAGCCTCTTGTTGCCTTTGGTGAATTCAAGTTAATGTGTGTTTTCAGTCAGTGATTTATAATTGGAGGGTAAGAGACATAACTGATATCTAATGGCCAATCATTATTTATATTACTATATGGCAAGCAGGCAGCCTCATTAGGAAAGTGAAAGAAAAAACCAATATAATTCTCAACAAATCCTAGCGAAGTTTATTGAAGAATATATGGAGTATCAAGATGACTAATTTTCAGGTTGACAATGAAGGCTAAGAATACAGTTACTTTTGTTCCTACTTTTTTTGTGTAACTTTCAGGTATGTGACACATTCTGGTCTCAGCTTATGGAGGAACCCATATCAAGTGGTCCCCATTAATTCCAGTTACCAATTTTGGTGTATCCATTCAAGGGAGAGCAGAATCACGGATTTGTCTGTCTGTCTGTCTTTCTATCTATCTATTCTATCTATCTTTTTGGAGGGGGAAAGGGAGGTCAGTTGGGGTTAGGTGACTTGCCCAAGTTCACACAGCTAGTAAATATTAAGTGTCTGAGGTATCATTTGAACTCAGGTCCTCCTGACTCCAGGGATGATGCTCTATTCACTGCTCCACCTAGCCACCCCTTGTCTATTTATTTTAAACCACTCTTTGGCTTGAGAACACTTTCCTATTTACCTCATCTCTTCCAATTTTCCACCTCTGGTCTTTCTAGTGTTTTGACTGATTAAGATACAACTATTTATCCATTGTCTCCATTCAAAAGCATACTTTGGTGTTCTGGATATTGTAGTTATTAGGAGGCCACTCTCTGAATCCATGGCTGGTTTTGCAGATGCTCCTTTTCTTCATTCTGATAATTAATTTTTTTTTTTTTTTTTTTTACTATGGGAAGCCTAGACAAGGAGTACCCTTAAAACAGTTCAGGAATGTTGCAGAAACCCTTACCTTCAAATGACCCCCCAAACCCCAAAATGTCACTATATTTTAAAAGGAAACAAATATCTTCTGCTTATCAGCCTATCCCTAATATTGAATATTATATAATATTAATGTTGTGTTCATATATGATTATGTAATGTATGTTAATAAAATATTAACATAATATTATACGCACATATACATATAGTTGTTTACTCATTTAGTCATGTACAATTCCCTGTGATCCCATGAATGTCAGTTTATGGGGTTTTCTTGGCAAAGACATTGGAGTGGTTTGCCACTTTCTTCTCCAGTGGATCACCAGAGGTTAAATGACTTGGTCAGTGTCACACAGCTAGGAAATTTCTTAGGCTAGATTTGAACTTGGGTCTTCCTGACTTCAAGCCCATGACTCTATTCACAGTACACTGTGTGTGTGTATATATGTATGTATGTATGTATGTATATTTTATATATATATATGTATATATATATATAGATACACACCCCCACACATATATATTTGAATATGAAAAATTTAATATAAAGAGCCTCTCTTAAGTGTCGTTATAGGGATATATGTTCAAAGAAACTTTAAACACATATTTAAATATATGAACTTAGCTGAACATCTTAAAGTATGATCTTGAATATATCTACTTTCTTCCAAAGTGGACAAAAAGCTACAATCTCTGGGGTTACAGATTTATAGTAAAAAGAGTATCTTTTCTGTATGTAATGGCAACACAAAAAAATCAAGTTACATTCTGTTCTTGTAAGAATTTTACGGTTTAAATGGGATTCTATACATTAAATGTATCACAGATTTTTATGATCAGAACACATGACTGACTTAGTTATTCGTGTTATCATTTGCCCTTTCATGCTCTCAACACAGCCAGCCCGAACAACCTACATTTCAGTGAAGTGAAAGGACTGGTGGAAATAGGAGCAATGGGTAAAAATTGCAGAGAGAATGTTTGACTTAATGTAAGGAAAGTCTGAACAATTATAAAACTGTAAAAGTGGTATGTTTTCCCTTGCATGAAGTTACCCTCACTGAAAATACTCACATGAAATTTGAATGACAACAAATTGTGGATGTTTTATGTAGATGTCAAGTTCAGGTAGAGGTCAGACTAGAGGAATGACCTTTGATGTCCCTCCCAATGCTAGATTTCTGAACTTATGTTCTACATTTGGAAGTTCAATCAAGAGGCTAACCTTTTTTATAAAGAGTATTAGCTATTTCAAAATAGCATTTTTGAAGATCTCATTAATTTATATCAACTGTTCACTTAACAGCTGGCAACGTGGAATAGAAGAAAACATTATCTGACTTGAAAATAGATGAAGCACTTGAATCAGAATGCCATCACTTACTGTAGATCTTGAAAATGTTAATTATCCTTAAATATAAAGTGATGATATTAAAACTTTTTCTAACTATCCCTAACTATTATTGTAATGATCAAATATTGGATTGTGAAACCATTTCAAAAAACTGTAAAGCAAAATAGGCATATAAAGAACTTTTGGTGCTTCATTGTAAATTATGGTATCTTGAGCCAATGCTTCATCTGTTTTCAAGTCAGATTTTTTATCATTCCATGCAGCTACTTGTTAAGAAAACAGTTGACATAAATTGATCAAATATATTTTTTTCAACTAGGTATCCTTTTTACAGATTTTATTTATTTCAGGACAGGAATGAGTTACATGTAAAGCCAAACATGAGCAACTCTCCGGAGGACTGCTGCTATGAATAACTCTAAGGTTCTGATCACGTAGTATAGTGAACTCTCCATTTATTCAGCAGTAAACTAAAGCAAAACATTCATAGAAACCAAAGTACAGCATTCACAATGATATAATATAACAACTTGTCACTAAAGTGGAAGCATAATTTTAAACAGAAGTACCACTCAGTAAGTTTTTAACTCAATTATCCTTAAACAGCAATCCTCCTTAAGGGATACAAAGTACAAAAGTCTACCACCCCTAGGTCACATTGCCTTAATCTTGTTAGTTAGAAAGTCTTTTTTCTTGATTGCTTCCAATCATCTTTTTTCTTGATAGCTTCCAATCATCCTTAACTCAATCATCCTTAAGGGGTACAAAGTACAAAGTACAAAGTTCTTCTACCCCTAGGTCACAGTAAATCATGATCTTGTCAGCAAGCACTAAGTACCCAAGGAAAGATCTTTTCATCTTGCCTTGAGGCTGGCTCCCAAATTCCATGGTTCCTCTTCTATGGTCCCAGCTTTTGCCTGAATTCACCCAACTGTCACCTGGATTCACAGGTAGGCAGCTCTCAGCTCCTCGTCCAGCTCCTTGTCCAATTCCTTGTCCAGTTCTCTGTCCAGTTCCCATTCCATTTTGAAGCTCACAGTGTCCAGTACACATCAAGTCCTTCATAGTTTCTGTTTCTGGGAAGACAAAGCTTCACAGACCCAAAACAGCATTCATACACATTGCCGGCACCATCATCAATTCACTATCTGTCTGTGAAATCAATACAGATCCATATACAAGGTCTGAGAAATCATCACAAATTATTAGTATAGTCACAGGACCTCTGAAACCCTCCTCCAGGACTTCTGTAAACAGATAACAAGCTTTTGACCCACCCTCTTTGGTTGGAATCTTCAGTACAGTTGAGATGATGTGGCTATAAGAGATTGTGATATAAATAAAGCAGAAAAATGCTAAACCAAATGCAACAAGACAACAAGAAAATCCTCTTTCAGGGCTTCTGAACCAGCAGTAAGGTCCTAGGACTTCTATACAAAGTATCACACATGCAAATCAACACAGACAGAACAGACAAACAGAGTATTGGACATCACAAGTTTTCTCCTTCTCAGCTTTGCTCAGTCCCAGCTTGTGCTCTTCCTTTTATATATGGTGGTTCTCTTTCCTGTCCCACCCTTCCTGTATAATGTCAGTGCGTTCCTCCCACCTTCAAATCACAGCATTCAAGGCAGCATTCAAACAAGGTGCTAAAAACTTAATTTACTGAAACAAGGCACTAGGCACCCCTTTGCTTGCCCTTACAGTATATATTAAAAACATATTGTTATGATTCTCCAGTCAATCTGGGAGACAACATTTTAAAACTGGTGAATTTGACATTGACATAGTAGCAAGGAATTTAAGTCAGTAAACACATATTGAAGTGCTATATCAATACATATGAAATATATACACATACATAAACATAAATATGTATAAACATGAAATGTATGTACATATGCATACTGGTATGTATGTAAATGTGTGTAAATATATGCATAGGCATATGATTATGAAAAAGACTTTGGTATTAATCCCTTCGAGAAGTATTTCCAGGCTATAAGTTTCATTAGAGCAGTCTTCATGTCCCTGTTTCTCAGGCTGTAGATGACCGGGTTCATGGTTGGGGGTACCACTGTGTAGAACATGGACAACAACAGATCCAGAACCGAGTCAGTTTCCTGGGGTGGCTTTATATAAACAATGGCACCTGTTGTGATAAAAACCATGAGAATGATGAGGTGGGGCAGGCAAGTTGAGAAGGCTTTTGACCTACCCTCTTTGGTTGGAATCTTCAGTACAGTTGAGATGATGTGGCTATAAGAGATTGTGATATAAATAAAACAGAAAAATGCTAAACCAAATGCAAAAGCCATAGTGGCATCAACTGCAAGGTGTGTCTCAGAGCAGGAGATCCTGAGTAAGGCAGGGACATCACAGAAGAACTGGTGGATCTCCTTGGTGCCACAGAAGGGCAAAGTGAATGTACTAGCTGAGTACAGGGCCCCAAACAAGCTGCCAGTGAGCCAGGAAGCAGCTGCCATTTTCATACAAGTTCCACTGTTCATAATGACTTCATAGTGCAGGGGCTGACAAATGGCCACATAGCGGTCATAGGACATTGCTGTGAGGAGCGCAAGCTCTGATGCTAGAAGTAATATCATTAAAAAGAGCTGTGACACACACCCTGAAAAAGAGATGGAGCAGCTGCGACTTAGAGAGTTTGCAACTGATTTGGGGACCGTGATAGAAATAAGGCAGAGGTCTAAAAAGGACAAGTTCTTTAGGAAGAAGTACATAGGGGTATGCAGCTTATCACTGAGAGAGATGAGAGTGAAAATAAGTATGTTACCCATCAGAGCCACCAGGTAGATCAGCAAGAAAAGGATGGCATGTAAAACCTGCAGCTCCCAGATGTTGGAAAAGCCCATGAGGAGGAATCCTGTCACCACAGTGAGATTGGCCATGTTCTAGGGGTGGAGGGTTTTCTTTACTGTCTGCATGGAGAAAAGAAACAGTGGCCAAATGAGAAGAACATGTCAAGTGACTTTGGTTCAGGTTTACTCTGTGACCTTGGGCAAATGACAGTCTTTATTGCCTTAATTTTCTTATTTTTTCAATGAAATGAAGGAACTAGTTTAGAGAATTTTGATCTGAAGTTCATGGACCTAAAATATTTTGATAAAAGTACTACCTTGTAATTTGTTTCCCTTTTAATTTTACCTATTTTAATAACTTAGAGAAATACTTCTCAGAAATTTGTCCATGATCTTCACCAGATTGCCAAAGGGGCCCATGAAGCAAAAAAAGGGGCTAACAAGCACTGAAGTAGATGATTTTTAAAGCTCTTCTATATCTCAGATTATCTTAGAATCTCTGAATAAAATCCTTACCTTGGAAAAGTTGATAACAATAGCTATATTTCTCTTAGTGGATGATTTTCATTATCATGATGAATTTTCTCTATAAGACCTCTTTTTAGGTAGACAATTGTAGTATTATTATTACTAATTTATACACAAGACACTGGAGCTCAGAAAAGTTAAGTGACTTTTCAGTCATTATCCAAGCAGTGTCAGAACCAAGATGTTTTGAGAACTCCTCTAGATTCTTTTGCTGAAGCATGCTGTTCATAAAAAAAAAAGATTGTCTTCCCATACTTTACAAATGAGAGTGATATAGATTATATAGTAATTTTAAGTGATATTCACTGCCCAGGACTAGTTCAGTAACCAAGATATTTTGACACTATAATCAGCCCAGTCACAAAGTTGAATGTGGTGTTATATATTAGACTTCCTCATGGCCTTTTCAATTTCAAGTTCTGTTGGTTACCACCAACCCAGACCAACCTCATTGAAATACAAATCTATCTTCAAATGGAAAAAACAATTCCCAAAGCATTCTCTTCTGTGTTGGATCACTTCTGATTTGAAGACTATACAACATATGGAAAAACTGCTCCTTCTATCCCCAAATACCACTTTAGATTTTGCTTCACATTGCCCATTAAAACACCTCTGGAACTCAAACACACATGTGCTCATATGCTCATGAATTATTTCCCAATCTATACCTCTTGGATCCATTATTTTTGTCTACAAGGTCATATATAAATAGGCAACTGCATTTGGGCATAATGTAAAGGAAAATTACAATGAATGGATCAATCATAACATTTGATAAGGCATTTATCAAGGGCATGCTCTGTACAACCCTCTATTCCAGACTTGGATAGTTTAAAAATTTGAATCATCTCTAGGTCTCAAGATGTTTCCAATCTGTCAGGGGAACAAGTAATAAATGCAAATGCATATAATTCAAAGTAGAGTGTGATGAATGCATGGGAGGAGAAAAAAAAGCTCAGAGAGTTGAGACAGCTTATTTCTGACTGGCAAGATCAAGGGCCAGGTTTTTACTTAATGGAATTTGTAGGGAAGGTCTTAGAGTTTGCTTAAGATTTCAAAAGGCATAAATATTGATGTTGTAAGGGGAGAGATTCCATGATTATGAGCATCAACACAGAAGCAATAATGAGCAAAGCAAGGAAGAGGGATTGTCTTTTGGCATTCCTTTTGGAATTCTGAATATTGATTCAATATTCAAATATTGATTTGATTGATATTGATTGAATTCAAAATTCAAATATTGATTTCAAGAGGTATAATTTCAATCAAAACTCTTATACTTTTACTAAAATACATGTTTTCCCATACAATATTCTTCTTAGGGTTATTCTTTATTTTTACTGGAACTTCCAGTTCCTGCACCACTCAAAAATTTGCTTGGCAATCATGCTTAATCTGATTTTATTTTCTTCCCTTCCTGATTATGTGTATAATTAACCAGCTTAACTGGATATTTATCTCCTCTTTAATAACTTACTGCTTTGTTTTATTGCAGGTTACAGCTTGCCAAACCCTTAGTTACTTTAGCCACCCATCTCTTATAATTTTACTCATGTACTGCTGGATTGAGCTGGACAGTCACAAAACTCTGCCAACTGAGTTCACTACCAATTTATGCCATATATTTGCAACTGGTCCTCTTGGCTGCTCCCAGACTTATAGTCTCTCCTTATGTCTCTCATCCCTTCTTTCCTAAATATTTACACAAGTGAACACTTCATGTTTTACTTAATTTGGAAAATAGAGACCATTATGGTTGAGAGTTATTTCTCCTTTCTTTTCAGCTTACAGCTAATTAACATTTTGCCCCATTCTCTCTCTTGCTTTACTCTAGTCTCTGATGAAGACTTAAAGTAGCCCTGCTCCTGACAAGAGTAAAATCTTCTATGTATACCCTTGATTTCATCCCCTTTTAAGGTTTTTCCGCTATTATCAGTTGTTCTCTTCTTCTAATATTCAATCTTTCCCTAACTACTCATTTCTTTTCTGGGGTATAAACTTTCTGTTTTCCTTAAAAACACCCAAATAGACTCTATAATATTTCTATTTCCAGTAAAAGTCTTAGAAAAATTCTATCCTTATTTTTTTTGTCTCTTCTGTCTCTTTTTAAATTCTTATAAACTCCCTTTAATCTGACAAATGACCTCATTAGTAACTGAAATGATAATTTTCAAAGTCAGCAATAATTTATTAATGTGTATATATGATAGATTAAAAAAAATCTCATTCTTCTTGACTTCTGTGTAATATTTGACACTCTTGAGCCCTCTCACCTTCTTTGTAGTGTTTCCTTTCTGGATTTTTGTTACTCTGTTCTCTCTTATTTGTCCCAATACCTATTTGATAACTAATTATTAAGTTTCTCTTGCAGCATAATCATTGTCCCATCATGCCCTCTAACTGGGTTTTTGCCAAGGTTCTGTTTTAGGCTTTCTTCTTTCCCTTCATGTTCTCTTAGTGACCTTATTATTTCATATGGTTTTGTTTATGTTTCCTATGATGATGAGTGCCATAGCTATATTTCCTGCCCTAGTCTCTCTCTTATAAGCTTGAGCATTGCATCATGTATTGGAAATTCCAAAGTGGATGTCCTTTGATGCCCAAACTCAGAATGTCCCCAAACCCACCCATTATTTTCCCCATTCCCCACACATCCTCTGCTTCTCAACTTCCTTATTTCTTTAAGAGTAACATCATCTTTTCAGTTACCCAATTCGTTAAGTTCACTGCTATCCTTTTCATGTCACTCTTACCCTGTCTGCCTACATTTAATCAGTTTCTACATAGTGTTCTTTCTATCACCACGTACTCTAAATTTGTCCCTTTAACTTTACTTACTAAGTTACCACTCTAATTCAGAACCCTGTCACTTATTATCTAGAATAGTGCTGCATCTTCCTAATTGGTGTTCTCCTAAGTCTCTCCCCTTTTTACGCGATCCATCACAGTCTGCCAAACTCGTTTTCCTAAAACACAAACTCAAGTATGTCATCCCCCAACTCATTAAACCTCAGATGGTTCACTAATTCTCATAGAATCAAATCTAAATTCTTATTTTTGATTTTTAAATGCTTTCTGAAAGAGGAGCAAATCCTTATTTCCAGTGCATGTTCATCTTCTCTACCTTAATCCAATCATAATATCCATCCAAAATAACCTTAATGACTTCCCTAATACTGTTGTTCATTTGTTTCAATCATATTCTACTCTTTATAGCCCCTTTTGGGGTTTTGGTGGCAAAAATACTGGAGTCATTTACCATTTACATCTCCAGCTCATTTTACAGATGAGGAACTGAAGCAAATAGGGTTCAGTGACTTGCCCAGGGTCACAGAGATAGTAAGTGTCTAAGGCCATATTTGAACTCACAAAGATGATTCTTCCTGATTTCCAGCCCAGTACTCCATGCACTGCACTACCTAGTTTCCCTTCTTTCCTCATATAGAGTGTTCCATCTTCCATCTCTGTGTTTTTGCCCTACCTATTCAAAAGGCTGAAGTTAAGGACTGTTTTCCCATCTATCTTTGGATCTCTAGCCCTTAGTTCAGTGACTGACATATTTTAGGACCTTAGTAAATGCTTGCTGATTGATTTTTTTATGGTTAGTCTTTCAGTGATCACTTAGTGTGTAAACCATGAGTCACTGGAAAACTCATTGTACCCCAAAGTATGGCCTAAGATTGCCTGAAATGCTCAACTTCACTGTTTTATCTTTCCTGAATTTTACCATTATATAAATAGTTTTATTGTATGTGCTCTTTTTGAAAAAAAATTCTTAGTTGAGATCAGGTACTGGAAAAAGCATTTTGCCTGAATATTACAGAGAAAGGATATGTGATTTTGGAACTGGCTATACCACAGAGACAGTTATTCCTGTGTTTGTAGTATGATAACTTACAGGAAGACTAAATTGAATGCTCAGTGTGTAGCAAAGAAGTAACATGAGAAACCTGGGTGCTAAAACTTAGTAAAGAATGTAAAGATGTAGGAGCTTATTTAAAGCATCCTTCATATTCTCCTTAATTTTTTTGCCACACTTGACTTGATTTTCAAACCAAATAACCTGTTTAAAATCATAGATGCAAGTTGTAACAACCTCTCTCTCCTTTGCTAACATAGTTTTTAATATTTCTGAACATTTAAGATTCGTTTTCTCATGTTTTTTTTTCTGATCTTAGGCACAAAGTCACTGATGTATCTACATTTTGATAAGAAAAAGATGGAAATTTATACCTCATTCCATTTACTTCTTCAATCCATTGCTTGACACAAGACTATCTGTTCTCCATTCAGGCATGTACAAGGTTATGTAGAGGTGGAGTGAGCTTTCAAAAGTGAAGGATATTCATATACCGAATGGTAAAATGTGTAGTTTACAACAACTTCATTTCCTTTTTTTCTGATTTCTGATCCTAGTAGGATCCTGCTTTATTTTCAGTCACAGTAAGTATACTGAGGGGGGGAAGCACTGATGTCTTCTCAGCTATGCTTACAACTTCAACTGTAGCATTTAAAGTGTTTTTAGGGAATTAAATCTCTTAGTATCTAGTTCAGTTCTTTCTCTGAGATTGATACATTTGCTAGATTCTTACATCGTTTTATTTTCCTTCTGAGATTTAAGCTTTCTAAATTTGCTGAGACTCTCTGAGGACGATAGAACTATAGATATCCTAAGTGATTCTATAGTTAGTCAGTGTTAAGGGCCTTACAGTCCCTGAGAAGCTCAAATCCCAAAACCTATAGCCAGCTTGTTAGCATGACCCTTGGGAAATGGGGGGGGGGAGCACTTGAGGGCTCTGTGATACCTAGATCTATGACTTATATTGCTAACAACATAAGCATTCCAGTAACCTTTGGATCACATTTAAATCTATTTTATTAATTCAGAAAAAGTTTTATATTTCACAAAGCAATATCACCCCTTCTCCAAACAACTAATCCAACAACAAAAGCTATTCTTCTGTATTTCCTAGAAAAAAGCAGCATACCTCAATACAACCATTATCTTTTCTAATTCTCTATTTGTTATAAGAAAGTGTCATTTAACAATCTGGAACCAATATTGTCTCTGTTTCTAGCCCCAACCATAGTGCCTGATACATACTAATCATTTATTGAGATGTAAAAAGGAGTCATGAAGATATTCACTTTTCTGAAAGAGAAAGGGGGGGGGGGGAAAGAGAATGCCAGAGAGAGGCAGAAAGAGGGAAAAAGAGAGAGAGCAAGCAAACGTACTTTATGAGGTGTCTTAATACTTATAGTTTTCCCATCTCTATGATATGTCTTTGTGCAAGATTTCTGATCATTTTCCTGAATTCTTCATTTTTGTTCCATCATTCAGTCATGTTTTACTCTTCATGACCTCATGAACCAAAGAGCCCCAGTCTTTTCTATCATCTACTCTCTCTTGAATTCTGTCCAAGTTAATGTTCATTGTTTTCATGATGCTATTTTGTCCCGTTTTCACCTTTTCCTTTTGCTTTCAATGTTCCCCAACATCAGTGTCTTTATCAATGAGTTCTGTCTTCTCATTATGTGGTCAAAATATTTAAGCTTCAGCTTCAGTATTTGACCTTTCAGTGAATAGCCTGAATGAATTTCTTTCAGTATTGACTTAATCTTTTTGCTATCTAAAGGACTCTCAGAAGTCTTCTCCAGCACCCAATTTGAAAGCATCAATTCTGTTTTTCTCAGCTCAGCTTTCCTTATAATCTATCTCTCATAGCCATACATAGCTACTGGATAACACTGTCTTGACTATATGGACCTTTGTTGGCAAGGTAATAGCTTTGCTTTTTAGTATATTGTCCCAGTTTGTCATTGCTTACCTTCCAAGGAGCAAATGTCTTTTAATTTCATGCCTTAAGACACTGTCTATAGTGATCTTTACGCCCAAGGACATAAAATCTCACACTGCTGCCATTTCTTCTGTTTGCTAAGAAGTGATGGAACCAGTTGACAATACATTAGGTTTTTTTTGTTGTTGTTAGGCTTCAAGTCAGCTTTTACAAGCTCTTTTGCCCTCATAAAGAGGCTTCTTAATTCTTCTCCATTTTATACCGTCAGAGAATTCCCCAGTGCTTTTCTCTTCTTGTTTAGGTCATTTGTACCCTACTCTGAACAAATCGCTTTTAGTACCCCATTAATCTCTACTTAAATGCTCTTTCCAATTCTTCTGGTGTTTCTACAATATCTTCACATGAGTATATCTCATAATGAGTAGAGCTTATAATACTACCTTATCACTCTTCATCACTTTTTTCCCCTTTCCTGCTACTTTTAGTAGCATTAATAGTAGTAGTCCCATTGATAGCATTATTCTGTCATATGGTTCATGATGCAAAGAAAGATTCAGTGAAATGTATGAGGTCATATTTGCTTCTTGAATCATGTCCTCTAATTCTTCTTGTTTGTTACCTAAATTTGGAATTTGTATATGGGCTTTTTAGCTCATGAATTTTATTTCTGCTCCTTTCTTGCAACCTGTCTTGTAGCCTTCTGAAAGGATTCTCAGCTGCCATCCTTCTTTTATTTTAGCCATACTTTATGTAATTTATCTTGGTGGATATGAATAGTTAACTTTCCATCATCTTTTTTTTTAATTTTAAAGCACTTTTAATGAGCATATATGTTCTTATGAACTGTTCCCAGATAGGAGCCATTACTCGTATTATGCCAGCATCTAGAAATTCAAACCCAATTTTCTTTCATCTTCTTCTCAGGTAGCTTTTCATTTCCCAAATAAATTTTTTTTTCCTTTTTGCTTGGGGAAAATATCACCTGTTTTCCTATGTGTTTCATGACAATGCTTTCCAGGTACCATTTAAGAATATTATTTGTGTCCATGGGGGTTGTGAAAAATTGGAAGGTATTCTCATTTTGACAACTTTTGGGAATTTCCTGGTGTGTCTTCAGGCACCTGTTGTAAGAAGAAACAAAATTCTCTGATGTTGGTAAGAGGACTAGCTGCTTCAGTAGTTCTGAGCATAAGCATAACTGTCCCTACTTTGCCTCCTCTGACTCTTACTGAGATTCCTAATAATCTGAAATAAGTATCATGTTAGTCAATCTAATACATGTGAGGTGGTATCTCAGAGTTGTTTTAATTTGCATTTCTCTAATCAGTAGTGATTTAGAATATTTTTTATGTGACTATTGCTAGCTTGGATTTCTTCTGAAAATGGCTTATTAATATTGTTTGAACATTTATCAACTGGGTAATATCTCCTATTTTTATAAATTTGGCTCAGTTTCCCTACATATTTGAGAAATGAAGACTTTATTGGAGAAACTTGGTGTAAATATTTCCCCCAATTTCCTGATTTTCTTCAGTGTTGACTGCATTAGTTTTGTTCATGCAAAAGTCTTTTAATTCCTTTCCCCCAAGATGGCGCTGAAGGCGAAGAAGGAAGCCGTTGTTGCCCCCAAGACAGAAGCCAAGTCCAAGGCCTTGAAGGCCAAGAAGGTGGTGCTGAAGGGTGTCCATAGCCACAAAAAGAAGAAGATCAGAACATCCCCCACCTTCCGGTGACCCAAGACACTGAGACTTCAAAGGCAGCCCAAATACCCTTGGAAAAGTGCCCCTTCAGAGAAACAAGCTTGATCACTATGCCATCATTA
>CM053586.1:138148629-138167523 GCA_028646515.1 Pseudochirops corinnae
AAATCTTTACTGTTTTTCCTCTCACTTTTTATAATTCACCATAGTCTGAAATATGGCCTCATGAGTCAATTAAAACTGTCTTTTCCAAAGTCACCAATAATTTATTAATATGAAGGTTTTATGAATTTTTCTCCAGTAATTCTTGATTTCTTTGCAGTTTCTGACACTGTTAAGCACCCCTTCTTGCTTTATAGTGTTTTGTCTCTGGGTTTTTCTTATTCTGCTCTCTTGGTTGTCCTACCTACCTGACTACTAATTCTTTGTTTCTCTTTCTGGCTCGTTATTATGCTTTCATGCCTTCTCACTGGTTTTAGGCCAAGATTCTGTTTTAGGTTTTCTTGTATCCTTTCTATGTGCTCTCTCTTAGTGACCTTATTATTTGTCATAGGTTTGTTCATGTTTCCTGTGATGATGAATCCAACTGCTATGTTTCCTACCTCAATCTCTCTTTCTTGAGCTTTAGCGTTGCATTATTAATTAGATGTTTCAAAATAGACTTCCTTTAGCCATCTTAAATAAAACATGTCTAAAATCCACCTCATTATTTTCTCTATTCTGCAAAGCCCCTGGCTTCTAGTCTTTATTTTTTCTTCAGTAATATTACTGCTTTTTAAGTCACTAGATTTGTAACTTCACTGCTCTCTTTTCCACCTCCTTATTCCTTTTTCCTTATTTCCGTATCTGAGCAGTTTTCACATACTATTCTTTCTATCACCATGTCTCCCACATTTGTCCCTTTAACTCCATTTACTCAACCACTACTCTAATTCATACCCTTGTCACTTCTCATCTAGAGTATTACAGTCATTCTGATTGGTGTTCCTATTCCAAGTCTCTCTTTTCTTTGATCCACCCTTTACACATCTGCCAAACTAATTTTCCTAAAACACAAAGTTGAGCATGTCACTCGCCTACTTATTAAAACACAGAGAGCTTCACTAAGAAGCCTTCACTTAGAATCAAGTACTAACTCTGGATTTTAAATCCTTTCTTAAAGAGGACCCAAACTTTAATTTTTGGTCATAGTGCATGTTAATCTTCTTTACCTTAACCTAATCTAATGCCTAACCAAATTGAGTTTCTTGCCTTTCTTTGTATGTGGCATTCCACCCCTCATCTCTGTGCCTTTGCTCTTCTGGCTCAAAAGGCTGAAGTTAAAGACTGTTTTCACTTTCATCTTTGAATCTCTAGCCCAAGTTCAGTGATTGACACACATTAGTATCTTAATAAATATTTGTGGACTAATTTTTTTTTAGTGTTTATCCTTTCAGTTAACACTCAGTTCATAAACCCTAAGGGGCATTGGAAACAACATTGTACTCCAAAATACAGTCTTAATGTGCACAAAACATTCAGCTCCACTGTTTTGTGCTGCCTGCAATTTTATCATTAAAAGGTAATTTTGTTAGATCGGTTCTTTTTTTTAACACTTAGTTTAGAGCTGGTACTGGAAAGAGTGTTTTAACTGAATGTTCTAGAGAAATGATATGTGATTTTGGAACTGGCTACATGATAAAGAAAGTTAGTTCTGAGTGGGTAGGGTGATAATTGTGGGGAGGTGAGCTTATAGTGAATACTCATTGGGTAGCAAGGGAGCAACATGATGGACCTGAGCTTAGAGAAGAGAGAGTACTAAAACTTAGTAAAGAATATAAAGAAAACGTAGGTTGCCTAAAACAATCTTCACGTTCTCTTTAATTTTTGTCACATTTGGCCTTGATTTTCATACAGAAGAACCTGCTTAAAGGTGCAGATACAAGTTGTTATAACCTTTCTCTTTGTGCTAAGTTTTTGGTATTCCTGGACATTTAAGATTGGTTTTGCCCCTTTTCTATTCTCAGTCACAAAGTCATTGATTTATCTGTATTTTGATATACAGATATCAGATATACAGATACAGAATATACATTTGATATAAAAAAGTGGAAATTTATATCCCTTATTCCATCCACTTCTTCAATCCATTGCTTGAGATAAGACTATCTATTCTCCATTCAGGCATCTATAGGCTTATGGAGAGATGGAGTAAGTTTTCAAAAGTGAAGGATATTCCTATACCCAATGGTGACATGAGCAGTTAACAAAAACTTATGATTTCCTTTCTTCTATTTTCTGGTCCCAGTATGATCCCACCATATTCTCAGTCATGGTAAGTATACCTGAGGTAAAAAGCACTGATGTCTGCTTAGCTATATACTTTGTAGCATTTAAAGTGTCTTTAAGGAATCAATTTTCTAAGAATATAATCCAGTTCTTTCCCCTAACTTCAAATATTTGCTATATTCTTGCATCAATTTATTTTCCTTCTGAGATTTAAGCTCTCTAATTTTGGTTGAATTCTCTGGGGATGACAAAACTGGAGATCTCTCAAGTGTTTCCATAGTCATTCAATGTTATGTGCCTTAGAGTCCCTGAATGACTCTGATTCCAGAACTTATAGTTAACTTGTTAGCATGGCCTTTGGGAATCAGGGGGCACTTGAGATTCCTACACTCTGTGACTTATCTAGATAACACTGTAAACATCCCCGTAAATTGGATCACATTTAAAATTATTTTTTTTAATTCAGAAAAGAGTTTCATATCACACAATGAAATTTAAATTAATATAACACCCCTACACACTCAGCAACAAACCAGCTCAATTTCAAGATACGTGCCTTTGCAACTCTTAGGAAAATTACCATACCTCATAGCAACCCTTAGCTTTCATAATTTTCCATTTGTTATAAGATAGGGGCTGTCATTTAACAATTTGGCACAAATGTTGTTGTTTCTCTGTTTCCAAAGCCTAGTACAGTGCCTGCCACATAACAGGCATTTGTTGAGGTATAAAAAAGCAGTCATGAAGTTATTCACTTTTCTGAGAGAAAGAGAGAGACAGAGATAGATAGATAGAGATAGATAGAGAGAAAGAGAGAGAGAGAGAGAGAGAGAGAGAGAGAGAGAGAGAGAGAGAGAGAGAATACGAATATGAACGGTCCAGCAGATGTCTTAATACTTGGTCTCCCAATCACTATCATGTCCTTTCTCTGCACCAGGTTTCTGATTATTTTCCTGAATTCATCATTGCTTTTTTCTTTATATTTCGGTCTTCGGTACCGTATTTTGCACACATTTGCTGTTAGTGCCTCCACTGATCTTCACTTTACTTCACCATTCCTGGTCTTATATTTCTAGGATTTCTCACATGAGTATAGCTTCTTAAATAACATTCCTACCTAGCCACACTCCATCTTTTTTTAAAAGCTGTCCTGCTACTTTTAATTAAATTAGTCCTGCTGATAGTGATATTTCAGTCATGGGTTTCATGACACAAAGATTCAGTGATACATATAAGGTCAAGTTTCTTTTTGAATCATGACTTCTAATTCTGCTAGTTTGTTCCTTAAATTTGGACATTTTATATGAACTTTTTAGCCCGTTCATTTTATTTCTAGTTCTTTCTTTGAACTTGTGTTGTGATCTTCTTGGATTTTCAACTGCTGTCCTTTATTTTAGCTACATTTTATGCCATTTATTTTGGCAGATGTGAATATGAAATTTTCTATCTTTAAAAAATTTTTTTAGGGGTGGCAGTGAATAGAGCACCAGCCCTGGAGTCAGGAGGACCTGAGTTCAAATCTGGCATCAGACACTTAACACTTACTAGCCATATGACCTTGGGTAAGTCACTTAACCCCAACTGCCCTCCAAAAAGTAAAAAAACATCCCAACCCAAAGCAAAACAAAATTTTTTTAAAGCTCCTTTAATCAGTATACACACACACATACACATACACACACATATTCTTATGAACTCTCATTAGGATCACTTTTTTTCCTAGACAGGAGCCATTTGTTTACATTATGACAACATCCAGATATCCAAAGCTAATTTTCTTTCATCATCTTCTTAGGTAGCTTTTGATTATTTTAATCAATTTTATTCCTTTCTGCATGGGGAAAATACCACCTGTTTCCCTATGTGCTCCATGACAATGGTTTCTAGGTTCCTTAGGATATTATTATTTGTATCTGTGAGACATGCAAGTTTAAATTGTAAAATGAAATCTGACTTTTAACATTTTTCAGATACTTAAAAATGGGAAAATAATTTCACTTTCCTTACAATTATCGATATAATTTTATGGACAAAGCAGTTTCAGTAAAGCATCTACTTTTGCTTCATTGATTACATTAAAGTCATTGGCTGTGTGGATTACAACAAAATGGAATGAGTATCAGATCATCTCACCTTGTCTCCTGAAGAACTTGTATGCGGGTCAAGAAGCAACACTTAGAACAAAACATGGAATAACAGATTGATTGAAGACTGGGAGAAGAAGATAACAAGGCTATATTGTTACCTTATTTATTTAACTTCTCTGCAGAGTACATCATGCAGAATTCCAGGCTGGATGACTAAAAAGCTAGAATTAAGGTTGCAAGGAAAAATATCAACAATGTCAGATATGCAGATGTTACCACTTTGATGGCAGAAAGTGAAAAATTAAGAGGCCTTTTAATGAGGGTGGAAGAGGAGAATGGAAATGTGGAACTGAAGGTTTTCAATAAAAAACTAATGTCATGGTGACTGGTCCCATCCCTTCTTGGAAAACCGAGGAAGAAGTGGAAGCAGTGTCAGATTCTATGTTCTTGGGCTCAAATATCACTACAGACAGTGAGTGACTTCAGTCATGAAATTAAAAGATGCTTGCTCCTTGGAAGAAAAGCTATGGCAAATCTTGACAGAATCTTAAAAAAACATTACCTTGCTCATGAAGGTCCATGTAATCAAAGCAATGGTTTTTCATTAGTAGTGTATCACTGTGAGAGTTGGACTATAAGGAAAACTCAGCACCACAGAATTGATGCTTTTAGATTGTGGTACTGGAGGAGACTTTTGAGATTTCTTTGGATAGCATGGAGATCAAATCAGTCAATACTTAAAGAAATTAATTGAGACTATTCATTGGAATAACATCTATGCCAATTTAGACTACTAATTGTAACAACAAATACTGAGGCTGGAGCTTAAATATTTTAGCTACATAATGAGAAGACAGGACTCGTTGGAAATGGTGCTGATGTTGGAAAAGATTGACTAAAGGAGTGAACAAGAAACATTTTTCCTTTTGCTTTGTCTAAGATGATAATTGCTACCCCTGCATATTTTGCTTCAGTTGAAGCAAAAGAGATTCCGCTCCAGCCCCTTATTTTAACTTTGTGCATGTCTCTCTTTTTCAAGTGTATTTCTTGAAAACATTATATTGTTGAATTCTGTTTTTTTTTTAAATCTATTTTGAATCTGCTTCAATTTCATGGTGAATTCATATCATTCACATTCACAGTTATAATTACTAACTGAATTTCCCTCCATCCTATTTCTTTTTGTTTATCCTTTTCTCTTTTTATCCTTTTCCTCCTTTAAAGTCTGTTTCTCTTCTGACCACTGCCTTAATTTATCCACCCTCTCATTTGATCACTCCCATCTCCTTTCTTTTACTCCTTTTCTCTCCTACTTTCATGTTGGGTAAGATGAATTTCCATACACAATTAAGTATGCGTGTATGTATTTTTTTCCCTCTCTTTGAACCAAGAGAGTGAGGTTCAAGAATTTTCTGCCCTTTCAGTTTCTCCCTCTACTTTAAAAGCTCTTTCTTGTGTGTCTCTTTTACTGAGTAAATTTTATATTTACTATAATTCTACCTCTTCCTTTCCCTTCCCTGCAGGTCATTCTGCTTCTCTCCTATAAATTTTTTTTTTATATCATCTCAGCATAATCAACTCACTTCAAGTCCTCTGTCTATGTAGGATCGTTCTAACTTCCTTAAACGTGATAAAAGTTCTTAGAAGTTACATATCTCATCTTCCCATATAGAAATGTAAACAGTTAAGCTTTATTGAGTTCCTTATGATTTCTCTTTCATGCTTACTTTTTTATGCCTCACTTGAGTTTTGTATTTGAAAGTAAAATTTTCTATTAAGATTTAGTCTTTTCAACATGAATGTTTCAAAATCCTCTCTGTAATTAAATGTCCATTTTTCCCTTGAAGGATTGTACTTGGTTTTGCTGGGTGGATTATTTTTGGTTGTGGCCCCAGTTCTCTTGCCTTGTGTAATACCATAATCTAAGCCTTCCATTCCTTTAACATAAAAGATACTAAGTCTTTTGTGATCCTGACTGTGCTGCTGTGAAATTTGAATGGTGTCTTTTTGGCTTCTTGAGGTATTTTCTCTTTGACTTGCAAACTCTGAAATTTAGCTATCATATTTCTGGGAAGTTTCATTTTGGGCTCTCTTTCAGGTGGTGATCAGAGGATTTTTTCAATTTTTACTTTACCCTCTGATTCTAGGATTTTGGGGCAGTTTTTCTTTATAGTTTCTTTGATAATAGTTTTCAGGTAGTACAATAATCCTAAATTAACTCTCCCCAATCTATTTTCCAGGTCAGTTATTTTTCTGATGAGTTATGTCCCATTTTCTTCTATTTTTTCATTCTTTTGACTGTTTTATTGTTTCTCGAAGTCTTATTGAGTCATTAACTTCCAGGCACTCAATTCTAATTTCTAAAGAATTATTCTCATTAGTGAAGTTTATATCTCTTTTTCAGTTTGACCTACTGTTTTCTAAAGTGTTTTATTCAGTATTTTTTTAGCCTCTTTTACCAAGCTATTAATTTTTTAAAATAAATTTTTTTCTTTGCTCTTATTTCTTTGCCTATTTTTTTCCTACTACTCTGATTTGATTTTGAAAATATATTTTTCAGCTCTTTGAGGAATTCCTGTTGGGCTAGTGTTCAATTCACATTTTTTTTTTCCTTTGCTTGTAGCTCTTTTGATTTCATTGCCTTATTCCATGTTTGTGTCTTAATCTTTCCTATCACCCTAGTAGATTTTTACGGTCAGGTTTTTGTTATTATTTGCTTGTCTTTTTTCACCCTATTTCTTGATTTTGAAATTTTGTTGAGATTGTGCTCTGTTCCTGATGTGTGTGTGTGTGTGTGTGTGTGTGTGTGTGTGTGTGTGTGTGTTGGGGAAGAGCACTGTCCTAACCTTAAGGTTTTTTGCACTGATATTTTCAGAACTAGTTCTGCTGATTTGGAAGTTTTCAGTGCTTCCAAAATGATGTGGTCTGGAGAGAGGTGTAGTCACTGTTATCCTGGTCTGTGCTCTGTTCCTTACCCAAGAAGGTCCTCAGATACCTTCTGGTCACTTACAAAAACCATAGCAGCCTAAATTTGGAATATAAATAAAATTCATTTCATTTGGTTATCAATACAAACAGTGTAAACTCAGTGTAAGTCACTGCAAAATTCACTCTGTTGTCTATACTGCTCTATTTTATACAACTATTTTCATACTTCTTTGATCTCTCTAGTTTTTATTGCTAATGGGTTAGAACTCTTGTAATAGAGTGTTACATATTATGTTATATATACATCATATATTATGTTATATAATAATATATAACATATTCGTATATAATAATTTTTGTATTAACTGTTATTTGGGCATGTAGTTTATTTTTAAAAACCTCTTTCTGTTCCTCATAGTGTTACTGATTAATTTTGTTTTGTTTTCTTTCTTTCTTTTATCAAGTTGACTAAAGGTTTATCAATTTTATCTTTTTTCATAAAATCAACTTAGTTTTATTTATTAGTTCAATAGTTTTCTTAATTTCTATTTTATTAATCTCTCCTTTAGTTTTCCGTATTTCTAATTTAGTATTTAATTGGGGATTTTCAATTTCTTCTTTTCCTAGCTTTTTTAGTTGCATGCCTAATGTATTGATCTCCTTTATCTCTATCTTATTTATGTAAACATTCAGAGATATAAAACTTTCCCTAAGAACTGCTTTTGTGGCATCCCGTAAGCTTTGGTATGTTGTCTCATTATTTTCATTCTCTTGAATGAAGTTACTGATTGTTTCTGTGATTTCTTGTTTGATGCAATTGTTCTTTAAAATTAAATTATTTAGTTTCTAATTAGTTTTTAGTCTATCTTTTGATGGTCCTTTACTACATATAATTTTTATTGCATCATGATCTGAAGAGGATTTAATATTTCTGTCTTTCTGCACTGGATTGTGAGGTTTTCATGGCGTAGTATATGGTAAATTTTTGTGTATGTGTCAGGTACTGCTGAGAAGATGGTATATTCCTTTTTATCCCCATTCAATTTTCTCCAGAGGTCTATCATATCAACCTTGTCTAAAATTCTATTCACCTCCTTAACTTCTTTCTTGTTCATTTTGAGTTAAGATTTATCAAATTTGGAGAGGTGGAAATTGAGGTCCCCCTAGTAGTATAGTTATGCTATAATGATTAATTTTGTACACATGGATTATTTCTTCTTGTCACTAACCTAGTAGTACAATCACTATGTCAAAGTGTAAAAATAGTTTTGTTACTTTTCTTGCATAGTTTCAAGGTTCTTTCTAAAATTTTCAGGCCAATTCAAAGGTCCTGGAGATGTGAATCAGTTAGCCCGTTTTCCTAGGTCTGCTTAAGTCTGACTTTTATTATCTCTTAACATTTTCTGGAAATTTAAAAGGTATAAGGCAGTGGTTCTCAACCTGTGGGTCATGACTCCTTTGGGGGTCAAATGACCCTTTCACAGGTGTTGCCTAAGACCATCGGAAAACACGTATTTCCAATGGTCTTAGGAACCAAGATACCACTCCTCTATCTGTGTCCAGGCTGATCCGCCCACATGCAGATATGCCCACATGCCAGTATTAAAGGGTTGCAGCATTAGAAGGTTGAGAACCACTGGTATAAGGTAACAGCCCAGAGTTGATTCACTTTTCATTTCTCTGGATATTAGAAATTTCAAATATATCTTTTTGAATGTTAATAGTTTGTATTTATTTTTTAAGATATGTTTATTATATCCTTTGATATTTTATCATTTGCTCCTTAATCATAATATTTATCAGTTCTCTCTATATTTTGGATCTAATGCTTTTTTCAGAGATGTTTAACACAAAAACTATTTCCATTTAGTAGTTTTCTTCTTATTCTTGCTGCCTTAATTTTGTTTTTGTAGGAGGATTTTGTTCTTAACACTTGTTTTTCTTGTATGATGTTCAAATCATCTAAAATATCTCATTTTTACTTTGATTTACATATTTTTAATTTGTAGGTTATTTTGGGTAGTATTGTCATCATTTACCATACTGACACACCCTACTTAATGGATCATGAGCATGAAATAATAGGATTAATATAACACTTTAAAATTTCCAAAGCTCTTTGTAAATATTAACTCATTTGATCCTCACAGTAACTATGTTAGAAAGATGCTATTATTATTTCATTTTTATGGAGAAGAAAACTAAAACAAATAGGGATTAAGTAATTTTTCCAGAGTCACACAGCCAGCAAGGGTCTGAGACAGGATTCCCACTCAGGCACTCTGACTCCAAGTCAAGCACTCTACCCACTAACCTCTTTATTTAGGTCTGAATTTATTTTTCTCAATCATTTTTCTCCCCACAATTGTGTTCATATATGTCCCACATGTATCTTGGCAAACTAATTCATAGATATTTCATCTATTTTGTTGTTATTTTAAATGATATTTCTCTTTCTCTCCATTCTTCATTTTTTACAATTTTTTTCTTTGAAAAATAAGTTTACAGGGGTGGCTAGGTGGCACATGAATAGAGCACCAGCCCTGGAGTAAGATCTGGCCTCAGACACTTAACATTTACTAGCCATATGAACTTGGGCAAGTCGCTTAACCCCAATTGCTCTGCCCTCCTCCCTCCAAAAAAAAAAAAAAAGAAAAAATCAATTTAGAAAGGTGACCAAGTTGAAATGATCTCCTTAAGGAGTATAAGAGAAGGCAAGCTTTTGTTTGGAACTTTGCTTCTACTAATGGAAGGTGTCCTTATTTCCCTTGGTGCACATTTTAGAGGGCAGTTGATAATTGAATTATTTTGTGTTGGGCTATCATGCATCAATTCAATTCAATTTAACAAACATTTATTAAGAGTTCTCTTTTCTCTACCATCACCCATACCCTGCCCTAGACATGGTCATTATTAGACACAAATAGGTATATATATGTAAAATGATTGTGTACATTCTTCTATTTATCACTTCTTTCTCTGGATGCAGAGAGCATCTTTCTTCATTTGTCCTTTTTGGTTAATTTGGGGATTTATAATAGTCAAAATAACTTATTCACTCAGAGTAAATTTATTTTGAACATCACTTATTGACAATCTTTAAGACAATCTTTAATGACTTTGACATGGGAAAACAAGGAAAGCATTCAAGTCAATAAGCACATAAAGGCCACAAATGACTTCCTTTTCTTTCTTTTTAAATATAACAGTCATAAATCGTTGAAAAGACCTTAGCATTAATCCCTATGAGAGGTGTTTCCCAGCTGTTAGCTTCTTCAGAGAAGTCTTGATGTCCTTGTTCCTCAGGCTATAGATGATAGGGTTCAGGGTTGGGGGCACCACTGTATAGAATATAGATAACAACTGATCTAGAATTGAGTAAGATTCCTGGTGTGGCTTTAGATAAACAATGACACCTGTTGTGATAAAAACCATGAGAACGATGAGGTGGGGCAAGCAAGTGGAGAAGGCTTTAGACCTACCCTCTGTGGTTGGCATCTTCAGCACAGTTGAGAATATGGGACCGTAAGAGATAGCTATGTAAATAAAGCAAAGAATCCCTAAAGTAACCCCAAAAGCCAAAGTCACATCTACTACAATATGTGTATCAGAGCAGGACAGCCTAAGTAGTGAAGGGAAGTCACAGAAGAACTGATAGATCTCCTTGGAGCCACAGAAGGGCAAAGTGAATGTACTACTTGAATACAGGACTCCCAACAAACCTCCACTGAGCCAGGAAACAGTTGCCATCTTCACACAAGTCCATCTGGTCATGATGATTTCATAGTGCAGGGGCTGACAGATGGCCACGTAGCGGTCATAGGACATCACTGTGAGGAGAAAAAGCTCTGATGCTGCAAAGAAAATTACTAAAAAGAACTGTAAAGCACACCCCATGAAAGAAATGGAACGGCTACCACACAAGGAGTTTGTGATAGATTTAGGGAGTGTGGTAGAAATAAAGCAAAGATCTAAAAAGGATAAGTTTTTCAGAAAGAAATACATAGGGGAGTGGAGATGCTCATCAAGAGAGATGAGGGTGAAAATGAGTAGGTTCACCATCAGAGCCACCAGGTAGATCAGTAAGAAGAACATGGCATGTAAGACTTGTAGCTCCCAGGTGTTGGAAAAGCCCATCAGGAGGAATCCTGCCACTATGGTGAGGTTGGCCATGCTCAGGGAGTTCTCTTGATTGTCTGAACAGAAAAAAGAAGTAAATGAGAACACTCAGTGTGATGGGAGTCAAGAGACTTGGTTCAGGCCTCCTTTGTGATGTTGTAAAAATCACAGTGCTTTGGTTTTGTCATTTGCTAAATGAGATGAAACTGTATCAGAGAGTCTTAACCTTAGATCCAGGAGTTCATGAAAAACATATTTTGAAGTATATTTTCTCATGGATGATTCTTTTGAAATTTCTTTTGAAATTTATGCATTTAAATATACTTTTCTGAAAAAGAGGTGGTAGTGTTTCATAAGAAGCAGCCCAGGACACCAGACAGCTATGAATCTCTGAACTAAATGATTTCTAAGGGTTCTTCTACATTCCAAAGTATCTGTCTTTCTAGAAATAGCACCCACAGCTTGAAAAAGATGGTAACAGTAGCAATGTATCTCAAGGGTTATAGAGCACTATCATCACAAGAACCCTGTGAGATAGATGGGTCAAGTAGTAGTATACCATTTTGAACATAAGATACCATATCTCAGGGAAATGATGAGACTTTCTAGTGGTCATACAAAAATTGTCAGAACTTGATTGCTAACCAGGTGCTTCTGATTCCAAAGCTGGGTTGAAAGCTATACTAGGTTCCTGTACTGAAGCAAACCTGAACTTTCTTTTCATAAACAAATGACTTTCTTCCCATTCTTCAAGAATGTTAACGATATAGATTCTTTCACAATCTTAAATGATATCCATTGCCCAAGATGGTAACCCAACCAAGACACTCATATTGACAGCCTTATCACCTCAGAACAATAAAATTGTCATGCAATGGAAGTCAGTGTCATGGATTTGGGCAAATCTGGGCCATTTTAATTTTATATTCTCCCTTAATCTAAGACCAAACCACCAGTAACTCTGAACAGCCGTCTTGAAATGCAAATCCATTGTCAACTGGAGAACTAATTCTCAAATCAACTTTATTTGTGGTGAGTCTGGTCTACTCTCTTTGTATAATAAAACCAGAATGGAGAATGACTGCCCCTTGGGAGTCTCATTCATCTTGCTTGAGTAAAAGTACCCATCTATCTCTAAGCAGCTAGGTGGAGCAGTGGATAGAGTGTCAGACCTGTATTTAGGAAGACCTGAGTCTAAAGCCAGACTCAGATACTTACTAGTTGTGGAATTCTGGATAAATCACTTAACTTCTGCTTCAGCTTTTTTTTTCTTAAAATTTTTACTTTACATTTTTTTACTTCAGCTTCCTTATTTTTAAAGCAGGAACACTAATGACACCTACCTCCCAGGATTGTCGTGAGGGTCATATGAAATAATAATCATAAATCTCTTAGAATAGTACCTAGCACATGTAAGTGCTACATAAAACATTAGCTGTTATTATTAGCCATCCTCATAAACTCATAAGTTAACATAAAAAGGCATGCCTGAAGGACCCTCTACTATCCTTAAAGATAGACAGAAACAGACCTGTACTTTGTACACAAGACAAAGGAATTACTGATAAGTATGTTTCACTAACACTGTCAATTTTCTGCTATATACAAAACTCTGTTCTAGACCTGTCTAGGTCATGTAGACCATCTAGAACCAAGTCAGATAGTCAATCTAGAACTAAGTCAGATTCCTGAGGTGACTTTGGATAAGTAATGAATGACACATGTTGTGATAAAAACTATGAGAACAATGAAATGGGGCAGATAAGTGGAGAAGGCTTTTGATCTACCCTCTGTAGTTGGAATCTTTACTACAGTTTAGAATATGTGGCTGTAAGAGATTGCAATATAAATAGAGCAGAAACTTCCTAAATCAAACCCAAAAAGCCATATTGACATCAGCTACAAGGTGTGTCTCAGAGCAAGAGATTCTGAGTATGGCAGGGACATCACAGAAGAACTGATGGATCTCCTTGGTACTACAAAGGGGCAAAGTACAGAGCTCCCAACAAATCTTACTGAGCCAGGAAACAGCTGCCACCTTCACACAAGCCCCTTTGGTCATGATGAATTCATAGTGCAGGGGCTGACAGATAACCACATAGCGGTCATAGGACATCACTGTGAGGAGAAAAAGCCCTCATGATAGAAATAACCTCTTTAAAAAAGAGCTGTGACCCCCCCCCCCCCCAACCTCCCCTCCAAAAAGAAGAGATGGAGAAGCTGTGGCTTAGAGAGTTTGTAATTGATTTGGGGACTGTGATGGAAATAAGACAGAGGTCTAAAAAGGGCAAGATTTTTAGGAAGAAGTGCATAAGGGTACGGAAGTTTCCATCAAGAGAGATGAGGGTGAAAATGAATATGTTACCCATTGAGCCACCAAGTAGATTAGCAAGAAGAGGATGGAATGTAAGACCTAGGAAAAACTCATGAGGAGGAATTCTGTCACCACAGTGAGATTAGACATGTTCTAGGGGGTAGAAGATTTTCTCTACTATCTGCATGGAGAAATGAAACAGATGCCAAATAACAAGAAAAACATGTCAGGTAACTTTGGCTCAGGATTGCTTTGTGACTTTGGGTAAATGACAGTCCTTTCTGCCTTAATTTTCCTATTTTTAAAATGAAGTGATGGAACTAGTTCAGAGGATTTCAACCTGAAGTTCATGAACCTAGCTATTTTGATAAATATATTACCCTGTAGTTCGTTTCCATTTTAATCACTTTTAGAGAAAAGATTCTCAGAAATTTGTCCATAGGCTTCACTGCATTGCCAAAGGGGCCTATGAAGCAAGAAAGAGCTAAGAACTCCTGAAGTAAATGATTTTAAAGACTCTTAAACATTTCAGATTATCTAGGAATCTCTCTCTGAACAATACCTTGAAAAAGTTAGTAACAATAGCTGTATCTCAATGGATGATTTTCATTTTCATTATAAGACCTCTTTTTAGGTGGACAATTCTGGTAGTATTTAATTTAAACATAATAATTTAATTTAATTTAAACATAAGACATTGGAGCTTAGAAAAGTTAAGTGACTTTTCAGTGGCTATCCATGGAGTGTCAGAACGAGGATGTTAATCCAGGTTTCCTGCTTCCAAGGCTGTTTTGAAAGCTCCACAAAGTTACTTAGCTGAGGCATACCTTTACGTGCTGTTGATAAAAAGAAAGATGGTCTTCCCACCCTCTAAGACTGAGAGTGATATAGATTATCTAGTCATTTTTGTTGATGTCCAAGGCCCTGGACTTGTTCACTAGTCAAGTCATTTTGATACTATAATCTGCTCAATAGACTAGAAATGTCATGCAGATGAATGTAGTGCTATATATTAGACTTCCTCATGGCCTTTTCAATTTCAAGATCTCTGTTGGTTACCACTAACCCAGACCAGCCTTGTTGAAATGCAAATCTATCCTCAAATGGAAAAGACAATTCCCTTAGCATTCGCTTCTGTGTTGAATCTCTTCTGATTTGAAAAACGTAGCGTGTGGAAAAATTGTTGCCTCCACCCCCGAACACCACTTTAGAGTTTGCTTCATCTTGCCCCCATTAAAATACCCTTGGAGCTCAAACACACATATACTCATATACTCATGAATTATTTCCCAACCTATCCTTCTTGGACCCATTATTTTTGTCTCTAAGGTCATATATAAATAGGTATTTGCATTTGGGTATGAGGTAAAGGAATTACAAAAGATGGATTAACCATAACATGTGATAAGGCATTTATCAAGGACTTCCTCTGTACAAGCCTCTATTCTAAACCTGGATAATTAAAAAATATGAATCATCTCTAGGCCTCCAGAGTTTTCCAATCTGTCAGGGGAACAAGTAAAATATGCAAATGAATATAATTCAAAGTAGAATGGGATAAATGCATGGGAGGAGGAAAAAAAAGCTCAGAGAGTTGTAAGACAGAGTACTTGTTTCTGCCTGGCAAAATCAATAGACAGGTTTTTACTTAATATAATTTGTATGGAAGTTCTTAGAGTTTGGTTAGGATTTCAAAAGACATAAATATGGATGTTGGAAGGGGAGAGATTCCATGTATGTTATGAGCATCAGCAAAGAAGCAGTGATGAACAAGGCAAGGAAGAGGGATTGTTTATTTTCTTAATATGAAGACCTTTTGGAATTCAAATATTGATTTCAAGAGGTATAATTTGAATCAAAGTTCTTGTACCTTTACTAAAATGTCTATGTTTTCCCATGTCTTATTCTTCTTATACTTATTCTTTATTTTTTCTGCTACTTCCAATTCTTGCATCCCTCCAAAATTTGCTTGGCAATCATGCTTAATCTGATTTTACTTTCTTCCCTTCCTGATTGTGTCCTAGTAATTAACACCCTTTAATCTGACATATGATCTCATGAGTCAACTGAAACTAAATTTATTAATGTGTATGTCTGACAGATTTTTTAAAATAAAAAACTTCATTCTTCTTGACTTCTGTGTAATATTTGACACTCTTGAGCACTCTCTCCTCCTTTATAGTGTTTCCTCTTTGTATTTTTATTACTCTTTTCTTTCTTGGTGGTCCTAATACCTGACAATTAATTTTTAGTTTCTCTTGCTGCATCATTACCGTCCTATCATACCCTCTAACTGGGTTTATGCCAAGGTTCTGTTTTAGGATTTCTTCTATCCTTTCCCTTTATGTTCTCTCAGTAACCTTATTATTTTACATGGGTTTGTTCTTTTTTCCCTAAGAGGATTAATCTTACAGCTATATTTCCTGCCCTAGTCTCTCTCTCTCTCTCCGAAGTTGTAACATTGCATCATGTATTGGATATTCCCAAGTGGATGTCCTTTAGCTATTTCAACATTATTATGTATCAAACTCACCCATTATTTTCTCCCTTCGCCACAGATCCCCTGCTTCACGACTTCCTTATTTCTTTAAGAGTACCATCATCCTTTTAATCACAGATTAATAAATTCACTGCTATCCTTTTCATGCCACTCTTACTCCATCTGCTCACATTCAATTAGTTTTCACATAGTGTTCTTTCTATCACCACTTCCCCCAAATTAGTGATTTTTACTTCATTTACTAAGCCACCACTCTAATTCAGACCATTGTCAATTATCATTTAGTATAGTGCAATATCTTCTTAATTAGAGTTTGGTTAGGATTTCAAAAAACAAATACTAATGTTGACAGGGGGGGAGAGATTCCATGTATGTTATAAGCATCAGCACAGAAGCAGTAGTAAAGACTATAAATAAAGGTTTAAGAGCTTACCTAAAGCAACCTTCATATTCTTTTTAAATTTTGCCAAATTTGGCTTGATTTTCATACCAAAGAACCTGTTTAAGATCACAGATGCAAGTTGTGACAACCTCTCTCCCTTTGCTAGCATAGTTTTTAATATTTCTGGACATTTAAGATTGGTTTTCTCATATTTATTCTAATCTTGGACACAAAGTCACTGATGTATCTATATTTTGATAAGAAAAGGTAGAAATTTATACCTCATTCCATTCACTTCAATCCATTGCTTGACACAAGACTGTTCTCCATTCAGGCACCTATACGGTTATGTAGAGATGGAGTGAGCTTTCGAAAGTGAAGGCTATAAATATGCCAAATGGTAAAATGTGTGGTTGACAAAAGCTTCATTTCCTTTCTTCTGATTTCAGGTCCTAGTAGGTCCCCCTTTTTCTCAGACAAGGTAAATGTACTGAGGTAGCAAGCACTGATGTCTTCTTAGCTATGCTTGCCACTTTTCTATTTCAGCTGTGGCATTTAAAGTGTTAGGGAATCAGATTCTTAGGGGATCAGTCTGAGGTTGATATATTTGCTAGATTATTACATCATTTTATTTTCCTTCTGAGATTCAAGCTTTCTAAATTTGCCAGGATTCTCTGAGGATGATAGAACTACAGATATCTTGAGTGATTCTATAGTTAGTCAGTGTTAAGGGCCCTATAGTCCCTGAGCAGCTCAAATCTCAAAGCCTATAGCCAACTTGTTATCATGACCCTTGGGAAATGGGGAGCAGCACTTGAAAACTCTATGATGCCTAGATCCTATGACTCATATTGCTAACAACATAAGCATCCCAGTAACCATCAGATCACATTTAAAACTATTTTTTAATTCAGAAAAAGGTTCATATTCCATAAAATAATATAAATCAATATAGCACCACTTCTCCAAACAACAAATAGACCCAACAACAAAAACCATTCTTCTGTATCTTTTAGAAAAAAGCAACAAACCTCATTACAACCATTATCTTTTCTAATTCTTCATTTGTTTTAAACTTTTATTTTTTTAGTTTACATCATTCATTTCCATGAGATTTTGATTTACAAATTTTCCCCTTTCTCCTACCCACTACCCCAAAACAGTGATCCCATTGTATACTACTCCCCCAATCTGATATCTCCTATATCCTCCCCCATCACCCCTTTGACTTTCCAGTAGGGCAAGATGGATCTCCCTACTCCAGTACCTGTATATTTCCCTCCTTCCTATTCTGCCCCCTACTTGTTCTATTCTCCAGTTTGTCCCTGTCTCTTTACAGAAGTGTGTGCTTCTAACAACCCTCCCCAACCTGGTCTCCCCTCCCTACTCCCCCCTCTCACCCGCTACCCCCCTACTCTGTTGTAGGTCAAGATACCCAGTTTAGAGTGTATGTCATTCCTTCCCTAAGCCAATTTCAACGAGAGTAAGGTTGACCCATTCCTTTTTGCCTTCCTGTTTTTCCCCTCCATTGTAACAATTATCCCTTATCTCTTCTATATGAGAGGATTAACCCTGTTCTGTCTCTCCCTGTCTCCTCTCATACTATTTCTCTCCCACCTCTCAATTTTGCCATTTAAAAATATTATCCCATCCTATTCAGTTGATCCTGTGCCCTCTATGTACACATATATACACACACTCACATATGTATTTATACACATATATGCCCTCCTATATAAATATATGTATATGTATATATACATACATACATATGTACATATGTATATACATATATATACACACACACACACACACACATTTATATGCTCTTCAACTATCCTCATACTGAGAAAAGTTTCTTAAGTTACAATTATTATTTTTCCATGTTGGCATGTAAATAGTTCAACTTTGATAAGTTCCTTATGAATTCTTTTCCATGTTTACCTTCTCATGCTTCTTGTATTTGAATGTCAAATTTTCCATTCAGTTCTAATTTTTTCATCTAGAATGTTGGAAGTCCTCCACCTCCCTGAATGACCATATTTTCCCCTGGAATGTTATACTCAATTTTGCTGGGTAGGTGATTCTTGGTTTTAATCCTAGTTCCCTTGAACTCTGGAAAATCATATTCCAGGCCTTTCGATTCCTTAATGTAGAAGCTGCTAGATCCTGGATTATCCTGATTGTGTTTCCACAGTATTCAAATTGTTTCTTCTTGGCAGCTTGTAATATTTTCTTCTTGATCTGGGAACTCCGGAACCTGGTTATAACATTCCTAGGAGTTTTCTTTTTGGAATCTTTTTCAAGAGGTGATTGGTGAATTCTTTCAAGTTCTATTTTGCCCTCTGATTCTAAAACATCGGGTAATTTTCCTTGAAAATTTCTTGAAGGATGCTTTCTAGGTTCTTTTTTTGATCATGGCTTTCAGGTAGTCCGATAATTTTTAAATTGTCTCTCCTGG
>CM053586.1:138168023-138193610 GCA_028646515.1 Pseudochirops corinnae
CATAAAGTCATTTGCTTCCATTTGCTCCATTCTAATTCTGAAGGAATTATTCTCTTCAGAAAGCTTTTGAAATTCTTTTTCCATCTGGCAAATTTGACTTTTTAAGGTATTCTTCTCCTCTTTGGCTTTTTGGGCCTCTTTTGCCTTTTGAGTTAATCTATTTTTTAAGGTGTTATTTTTTTCAGTGAGATTGTTGATTCTCTTTTCATGATTTTCTTGCATCATTCTCATTTCTCTTCCCAATTTTTCCTCCTCTTCTCTTATTTGGTTTTCAAAATCCTTCTTAAGCTGCTCTATGTCTTGTAACCAGTCTACATTTTTCTTGGAAGCTTTTGGTGCAGGTGTTCTGACTGTGTTGTCTTCCTCCCGTTCCATGTTTTGATCCTTTTTGTCCCCAAAAAAGGCATCTAACATTGGATTGCTGTGCTTGCTTTGCTTCCTTTGCCTGCTCATATTGACAGTCAATTACTTGAGTTTTGGGTTCAGTAGCACTCTGGTTTCAGAGGGAGAGCTCTGTCCCCAATTGCTGGGGTTTTTGCAGCTGCCAGAGCTATTAGGAGGCCGCCATCTCTGCGGCCCCCATCCACTTTGGCTCACTGGTCACACACCTCAGAACCATCATCCAAGACCATGATCCTGATCCAGGCAGCTCAAGGCAAGAGCACTTAGCCTCTGAATAATCGCTTGGCTCCCCTGCAATATGCAGGCTGGGAGCTACTGAAGCAGTCGTGTGGAGGCAGCTGCAGGGCCACAGCTTCAGCCGCTTCTAGCTCTGGGGCAGTTGGCTGGACCCTCTCCCCTGAATTTGGCTGAGTTCCACTGACCTTTCACTTAGTCCTTGTTTCTTATGGGTTGGTAATTCTGGAAAACACCACAGCTGCCAGTGATTAGCTCTCCTGAAAACTCCAGCCACAGCTTGTTCTGGCCACCCTGGAGCCAAGCCATAGGTTAATGCGGTGCTGTTCTGGTCCCCCAGCATGCTGCAATGAACCCCTTCGCATCTGACTGCTGTGCTGCCTTCAGCTGGAGATGTGTTTTTCTGTAATTTTTGTGGGTTCTGGAACTCTAAAATTTGTTTAGAGTCATGTTTTATAGGTATTTGAGGTGGTTATGGGGGGGAGCTGGGGAGTTTTGTTGCTTCTATGCTGCCATCTTGACTCCACCCCCAATTCTACATTTGTTATAAGAAAATGGGAGTCATTTAACAATATGGCACAAATATTGTCTTTCTGTTCCTAGCACCCACCACAATGCCTGATTCATTAATTGAGAGCTAAAAAGAAGTCATAAAGATATACTCTTTTCTAAGAGAGGGAGGGAAGGAAAAAGGGAGGGAGAGACAGAGAGAGAGAGAAAGGGAGGGAAACACATACAGAGAGAGAGAGAGAGAGAGAGAGAGAGAGAGAGAGAGAGAAAGAGAAAGAGAGAGAGAGAGCACTTTATGAGATGTCTTAATATTTAAAGTCTCCCCATCACTATGATATGGTGTCTCTGTGCCAGGTTTCTGATCATTTCCCTGAATTCTTCTCCTGTTCAGTCATTTAGTCATATATGACTCTTCATGACCCCATGAACCAATGTACCCTAGTCCTTTATGTCCTCTAATATCTCTTGAATTCTTTCCAAGTTAATGTTCATTATTTCCATGATACTATTTCCATCTTATACCTTTCCCTTTTCCTTTTGCCTTCCATTTTCCCCAACAGTGGGGTCTTTTCCAGTGAGCTCTGTCTCATTATGTGACCAGAGTATTTAAGCTTCAGCTTCAGTATTTGACCTTTCAGTGAACAGTCCAAATAAATTTCTTTCAGTATTGACTGACTTGATCTCCTTGCTATCTAAAGGACTCTCAAAAGTCTTCTTAAGGACCACAATTTGAAACTATCAGTTCTGTGGTGCTCAGCTTTCCTTATAATTTAACTGTAATAGCCATAAATTGCTACTGGATAACACTGACTTGATTTTATGGACCTTTGTTGGCAAGATGATATCTTTGCTTTTTTCATACAAATTGTCCCAATTTGCCATTGCTTACCTTCCAAGGAGTACATGTTGTTTAATTTCATGCCTTCAGACACTGTCTACAGTGATGTCTGAACCCAAGAATATAAAATCTGACACTGTGGCCATTTCTTCTCCCTCTGTTTGCCAAGAATAATAGGACCCGTTGCCAATATCTTAATTTTTTTTTTTTTGATGTTAGGTTTCAAGCCAGCTTTTGTAATCACTTTTCCTCTCATAAGAATGCTTCTTAATTCTTCTTTACTTTCTGCCATCAGATAATTCCTCATTGCTTTTCTCTTTATTTTTAGGTCATTTGTATCCTATTCTGTACACAATTGCTGTTAGCACCTCCATTAATCTCCACTTAAATGTTCTTGACCATTCTTCTGATGTTTCTAGCATATCCTCACATGAGTATAACTCATAATAAGTATAGTTTATAATCCTCCCTTAGTACTCTTCATCATTTTTTTCTCTTCTGTTACTTTTGGTAGTATTATAGTAGTAGTCCCATTGATAGCATTATTCCAGTAATGGATTTCATGAAACAAAGATTCACTGATATGCATGAGGTCATATCTGCTTCTTGAATCGTGTCCTCTAATTTTTCTTGTTTATTACCTAAATTTGAAATTTTTTTATGGCCTTTTTAGCCCATGGATTTTGTTTCTGCCTTTCTTGGAATCTGTCTTGTGGCCTTTTGAAAGAATTCTCTACTGCCATCCGTCTTCTTTCATTTTAATCATGCTTTATGCCATTTATCTTGGTGTATTGAATACTTAACTTTCTAGCAGCTTTTTATCTTTTAAAGCAATTTTAATAAGCATATATATTCTTATGAAATTCTGTTCCTAGACAGAAATCATTACTTTGCATTATGCCCACATCTTGATATCAAAACCAAATATTCTTTTATCATCTTCTTAGGTAGCTTTCATTACCCAAATTTCTTTCTTTCTTTTCTGTAATGGGAAAATACCACCCATTTCCCTGTGTATTTCATGACTAGGTTCCTTTTGAGAATATTATTTGAGAATATTTGAATAAATATTATTTGAGAATATTGTGTAATAATATTATTGAGTGTTGCAGAAAATTGGAAGGTATTCTCATTTTGACAACTTTTCCAATTTCCTGTTGTGTCTTCAGGCACCTGTCCTAAGAAGAAAAAAAATTCTCTGATGTTGGTAAGAGGATTAGCTACTTCGGTACCCCTGAGTATAACTATAACTGCCCCTACTTTTTCTACCTTCTCTGACTCTTATTGAGGTTCCTAATAACCTGGAGTAAATGTCTTGTTAGTCAGTCTAATAGGTGTGAGGTAGGTATCTCAGACTTGTTTTAATTTGCATTTCTCGAGTCAGTAGTGATTTAGAGGATTTTTTTCATGTGATCGTTGCCAGCTTGAATCTCTTCTGAAAATAGCTTATTCGTATTGTGTGAACATTTATCAACTAGGGAATGTCTCTTATTTCAACCCACATTGAAATCCAAATCTACTATCAACTTGAGTCCTAACTTCTTGAGCATGTCCATCTATGCTGTCTGTCCTACCATGTCTACATGTAGAAGACTGTATGGGAAACAACCATCCCCCCATTCTGATTCACAGTGACTAAATTAAAATGCTCTTCTATCCTTATAAACTTATGAATTATATCCCAAAGCATGTCTTCACTACCAAGTGTAAAGCCATGCAGAAATAGATCTGTATATTTGGACATGGAACAAACAAATGACAAAGAAGCATGGCTCAATGCTTCTTTTCAACAAGCTTTTATCAGTTCTTTGTTTTATGTGAGCCTCTGTCTTAAACCTAGAATAGTTAAAAAAATGAATCATCTTTTGTTGCAAACTTCAATGATTTTTAAGTCTCTCAGGGGATACAAGAAAAATGTGCAAGTAGTTACAATTCAAAATACTGAGGAATAAATGCATGAGATTAGAGAAAACTTCAGAGAAATGTGAGGTTGAACTTCTGACTGATTTCAGGGACAACTTTATGGTTTGTGGAAGTGGCAGGGTAGTTCTTTGAGGATAGGTGGGTAGTATTTTAATATATAAGCAGAAATACTCTGGGAGACAGTGTTATATACAAAGTGTGAGCAAATACACAGAAACTGAGGTGAGATGGTAAGACAAATTTGGCTTGAGGAATTAACTCTTTTCTCAACATAAAGACATTTTGAAATCCCAAATATTGATTTCAAGAGTCATACTTTCAAACAAATTCTGCTATTTTTTTAAACAAAAAACGAGATTGTCAACATTTTACCATAACTTATCCGTTCTTAATTTCTTCTTTGTCTTTACCAGGACCTTTAGTCCCTGTACCCCTCAGGGGCTCTCTCTGGCTATCACTCCTGCTCTCATTTAACTTTCTTCCCTTTCTAATTGATACCCTATTGTTAACGAAATCAACTTTATACTTCTTATTTCTTCAATCACTTACTGCCTTGTCAAATTGTAGATCATATCCACAAAATCCGAACCTGGATTGCTCCCACCATCATACTCATGTTCTGCTGGAATATTTCTGACCTAAATTATGTGAATATTTCTGACTAGGTAGGCTACAAACTTATGTTTTATCATTTTAATTGGTTCCTCACTTCTTCAAAGGGCAGCTAGGTGACACACTGGATGGAATGCCAGGCCTGAAGTCAGGAAGAATGATTTTCCTGAGTTCAAATCTGACCTTAGACATGTACTAGCTGTGGAATCCTGGGCAAGTTACTTAACCCTCTTTGCCTCAGATTACTAATCTGTAAAGTGGGCATGGGAAGGAAATGGCAAACCACTCCAGTGTTTTTGCCAAGAAAGCCCAAATGGAGTCACAAAGAAATGAACAGAACATAAATGCCTAAACTACTACCATAAGCACAGTATCATAGTGGCGTTATTCTATTTAAATATACATTTCATTTTTAAAAATACTTGTCTTGATTAGGATTCTGCACTTTGTTAAAAATAACTAATAATGAAATGGTGATTATGTTCTGTATGGGTTTAAACTTCATAATACTAAACTCTGTGCTCAAGCAACTCCTTCCCATTTGTTATCACCTCTACTCAAAGCCTAGAAATTCATTTAAGTAATTTCTTAACTAAAATTGTCAACAGGATAGTTGGTGAATGAATTGCCTTTGCTTTAGCTGCAAAATTTGATTGTGAAACTTTAGCATGGCTTCTTGTCTACATTTATAAAGCAATGAGGCATACTGCCAAGTTAATTTCATTTCTCTTATTCTGAGAAAGTCCTTAGAAAGGTGTGTATGTGTGTGTTACATGCTGATACATGAATTGTCTGAACTTAATTAGTGCCTTTTATACTTTTAATTGGGTATATCATTTGAAATCCTACATACCTATTTTCTCTTCACCATGGTTCATTTTGATGCCCAAGGTATGTTATATTTTACATTGTTTTAAGCATTTACATTTTAAGCATTCAATTTATACATATAATACACAAAAAGAGTTTTTAGATATTTTGCAAAATAATAAAATTTGTATCTGATTTATGTTCCTAAATAATATTTCAAACATGCAAAATTCTAGAACATTATTTTAAAATCAGTTCTACTTTCCCTCAAGTCTAGCACATCAATGCTGAATATACAGTTTTACTTGTAGAAAACAAAATTACTGTATTGACCAGTTCTACATAGAATCTCATACATTTTAATGATATTTACAGTTTTTAAGCAACACTGTAGAAAAACAGGTGAGGTTTAATTTTTCTGACAAAGAAACACAAATACAAAGACAAATGTTCGTGGAGTTGAATGGTACAAAGAGACTATTCATTCTTGACATGAAACCCCCTGAAATGTTTGACTAGACAAATAGACTTGCTTAATCTGGCTATCCATGTAATTAATATATAGATTGTTCAATATCATTTTCACTGAAATTTGTTGGGCAACAACATTTTAGAGAGCAAGTCTATGTCATTTTCATCCAGGTGATGTCTCTCTTCCTGGCTTTCAATTGGGGGATATATTCTTATAATCTTATATTGATTCAATTTTTGTCTATGCTTCTTTGGGAGTTTGCAAACCCTGAAGATTCTCAGGAACTGATCACTTTCAGTATCACCATGGAAAAGTGTCTTTGTGGTTGCTAATTCAGTAAATAGTATTATTGTTGTTCAGTCATTTCAGTAGTCTATGATTCTTTGTGATTCCATTTGGGATTTTCTTGAGTGATTTGCCATTTCCTTCTTCAGCTCATTTTCCATATGAGGAAACTGAGTCAAACAGAGTTAAATGACTTGCTCAGGATACTTCAAATGCTAAGTGTCTGAAGCCAGATTTGAATTCAGGAAAATGAGTCTTCCTGACTTTATCTGCTAGGACACCTAGCTTCCTGTACTCCAAATGTCTACAGGATTAGGCTATCTAGTAGACTCTTGCAATGCCTCTGGAGATCTGTACCACACTGTTGCTGCTTCATGTGTATATACCCTCATAGAAATTGCAAAAGCCCATGCAAGTCCAAAATCAGCTAGCTTAATTACTCATTTATCATTTATTAACGTATTTTGCTGTTTCAAATGTCTGTGAGGAACTCTTCATGAGTAACAAAAGATAGTGTGTTGTAAGATTTGGTACACATAACTTTTAACAAGTGAAGAATCCATATGCTGGTTAGGAGGGATAGGATCCAATTATTTCTTGAGATACATGGAAAGGAATAAAAAACATATAGTTTAGCACCTCACATGAATGCATCCTGAAAGCTGGTAATGTTAAGAGGAAGTTGTATTGGCTTTGTTTGTACAAAAACTTTTCAATTTAATATAATCAAAATAATATGTTTTGCATTTCATAGTGTTCTCTGTATCTTGTTTAGTCATAAATTCCTCCATTCTCCATAAATCTGACAGGTATACTATTCCTTGCTCTCTTAATTTGCTTATAGTATCAGTCTTTTTATCTAAATTGTGTACCTATTTGGACTTTATTTTGGTATATGGTGCAAGCTGTTGGTCTGTGCCCACTTTCTGCCATACTATTTTCGAGTTTTCCCAGAAGTTTTTGTCAAATAGTGAGTTTTTATCACAGAAGCTGGGGTCTTTGGGTTTATCAAACCGTAGATTACTATAGTCATTGACTACTGTGTTTTGTGTGCCTAACCTATTCCACTGATCCACCACTTTATTTCTTAACCAGGACTAAGTAGTTTGATGATTACTACCTTATAATACAATCTAAGATCTGGTATGGCTAGATTACCTTCTCTAACATTTCTTTTCATTCATTCCCTTCATATTCTGTACCTTTTGTTCTTCCAGATTGTAATGGCAAGCAAAAAAGTACTTAGTGCCTTGTTTCAGCTATTTAATTATTTAGCACCTTGTTTCAGTTCAAGTTTCTTTTGAGCCTTGCCCTGATTATATCAAGTCTTTGTTAAAAAAACAACAACAACAACAGAATCTGTGAAGCCCACAGTGGGAGGAACTTGCTGATGCAACAGGAAGGGGGCATAACAGGGAGAAGCTAATGACTATATATAAGGAGAAGCCCAAGCTGGGAAGGCACAGAACTGAGAAGGGAACTCTTGTGGTGGCAGATTTGAGAAGGAGAAAGCTTGTGGTATTCCAGCACTCTGTTTGTCTCTTCTGTCTTGATTTTTGTTTGTAATATTTTGTACAGAAACCCTGGGACCTTATTGGAAGCCCTGAAGGAGGACTTTCTGGTTGTCTATTTACAGAAGTCCTGGAGGAGGGTTTTGGAGGTCCTGGGACTTTACTGATGATTTGTGTTGGCTTCTCAGACCTTGTTTGTGGGTCTATGTTGATTTATATGTTGATGATTTGCATTGACCTCTTAGACTTTGTTTATGGGTCTCTGTTGATTTCACAGGTAGTGAATTTTTGATGGTCCTGGTAATGTGCATGAATGTTGTTTTGGCTCTGTTAAGCTTTGTCTTCCTAGAAACAGAAACTTCAAAGGACTTGAGGTAGACTGGACACTGTGAACTTCAACATGGGACTGGACAAAGAGCTGGACCTGGAGCTGGACTAGGAGGGGAGAGCTGCCTACCTTTGAGTCCAGGTAACATATAGTTGGGTAAATTCAGGAAAAAGCTGAGACCATGGAAGAGGAACCATGGAATCTGAGAGCCAGCCTCAGGTCAAGATGAAAAGACTTCTTTTTGGGTACTTAGTGCAAACTGAGAAGATAATGATTCATTGTGACCTAAGGGTGGAGAACTTTGACCTTTGTACTTTGTGTCCCTTAAGGAGGCTTGCTCCTTAAGGATGGTTGAGTTAAGTACATACTGAATGATATCTTTTGTTTAAAACTATGTGGCCACTTTAGTGATAAGTTGTTATGTTATAAAATTGTGAATGCTGTACTTTGGTTTCTGTGATTATTTTGCCTTAATTTACTGCTGAATAAAAACAGAGTTCACTGTACTATGTGATTAGAACCTTAAAGCTGTTCATAGCAGCAGTTCTCTGGAAAGCTGCTTGTGCTTGACTTTACACAGATAAATGTTGGTATTTTTTTCTATTGTAGTTTGATTCTTATGGCACTGAATAAGTATATTAATTTGGGTAAAATTGTCATTTTTATCATATTATCTCAGCCTACTCATGAGCAATTATTTGTGTGAAAAGTGTTTTGTAACTGTGTTCATATAGTTCCTGGGTTTGTTTTGGCAGGTAGTCTCCCAAATATTTTATAATATCTGCAGTAACTTTAAATGGAATTTCTTTTTCTGTCTCTTGCTGTTGGACTTTGTTAGTAATAAATAAAAATACAGAAGACTTATGTTGGTTTATTTTCTCTCCTGCAACTTTTCACAAAGTTATTTTTTTATTTCAAGTAGTTTTTTAAATTGATTTTCTAGGATTCTCTAAGTATATCATCATATCATCTGTAAAGAGAGATAGCTTTATTTCCTCTTTGTCTAATCTAATTTGTTCAATTTCTATTTCTTCTCTTATTGCTAAAGTTAATGTTTCCCATACCATATTGAATAACAATGATGACAATTGGACATACTTGTTTCACCCCTGATCTTAATGGAAATGCTTCTAGCTTATCCCTAATACATGTAATGCTTGCTGATGGTTTTAGGTAGATGTTAGTTATTTTAAGGAAGGCTCTATTTATTCCTGTGTTCTCTAGTGTATTTAATATGAATGGGTGTTGTGTTTTGTCAAAATCTTTTTCTGCATTTATTGAAATAATCATATGGCTTCTGTTAGTTTTGTTGTTGATATGACCAATTATACTAATAGATTTCCTGATATTGAACCAGCCCTGCATTTCTGGTATACATGCTACCTGATCATAATGTATTAGTCTTGTGATAAGTTGCTACAATCTTTTTGCTGGTATTTTACTCAACATTTTTGCATCTATATTCATTAGGGAAATTGATCTATAATTTTCCTTCTCTATTTTGACTCCTTTTGGTTTAGATATCAGCACCACATTTGTATCATAAAAAGAATTTGCTAAGAATCCTTCTTCACCTATTTTCCCCAATAGTTTATACCATTTTGGAATCAATTGTTCTTTACACGTTTGATAGAATTCACTGGTAAATCCATCTGCCCCTGGAGATTTTTTTCTTGGGGAGTTCAATGACGGTTTGTTCAATTTCTTTTTCTGAAATGGGGCTAAGTATTTTATTTCACCTTCTGTTTTTCTGGGCAATTCATATTTTTGTTAATATTCATACATTTAACTAAGATTTTCAAATTTATTTGCACACATTTGGGCAAAATAGCTCCTAATTATTGTTTTAATTTCTTCTTCTTTGGTGGTGAACTGTTTTCCTTTTTGATACTGGTAATTTGGCTTTCTTTCTTTTTAAAAATCATATTAATCAAAGGTTTATTCACTTTATCATTTCCCCCCATAAAACCAGTTCTTAGTTTTATTTTTTAATTTAATAGTTTCTTAATTGCAATTTTTATTAATCTCTCATTTGGTTTTCAGAATTTCTAATTTGGTATTTAATTGGGGATTTTTAATTTGTTCTTTTTCTAGCTTTTTCAGTTGCATGCCCATTCATTGATCTCTTTTTTCTCGATTTTATTTGTGTATATATTCAGAGATGTAAAACTTCACCTAAGAATAACTTTTGCTGCATCTCATAAGTTTTGGTATGTTGTCTCATTATTATCATTCTCTTTGATGAAGTTATTGATGGTTTCTGTGATTTGTTATTTGAGTCATTCATTCTCTAGGATTAGATTATTTAGTTTCTAATTAATTTTTAGTCTATCTTTCTGTGTAATTTTTATTGCTTCATGATCTGGAAATGATACCTTTAATACTGCTGTCTTTCTCCAATTTATTGTGAAGTTTTTATGCCCTAATACATGGTAAATTTTTGAGTAGGTGCCATGTACTACTGAGAAGAAGATGTATTCCTTTCTCTTTCTTTAGAGGTCTTTCATATTTAACTTTTCTAAAATTCTCTTTACCTCCTTAACATCTTTCTTGTTTATTTTGTGGTAACATTTATCTAATTCTAAGAGGGGAGGTTGAGGTCCTCCACTAGCACAGTTTTGTTGCCTATTTCTTCCTGTAGCTCCCTTAACTTCTCTTCTAAGTATATGAATGCTATATCACTTGGAGCATACATGTTTAATAGTGATATTCATTGTCTATTGTACCTTTTATCAGGATGTAGTTTCCTTCCTTATCTCTTTTAATTAGTTCTGTTTTTGATTTTGCTTTTTCTGAGATGAGGATTGCTACCCCTGCCTTTTTTTAAACTTTAGCTGAAGCACAATATATTCTGCTCCAGCCTTTTACCTTTATTCTGTGTGCATCCTTCTGCTTCAAATGTTTTAATTGTAAACAACATGTTGTAGGATTCTAGTTTTTAACTCGTTTTGCTATTTGCTTCCATTTTATGGGTCACATTCACAGTTATGATTACTATATGTATCTTGTTCTCCATCCAATTCACATTCCCCCACATCTGTTTAGACTTTTCTTTCTCCTTTCTTCCTTTCCCTTCTCACTAGAGTTTTGCTTTTGACTACCTTCTCCCTCAATCTGCTCTCCCTTTTATCATTCCTCTTCCTTTTCTTCTCCTTTACCTTTACTACTTCTTCTCTCCCTTCTATCCATTCCCTTCTTTTCCTTTCCTCCTCCTGTCCTACTTCCTATAGGGTAAGTTAGATTTTTATTCCTGACTAATTATGTTATTCCCTATTTGAGCCAAATCTGATGAGAGTAAGGTTCAAACAATGCTCATTTCCTTTCCTTCTTTCCCCCTCATGTGATATAATTTGCCTTTGTCTCCCTCCTCCTTTCCTCTTCTTTTTACAATCCCTTTTTACCACTTAATTAAATTTTTTCATAATCACATCAAAGTCAGCTTATACCCATTTCCTCTGTCTATATATGAAAGATACAGTTCTCAAGAGTTACAAGTATCATTTTCCCACATAGCGATGTAAACAGTTTGTCATTATTAAAAAACATGTATTTTTTCTTTCCTGTTTACCTTTTTATGCCTCTCTTTAGTCTTATATTTGAAGATCAAATTTTCTGTTAAACTCTGGTCTTTTCATCAAGAAAGATTAGAAGGCCCCTATTTCATTAAATATTCATCTCCTCCTCTGAAAGATTATGCTCAGTTTTGCTGTGTAGTTGGTCCTTAGTTATGATCCAAGCTCCTTTGCCAGATTATCATATTCCAAGACCATATTCCTTAATGTAGAAGCTGCAGGAGCCTGTGTAATCCTGACTGTTTCCACGACATTTAAATTGTTTCTTTCTGGCTGCTTCCAATAGTTTCCCCTTGACCTGGCAATTCTTCAACATGGCTACAATATTCCTTGGCATTTTCAATTTGGGATCTCTTTCAGGAGGAGATTCTTTCAATGACTCTTTTACCCTCTTGGCACAGGAAAAGATACCAGTAGACTCCAGTTTGGAAAACCACCACATGCACTGATGGATAGTCATCCTCCAGCAGCTAAATCTCCCTGTGCTGCAACACAACTCTGGGAAGCACAATTCCAGGAAGCACAATGCTAGGTGGGCAGGCTTCCTTCAGCAGCCAAACCTCTCTGTGCTTCAGAGCAGCATGGGTGACCAGGCATCCTCCAGGAACCAGTCCTCCCACTCCCACCTTAGATCTTCAGTATAACCCTGGGGAAACACAGAAGAAGTCCACCTGGACTCAGCATATGTTAGATACAATGACTAGGACCTCAGCTCAGTACCAGGTAAGTTGCCAGACCCCTACAGACTCTTCTGTGGTCCTCTAGGACCTCTGGGAAGTTTTCCTTGATGATTTCTTGAAAGATGCTGTTCAGGCTCTTTTTTTTTTTCAATCATGGGTTTCAGGTAGACCAATAATTCTTAAATTATCTCTCCTTGATCTATTTTCCAGGTTAGTTGTTTTTCCAATGAAGTATTTTATGTTTTCTTCTATTTTTTCAATCTTTTGATTTTGTTTGACTGATTCTTGATATATTATAGAATCATTAGCTTCCACTTGCCTAATTCAAATTTTTAAGGTATTATTTTCTTAATTTACCTTTTGTACTCCTTTTCCATTTAGCCAATCCTACTTTTTTAGGACCAGTTTTCTTCAGTCAATTTTTGTCCTTCCATTTCCAAACTATTGATCCTCTTGCATACCTCTTATTTCTTTTCCCAATTTTTCTTCTACGTCTCTTATTTGACTTTTAAAATCCTTCTTGAGCTCTTCCAAGAAGGTGTTTTGAGTTTGAGATCAGTTCATATTCCCCTTTGAGGTTTTGGATGTGGGCATATTTACAATGTTGTTCTGTTCTGAATTTGTGTGTTGTTCTTCCCCATCTCCAAAGAAAGAATCTCTGGTCAATGTCTGTTTCTGCATTTTGCTTGTGATGCTTGCCTATTTCCTGGCTTTTAAAGTTGAGCCCTCCTTCTGGAGAACAGGGGGAAGTAGCCCTAGCTTCCTCTGCTCAAGTCCAGTGACATGGTCACTATCTTTGTGTGCTCGGGCTTCAGGTGCTGGCAGTTGGAAACTGTAGGGGTCTTGCAGATTACCTGATGCTGAGCTAGGGTCCTAGTCATGGTATCTGACATGTGCTGAGTCCAGGTGGGCTTCTTCTGTGTCTCCCCAGGGTTACACTGAAGCTCTAAGGCGGGGGTGGGGGAACTGGCTCCTGGGGGAAGCCTGTTTACCTGGGATGATCTGAAGCATAGAGAGGTTTGACTGGTGGAGGAAGTCTGCTTCCCTCGCATTGTGCTTCCTAGGGTTGTATTCCCTGGAATTGTGTTGCAGCATGGGGAGATTTGGCTGCTGGAAGATGCCTGCCTGTCAATGTACATGGTGATTTTCCAAGCTGGAGTCTACAGGTTCCTAGGCACTCAGGGGGTCCTGGTGTTGGCACTTGTCTGCTCCACCACCCTGGGATTCAGGATCTCCTACTGGTTTGCTAAGATGGGACTTGCTGCTGGTTTGCTGGAATACCTCCTATCCTGCTTGTACTGCTCCCCTTCCACCAGAGCTAGAAGGACCTTTCCTGTTAATCCTCCAAGCCTCCTGAGGTAAAAGACTACTGCATCACATATTTCTGCTGGCTAAGTTGTTCCAGGATTTTTCCTTTGACAATATTTTCTGGGTTTTTAGAGGTTAATGTGGGAGAGTGAGAGCACCTTATTTCTTACTCTGCTATCTTGGCTTCCAGAAGTCCTCTACCATAACTTCTTCAGTCATTCCCCAATTTACGGGCTTTCCATCAGTTTCCAATTCTTTGCCACATTGTGACTGAATTTTAATACAAGGGTAAGATTAGGTAGATTTTTGAGCAAGATAATATTATTAGAAGGAGTAGTCTACCCATCAATAAATGGGTCATTGGATTGCTTCTATTAATGCCAAAGATCCTAAGCAAGAGGACAGTTCTCTTTATATAGGTTTTGTTGAGTACAGAAGAGAGAAAAGAAGAGAGTAGATGACATCATGGAATTAAGGGCAACATGATTGGTTACAGAGCTGAAGCATAGGGAACAACATGATTGGTCGGAAGTTTGGTAATTGGGGGATAGTGATGACACCATTTCTCTCATGAAACTAAGAAGTGATCATTTCCCAACATTTCCACATGATGAGAGCCTGGAACAACATATGTCATCTCTTGAAGCAGGCATGAAGAAAAATGCTTCTTTTCAAAGCTGCTATGCAAACTTCACCCTTACGTAGTTAATCAACATACAGTCCACATTCTCTTTCCCCAATCAATAAATAGTTTATTAATATCCTACTGAGATCCAGGTAGTGTGCATACAAAAAGAGGCAAAACACAGTCCCTGACATCAAGGAGCTTACAATTTGATGGGAAAGACAACATGCAAACAAATATAAACAGAGCAAGCTACATAGAGCATAAATAGGCAGTAAATAACAGAAGGAGGGCCCTGGAATCAAGATTGGTTGGGGGGAAGACTTGCAATAAAAGATTGTATTTAATTTGAGACTTAAAGGATGGCAGGGAGCTCAGTAGGCAGAATGGAAGAGGGAGAGTACTCCAAGCATGGGGAACAGTCAGAGAAAATACTCACAGCCAAAAGTTGGAGTGTATTGTTCCAGAGTAGAAGAGTCAGGAGACCAATGTTACTAGATCAAAGAGAACATGTTAGGGAGTAGGGCAAAATGGGGCTTAGTTATAAAGAATTTTGGATGCCAAAGAGATCATTTTGTATTTGACACTGGATTCTCTCTATCTGTCTGTCTATCTGTCTGTCTCATATCTATCTATCTTTACCCCCATTGGAGTTCATTGAGTAGGGTGAGTATGTGACATGATAAGATCTGTGCTTTAGGAAAATCACTTTAGAACTTCACCATTGAGAGAGTCTTTTGCAAACTCCCTATGCTTGAAATGAGTCATACTACCTGTAGTCTCTGATGCTAATTGTCCACATGCCAATATAAAACTTATCTTCATGGATTGGTTTTTTTTGAGGGGTAATAGCTTCTATTTAGTTGTTGATTTCTGTTGATTTATATTCCCTTTTGGCATACATTCTCTTTCCTTCACTTTTCCTTGTAACTTTGTACCTATTACTCTTTTGATTGGTCAGGAGCAAAGGTGTTATTTTTGGCCTCCATATCCCAAATGTGATTTTTGGATATCAGAGTGGTTGAAAAGGGAGGTTGTCTCTGTACGTGGCCTTAAAGATGTCAGTTATCTATACACCCATAAATATTTTTGAGTCAAAAGCCTTGAAGAGGCCTCTCAAATCAATTTGATTAAAAAGACAATGAGTTATAATTAAATTATTATTAAATATTATAATTAAATATTTTAAAAGAGCTAATATCTAGCTAATATTAATATAGCTCTTCACGGTTTGCAAAATGTTTTAGATATATTATTTCATTTGATCCTCACAATAACCCAATTAGTATTATTATTTCCATTATATAAATGAGGAAATTGAGGTGCAGAGAGGTTAAGTGACTTGCCCAGAGTCACATCTTATCCTTACGTGAGAGGATTCTGTGGGCCATCTCTGTGCTAGGCCTATTAAAGAGAGGCTAATCAGGCATTTGGTATATTTTCTCTTTTCAAGGAGATTCTGAGTGATCTAAATATAACCTAGAGGACTGTAGAAATAAGTGTTGACCTGAGTCTCAGGGATAGGGAGCAGGAAGCCTGTTCTCCTTGTTGTTGTCTACCCAAAATAAAACTCTGGGAAAATCTCTCACACATTAATGGGTACGGCTTCTTGAAATGTGGGTAATCAGATCCCTTCCAGAAAATTTCATTTCTTAAAAATGTTAGTAAGTGCTTGAGACAGCATTTGAGTGACCTATCTACAATGCCATTTGTAGCTTCCTTCCTTCCTTCCTTCCTTCCTTCCTTCCATGGTGACATAACTCTCACTTAGGGGTGGGAGATACTTTTCGCCTAGGTTTCTGACTCAATTCACATGGACCAGGATTTGAACTGGGGACATTGGACCAGGTTTCTGTTACTTTGGTTTGCTGTCCTCATTTCATAGTAAAACTCTAGAAAAATCTCTCATGCAAAATTTAGATGTAACTTTCAAAATGTGGCTAACAAGATACCTTCTAGAAAAGGTACCAATTGAACAATATAGATATCAGATATAGTATGCTTATTTGTTTTTTTTTTTTACCACAGAAAATGCTTAAGACAGAGGAACTTGAATGTACTTACAAAGAAAAATACAATCTCTCCCACAAACATTTCAAATAAATTACACTGATTATGCTCTTTTCCCAAAGGAAAAGTCACTTTGTATAATTGTTGAACAGATACTTCATGTTTACCTTGGATGTAAGCAACTCTTGAGGTCAACATCATCAAGCCAGTCATGACATGGCTTAGGCTTTCTTGACTTAAGAATGAACCAAATAGTCATCTTCTACTCTGAGGAGCTCTCCTCCCTTTAGCTGGCTGATACTCAAGGTTATCCCCTAGGCAGTTTGCTCAGTACTGCTAATTAGTAGTTTGTGCTCATGATAAAAAGAGCAAGACAAAAAAACTGGTGGGGACTCATTCTTCCATGCAAGCACATATTTTTGCTATCATGTGCTTGCATAGAAGAACATGAACCCCCACCATCTTTCTTCTAGTCATGGGATGTGAAGGAGAAAGATATTCTCATTAGCTTCTTCAATTTTGCAGAAGTTCAAGGGAAATTAAAATCTGCCAAAGTGTTCCAAAACAGAAGCGCCCATAAGGGCTGTGGAGGTTTTTTGCTTACTGCTCTTAAAAACCACAGAGAGAGTAGTTCTTTCTGACTTTGTGTCTAATCATATTGAAACAACTTCATAGTTACAAGGATAAGGTGATCAGTCAGGATTCATGTTTGATCTCAGGAACATTCGTGTTTCAGCAAGTAGCCCCTATTATCCAAAAACATAAGTAAAACATAAGGTGTATGTGTCTGTATATGTGCATGCATAAGCAAGTAGCCCCTATTATCCAAAAACATAAGTAAAACATAAGGTATATGTGTCTGTATATGTGCATGCATGTGTGTTTGTGTACATGCATGCGTGTGTGTGTGTGTGTGTGTGTGTGTATACTACTTGTTGTGGATATTTAAAATAGAAATCTGGTTCAGAGAGTGACTGGATTAAAAGGGGTCTGATATCCCTAGGTGTCTCTGGCTTCCTTATTCTATTTTAAATGTTGGAATATAATCATTAATTTGCTACCTTATAAAAAGAATATTGCTTCTTATGATGTATTTTATCTGAAGATCCTCACATCCAGTTTACTTTTGAAGCAGAACTGTGAGGCAAATGGGAAACTGGTTTTGACATCAGAAACACATTGATTCAAGTCCTGTTTTTAACAGACACTAATTGTGTGATCCTAGGCAAATGACTTAAGCTATGTAAAGCCAAGGATGAACAGCTTTCCAGAGGACTGCTGCTGTGAACAGTTTCAAGGTTCTGATTACACAGTATAGTGAAATCTCTCTTCAGTAACAAATTAAGGCAAAACATTCACAGAAATCAAAGTACAGCATTCACAATTTTATAACAACTTATCACTAAAGTGGCTACATAGTTTTCAATAAAGTGGTGACATAGTTTTAAGCAAAAGATAACATTAATTTAGTGACTCAATCATTTAATAGGTCCTTAATTCAACCACAAAGTACAAAGGTCAAAATTCTCCACCCCTAGGTCACCTTGTCTTAATCTCTTCAATCCAAAAGTTCTCTTTCTTTTTAATTGGAGAAGTCCTTAACTCAATCATCTAAATATAAAGGTCAGAGTTTTCCACCCCTGGGCCACAGTAAGTCATGATTTTCTCAGTGTGCGTTAAATACCCAAGGAGAGGTCTTTTCATCTTGACTTGAGGCAGGCTTTCAGCTTCTATGGTTCCTCTTCCACAGTCCCAGCTCCTGCCTGAATCTATCTAACTGCCACCTGGGTTCAAAGGCAGACAGCTTTCAGTTCTTTCTCTAGTTTCTTGTGCAATTCCTATTCCATATTGAAACTCACAGTATCTGGTCCACCTCAAGTCCTTAACAGTTTCTGTTCCTGGGAAGACAAAGCTTAACAAAGCCACAATAATATACATACACATTGCTGGTATCCTCATCAGTTCGCTTTCTGTCTGAAAAATCAACATAGACCCAACAACAAGGTCTGAGACAAAGTCACATCAAAACAGACAAAGTACTGGTGCCAGAGTCATGCTTCCTTCAAGTTCTCTTTTCTTCTCATTTCTCAGTTCTCATTCCTGGCAGTTCTGGCTGGCTCTCAGAAGTTCTCAGCAACTCTGGCTGGCCCTCAGAAGTTCTCAGGAGCTCTCAGAAGAAGTTCTGTCACCACAAGTTGTGTTTTCAAAATCTTCTCTCTTCTCATTTCTCAGTTCTTCTCAATCTTTTTCTCAGTTCTCAGTTCAGTTCTCAGTTCTCTTCTCAATTCTTAGTTCCTCAGCCTCCATGCTGCTTGCTCCCAGAAATTCTGGCTGTCTAGCTTGGGCTTTTCTTTATATAAGGTATTAACTGCTCCCTGTTCTAGCCCTTTCCTGTTACATCAGCAAGTCCATTCCACTGTGGGATTCAAAAGTTCTGGGTCTTAATACTTGACACGATCATGAGCTTGGAACAAGGTGCTAAGTACCTGTTTGATTGCGAATTCAAGGGTAGGGATGATCTTCAAATTTCCATTATCATTACAAGCTCTCACCTCCCAAATTAATTTTCAAAGACTACATTGATAGATTCCTTACTCGGAATCACCTTCATTCTGGGCCAAAGAAACAAAAGTTCATCTCGAGCTTATTACTTAACACTTATCTTCATGGTATGATTTACTGTGGAAAAAATTGACTTTGAAACAGAAAATATGTTCTCTAGCCATGACTCTCACTGTGTGTGCTTGAGTAAGGCACTTAATGGTAAAATAATATTTTTTATGGTTAGTAAAGGGATGAGATGTTAAGTTGTCAAAGCCCTTCCAAAAATATGAAGACCTATAGAAATGTATAATTTTGGTATACTTTAGGTTACTTATGTGAATGTATATGTTTTGAAAATAATTTATTAAAAATCTATAGGTCATCTAAGAGACAATATTTTATGATTAGTGACCTTGACACAGACAAATAAGGAGAAAGTTCAAGTCAATCAGCATGTAACAGGAACCATTGATCTTTCTTGCTTTTTAAAAATCTATTTCCCTCCTTCCTTCCTTTCTTTCTTGCTTCCTTCCTTTCTTTCTTGCTTCCTTCTTTCCTTCCTTCCTTCCTTCTTTCCTTCCTTCCTTCCTTCCTTTTTTCTTTCTTCCCAAAGCATGTGTGTGTACAGAATATCTATCTATCTATCTATCTATCTATCTGTCTGTCTGTCTGTCTGTCTGTCCATCTGTCTATCTATCTATCTATCTATCTATCTATCTATCTATCTATCTAGGCATACACCTGCCTAAACAAACCCTGGAACTATATGGCTAAAATTATTTAAAAAAACTTTTTTTGGAAATAAAATCAGATCAAATAATTAGAGAAATATTAATTATTCATGATTAGGCAGGGCCAATATAATAAAAATGACAATTTTATCTGAACTAATTTATATATTAAATGCCATCCCAATTAAATTACCAATTTTTTTTTACTGAATTAGAAAAAAAACCAAAATTTATTTGGAAGATCAAAAATATCAAGAATATCAAAGGAACTAATAAAACATGCAAAGGAAGTGGGTTTAGAAATATCAGATCTTAAATTACTATAAGGCAGATATTATCAAAACTATTTGGTATTGACTAATGAAAAGTAGATCAGTGGAACAGAGGAGACAGTTTACAGCAGCAAATGACTACAGTAATCTTGTATCTGATAAATGTAAAGACATGTTTTTGGGATAAAAATTAATTATTTGGTAAAAATTGTTGAACCAACTGGGAAGCAATATGATAGAAACTAGGCATAGAACAATATCTTACACAATTTACCAAGATAATATCAAAATAGATACATGACATAGATATAGAAATGTTATAAGAAAATTTGAAGAGTGTGGAAAATATTACTGATCGGACTTATGGATATAGGAACATTATGAATATGCAAGAAATAGAAAGCAGAGTGAGGTGAAAAATAGATAATTTTGATGGCATTAAATTAAAAAGTTTTTGTACAAATAAACCAAATGTCACCAAGATCAGAAGGAAAGTAGAAAACTCAGAAAAAAATTTTTATGGACAGTTTCTCAAATAAATGTCTCATCTCAAATATATAAAGAACTATGTCAAATCTATAAGAATGTCAGCCACTCTCCAATTGATATATGGTTAAAGGATATCAACATGCAGTTTTCCAATAAAGAAATCAAAACAATTTATAGTCATAGAAAAAAGCTCTAAATCATTATTGATTAAAGAAATGCAAATTAAAACAACCTTGAGATGTCTTTTTACCCCTATCATATTGGTTAAAATGATTGAAGGAGAAAGTGACAAATGTTGGACAAGATGTTAAAAAATTGGAACACTAAATCACTGTCGGTGAAACTACGAACTGATTCCTCCATTTTGGGGAGCAAACTGGTAGCTTAAAGAGTTATTAAACTGCCTTTACCCTTTGATCCAACAATACTATTACTAGGTCTGTTTCCAAAGATGATTAAGGAAAAAGTAAAAGAACCTACATGTTCTAAAATATTTATGGTAGCTCTCTGTGTGGTGGGAAAAAACTGGAAATTGCAAAGATTCTGTGTCAATTGGGTAATGGTTGAATAGGTTGTGGTATATGATCATGATGCAATGCTACTATGACAGGAAAAATGATTTTAGAAAAGTGTGTATAGACTTGTATGACATAATGAAGATCCAAATGAGCGGAACCAAGTGAATATTGCATACAATAACAGTAATATCATTTTTAAGAACAACTTTGAATGAATAAGTAATTTTGACTATAATAAATTATAAATTAACTGCATTAACCACAATAACCAAATTAACCACAAAGGACTTATAAAGGAAGACACTATCTGCATTCAGAGAAGGAACTGATAAATAGAAGTATATATAGAATGATTTTACATATATATGTATATTATATGTATGTATACACATATATATTTTTTGCCTAATATTAGTCATCTCCAGGGTGGGGCAGGCAATAAAAAATAGGTGAGAAAAAGAAATTTATGTGATAATTTTACATGTTTAAAAGGAATAGCAAATTATAATAATAGATTTGCAGTTTCCTGTGCAACCATTTTTTTTTTACTATGTTATAGAAATGCTTGTTTTATTTCACAAATTAAAAATAAAGCAAATAAGTAAACAAAAGTATAAATATTATCATGGAAAAGCCTTTGGGATAAAGTTTTCTGGAGAGCATTTTTAGGCTATGAGCTTCTTTAGGGAGCCCTTCACATCTTTGTTCCTCAAGCAATAGATAACAGGGTTCAGGGTTGGGGGCACCACTATATAGAACACAGACAACAATAGATCCAGGACTGAGTCAGTTTCCAAAGGTGGGCTTAGATAAGACAGGGTTGCAGTTGTAATAAAAAGCATGAGAACAAAGAGGTGGGGTAGGCAAGTGGAAAAGGCTTTTGATCGACCCTCTGCAGTTGGAATCTTCAGCACAGTTGAAAAAATGGGGCCATAAGAGATAGTAATGGAAATGCAGCAGAGAATCCCTAAACTAAACCCAATAGCTATAGTGACATCAAGTGCAATATGAGTATCAGAGCAAGAGATTCTGAGTAAGGAAGGGACATCACAGAAAAACTGATGTATCTCATTGGAGCTGCAAAAAGGCAAAATGAATGTACTAACTGTGTATAGGACCCCAAAAAACCCTCCAGTGAGCCAGGAAACAGCTGCCATCTTTACACAAGTTCCTTTGTTCATGATGACTTCATAGTGCAGGGGCTGACAGATGGCCACATAACGGTCATAGGACATCACTGTTAGGAGAAAAAGCTCTGATGATGCAAAGAAAATAACTAAAAAAAGCTGTAATATGCATTCCAACAGAGAGATGAAATGGCTGTGGCTCAGAGAATTTGCAATGGATTTAGGGACTGTGGTAGAAATTAGGCAAAAATCCAAAAAGGACAAGTTCTTCAGGAAAAAGTACATGGGAGAGTGGAGGTGCTCATCAAGAGAGATGAGGGTGAAGATGAGTAGGTTTCCCATCAAAGCCACCAGGTAGATAAGCAAGAAGAGCATAGCATGTAAGACCTGAAGCTCCCAAATATTGGAAAAGCCCATGAGGAAAAATCCTGTCACCATAGTGAGGTTGGCCATGCTCTGGGAATTCTCTTGACTGTCTGCACAGAGAAAAGAAATGGCTATCAATGTGCTGAGTATCATGGCATTGATCTTTAAGGGCTCTTCTACATTCCAAAGGATACGTGTTTCTAGGAACAGTATCCTTACCTTTAAAAATATGACAATATTAGTATTACCTCTCTAAATTGTATGATTTTTAAGGGTTAGAGCAACTTTTTATTAGAAATACTTTGTGAGGTAGTTTTTTCAAATTGCATTATTGCAATTTTGAACATAAGATACTTAATGCTCAGAGAAATTTTGGGACTTTCTAGTGGTAATAGAAGAAATATCAGAACTTGGATGCTTACATGAACTTCTGATTTCAAGGCCAACTTGAAAGCTCCTTCAGGTTCCTGTACTGAGGCAAACCAGGATTTTCTTTTTGTGAACAAACAACTTTCTTTCCATTCTATCAAGAGTAATAATGATGTAGATTTTCTAGCAATTTTAGATGATGTCTATTGCCAAGGATGGGTAACTCAACTAAGACACCGTCATATAAATAGCCTCATTAACCCAAAGAAAGGCAGTGGATCTGACACCAACCTGGGCCATATAGTTTTATGCTTTCCCTTAGTCCAAGACTATGTTCCCAGTAACTCAGAACAGTCATCCTGAATTGCAAATATATTGTCAATTTGGAGAGCTAATTTCCAAACCACTGTTGTCTGATGTCCTGCCATCTTTGGTAGAATAACTGCCCCTCTGGATTCTGAGCCATCTTTCCTGGGTTAAAACGACCATCTATTTAGAAAAATTTTAATGATGCAGTGGATAGACTGCCAGGTATGGAGTCTAAAAGACCTGAGTTTGAATCTGCCCTCAGATACTTAATAGCTGTGGGACCCTGGACAAGTCACTTAACTTCTGCCTGCTTCAGTTCCTTCATCTATAAAACAGGAACAATAATTACACCTACCTCCCAGAGTTGTTGTGAGGGACAAGTGAGATAATAATGATAAAAACTCTTAGCACAGTGTCTGGCACATAGTAAGCAACTATATTGCTATTACTGTTGTTATTCATCCCTCTAAACTCATGAATTACACCAAAAGGCATATCCTAAGGAACCCTGCTGTCGTGAAGGATATGCAGAAACAAACTTGTGCTTTATTACACAAACAAAAGGAATTGTTGATAAATGTGTTTTTAATATTTTTTAACAAAGTTTTATCACTCATCTTCTGTGTATAAACCTTTTTTCTAGACCTGTGTAGTCTAAAAGATGAACAATGCCCAGTCCTAGGCCTTAAGACACTTCTAGTCTCTCAGGGGCCAAGAAAGATATTAAAAGAATTACAATACAAATTGGAATGAAATATTTTCATAAGAGCATAAAAAAGTTCAGGGAGATGTGAGATTGAGAGTTTACTTCTGACAAGAGGGATCAGGGACAGCTTCATGCTTTATGGAGCTTTGCACATATACATATATGTATTTGTTTCTCTCTTTTTATGTAGTAACATAGGTTATTTGTGTAATAAAACACAACTTTGCTTAAACAGTGGGTTGAATTTCTTTGGGCAGAAATATTTAGGTGGTTGAAGGAGATATCCCATATATATTGCTAAGAAACACAGAGAAGCAGGGATGGACAGGTAGGTGGATTTTATATTTTCTCAACCCTATAGGCCTATTAAAATCCTAACTATTGATTTTAAGAGGTTTACTTTCAGTTGAAAAGCTGGTATTCTTACTAAAATGCCTTGGCAGGCATTCTTCATAAACCTATTCTTTGTCTCCCCTGGTACCACCAGTCCTTATATACTTTAGTATTTTTCTTTGTAATCACCCCTATTCTGATAGAACTTTCTTACTTTCCTAATTAAGAACTTATATTTAACCGATTTCCTACCCTTTTAAATGAATTTCTCCCTTGGCCAATTGCAGGTTGCAATTAGCAACGTAACAAAACCAACCTAGATTATTCCTACCATCTACCTCCTCTGATCCTACCTAGGTGCTGTGGAATGGCATTGATGAAAGTTAAAAACAGTTCTAACTGGGTCCAGGACCCATTTTAGTTATCTGTTCTCAACTGGTTCCTCACTTCAGCAAGGCAATCTTTTTTCATCTTAAATTGATTTTTGATAACATTTTTCACCATCTCGTCTTCCAAACTTATCTTCTTTCCTTACTATGAAATAAGTGAAGTCTTTAGTCTTTAGTTTAGGAAAAGAGGGCATCTTTAGTAAGATGCATATTTTTGCTATTTTTTATTTATACCTGACAATATCCTCCATTTTTTCCTCCTTTCCTCTTCTCTGATGAAGGTGAAAATGTCAGGAGGCCCTTCTTCTGATAAAGGTTGAAAATATACATATTCTTGAATATTTCCCCTTCTGACTAAAATGACTCCATTTTCTTCTCTTTCTCTAATTTTTCTCTATCTTCTGGTTCCTTCCATGATTCCTGAACATATCTAAAATTTCCCCAATCTTAAAAGACCCTCGTCAGATCTCACAATCCTCAACAAGCTATCTCCCCATATATCCCTTCCCTTTCTCAGATTAAGTACTAGAAAAATTCTGTCCACACTTTGGATTTCACTGTTTGTATGCTAACATTTTCTAAACCGTCTCTCTTCTGCTTTATGACCAAATTAGTCACCTGAAGCTAGCCTTTGCTAAGCCATTAATCATTTATTAATCAATAAACCTGATGGTATTTCCTGAATCCTCATTCTTCTTTACTGCTGTGAAGTATTTGGAACTATTTAATACTTTCTACTCCTAGTCTTTCTTCTCTCAGTTTTCCTGACTTGCCCTCTCTTGCTTCTCGTTCTACCTATCTCATGACTCATTTGTATTTTTTTCTTGCTAGGTGATCCTCACAACATATTTTCTAACTGTCTGTAGATGCCAAGGTTTGTTTGAGGCTCTCTTTTATGCTCTCTTCATCCTCTCTCTTTGTGATCTTATCAGTTAACACAAGTTTATTAATATTCTCTATGATGACCAGTCAAAAATCTATATTTTTGAACTAGTGTTTTTTTTTCTTTTTGGAGGGCAGTTGGGGTTAAGCGACTTGCCCAAGGTCATATGGGTAGTGAATGTTAAGTGTCTGAGTTCTGATTTGAACCCAGGTCTTCCTGACTCCAGAGCCAGTGCTCTATTCACTGAACTAGTTTCTTTCTTGAGCAGCTATGCTGAATCATCAACTGCCTTTTGGACATCTGAAAGTAACTGTCCTATAGACACTCAAACTCAACATGTTCAAAAGAGAAATAATTATCTCTACCACCTTGCCCTTCCCCATCCCCTATCACAAAAGAGCCCTTCTGAAATTGCTTCTGAATTTTTTTTT